>CM070018.1:16713219-17313219 GCA_036247105.1 Cirrhinus mrigala
GCATCAGTCAGTCAAGCATTATAATATGACATTTTGATAATTTAGCATTAAACTTTAGTAATCAGAGCTTTAGAATAACCATGTATGAATGCATATTTGTAATACTGACTGAACTTAGGACTGGTGGTGGTGCTTAAAATTATAATTTAGTGTTTCTATAAAAAAAAAGGGGGAAAAAAAACGAAAAATAATACTGAAAAGATAAAAGATAAATTCTGCTACTAATGACAATATAAAACGCATTAAGGATTAATGAGCTGCTGGGTTCATGAATATTAATCACATTGTCTGTGTTTGTTCAAACTGATTTGCTAAAATCAAAAAGGAGGCGTTAATAGGTGAACGCCAGCCAATGAGATTGCCGTTTGCGCATTAGTTCTGCCTACTACTAGAGAAACCGGCAGTTCTTAAAAGCTGAAAAATTCCTAAGGAATTTGTTATTTTGACATTAAAATACAGCAAAGAATATCGTTTACATGTAGCGTGTCAGTTCTGCATGGTATATAAGACCATGTATTTTTCTTTGCGTGTGTGTGAGACAAAGCGACGGCTAGTCGTGTGCCTTCACACTACAGTTTGCGGTTCTTCAAATACTGGTACACTGCGCATCCATTCAGATTAACTGAAAAATAAAATTATGATAATATTATAATAAATTATAGTAACGCCACATTTTATTGTCAGTAATGGTAACAGCGTTGTAACGGGGGAAACGGTAATCGTTTGATTACTTGTTACTGAAAAACTAACGCCGTTAGTAACGCCGTTTATTTATAACGCCGTTATTCCCATCACTGGTGAGAACAGAGTAATTTCCTTGCCTCTCACTTGCACTCATCAGATTTGGATTGGACTAATTTAATGTAAGAGAAAGGGAAATGCTAAATGTTTCCTGAAATAATCCTTTCTGTAAACGAGTAGTCATAAAGTCAGATTTCAGTGTGCAGCCCTGTTTCAAAGCTTTAAAGAATGCCAAACCAATGCCAGTGTTTAGGCACATATATTTTGATATTTCATGGCAGGGAGGAAGGTTAAAATGTGTCATCATAAGGTTGATATCGGTGCCATGTCTGCTTTATCCACATTGTTTGTGTGTGTGTGTGTGTGTGTGTGTGTGTGTGTGTGTGTGAGTAGTGTTCCCGGAAAATTCAAAAATATGGTTTGACTCATTGGTTGATGGTTTGACTCACTGGTTTCTTGTAAAGCTTTGTACATAAGAAGAATTTAAATGTTTTGAATGGCTCATCATGTATTTGTGCAGTGAATTAGTGAATTGGTTAGAGACTAGATTGCCTTTTTATGACATTAACATGCAGTTAAGGTGTTTTGAATGATTTTAGCATGTGCACAGTATCAGGGATGATAGCTATTTTCATGTTGTAACTAGGGTTGTGTATTGAGAACCGGTTCCAAATTTCCAAGAACCGGCTATTCAATAAGACGCGTGCTTTTCGGGTTCCACTTTAATGTGATTTTAAAGTTAATAATCAAACGTTTTAAGCGCAGGAAGGTAAAGAACTTGCACGCACATCTGAATCGCAAGCACAGTGAACAGCGGTCCCGGTGTGGGTTCCCAGCCTGTGTCCATTCTGGAACCGTTCCGTGCATTTCCACTGCAGAAAAGGTAGTTCCGGGCCGGATCTGACTACTCTTTCACATTTACCGCCCAATATGCACAAAAATACGTCAGTATATCATCATAAACGCAGCCTTTATTTGTCAAAAAGTGAAAGTAAACCGAAAGTTTACAAAGAAAACGCATGTATAACAGTATTTTTAGATCCACGCGCATTCAGTGTTAAAGTGACAGCAGCCTAATAAACGTGCTGCCTGTCATTAATGTTAATCCAAGAACAAAAAATCATTCACAAAAGTTCCTCTGAGGCCTAAGTGTTCTGTAGGCTGCTGATTTTTACTCATGTTATTCAGCTACAACAGAAAGCTAATTTTTTATTGACTTTGTTATTGGAATTGAAACTAGGAATCGTTAAGAATCAGAATCGATAAGCAGAATTGGAATTCGGTAAAATTCAAACGATACCCAACCCTAGTTTATAACAGGACAGCATTTTAGGGCACAGTATGAATAATAGATATCAGGGCTCCAGACTAACATTTGAGAGCAGTGACACCAGCGCCACTAATTTCTACAGATGGCGGCACCATGATCAGATTTGGCAACGGTGGGGGGTGGTGTGTGGAATATTAAAAATATAGATAATTTAATCATAAAATTACTATGGTTTTGCATTAATAAGTGCAGTTACTAATAATATTACTATTAATGTTCGTTTCTTGTTTATTTCATGTTTATACACATTTGATAGTAAAGCACTAAGCTTGAGTTGGGAAGCATACAAAATTTACTTTTATTAACAACAGTAATGTGCAACATCAATTTTTTATATAGAAAATGTATATATTCTACACTTATTAAATGTACCATTGTTTTTCCTATAGTGTTATATGGAACTGACCAACAACTTTAGACAGTTCTGGGAGGCAATTATACAGAAGTTCCTAGCAATGCATATTACTAATCAAAACTTAAGTTTTGATGTATTTTCAGTAGGAAATTTACAAAATAAAAGTAACTTTTAAAAGAAAAGTAAGCGTGCCCTTATAAAAATTGGATATAGTCACAAAATCGAAATTGGTCATCCAAGACCTGCAGTTTAAATGTGGCCTTTGTGACTTTTCTCATACACAAAAAAAGTGTAAAACTCTGACGAAATCTGATTTTATAATTTCAAAATATAAAGCAAAAAGTAGAAAAGAAAAAAATAAAAATAAAAAATAGCCAATAAGTGCTCATCTGCTGCCATCTACTGGTTATAATTGTGATTTAACATATTTTTTAATTTTATATAAACATTTGTTTACGACAAAGTATGTTTTTTGTCATCCCATTAAAAGTAACATTCAAACTGGATTAAATAGTTGTGTGGAATGCTTGAAAGTTGTTGAAAAGTGCTTAAATATCTCTCTCAAAAGGTTATACAGACCTTGAAATGAATAATGTAATAGCATTGGACTATTTCTGCCACAGCAGTTATAGTGTGTTCCCACTAAACACAAAACGAATATGCACACCGCGTTGATCCCTTTAGATTACTCACTTGATTTTATTTTTCTGCGTCGCTCACGCAAATAACAACAAGGTGCGATCAAACATGATGGAGAACACTGTTTCATGTGAAAAACTAGTGAATCGTTTTTGTTACTCTTTGTTTGTTTGTCGTTTGATGTTTCGTATATGCAACACAACTGGCAGTGCTTATGACTTGAACAACGCAGAAAAAATTTGGTCGCAGTCTGGAGCCTTGGATATTTATTTTCATTGGCAAAATCGCTGCTAGTGTGAACGCATCTTTAGATGAGGATCAGTAAGGGTAGTCTAAATGTAAAGAATTGTAAATGTAGAGAAATTAGCATGAGCAATTAAGTTTCCAATATCAGTGAAAGTAATGAAGATGTTTCTTAATTTGTCTCAGCCATGTTGTGCTTGCTTGAATTGGGGGTGGGCAATATGACCAAAATCTTATATCACAGTATGAGTCATTTTATTTCACTGTGACTATATATATCAGGGTATATTTATTTTTGCTTTTAATAAGGTCTTAATGATATCAAAATTTTGATACCAGAAAAAAATTCATAAATCTTGTCACCAGTGTCAGTATCACAAAAATGAATACTATCCTAAATTTGAAAAAACAAAAACAAAACAAACAAGCAAAAAACCTCAGACCAAACAGTCAGAGGTTAAATAAGAAACTAATTACAAGTAGGGCTCTCAAACGATTAATCGCAATTAATCGATTACAAAATAAGTTTAAGTTTGCCTAATATATGTGTGTACTGTGTAATTATTATGTATATATAAATACGCACAAATTAATCTATATATTTAAGAGAAATATGTTATTTATATACAACATATTTTTATTCATATATAATAAAAATTATAATAAATACATATACTTGTAAATATTTATTAAATATATACATGAATGTGTTTGTATTTGTATATACATAATAATTACACACAGTACACACACATATATTAGGCAAACTCAGACTTTTATTTTGTATGCGATTAATCGCGATTAATCGTTTAACAGCCCTAATTACAAGCAATAGGGCAAAATACTACAGTAGAACAAATAAGAAATTCTACATTGTATCAAGTAATCAAATGTATAAAAGTACTGCATATTCTTCACTGTGTAAATTAAATGGATATTTCTTCTTAATAAAGTTCCAAAAGAGCAGTGAGAGATTTTCTCTCTTGTTGTTTGATTAACATAAATGACAGACAGCAGGAATATCAAACTGCTGTCACCTTAAGAGCTGCCTGGATCCAATATACTGTTACACACATTTTCTTTCTCAGCTGTTTGCTTTTACTTAAGATCTAAATTTCTGTGTTACGAGGATACTTGCAAAGACGGGTTTTGACGCATACAAGTGTATGTATTTAATCGTTCAAGGCCTATAAAGTGGCAAAAATAAATCAATACTCCTGCGCTCCATGAGCACAGTCTTCATGTGAGCATACCTCTCAGACAGCACATATATAGTGAAATAAGCTCTCTTTGATGCCGATTGCATTTCAACTGCTTAAAATCACTTGTTTTTAAACTGCAATGCTTAAAAACGTGTGCAAACAATGCGCTTTTGTCACCATGTAGCACAGCAATGTTATGTGAGCCTGTAACATCGATAGAGACCATAGTCGAAAATCATGTCTGCCGGTATATCGCCCACCCCTAGTTTGAATTGTGTGCATACTTTTGTGCGGCTTTGTGTTGGCGTGACAAGCCGCATGCATGTTTTAAGAAAGCTCACAAAAACTGAAACACAGCGCCACATTGATTTTTGCCCTGAGCAAAGAGTAATGGTAAAAAAATGTGGTTGCTTTAATAATATTTATACTGTGACATTTTCTTCAAGCCTAAGTGTAACACTATCTGATGTACATTTTTTTTTTAAACTTGGTGAAAGAATAGATCTGGTCATCTGGAAGAATCCAGGTCACAATGTGTGTGTCTGTTTGTCTTCTGGAGGAGGACTTGGACAGAAGAAATGCATGGCAACTCAGTTGCAATTAAAAATGTTCCATTTCAAGTTTGCTTAAAACAACTGCACCATTCAATCTAATCTGCAGAGCTGTGTTTAGTGTAGACGCAAACAACATTGTACCCTACAGCGATTGTGAAAGCTTTTTCGTGTCTGTAGTTGCTCTATGTTGTTTACGTCTCATAATATACTACTTATCTCTAACCACAGTAAGTGGGTGTGTTTGATTGACAGGTGTGTAGTCCAATCAGAAATGAGGTTTCCTTTATAATGTAAGCCAGATTTGTATCACAGTGGTAGGTCTTTATTTCATTTCTTAGTTCACCCAAAAATGAAAATTCTGTCATTAATTGCCACCCTCATGTTGTTACAAACCCGTAAGACCTTTGACTTCAGAGCACAAATGAAGATATTTTTGATGAAATCCGAGAGCTTTCTGACCCTGCAAATAATGACTTTATTCAACAATTTCTTCTCTTCCGTGTCAGTCGTAAGTATTCTCGGAGCTTAATAAAATTACGGTTCAACCACTGATGTCACATGGACTATTTTAACGATGTGCTTATAACCTTTCTGGGTCTTGAACGTGTCAGTTGCTGTCTGTGTTGCTGTATGCAGGATCAGGAAGCTCTCAGATTTCCTCAAAAATATCTTTATTTGTAGAAGATGAACGAATGTCTTACGGGTTTAAAACGACATGATGGTAAGTAATTAATGACATAATTTTCATTCCTTTAAAGGTATCTCAGACCTTCTTTATAAATTTCAAGGTGGACAAGACAGAAATGAATGATAAGTTGCAGTTCAGTAAGTGAGTCACATCATTTGAATCATTTGAATGAGTCATTTACGCTGGAACGGCTCCAATTGATTCAAACTTTTGACTTTGATTCATTCAAGCGATTCACTAGCAAAAAAAACAGAACAAATGAAAAGAGCCAGTCATTTTTGAACTTCAACATTGCTTGTAATGATTTTAAAGTGCATGTAGTAATAGATGAAACTGAGTTTTTCGAAACTCCAAATCAGTTAAACCATTGCATCGCAAAGTGATTCACTGTTTCGAAGCGTACCAATTGGATCGCGTATCATGAATCATTTGATTCAGATCAGGACTTCAGACAAGTACTGCTCACTCCAGAGCCAAATGACCTCTAGCTCTTCCTCTCTGGATGTCCAGCTCTGTGGAATTAATGGGTGGAGTTATGTTTAGTGATGGGGTAAGGAGTAGGGTTAGGGTGTGGATGGGATGTCTAGCTCCAACCATTACATCCAGCGAGGGGGAACTAGAGCTCCAGCTGCTCCCATTTGGCTCTTCAGCGAGCACCCTTTTACTTCATGAATCATTTGATTCAGATCGAGAGTTCTGTGCAGGTTCATAAATAATTTGATTCAGTTCGTGACTTCAGCTCACATAACACATATCATTTGATTTAGACTGGGACTTGGGAGCGGGTTCGTGAATCATTTGGTTTAGAGGGAGACTTCGGTACAGGTTCATGAATTATTTGATTCAGTTTGGGACTTCAGAGTGCATATTGTGAATCATTTATTTCAGATCAGGATTTCAGAGTGGTTTCGCTAATATTTTTTTTAGATTTTTTTTTTTTTAAATTAAACTGTAGAAAACATCATACCATTTAAGGCAGTAGAGTTACAAATCCCATATGAAAATTAACCGTGGTTTTAATTTGAAAAAAAAAAAGGCTCTGATCTGATTGAAGTACTTGAAAATCTATTTTCAGGCTATTCACTAGCAAAAAACAAAAAAAAAAAACAGATGAAATTAAGAGCGCCAATCATTTTTGAATTTCGACATTGCTTGTAACGATTTTAAAAAGCACATAGTGATGGATGAAACTGGGTTTTCGAAACTTAGAATGAGTTAAACAATTGCGTCACAAAGTGATTCACTGTTTCCAAGTGCTCCAATTGGATCGCGTATCTTGAATCATTTGATTCAAATCAGGACATTAGGCAAGAACTGCTTACTGCAGAGACAAATGACCTCTTGCTGCCCCTCTCTGGATGTCGTGCTCAACCTTTGTGGAATTAATAGGTGGAGTTATGTTTAGCGATAGGGTAAGGAGTAGGGTTAGGGTTCGCAAATGATTTAGATCGGAAATCCGCATATCGCAAATCATTTGATTCAGATCGGAACTTCGGAGCTGGTTTGTGAATCATTTTATACAGATCGAGAGTTCGGTGCAGGTTCGCAAATCATTTGATTCAGTTTAGGACTTGATTCAGTTCATATCGTGATTCATTTCTGATTCATTTCTCTTTTTTTTTAATTAAACTGTAGAAAACATCCATACCATTAAGGCAGTACAGTTACAAATCCCTTACGAAAATGAACCATGGTTTTAATTTGAAAGAGAAGACATTGTTTGATAAGTGAGATCTCTGAATGCAGTCTTTGAAAATCAAAAATGTAGTGCTTAAACTCCTTGAAAGTCCTGGAATTTTATTTTACACTATCTGTATGAACCCTGATGATGTTAAATGTGGACAACAAACTCACTTTCTGGTCAATATAATTTCTTTAGCAGGGGATTCAGCAGTGTTGGTGTAGACTCGCTGAGTGATCCAGATTCAACGTTATTTTTTCAATTCAGTTGAATTATTTATGACAACTGAAGTGTTCAGACAAAAACAAATGATCAGATATTTCTAATATCTAATTTTCAGTAAAAGGCTGGGCTTATGAAATTGACCCGCTCGCTAAACACATGACTCTCTCTCTCTCTCCCTGTTTGTTTCCTTTCTCGCTCACACTCTCTCTCCCATCTGTTCTGCTTTAGCCACATGTTGAGTGTTGTTCTGGAGCTTAATCCCATGTCATAAAACAGACACTTTTCTTCTCCTCTCTGTCTTGTCTCTTTTTCTCTCTTTTTTCTTTTTCTTTTTTTCTTCCCTCCCATTTTTTATCTCTGGCACACAACTAGAAGATGGTTTTATATTGGAAATGTGAGGGAGAAAAGGAGCAAAAGAAAAAGTGTTTCCAGCTGCATTTGACACACAGCATCGTTAAAGCGGTTCAGTAATGAATCTCAGAATTCCGTCATTCCTTTACTATAGCTTGGTCTTTGAGAGCCGAGGTGTGAAATATCTGAAATGGCTGAGAACTTCATTGCCTTCTGTCCATCCGTCTGCCACGAAGTGTCCTCACCTCTTGAAAACTCACAATGCTGCCGTGTTCCCTGTGGGATACTTGTAATACTCATAACAATCTAATCAAATGAAAGATGACAATATGATTGGTCTTGGTTTTGGTTCAGCTCTCTTTTTTTTTTCCCCCCTGCTGGAGACACTTTAACAAACAACATTGCCAAAGAGGGTTGTAGTGAAATAGTGACGGTAATCAATTCAAAAGCAGCTTTATTTGTCAGTAGGAGGTAGTAATCTAAAGCAGACCTCTAAAGCGCCTTGATTTATACTATAGGATTCAAGCAGATGCTTGGAGTATGAAGGCTGGAATGATTAGCCAAAACGAGCAGCTACACAAAATCAGTCAAACGACTACTGTTTGTCTTACTGTGTGAGCTTCTGTGGATTTTTATGTGTACAACTCATTCTCGTTGCAGAGTTTGTTGTCTGTTCACGATACCGTGGCCAGGAAGAGTTACGATCCAGAACTTCCTCCTCTGCCAGACGACATTGATGATGAAGAAGATTCTGTCAAGATCATTCGACTGGTCAAGAATAAAGAGCCTTTGGTGAGAGAACTTCCTTCTCACACACACTTACAAACACATGCAAATTTCCACATGCTGTCAAAGCCAGACACACAGGGGCGGCCGTAATTCAAGCTCACGTAGTGGAAAACACTCTTGCGAACATGGAGCGCATAAATACAGGCACACTCGCGCAATCGTGTCAGTGATGTGTTTGGCTCGCGCTCCCTGTTCACCCTTATCCTCTGGTTCCTGAGTGACCACATATCCTCCGTCTAAACATGACAAAAGCCACATTCCGCATTACCTTACAGACGCTCTCGCCCGCTCTGTGTCCAGTGGTCTCCTGCGGCCTATAGATGTATGTGTCTATTCCTCTTTCCCTTACGTGTCGTTCACAGCTCTCTCTAGGCCTGATTTCTGGCCAACTTTCGCTCCTCCATTTCATCTGCGAGCTGTCAGAATCAAGACCTCTGTTTACTTGTGTAGTCGTCAGTTTCCCAAACCTGTTTGGATTTAAGCTTGAGGCTGTACTGTACTTGAAAGTGACAATGAATGAGCATTGACATCTATTGGCATTCTCGAGTTTCGAGAATCCCAGAATGACACACTAAATCTTCTTGTATTTAGCTGAGCAGTTGTTGGGTGGTTTGCCAGTGTATTAGATTTCTTTTACTACATAACAACAAATATGCTGGATTAAAATGCTTGTGGGGAGAAATTTTTGTTGGAGGTAGTAGTATAGCGTAACATTCATGGACTGATGCTGACTTTCTCATTTTTAGGCTGTCTCTCTGCCTGAAAGACCTTATGTCTGATTTTATACTCATGGTACACATGAAGGCTAATTAGTTTTTGATAGCACCTAAATAGACTGTATGGCCACAATGTAATTGTATGTTGTGTTCACAATATATATACTACCATTCAAAAGTTTAGAGTCATTAACTGCTTAACATTCTGTCACGGCAATAAATAGTATTTTAAAATATAGTGAAATTTACTGTATAACACTGGATGTCATGGAATTTGCCAAATTTTGGATGAATATTCTTAAGTAGGTCAGTACACTAAAATCTGCGTTTCTGTGTGAATGAATGACCGAAACGATTCTCTGCCGCCTCAAAATATGAGCAGATGAACACATAAATATTATATATCTCTAGAACTGCTCTGAAAGTCACTTCATGAGCATTTTACCATTTATTTTGAGAAAAACTCATATTGCCATTTCACATACACACAGAAACTTAAAGGTCTTCACAGCAACTCGTCAAAATACAATTTTGGTTTAACTTGAAGAAACTGTGACACAAATATACTATTTGATATAATGATAGTAGCACTACTACTACTACTACTAGTACTAATTAAAATTATTATTAAAACATAAATTTTTTATGGAATATTTACCTGAAAATGATTGACCAGAATTTATTTACCAGAAAAAATGTAAATATACAACAGTATTTCTGAAAAAAAAAAAAAAAAAAAAAAAAAAAATATAATATATATATATATATATATATAATATATATATATATATATATATATATATATATATATACAATAAAATAATAATAATTTGTATAAAACCAATTAATTAGAGATGCTTTTGATTATTAAAATTAAATGTAACCATTAAAATGGTATCCAGAAAATTAATGGAAAACAGAATTTGGTAAAAATAAAACTGAAAAAAAAAAAGTATTTCATAAGGCTTTTATATGGAAGCCTGCTTCCACCACTGAATGAAAAATAAAAAAAGGACTTTTTATCTCACAATTCTGACTTTTTTTTTTATCAGAATTGTATGATAGAGAAACACAAATGTGGGCAATAACTTAAGATTTGCAAGATAACTCCTAATTCTGACTTTTTCCTCAGAATTACATGATATAAACTCTCAATTGCGAGAAAGAACTCAAGAATTGCAAGATAAAAACCTGCAATTCTGACTTTTTTCTCATAATTGTGAGTTTATATCTCTCAATACTGACTTTATTCTCAGAATTGTGACTTTTTTTCAGAATTAGAAAAAAAAAATGAATTTAGAAATTTCTTAGGGCCCTATGTGCACAGGTGGTCAATTAATAATGGATTTCAAATGCATTCTAGATTAGATGCATTCAGAATTCAGATTTAACATCTGTAGTCGATCAGCGTTCGATTTTATAGTGAAATTGCGCATGTTACTTTCTTTTAAGTGAAACGAAATGTAAAATAAATCTCTCCTTTCCGCTCAGTAAACACTGGGCTTTGGTTAGGTATAGTGTGACCTGTGGCCCAAGTCTTTAGCAGTTTTAGATGCTGGCTGCCCCTCAAAAACCTCAGTTTTTCAGACAAGAAGTCGAAAGTCAATTTTTTTTCTCTGGAATTGTTTCTGATCTGTACTTGAAATGTTATATATCAGGTGCAGACAGCCTGTGCAGTCATTACGACAAAAGTACTGAAAAGTTGAACTTTAGTTTCTCTTTCTTTCTCTGGTGTGTGGTAGTTAGCAGGCCTCTGCCTCTGGGGATGATTCATTGGTTTGTTTAATTGTGATTAGTCAAATGAGTAGGATTCGGTAGCTCTGATTAATTGCTATCATTTTTCAGACCATGACATCATGCGTGGTTTAGTGAGGGGAGTAATGAGGAGAAAGTGGAGGGGGGTTCAAGCTCTTGGACTTTGGGGATGGGACCCAAATCCTCAAATGCTCTCCCCTCTTTTTGGTAACTTTAACCTGCTGATTTATTAGCAGCAATGGCAGGATGCTGAAATAATTGGTCTTGGATCAGCGTACACATGGGGTGACGGCAGCAGCAGCAGAAGTGAGCTCAGTGGTGGATTTTATTGAAAGAATGTGTCGTTTTGGATAAGGTTACTGAAAGGTCTATAGGAAGGCGAAAGACTGTGTATGGGTGTGTGTTTGTTGGATAGATAAAAGTGTGTGTGTTCTCTCCAGATTTTCAGACTGAGTAATAGGAGAGTACTAGACAGAACAGACATTTCTAATAAGATGATTTGGCTATAGATTGTGTGTGGACACTTTTCATTGCACGGCTTGTTTTGGCAAGCATATTCTCATCTAGGTGCTTATTGCACTTTAAAGATGGAGCCTGCCCAACAAAATCTTTCATCCTTAACTACAATATAGTAGTCTTCTTTAATCTACATGTCGCTCATACTGGGGGCTTTGGTAAACTACTCGTCTTTTTCAAAATGAGCACCTCTTCTGGCTTCTGTTCTATTTGAATATATCTTTAATCACAAATTATATTTATTATCACTATAACAATTTAAATGAAAAGAGACTAAAAATTACACTTTGAGAACTTCATTTCCAGCAGATGGCTGGTCATTCGAGTGTGTTCTGGAGTTCAGGTTTTGTAAGGCATATGACTTGAGTTTGTGTGATTCTCCTGAAATCAGTACCCCAGGACAATGTCAATGAAGCATGCAGAACGTCCTAGAACACTTGTTTCTTTTGGCTTATTGCTGTTGACTGTTCATGGCAATGAAATCCATACAATGGTAGAGGACCAAGTCTCAGAGACCGTGAAGCCAAAACAAGACTTACTACTTTGGGGGAAGAAAAAAAAATGTTTTTGAATGTCTGAGCTTAGATTTGTCATGTTGAGCCTTGGAACGCAAGCACAGCCAGCAGACATTCTGTACTATAAAAGTTCACACTGTTCTCATTTCCTCTATGACCTCTCATTGGTTGATGACACAAGACTTCATTAATGTTTCCTCTCCAGCGCCTTCATTAGAAATTATTTTTTGTCTATTTTGACATCTGTTTTAATGCTGGATGTTTACAAACAGTAGCTTTTGATTTTTGATATCAGTAGGGATATGTATGTGGTTTGAGAACTTGAGAAATAAAAGGGTATAATTGTAGACTGTCCTGGATTTATACAGGATGTCAAATTACTATCGAACTAGGACTGTCAATTTAACAAGTTTAATTGCTTGAGAGCCCTAAGAACTACATATCTACTTCTACCTTAATTTAAAGCTAGCTTTTGCTGCTTGAAGGATTATTTCACTCCGGAATTTAAAATGTCCTGATAATTTACTCACCCCTGTGTCATCCAAGATGTTCATGTCTTTCTTTAATCAGTCGAAAAGAAATTAGGGTTTTTGAGGAAAACATTCCAGGATTGTTCTCCATGTATTGGACTTTAATGGGACCCAACGGGATGAAAGTCCAAATTGCGATTTTAATACAGCTTCAAAGGACTCTACACGATTCCAGCCGAGGAATAACGGTCTCGTCTAGCGAAACGATCGCTCATTTTCTAAAAACAAAAAATGATATACTTTTTAACCACTGTGACCCCTAATTAATATCATCATTCTGCCCGGTAATCGCTGCCCTTCACCAGGCTCCCGACAGGAGTGGGCATGCTGGAGAGGAGGGGCGCCAAAACAGCCAGGTCTGGCAGCGTGTGATGAGGCACACCTGATGTGAATGAAGCCTCATCACCACCGCTGTTGAAATGCCAAGCGTGCCTCTCCTCAGGAGACCGGTCTCTTCCCCGTGCATGCATGCTGGTGTCCTCGTGGGTCCAGGAAGGGAGCGTTGAGGGAACGAGCGCCGCCGCCCCTTGCGCCATGGACCTCAGAGGGGGACGCGTGCGGCTTCTGGGCCTCCACCCCTTACCTGGACCCTTCCCTTGCGAACACTGCCCCTCCTTCACAGAACCCCCAGCACGACGAGGACACCAGATCCCCTGTTTATTTTGGACACTTTATTTTCCCCCTTTTTGGACACTTTTGGTTATTTTATTGTTTAATAAAAGCCTTCTCCGAGGCCTGACGTCGCACCCACTGTGTCTGTCGTTTGCTCCTCCCGCCACACCACAAATGGTCGTCTTGCACTAGCTCTGCGTTGCGCATCTACGACTTCACGGTCACGTGCGGTTAGTTCTTCGTCTGTGTACTTTGGTTCAAAAAAGTAGGGTAGGGCGAATAACTTCAAAATCGTCCGACATTGTTGTTTAAACTTTTTTGTAAAGGCCTATTGACTTTCTTTGCATGTTTGCTTTGTAAACACTGGGTCGATACTTCCGTCTACACAACGCATGACCTTTCCAGCGTGACTACACAATGCGTGAAGTGGTGGATGCAAAACTAGTGCAAGATGAGCATTTGTGGTTCAAAAGTATATATATTTTTAATTTAACAAAAAAAAAAAAAAAAGGCTGATCGTTTCACTAGATAAGACCCTTATTCCTTGGCTGCAATCATGTAGAGCCCTTTGAAGCTGCATTGAAACTGTAACTGTAACCCGATGATCCCCATTGAAGTCCACTATATGGAGAAAAATCCTGGAATTTCCTCAAAAACCTTTTTCTTTTTGACTGAGGAAAGAAAGACATGAACATCTTGGATGACATGGGGGTGAGTAAAATATCAGGAAATTTTAATTCTGGGGTGAACTAATCCTTTAAGTTTATCATCTGTTCTTTTTATTCTTTTGAAGCATGTAGAAGGCCATGAGGTCATCTGTTTAAGCGATGGAAAAACTGAGCAAGGTAATGTCACTTTCTAGATGGAGGCACAAAATAGATTAGGGTGAAAGGACAGGAGCACACATGTTAGCGCTTTGAGATACATCTGTGTGCTCAGGAGAAAATATATCATGGCCCTCATAGCTCCTAGTGGAAGAGAACGTTCTCTCCAGTGAGACGTTGAGGACAGACACTGACAGACATGACCGTCAGAGGGTAATGTTGACCTGAGAGCTAATGTGTCATAATATACAACAAAATTGCCAACAAAATAAACGTTTTATTTATTTATTTAAAATAATTTTATAATGAATACATTTCTTAATTAGACAAATTATTCATTTAAAGAATATTTTAAATGCTGATTTTATCACTGGTCATTATGTAAGTGTGGGGTTCAGGCCTCTCTCCTCACCTTTTGCTGTTTTTCTAATCTTTCGTTCCTTCCTCTTCATAGTGTGCTCTGGTTTTCCCAAGTATCCATGTTTCGGTGTCTATATCCTGTTACAGAGCGCACAGGAGGTGCTCGAGCGCACACATTAGCACACACTGTGTTCTTTGTGTAGTTAGGTCTGCTTGTCTTGCGAAGGCATTTCCTCATGTAGGTGAAAGAACAAGATCTGACTTCTGAAGTGATGTTTCCTTGGTGGGGTAATTACGATGAACACAGGCGACACTTATAAGCCAACCTGTGGATGTTCCAGTGTGTGAAACCACAGACTCGCATATAGATTTCAGTCTTTGATGCTTATGAATACACATATACACTTGCTATGTCTAAGTAAGTTTTTGGCCTAAGCATCATCGATCACAAAAGCATGCAAGAAATCTTTTTCTTTTTCTGTTGTGTTATACTCCGTAGCCTCAACCAATGAAGAATCGTATTAGCCCGAAAGCTCACATTAAATAATATTAAATATAAAATTGGCTCTGATTAGCTACCTTTTTTAGTTGTTTTGGTTTCAGCTCGAATGGAAAAATCACTTAATGTTGGAAGCCTGCTTTGGAGTATGTTTTCCCGTTGGATATAAAATGACCGTTTCTAGCCTTAAGGAGACATGAAAGATGGTATCCAGTGTTTTATCCCAGGCCTCAACTTCCCTTTTCTGCTCATTCCTTCTTTACCTCCACCCATTCCCATTTACCTTCCTGTCATTCTTATTTATTTCCATTCAAGTCAGGCCTGTCCTGTTTTCACCACATATCCTGGCATTCCTCAGCCATTATTACCTTAATGAGACCCAATTTTCCTTTTTCAACATAATACCTGTTAATGATGGAACTGTAATGCGGCAGGGTTAAAGAAACACTGAGTGTTTACTGAGCAGGTCGTTGAAGGGTCGGTATAACAGTCAGTGTGTGTGTATATATAGAGGGAGTGAAGCATCACAGACTCAGTGTTTGTTTTGAGTCCCACTGTGTGTTTGTATGTGTGCATTTATAATTGAAAGTTTAATAACTTTGTTAAACGCGTATCTTCTGCCTACTGGTGCACATGCAGGTAGCGTAAATCATCAGTGATAATTGTGGCTAATTGTGTTTTAATGACTCTGGCTGTTGTTCTTTTTGCGTCTTTTCCTTTCTGGTTTGCTCCGCGCCAAATGTAGCAAACACAGCCATGTGGTTCTCTGTAATTTATGTTCATTTGAGCGGCGAGTTGAAGAGAGTGTGTATCGCTGTTTATGTTTTCACGCCAGTTTAAGTGACTTTGTGTCAAACACTCGCTCTGTCTCGGCCCAAGTCTTTGTATTTGTTTTTTCAGGTCTGCCTTGATGGCTAGAGCTTAGGTTCTGCTGAAATGATCTGAACTTCAGACTTGTATTGTAATGACGTTTGAAAAAGTTATGTTATGATGTTAGGGTTTGTTCAAAAAAAGCTTAATATGTTGGTATGCACCAAGGAGATCTATAATACTAGGAGAAATCTATCTGTTAGCATTCCCATTCATCTAAATGGCCATTGCTTGGCTGGCACAGGTGGTCCCCACTTAAGATAAAGGCCTGCAATTTATAAACTCTCACACAAACACGCACCATAAGGATTATAAGCATACACTAAATTGATCAAATGTGACAAGAAATGTTCTAAAACCTTTGTATTTCAAATAAATGCTGTTCTGTTCATTAAAGAATCCTGTACAAATGTATTACAGTTTCCACAAAAATATTAAGCAGCACAGCTGTTTTCAACATTGGTAATAAGAAATGTTATCTAGTACCAAATCAGCCTATTAGAATCATTTCTGAAGGATCATGTGACACTTAAGACTGCTGTAACAGCTGCTGAAAAATCAGCTTTGCCAACAAAAGAATAAATTAAATTTTTAAATATATTTAAATATAAAATTGTTATTTTTAATTGCAATAATGTTTCACTAAATTTCAGTTTTTATTGTATTTTTGTTTAATAAATGCAGCCATGGTGAGCTTAATAATAAGATTAAAAAAAATTTGCCAACCCCAAATTTTTGAACTGGTTTTGGAATTTGGAATCAGTAAGATTTTTAATGTTTTTTTTTTTTTTTTTTTTTTTTTAAAGAAGTTTCTTATGCTCATCCAGGCTGCATTTATTTGATCAAAAATACAGAAAAAATGTAATATTGTGAAATATTAAAATAACATTTATTTTATTTTATTTTAATATACATTAAAATCTGATTTATTCCTGTGATCAAAGCTGAATTTTTAGCATCATTACTCCAGTCTTCAGTGTCACATGATCCTTTAGAATTTTTTCTAATATGCTGATTTATCAGTTCTGGAAACAGTTGTGCTGCTTAGTAATTTTTTGGAACCTGTGATACTTTTTTGTTGAATAAAATGTTTAAAAGAACAGCATTTATTTAAAATAGAAATTGTTTCTAACAATATATGCTACCATTTAAAAGTTTGGGGTCAGTAAATTTTAATTTTTTTTGAAAGAAATTATTTTTTTTTATAGCAAGGATGTGTTAAATTGATAAAAAGTAATAGCTAAGACTTACATTGTTATATTTTGAATAAATGCATTTCTTTTTTAACTTACTAGTTATCAAAGAATCCTGAAAAAAGTAACACAGCTTCCAACAAAATATTTGTCAGCACAACTGTTTCCAACATAGACAATTCTAATAATAAATCAGCATATTAGAATGATTTCTGGAGGATCATATGACATTGAAGAATGAAGTAATGGCTGATGAAAATTCAGCTTTGCATCACAGGAATAAATTATATTTTAAAGTATATTAACATAGAAACCATCTTTTTATATTGTAATAACATTTCACAATATTACTGTCTTTTTGTCTGTGTTTTTGATTAAATAAATGCAGCCTTGATGAGCACAAGAGACTTCTGTAATAAATATTACTGATCCCAAACTTGTGTGTGTATACATAACTAATTCCAATACTGTACAGTTAAATATTGTAAAGAAAGAAATGGTGTATTTTGGCAGCTGAATTGTGTAGAAATCAACCAGCAGGGGCTAATTGGGCCATGCTAACCAGGCACACCCCTTGACCCATTGGCACCCACAACATCTGTTTAACATCTATCGACCTTGCACAAAAGAAAAGGTAATCCACCATCTTAATGTCTCTGTCGTGAGAGTAAGAGTACACATGAACAGTTATTGTCATCACACTGTCATGAGCGGCAGTGATTTTTGCGTCTGTCAATCTGTCAACGGATTAACCATCTCTGAAGAATGACTTTTGTCCCGGCGCTCTGAGCTCTACATAGATTAAGCCATCCACTTTTGGCTGGCCTTATAATAACAATCATAAGCATTTATGTGCTAAGAGTCTCAGCATATGGAGCTGATCACCTTCACAACTGGCAGTCGTGGGTCACGTTACTGATGAGTAATTTAGAGAGCCGCGGCCTCTTATTCTAACTTGCTTAATTTTTCTTCCATCTCAGTTTCTGCTTTCTCTCCCTCTCGACGAGGAAAATTTTTCATTAAAGTCTATTTATAGAGCGTGTTTTAATGGGCAGACCTCAGCAACAAGAGGAAATAAGAAAACCTTGAAAATGCTCAATCAAAGAACCTGCTCATTTCCTCCTGCTGCCCTATTACAAGTGACCTTACTGCAGGAATGAAGTTGCACTCGCGAGGATCGTGTGAGTGTGATTGCGAGGATGACTGACAGAGGTGGAGTTCCTGATGGGTAAATTGTGCCTGTGTGATGAGTTGGGTTAGTCAGCCTAGTGTAACATGGCTTTTTCAGCAGTATGTGTGATTTGGAGGAAGTCAATTATGTCTGAGGCGGAGATGTCGGTCTCAGGCCAAACCTGCACCTGAATAATATCAGCTCATGCTCTCACACCAAGAGAGAGAGGAAAAAATGGACTTCGGTCATTTGTGTGAGTAAATAACAATAAAGATTTCAGGTAAAGATGAAATCAAAATTGCAGTTTTTTTGGCTTTTTGACTGAATATGTTTGCTTTAAGGTTATCTATAAGCTAGTGTGCTCCAAATCAATGACAAAATTTGCATTTACAAGATATAAGCATTCAAAACTTACAGTATCTAACTTTCGCCAATATGATCAATGATTTGTCCAATCAAATGCTCTCTAGAATCCGAAACGTCACGCCAGGGCTCGAAATTGCGACCGTTTTGGTCGCATATGCTCCCAAAATTTAATCTGTGCGACCTCAAAATATATTTGGAAGCATTTGTGCGAGTGCCAGAAATTGTTGTGGTGCGACTTGTTTTCATTTCTTTACAAAACTTTCGCTAGCCTATCTACTGCCCAGACTGCTGTGAGCTGATACAGTGTCAGGTTCGCCGTTCTCTCCAACATTACATAACTAATTAAACTTGATCTTTACATTCTTAACTTTAATGCAGATTTTAGATAATAGCCGTCGATCACTCCCTGTCACTGAAACTGCGCTCCGCTGAAACTCGGAACCGGCCGTTTTTTTTTTCTCCCTCTCAACCAATCTCTGTTCCGGATTTGCGCAACTACATTGAAATTAGGGGTTTGTGATATGACGATTTTTGATTGTGGACAATTAAAATGTCTCCACGATCTGCTTTTGAAGAAATATTTCGTGCTACAGCGCACATTCTGTGCCTCCGTCTCAATACACTGTACAACGCGGCATACATTCACATCAAATGATAACTCGGCTTCAGAGTTCCACTCACGCAGGGGCGTAATTTTCACGGGGACACACTTTTCAAAATCCCGATTGTGACCCCCCACTTTCAAATTGTTTTGTTAAATTAATGTGTTGTATTGTAGAATGCACGCTCAGCACCGCCGAGAGCTTTGCGCCATCGTTAAAACGAAACCGAAAGTAAAACGCGGGCGCGCCTTCAAAAGTAATTTTAAATCCACACTTAGAGAGCGACTCACCAATGTGCGCAAAATGGGCTACATAACATACCTAGGCTGTAGGCTATAATTGGTTGTGTAGTTGTCTAAAGCTCTGTATCATGCTTGAAAAATTCGGTCTCTGTTTGCACTTTGAATATTGAGAGACTAGCCTACTTTGATTATGGCTGCATTTATTTTTTGCACTTAATACGTCTAAGAACGAACTGTGTCGTTTATTTTTTGTTATTTGTAATGTAGATTGTTTAAAAAATGCAGTGGTTGCCTCTAATTGAAATGGCTCTACATGTAATAGAGAAAATAAACATCTTATTCATGTACTCATATTTTAATTCATTCTTGTCCCTTGCTTAAGGCGTAAAATGAGTATTTTAAAAAAAGGCTTTCAGAATCAGCCCATTTGCTTGTAAAAACATCGGCAATCAGAATCAGCCATGAAGAATCAAGATTGGTGCATTACTAAAAAGAAATGCCGGGCCGAGTGCTGGCTGTTCTGCTCAATTGGAAGTTGTGGTGCTCCTAAATTTTTTTTGGTGCTCCTAACTTTTTGAAGTTGGGAGCACCAGTGCTACCAAGTAAAAAAGTTAATTTCGAGCCCTGCACGCCTCCCTACACTATAAATACATGCTGAAGCTGTGGCTGAAATCAGTCACTTGTTCACAGAATTAGTATTTTCTATATGGTAAATGGCACATTGTGCACTATATCGGTGATAGGAAATGATTCAGACAGTGTAAATTTGCTTTCCAGTGGGGCGAAATAAGTTTGGTTTCACATTGAGTCATGCGAACCGATGCAGCGCACACTCACATTGTGCTCTGGTCCAGAGACAGGATAGCACGAAGCTGATCACATGTGCGAGTCAGCACAGACCACCAAAACTTATCGGACCCATTTAAATTCTACACAGAATGGTATATTTTATAGCAATATGGATGAAATTGTGGCTGTCAAATGCAGCTTTACTGAGCTCAACTGCTCTGGCCCAAGCTGTGACGTAAACAAACCCTATTGGCTATTTACAAAAGGGGCGGGGCTGCTTGATATGTCCTGCCCTGTCTTACTGTTTTAGTTAAAATTACGTCAACACGTAGAATAACACTGCGTGTTACAAAGCATTTCTGTGGAACTTTATTGCATATCACTTGTTTTCTCAGAGTTTTATTTATTTTAGAGCTAACGATTATTTTGGTAATCGAGTAATCAGTCCGCTATTCTGACAATTAATAGAGTAATCTGATAATTGTAATTCATTGTTTTGTGGTAATAAAATAAAATAAAACCCTGGGCCACAAAAACAGTCAAACAGCCACTGTAATTTCTGAATATGTGGACATCAAAATGTGTGAACTCAGAGTGAGGGATTGAGGTTTTCTTTTGAAATCACGATGAATGGTTAGCGCATAGAGAAATATGTATTCTCCCATTTTCATGATTTACTTTGCCAATTTGATGAAATGGCGTTCCCAGATGAGCGTTATAATAAACCCAAACTCATTTACTGTGGATGGAGCCATTCTGAGACGCATGTACATAACAAACATGCATAAAGCAAATAAGTAAATGTAAATAAAGCACATATTTTAAACCTGCAGCGCATTTATTTAATTGAATTCCGACGGCGTTTTAGTGCCACGTTAAAAAATAGCTAAAAATCTAAGATTACGAGATTATAGTTGTAATATTTCGGGAGTCAAAATTACAAGAATAAAGTCAAAATGTTTCGAGAATAAAGTCAAAATTACGAGAATAAACTCAAAATATTTTGAGAATAAACTCAAAATTATGAGGATTAATTCGTAGCAATTACGAGATTCAAGTTTTATAATATTTTGAGAGTGTGTTTTAGCCTGTTGCGCATGCAAATGGCCCATATTGGGAGCACCGGGAGATATTCCAATGTCTCCGCTTTCAAATAATAATCTAATATATAATTGAAATATCACTAACACTTTATTTTGATAGTCCACTTTAGACATGCAACTGCATGTCAGCTAGTCATTAGAGTATTAGTAGACTGTCTGCTTAATATCTTAATATCTCTAAACACTCTTCTAAACTTTGCAAGTATATGTCAACTTATTCTACTAACCCTAAACCTAACCTAACAGTCTGCTTTGAGAGTTAGTAGACATGTAGTTGCTAATTAATGAGAATTAGTTGACATGTGGTTGCAAAGTTACATATAGTTAGTAGAATGTCTAAACTGGACTATCAAAATAAAGTGTAACCAAAATATCTAATTCTAATAATGCATTGCATGAAATCTGATCAGTTTAATGTGCCACTTCCGGTATTTTGCCAGTTACTCAACACGGGCAAATTGCAGTCACGTTTTTATTTATTATTTTTTTTTTCATTGAATTGTATTTGAATTTAATCAAGGGATCTTGACAGCCCTAATTTATTTATTTTTTGTTTTATTTATTTTTTTTTTTTTTTTTTTTTGCCTTGCTTTGTTGTCTCAAACTTCCTTCCATCTGTTGCCCATTCTAAGCCAAACCTCAAATTGTGAGTTTGTTAGAGGTTTGTCGAAGCTGTTTATCTGGCTTCTGATCTGTGTTTTAGAATAGCGGGATGATGTTAGTCATCATGGGTTAGATTTATTAGAATAATATAAGAAATATCCTTTCTAATTGGATGTGACAGAAATCTTTGTCTTGGTTTTTGTTTTGTCTTTATCTTTTATAAAAGCATTATGTATATCTAAAAGTCTTTGCCTTGCACAATGACCCAGAGAGTGTTGAGTGTGTAATGATGCATTGATATGAATAATAACCTCGTTGAGTGAATAATGATCTCTTCCAACGCACTGGAAAAAACTCCTTTCACACTCAATTAAACAGGCAACCTTCAGTTCACTGATAGTTTATTGAAATTATTCATGTTTTGGTTAAAAAGGAAAGCTTTTGGACCAGTTTCACCATTCACTTTATCACATTTTACAAAGAGTATATCTGTGGTTTAATTCTCTTTCTTGACTCCCTTTCTCTCTCAATTTCCCTCATGTGTGTCAAAAACTCCACTGTTTTATCTCACATTTAGATGTAATGGCTAAGCTGATCACTGGTTTCT
This sequence comes from Cirrhinus mrigala, assembly GCA_036247105.1. NCBI lineage: Eukaryota > Metazoa > Chordata > Actinopteri > Cypriniformes > Cyprinidae > Cirrhinus > Cirrhinus mrigala. The sequence continues at coordinate 16,735,891 of CM070018.1, forward strand.
GTCACCTCCCAAAACTCTGGACCAATCGCCGCCTTGTCCTCCCAGGTCACCAAATTGTTCCAATTATTTGATCAACAGGAAATTCAGAGACTTCTGAAGGGAGCGTCGACAAACAGCTGCTCTTGCCATCTTAAAGGCTGTGTTTAACACATCAGAGAAGGACCTTGAGCTTTTGTATGAGTCATGATGATGACATGCAAAATCAATACAGGTGACCAAGTCAGCAAAACAGCTTTGACAGCAGAATATTGGTCTTACTGAGGTAAGGCAGATAGAAGAGGAGCGTCTTTCTACGATTTTAAAAGTCCTATTGATGTGCCAGTGGAACAAGTTCACCAAGGTTGTTTTTTAGACACCTGAAATGATGAGGTAAAAAGGCAATAGGTTTTAAACACACATGCACACTAGACGAACCGCTACGCACCTTCGCCCGCTGTCACGCATGCTTCAGAAATAATAACAGCCTTAGAGACACTGATTCAGAAAACAGAGGGGGAGAAAAAAGGCAGACTAATGCTCCAACTGTCTGACATGGTTGTCTGTGTGCGAATAGCCCTGTTCCCTGCTAGGAGTCGTGGTGTCTTAGTCTTGCTGTCTAATGTCGCCATGTTTGTGTGTGTGTGGTGACAGCCCATGCTGTGAGCGTCTGGCCACATGTGTCTCTTACAGTAGCGCATGAGTATAAATGATGACAGGATGACACACAGAGCTGGCATATTGTTGGCAGACCAGTGCCATGGATAGTTTGTGCTTTTGGCAGTCATAGCAGTCCATTTAAGCCATTTAAATGGTTGTGTGCATCTAGCCATACTCCACAGTAACAGAGCACTTACTTTCTCTCACACAAATGCACAGATAGTACATATTTATGCCAGTAGGTGGTAGCAGTTGGCTGATATGAAGTAAGTCTCTGAATCATTTGTTCAACTGATTTGTTCAGTTTGCCTGCTTATACTGCACCCTAAAAGTAAGCCATTTGAGTGTTCAGTGGAAGAGACCCAAATTACATCATAAAATTGTACTCTCTTGCATAGTTATGTTGACTCTATAAGTGTAAACTGGCCTTTCAGTCATCCTTTCACTGTTAACTTCCTTATATACACACTTCATATTATATTTGATTACATTTACCATAAAAAAAACAAAGAATTCCTACCATATTGGAGAGAAAACAAGTAGCACATTGATCTGAAGAACCCAACTTGTGTTTTTTGCAAAATTATGGATGTAATAGTTAGTGGCCAGACATATTTGTTTTCCTATTGTGCTGTTTATGTCTTTATAAAAGTTCACAATGTTGATGCTAATGAAATATAACACAAATAACATTAAATAAATTAGGGCTGCCCCCTAATAGGTGTCGAGAATAGGCTTTGTTCACTAAAATGATGTTAGTCGCTTAGTAGGATGAAAAAGAAATCCACAGAAAGTGGTGAAGTCATGCAGTCTGTGACAGACAGATTGTTAACAGCTGGTCTATGTGGTAATACAGTACATTGGCCACTCAATCTAATGTTAACCGAAAAATGTGTGCTATTGAAGTGTCTGTGTGGAGTATGGAAACTGAATAGTAGCGCGCTGACTGCATGACGTACTGTATGGGGGTGCCAGTGCAGTCACTTGCTCTTAAAATACTCCGTCATTTTTGCTCATACAGACCAGAGAAATACATCTGTAAAGACTGTCTATTTGTGCTCACTCACAATAACAACAAAACGTTGTGCTTTTGTAAAATAATGAAAGCAAACAAGATGTGCTTTCTGCCATCTTTGTCTCTGAGCTAGAGCATGTGAAGAAAACAAATTTAACCGAAACTGTATTCTTGTCTTACAGACATGAAAAATATATCTATAGAGAGCAAAAAGTCTAAATGAAATGAACCAATTCAAGTGGAAAACAAATATTCTCAGATCCGTATGAAACTTCAGTGTCGCCGACTTTAGCCAAAAAAAAAAAAAAAAAGCACTAGTTTATCAATAGATTATTTTAATTAATGCAGCCTCCTTACTGTTTTTCCCTGACACATTTATAATTATAACTTCTGCCGCTGTGCTGTGGCAGGCTTTATGTGCACACTTGAGTGCTTTTTAAAGGCAATTAAAGGCCCGTTATTATGATTTAAATGGTTTATTAATAAACGTGATTAGTTGACTGATGCTTAAAATGAATGACTACTAGTCGACCAGAAAAATCTTTAAGATGCCGAGGTAGTCGAGGTGCAGCCCTAAAATAAATATTCATCTTTATTATTAATAACTCAAAGCCCTTTGGGACATACTTATTCTAATCTCACATACTATTTTCGGATGGATATTATGCATTACTCATTCAGTTGATTTGCTCAAAAACACTGATTCATTCAAGAATGAAAAAAAGTAGTTTCATTAGTGAGTCATTGAATTATTCAGCTGATTCATTTAAAAGCACTGATTCCTGTGCTTTCAGAGTCATTGAATCATTTATTTAACCAGCTTGTTAAAAATTGCTAATTCATTCAGGAACAAAACAAGTGAATGTCTTTGATTCTAAAGGTATTTTGAAGAAAATTTGAAGTTTTATTAAAGGGGACATTGGATGCGAAATTCACATTTGCATGGTGTTTGCACCATGACACAACCACCCTCAATGAAAAAACTCCACTTTTTTTTTAAACCCCAGAAAACCTGAACAGTCTCATTTATCAAGCCGTTTTGATTTTCTGAGCAGTGTGACATCATATTGCTCAGGCCCCGCCCACAACGACTCACGGACTGTCTTGTATTAGCATATTTACGCCCTTAGCCAGTTGCCATTTTCTCCGTGCTCAAGCAGCTGTAGCAGCAACAACGTCGCGTAAGCAATGCAGTCTTCATTTTCTTCCAACATCAGAGCCACTGAGGACACAGTTAAACTGATGATAACGAGCCACCAAATAGAGAGGGGTGAAGTGAGCAGTCATTATCATTTAGAGAGACATGCACTAAACAGGTCGCTGTGAACAGAGCTCTTTTTGACAAGGTAAAAAGGTGTTGTTTTGCATGACCATTGAGGAATTTTAACCAGATTATGTTCCAGATATTTAATGAAGACCCTAAAGATTCATACCAACTGGGTATCCCTTGTCCCCTTTAACAAGTTATGTGCATACAAAACTGGTCACTGGTAATTGCATGTTTTCTTTGAGTAAATGTGTTTGACTTTGTGTGTGTGTGTTACAGGGTGCCACCATTAAGAAGGATGAACAGACTGGTGCAATCATAGTTGCGCGCATCATGAGAGGCGGGGCAGCCGACAGAAGTGGTGAGTGCTGGTGCACCTCTTCTGTCTGTACACAAATACACTCTAACAGCACCCAGATGTTTAGTTTGCTTACACAAAGCTGAGATGGTTTATTACACTGAATAAACTGCTAAACTGCCGTATGTGGTCTCTTAACATCTCGTTATCCACTCCTCTTTGTTACATCCAGGGCTGATACATGTCGGAGATGAGCTGAAAGAGGTCAACAGTATCCCTGTAGATGGCAAAAAACCTGAGGAAATTATTCGGGTCCTGGTATGTGCATGTGTCTGTGGGAAGTCAACATGAAACTGCATGTTTAACTTGGTAATATAGCAGAATGGTGTGAAAAGGGATTTTCTCCAAAAGGAAATGTGTGCATTGTTAGTGTATGAAACATTATAGGCGATGAAGTTAATACTGAAGTTGGTAAATATTTTCCCATGGCTATTTCAGCAGAAATTAGTGGAAGTTAGTCTTTCATCAAAATGTAGTATGCACTGGTGCATTAATTTAGTTTTTTATATGCGTAAAAGTTTGATATTTTGTCTTTTTTGTCTCTGTTTATAGTCTGAGTCGCAAGGTGCCATCACGTTCAAAGTAGTCCCAGGCATTAAAGAAGAGGCGCAAAACAAAGAGCCCAAGGTACAATTCATCCTCACTATTGCCTTCAGACATGATGAACAGTTTAGGAGAAAGAGTTGGCTTATATGGGATGTTCTGCTCAGACAGTGGGGGAGTTTTTCCCTGTACGAGTACCACGGGCTGCTGGTTTGATGGATAAGCTTCCCATTCCCATTCATCTTCAACACAAATGATTTGCACTAAACCTCTCAGCTCCCGTCCAGCTTACAAACATTCTCTGTCGGTCTGTTCCTAAACCAAGTGAGCTGTCTCACAGCCTGCTGTCTTCATGAAACCTCAATAATGTCTGATTTGAAATGTTTTACATTCGCAGCAACTCTTAGTAGTCACTTACTGGCATTGCACAAATATGGCTTTTCACATGAAGCCTGCAACTCGTATCAAAACTGATCGATTCCAATAGAATTAAGACCATGTTGCTAAGCTGAAGAACTGATGCAATTAAAGAGAAGACATAGTTTGCATACCCAGTATTAGGTCAAATGAATTAGTTTTAGTAGTAGTTGTCTATACTTTTGTGCAAAGTTTTGCAATGCATTCCGAGATTGCTTTATCCTTGAATAATAAATGAAATGCTGAACTTTCAGTCAACACAGCATACATGTCAGTTGCAATCAAAATTATTGAACCTTCCAGAGACTTTACAAATACAAGCTTTTCTGAAGATCCAGGGTTTTATAAAAAATTGCTTCTACAACAGTTTACTGGCATATTAAAAGTGATAATGTCAATATACAATGTAATGTTTTTGAGTTATAGGACTTTTTAAATAACACAGCTGTGTCATAATTATTCAACCCCTATTCAGCATTGCTGTTTTTAAGGCACTTATTTTTATGGTAGGGAACAAAACTCTTTGGAAACTCTATAGAACTAAGCTATAGAGAATAAATAGTTTTATTATATTAGAAGTGTGTTGTACCACAAAACCTTAGAGGGTGCTGAACAAAAAAAGCACAATATCATAAAATGTTTAATTAGAGCCACTAAGAAAAACCTCCAATGTACAGCCAAAAACTTGCAACAGTTCAATGCAATGAACATTAGACAAGTGTGGCCGTCATGTCGAGGCATCTTGCCGAATAACACTCTTGACTAAAAAGAGCAAAAAAGCCAACTTGAACATGCTAAAATTGATTTGGACAGACCTGTGGAGTTCTGGAAGAATGTTTCATGGAGTGATGTGACCAAACTGAAACTTTTTGGACCTGTATTTCTGGTGCAAAAAAGGCAAAACCTATGAGCCGAAGAACACCATCTCTATCATCAAACACTGAGGTGGACCAGTCCTGTTGCGGGGTTGTTTTACTGTGGCAGGAAGTGGAAATCATGAAGGATATAATGGATTCTTTAAAGTATCAGGCCATTTTGGCAAGATTTGTGATGCCTTTGGTGCAGTGACTGAAGATAATGATAAATGGACTTTCCAGCAGTCACCCCAAAGTATACATCCAAGATCTACTTATGCTTGGTTCAGGGATCAGTCATAGAATGTTCAGTTTCCAAATGTAATTCTCATTGAAAATATTTGGTTGAATTTGAAGAAAGCATTGGCAAAGTGAAAACCAAAGCTTATCTGAAAGCTTTTTCAGGCAAGAAATGGGCCAAGATTGCAGTAGAGAGGTGACAGAAGCTTCTAAGCACTTTCAAGTAGCGTTCATCTGTGGTTTTAAAGAATAAAAGATTCTGTACCAAATTTGACTTTCGGAAGCTGAATAATTTTGAAAATGAACGTTTGAGCCAATTTGATTTTTTTTTTTTTTTTTTTTTAATTATTCATCAACTTACATTCTTAGAATTACTCAGATGTGTATTAATAAACATAGTGTACTGATGCCTTTGTTGAATTGTTTTCACAAAATTTTGTTTTCTGCAGGAAAATGTCTTGCAGGTCAAGGGGGTTGAATAATTTCGATTGCAACTGTAAATTAACATCATGAACTTGCCTAAAATGTTCCCTAGGTGGATGAACATGTCAATGTTTAAGGACACAGCCATTGAATACACTACCATTCAAATGTTTTTTATGGTTATAATGCTACATTTATTTAATCAACAATAAAGTAATAATAATAATTTGTAATAATATGAACATTTAATAGAATGTAATTTTTTAAATTTTTTATATTATATAATGCATCCTTGCTTAATATAAATTAAATTCTTTAAAAAAAAAAAAAAACATCAGGCTGACCCCAATCTTTTGAGTGTTGTGTTGTAAATGAGGACTGTACCATTTCTTTGTGGGTGTGTTTTATTCCTTTTACTGTGCTGTAATGGTTTAAATATGTTTCAGTTTTGAATTCAGTCATAACCCGCGTGTGTGTGTGTGTCATCCAGTGACCGTAGTTTACTGTTTTCCGCACGTGTAATGAATATGTTGAAGTGCTGCTAATTGGCTGCACATGTGTAAGAGGGATAAAAAAAAAAATGATGGAGTGCGAGACAGAGATGAAGCATCCCCTCAGGATGTATTGGTGTGTTTGTGGGGAACGTTCTTCTTCGTAACATAATTTTTCTGTATGGCACATGCAGCTCTCTAAATCAACACAAGCCACAGCTCTGCGCTTTGGGAACTTTGCTGTCTCCGTTTGCTGTCAATAAGCGTTTACATTCTTATTTATTTAGTTCTGTATTTTTTATTTATTTGATGCGTCCACACAATCACTCAACACCTCATGATCTCCTTTGTTAGAGAAACGCTAATGAGAATCGCACAGAATTTCCAATTCTTGCGTTGTGGTGCGTATGTGTGGAAAGCAAGCCCGTCTGCTACCCAAAACACACCTTTATTTGGTCATGGTTTAGAGAGAGGGACGGAGCAGATGTGATTTGAATCTCATCTTTCTGTAATTTCATTTTAATCCGTTTAAATGTTGTTCGTTTTAAAGCTGTTTCTCTCTCTCTTGCAATTTAGATGTTTGTAAAGGCGCTTTTTGACTACAGTCCAGCTGAGGATAAGGCGATCCCTTGCAAGGAGGCAGGCTTGGCATTCAAGAAGGGAGATATCTTGCAGGTTATGAGCCAGGACGATGCCACCTGGTGGCAGGCCAAACTGGAGGGCGATGGCAACCCGCGTGCAGGACTCATCCCATCCAAACACTTCCAGGAGAGGTTAGCCAATGCTTTTCTCTCTTCCCCATGCCTTTCCTCCCACTATCACCAGTTTTAAATTCAACAGCACTCCATGACTCCATCATCCTGTCCGCCCTCTGTCCAGCCCCCTCATATATCATATTCTCCTGTCATGCATCCATCTCTCTGTCTCTCGATCATTCCAGACTTCTTCCACTCCATTACAACCTGACTTTCACTCCCTACTATGAAAGGAATGACTTTTCAGACTTTTTTTTGTCTTCCTCGTCATTTTTTTCCCTTTTTGTGCAAGAGGGCTCGGCCAAAATACTTTGGATTTCCGTGGCTGTCTGGGCTGGAATGAGTAATGACAGACAATGATAGCACTGGTTCACATCCACTTTGGACGTCCACACACGGAAAATTGCACATCAGTGGCGTTCTTTGTAAAGTGGACTCTGACGTGCGTGCACATATGTGGTGCCTTAGGAAATAGTTTCTTTGCTCTGTTTCTCTTGAAAAAAGTAACTTTCAATAGTAAAACATATTTTTGAACCTGTCAAATGTACAGTAGCAAGTGCTGTTTCTGGCTGACCATTCTTTTTCTCGCTCACACACTCTCACTCACTCACTCGCTCACTAATGGATGCTTAGGCAGGTAGCTCTGCATTGTAGTTAAGTGTTTAGTAATCCCCATTCGGTCGTGAAAACTGATGGTTTTATTGCGTGTCTCTATGTGGCTGCATTCACAGCAGCAGAATAGGTTTGTCAGTCTGGTTCTGAGTGCTGAATTTCTAAATGTGTTACATTTACACATTTTCGCTATAAATGAAAGTGACAAATGTATTAGATGGCCAAACTGACTCACTTAAGTTTTCAGCACTCGCTGCTGTCGGTTAATTCAGGTTTGATAGATGAAATTGCTTCTCACTCGTATCAGTTAGTAAATACATTTGTCAGTCCCAAATGCTGACTTCATGAATTTAGATTATTTATTTTCCTCTCTAGCTTCTTATCTTTCTCTCTCACTTCTTTCAGGAGGTTAGCAGCCCAGAGACCCATGACTGTCACGACTCTTCAGAGGACCCCCAGCAAAAGATTTTGTAAGGACCACACTCATACGGTCACACAGCAACTAAATCAAATACTGAAAAACACACATACAAAGCAGGGCTCAACAATACGTTTTTTCAGTCAGGCTATTAGTTGTGTCTCCACTATGAAATAATGCATAATTTTTATTTACGAAAGTTTTTTTTTTTTTTTTAACAAAATGAATTTGAAACAAGCTGGAACTTACACAGATGTAATGTAACATTCATAAACACTTTTGCTGGAAAATGATAGCATATGATGCAAAACATTTACTGATTGGTTTGTCGTTTTTAACATATTTACTGGTACTTTCAAGACTGTCACAAATCAGTTTGGCATTTTTTTGACAAAATCTTACCCATGTCAGCAGGTCGATAACATTATCTTGGTGACAAATTATTGTTTATATTATGTGCAAATTATTTATAATTTGCAAAAACAGTGTTAAAACAGAAACTGAAACCGTGGTTCTTAACCAGTGGTCCGGGGCCCACTAGGGGGCTTTAGCAGACTAACAGAGAGACCGAAAGATGACACACACACATACATACAGTAGTCAACATTTTAAGCGGGTCGAAACCTATATATATCAAAAATATAGATTTAAAAAAAAAAAAAAAATAAATATAATAATATAATATATATATATATATATATATATATATATATATATATATATATATATATATATATATATATATAATCTAATGCAAGTCTAATGTAAAAGTCTAATGTAAATTTAATTAAAAAACTATAACTATGTAAGCAGTTATTTTTTTCAGAACATGCAGTTCTTGAAATTTCTGGAAGCACAAAGTGAATCACGGTTAATTAATTTGTCATAGCAATGCTCTAAGTTTGTGCTCATTAAAGGGGTCACCGGATGCAAAACTCATTTTTACATGTTGTCTGAACATACATGTGTGTTAGCAGTGTGTATACACAACCACCCTATAATGATAAAAATCCACCCAGTGGTATTTTGGTAATCTTTATATGTAATATCCCCTTTTTCAAATCAGACCATTCTCAGCTTCTTGTCGGTGTGACGCGATTTGAGGTGTTCTGTTGTTGGATGTAATAATGAACACGGCAGTCGTCATTTACTCCCGACATCTGAGCTGCTGAAGACAGAGAATTAACGTTAATTTTGTTTCTGAAGGAAATGCACCCGGCGATCTTTTTAAATGCGTCTAGGTTTATGCGAATCATTCGTGATGCAGCTTCACCTACCGTAGAAGTGAGTATATGGGTTTTTTATGCATCTTTGCAAATCACCTTTCTTAATGATGTGCTAGTTAGCAAGTTTCGCAGCTAAAGTAAACATTAAGGCACGTCACCCTATGGAAAAGAGGGGCGAGGTGAGCAGAGCTCATTAGCATTTAAAGGAACATGCAACAGAACGGCTCACTCTAAAAAGGGCTGATTTTGACGCAGTAAAAAGGGTGTTTTTTACACTACCACTGAGAAATTTTAACTAAAGTATGTTATAGACTTCTCATTAAGACCCTAAAGAATCATATCAACTTGTGGAAAATGGGCATCCGATGAACCCTTTGAAAAGTTTAAAACAAGCAGCTTTGTCCTAATTTCGGTAGAAGTACCAGAAATATCGTAGTCTATATGGGCCTTCAAATATTATGTTTGACAGTGTAAGGCCTTTAAAGCAAAAAGGTTGAGAACCCCTGCCGTAAAACATTAATGTACAAGGTCACCGAATGTGAAATTTTGGCCTGAAAAACTTTCTCACTGACCTCAGGACAGCAAGCCACCTTATTGTTGAGCCCTGTACACACTCATCCTTTTGTTTCTGCACTATAGCAGAAATTATCTTTAAACTATTGTATGCGAGAGGCCCAAATGACTCTTTGAGTAGAGCGATGGCTAGAAAAAAAAGAAGAATAGAAGGAACAGCAACCGGAAAAGATTAGATGAGAGGGAGGGAAGGTTGGGAAGTGCAAGGTGAAGTGAAAGCGGTCGGGGAGCCCAGACTCCCCTGATTGGTGCCAGGCAGATATGCACACGCATGTGTATTCATGTACATGTGCATTAATGCATGCCTGGACATAAGCTTTCTCTCCTGGTTTCCATTAATCTCTCATGTCTGATTATTGAATGCGTGTGTGCGTGTGTTTGTACACCACAGCTCTAATCTCTCCCACTGCCTGACAGCAGGGGTCTTTACGGAGCTGTGCTGGGTTACTCTATACACATGGGCACACTTAAGACTCGCCACAAGACAGACACACAGCAACACTCTCGACATGTTGCCGTCATCCGTACAGCTACACACAATCTTGATTGAATAATACAGCCACTCTGGAGTTTTATCCCCCATGCCACATGCTCGGCCTCCCACCTCTTCCATTTTTCTCCGTCACTCTATCAGCTGCTTAAAACAATGAGAAGGAAAAGTTGATGTGCATGTCACCGAGGTATAGTTTCTTGATGACTTTTCCAGGACCACCCCAGGAGTCATGAACTTGACGTCGTCTTTGCAGACTCCTTACATTTCACATAACAAATAAGCATAAGTGATATTAAAGTGCTGCTTTTATTCAACTTTTCAAGTGGAGCATTTTTTAGTATCGCGTCACGTATGGGAATTCGTCAGTAAAACTGAAAGCTGAAAGCTCCATGTATGACTTGACCAGAAACAGACCACATACAATACCAATCCAAATGTGTTCCCACACAGGTATAGATGCGTATAAGTGTGCTTGGAGGAAAGAGGTTTGTTTGTTTGAAACTGCATGAGCGTGCGCTTTAAGAGTAAGACCATCTGTCCACTGGCCTGCAGTGCGGTGACGTTAGGCAATATTTCAAAGAGTAGAGATGAGGGGCTCTCTTTGGATGACTGAACACACGCTAGTGCTTTGCGCTGCAGATATGTGCACTCACATAAAGCTTTACTTATCAGAACAGCATGATCACTAGCCGAGGCTGTATGTCATATCCATTACAAACCGCACACCCCTGGAGAGATACAGAAAGTAAAACTGTGTGTGAACATTTTTAAATCATTTACAAATCGTGGTTTTCAAGCATGGAAATAAATCTTAAAGGGATGGTTCACCCAAAAATTCTGTGATCATTTACTCTCCTTCATGTCGTTCCATACCTGTAAGACCTTTGTTCATCTTCGGAACACAAATTACTATATTTATGATGAAGTCCAAGAGCTTTCTGGGTTATGACACGCTCAATACCCAGAAAGGTAGTAAGGACATCATTAAAATTAGGGGTGGGAATCTTTCGGTACCTCATAATTTGATTCAAACTGATGCTTGGGGTCACAATTTAATTAAAAAACAATTCACGATTTTTTTTGATTTTTAATCACAATTCACACCAGTCTGTAGTGTGGGTAGTCCTGACTCAAGAAATCTGTGTTTCCTGTTAACTATTAAATTCCTAATAAATCAGAAATACTTTACATTTGCCATTAGGATTGTGCCCGAATCTATGGAAGCCCGTTTCCACCACTGAATAAAAAAAATAAATAAATAAATAGTTATTGCGACTTATCTCACAATTTCTCAGAATTCTCAGAATACTCACAATTCTGAGAAAAAAAAATCAGAACTGCTAGATACAAAGTCGCAATTGTGAGTTTATATCCCGCAAATGTGACTTTATAACTCGCAATTGTGCGTTTATATCTCACAGTTCCGAGAAAAAAAGTCGAGAGAAATAGTGAGATGAAAAGTTGTAATGACCTTTATTTTTTATTCAGTGGCAGAAACGGCCTTCCATACACATCCGTTCATACATTGTTCAGAAAGAAATTACAAGTACTACAAAACTTCTAAATATGAGATGGGAGGAAATGCTTTCCCTTGCAATTATATGGTTGGGTAACTATACTGTACACTGTCAGAAAAAAAGGTACAGTTGCTGGGGCGGTACCCTAAGGTACAAAGTGAAAAGATACAAATAAGTACTTTTAAAGTACTAATATGTACCTTTAAGCTACCAACATGGACTTTCAAAGTACTAATATGTACCTTTAAGCTACCAACATGGACTTTCAAAGTACTAAAATGTACCTTTAAGGTACTAATATGTACTGTTTAGGGGTAGGTAAGGTATAAAGATGTACCTTTTCACTTTTGTACCTTAGGGTACCGCCCCAGTGACAGAAATGTACCTTTTTTTCTGAGAGTGTATATAAATTGCTGGCATCAGGGAGAGTTTATTAATATGCCGGGCATTGAAACCACTTTTTAATGCAGGCTTGCGTTTTGCTTTCACTTTTGAGATTCGCAATCGCACAGAGCAGCAATAGGCCTACTTACCACATATTTCATAAGATTAGATGTTTGTCATCAGTTTGTCAGGTGCTCAGGATCTACAAATCATTCGCCATCGTCCTATCAGTCAACTCTCCTTACACTGTTTGTGTAGTAAGTGAAAAATGTATTATGACCTCTAATGTAACAGGCTACCGCTAGCAAGCACCTAACCATGTCCCTTGAGTGGCTCTGTAAAATGCATTGTTCATTTTCCGTGCCTTTCTGAATACCCATTAACTATTTGCGCATATCACTACTTCCCATAATAATGAAAGATCAATAATTATTATAATATTTTTCTAAACACTTGCGCTTGCTGAAAATGGGGCAGGATGCATTTGTTTTCCTCCTCTATTGCTGTTGCTGTTTTGTTCTAACAACATCATGATATTATTGTGTTAACAACAAAATCGATTTTTGAAATTTGGGAATCAATGCAAATCGCAAAAAGACTGAATTGCGATTCATATGTGAATCCCTGCCCCCTAAACCCCCCCCCACACACCTGATTAAAATAGTCCATGTGACATCAGTGGTTCAACCATAATATTATGAAGCTACGAGAATACTTTTTTTGTGCATAAAGAATACAAAAATATAGACTTTATTCAACAATTACATCGTGGTACTCTTGTGAACGCACATCAACTGACACGGGACAGAAGAAATTGTTCGATAAAGTCTTTGCGCACAAAAAGTATTTTCGTAGCTTCATAAATTTAAGGTTGAACCACTGATGTCACATGGACTACTTTAACAATGTTCTGAACTACCTTTCTGGCTCTTGTATCGGTTGATTGTCTATGCAGGGCCAGAAAGCTCTGATTTCATCAGAAATATCTTAATTTGTGTTTCGAAGATGAACAAAGGTCTTATGGGTTTGGAACGACATGAGGGTGAGTAATTACTGACAGAATTTTTGTGTGAACTATCCCTTTAATAAATCTTTTCTCATCGTCATCTCTTACGATTAACTTTCCTCTCTTCCTCTTGCGACTTTATGAGAAAAATGTGTTTTCTGGTTACACTGGCTGCATTTACATGCAACCTAATATCAGTTAATAATGCTAACATCATGCAACCTAAAATAATCCTGGCGTCTTCAGGACCACTGATCACAAGCTTCTTGTTGTTATTGTAGTGTTGACACATTGCACGTGGAACAGTTTTCTTCGGTAAACATGCAATGCACATGTAAACTGATATATTTACATTGAAAAGGATGCATATAAACAGTACATGTGGAATCTACAGTGGGATTGATGTCAATCTGTGTATGTAAACATAGTGAGTCAGTAGGTCTATCCTGCTTGTTCACATGCTCTGGTTTGTGGCCTTTTAGATGTTTGTTTGACCAGATATACTTTCACTCCAATTGTGTTGTCATCATTGTAGATATGGAAACAATTTAAGCACCCCCTTCACCATCCCCACTTATTTGTAATAATTATCTGTCCTAGATTATTTTATAAATTGTTGTAGGCAAAAGGCCTCTGTTATCTTGTTCCAATTTTTTATTTTTGGTACTCTGTGACCAAAAATTATTCTTATGACACATTTTACTGAAACGTGCTAGAAAAAGATGCTTTATGAGGTGCAGTTATTTTCTGATTCTGATCAGTATTAATGACAGATGTGACCATTAACCATTTTCACCTGTAAATCATACCATTTACGTTGTATGTTTTTGCCTCGCGTCTTGTCTCAGACCTTTAACATGTCCTTAGATCTGCTTTTCATCTTTTTAAAATTCATTTTAAATTCATTCTTTTTGGTCCTTTGGGTCACACCAAAAAGAAAGCAAGATGCCTAAGGATTCACTTGACTGATAGCACACAAAAGATTTTACTGCCCTCCATCCTTCTCTTCATGGTATTGCTTTTTTGGCAGGATTGTGTGGATGTGTATGGCAGGCTGTGTAGATGCTGCCCTTTGCTCGTGTGTGTTTTGACTTAAGCTTGTTTAGTAGAATTGAGACCACATGAACTGGAGGAAGCTTTTAAAGTGCCTCCAAATGTTCTCGTGTCTTCAGGCCTGCATATGCACACTCAAAAACACACTTTCTCTGCTGTTATGAACTATGTTAGTTGTTCAGTAGTTACAGTTTCCTATGAGGTAAGCAATGGTTTACCACTTAGTAGCGTACTAAAGACTTTTCATCAAAAACGAACATAGAATTTTACATTAGCTTGACATTTAAAGGGATAGTTCTCCCAAAATTGAAAACTGCGATCGTTACCTCAGCCAGTATGACTCACTTTCTTTTGTGAAAAAGAATACTTTCTGAAGAACATTGGGGTTAAAACCACACTGTACTTTCATTAAACCATCAGGCGAAAGTAAAACAGGTGAACTGTCCCTTTAAATTTGTGTATTTTAAAGTGTATTTCAAATTGTTTATAATATATACTTCCAATCACATGACTATATCTTTCCTTTTTGTTTATTTTTTCTTTCATAAGATGATGAGACGGTAGAATGGGGTAGGTCAGTTTCTTCTTTCATCTTTTGCTCTTCTCATCCTTCTCTTGATCTGTTTTTAATCTTTTTATGTTTATCATATTTCTTTCTTTGCTTTCCCAGTGGAGGACATTGAAGGTACACCTTCTCTGATTCACCTATTAGATGTCATAGACATTAGATCATTGGCTGGGGACCCCTGTATGTGGTAACAGAGTACCCAAACAATGAAGACATGGTTGATTAGCATTCACTGGACCACAACCACCTAATGGAGCGTAGCGGAGTGTGTAAAGGGGCCAAGAGTTCACTATACTGTATCTCACTCATACACACACACACAATACACCCCTATTTGGTTTTCCCAACTATGCCATTCCCTTTAAATGATGTTAGTATGATGAGTCCTCAGATGAGTCCCATCCATTTTAGTCGTTCTTCGTGATAGACCGTGTGAATGTGAGTTTGAACGTGAATGTTTCCCTCAGTATTTCATTGTTTTATTGTTGTGCAAGATGCAAAAGATGTTTTGAATAACTTTTCAGCCCATCTGTAAGATATGTATTGAATGCACTGTGAGTTGTGTCTAATAGACAAAAGAAATCTGAAGTTTATGGCCTACATGGAAAGTTCTGAATGTTGAATGTGAATGCTGCCAATAGATCCGTCCACCTGGTTCAGCTGTAGAAGATCAATTGATGAAGAATTGTGATAGTTGTGTTTGTCTCTAAAATACACAGCCGTTCAAAAGTTTGGGATCGGTTATGTTTTTCTATGGTCACCAAAGCTGCATTTATTTGATCGTAAATACAGTAAAATAATTTAATTATGATTTAAAATGACTGTTTTCTATTTTAATGTATTTTAAAATGTCATTTATTCCTGTGATGGCAAAGCAGCCATTACTCAAGTCATCACCGTCACATGATTGTTTAGAAATCATTCTAAAATGCTGATTCCTTACATTTCTGATTATTATCAAAGCAGTTGTACTGCTTAATATTTTTTGAGGAGAGTTTCAAAAGGTACACTTTTGTGCCTTATTTACCTCTATTAATACCTTAAAGGAGAAGTTCACTTCCAGAACTAAAATTTACAGATAATTTACTCACCCCCTTGTCATCTAAGATGTTCATGTCTTTCTTTCTTCAGTTGTAAAGAAATTGTTTTATTTTATTTTATTTTAATTTTTTTTTTTTTTTTTTTTAAGAAAACATTTCAGGAATGTTCTCCATATAGTGGACTTCCATGGTGCCTGTAAGTTTGAACTTCCAAAATTCAGTTTAAATGCAGCTTCAAAGGGCTCTGATGATGATCCCAGCCAAGGAAACGATTGGTTATTTTCTAAAAAAAAAAAAAAATTACAATTTATATACCATTTAACTTAAAATGCTTGTCTTGTCTAGCTCTGCAATGTGCATACATAGTCTGTGCATCTCCGGTTCATGACAGTTAGGGTAGGTCGAAAACTCCCATCTCATTTTCTCCTCCGAACTTCAAAATTGTCCTACATCAGTGCAGAAGTACAGACCCAGTGTTTACAAAGTAAACATGCAAAGAAGGTCAAACTCCCTTTACAAAAAAAAGGTAAAACAGCAATATAGGATGATTTTGAAGTTGGAGAAGAAAACAAGATGGGAGTTTTTCGACATACCCTAACTGTATTGATACGGATTACACAGAGTGTGCATGCACATCGCAAAGCTAGACAAGGCATTTGAGGTTAAAAAGTGTATAAAAAAAAAAGATTTTTTTTTTTTTTCTTTTTCTTTTTTTTCTTAGAAAATAACCGATCGTTTCGCTAGATTAGACCCTAATTCCTTGCCTGGGATCGTTTAGAGCTCTTTGAAGCTGCATTTAAACTGCATTTTGGAAGTACAAACTTGTGGGCACCATAGAAGTCCACTATATGGAGAACATTCCTGAAAAGTTTTCCTCAAAAAACATAATTTCCTTACGAATGAAGAAAGAAAGACATGAACATCTTGGATGACAAGGGGGTGGGTAAATTAACTGTAAATGTTTTTCTGGAAATGAACTTCTTTAATAGGACATACTATTAACTTTTGGAAGGGTAAAGTGACACATTATGTACCTTTTTTCTGACTGTGCATGATGATTTTTTCCCCAGGATTCTATGAATACAACTGCATTTATCTAAAATAGGAGTTTTGTTTAAAGGATTTGCTAATGAAAATTTCCTAATAATTAACTCAACCCCATGTAAGCCAAGATGTTCAGATCTTTCATTCTTCAGTCAAAAAGAAATTAAGGATTCTAGGATTTTTCTCCATGTACTGGACTTCAATGGAGATCAACCGGTTGAAGCTCTAAATTGCATTTTCAATGCAGCTTTGAAAGGTTTTACACAATCCCAGCCGAGGAATAAGGTCTCATCCAATGAAACAATCAGCTATTTTCTAAAAATAAATAAATAAATAAATAAATAAATTTACATACTTTTAAACCACAAATGCTCATCTTGCACTAGCTCAGGTCACATGTGATGTAGGTGGGCATACCGCCCTCAAGCGAACGTGCAAAGAAAATCAAATGGCTGTTACCAAAAAAAAACAAAAACAACGTAAAACAACTATGTTGGACAATTTTGAAATTGGAGGAGAAAATGAGATCCTGCCTTTTTGAACCAAAGTACACAGATTAAAAAACTAACCACGCATGACCTTTTCAACGTGATTACATTACGTGTGAGGTCCCGCACATCGCAGAGCTAGTATATAAGTATATAAATTATTATTTGTTTTAGAAAATGACCTATCATTTCACTAGATAAGACCCTTATTCCTTGTCTGGGATCGTGTAGAGACCTTTGAAGCTGCGTTGAAACTGCAATTTGGACCTTCAACCCGTTGATCCCAATTGAAGTTCACTAAATAGACAAAAATCCTGGAATGTTTTCCTCAAAAACCTTCTTCTTTTCAACTGAAGAAAGACAGACATGAACATCTTTGATGACTTTGGGGTGAGTAAATTATCAGGAAATTAATTCAGGAGTGAACTAATAAGTGTTAATTTATTGACCCCAAATGTTTGATCATTGTCAGTTTTAGTTATGCACCCATAAGCTGAATTGCCGATCTTTTGTTTTACTCATCTTTCAGTATGTAGTCGTGTTCCTATCTTCTTTCTAATATAAATCTGTCCTGATTCCTTCTGCTTTTCATAATTTGAAGAGGACACTGAGTTTGCCTCCTATTTAAGTGGACTCCACATTGGTGAGCTCTTTTTGATTATGCTTGATTATGTGTTTGTCCACTGTCCCATATCATTCCTCTCTCTTCTGTCTGATTCATATTCCCTATGAAGAGTAAGAGTTTGTATATCCCGTTCTGTGTCATTTTCTCGTAACAGTTTCATGTGCTGTTAGCTCTCTATGGTCTCCCTCTCTCTTTCTCTCCCTGTGTGTGTGTCTGCGGACAAAAATCTTTTTTGACATGTGGCTGCACGCTGTTGCATGTCCTACAGTATCATTGTCTAGCTTCCTTCTGGCTTCAAGTATCTCATCATTTATAAGTGGTAGCAGTCTGCGTTAGTCACCACGCTCATTACTATATGCTTTGTAAGTTTTGTCTAAGATTGACTTTGTTATTGTCAGTAGCGGTTCCTGTGTGTTCAGTCTCATTCACAATGCAAAGCGGAGAATCAAACTGAAATATGTGATATCAGTGAAATGTGGTAAAAAAGAGGCAAATGTGCGCTAGTTTCTCCTTCAGTCGTCCTGAGCAGCTGTGCTTTCTGATTTTCCTGTGTGTTGGCAGTGTTTTTAGTTTAAATAGCTCTTTGTGAATGTTAAACATATTGCAGTTAAAGGCACTGGTTCATTTCCAGGCTTTGTGGTGGAGGTCCGGCAGGCTCTTGATGTGGTGTGTGTTGGACATTGGGCTGTTTGAAGGCCAGCTCTCAGTCAGGCCTCAGTCTGGTTTCCATCTCTAGCGTCAGTGTGTGGAAAATGACTGTGCTGTAGCGCGCTCATTATCTGTCACCGCACAGACTCATGTACTCTGTTGTACAGTATGCCCGTCTGGGACAGCTCTGTTTAGTGGCCGCAAAAAGTACAGTGTTTCCGTGGATCCTTAAGTATTAAATATCTCAAACAGTACAAAAATCATTTATCATTTGCAAGAGTCTTCGGTTTCAGTTCACGCCAATTTCCCCTCAGTGTTCTGCAATCACTCCGTTCTAGATCCACTCCGTTTTTTCCATTTCCTCTTCACAAATTTGTGCAAATCAGTTTTTTTTTTCTTCCATTTCAATGAATCTGTCAGTATAATGTGAACTACATTCACATTCACAAAGCTACTTTGCTTTTTGAAAGTTAAAGTTAAGATTTTTTTTTTTTTTCGTCAAATGTTATTTTGATCAAAAATTAAACGGTAATACTGTAAAATATTACGGCAACTTAAAATGAGTTTTCCATTTTAATATACTGCAAAGTATATTTTCAGCAACCTTTATTTCAGTGTTATGTTTCGTGTTTTTTTTGTTTTGTTTTGTTTTTTGGTCAGTATTCATTTAAAGGTCTTACTCACCCCACACTTTAGTACAGTACTGTATATTGTATATACTGTGTGTACAGCAGTGTTGTAGTCGAGTCACCAACTGTCGAGTCCGAGTCGAGTCTCGAGTCCCAGTGTTCGAGTCCGAGTCCAAGTCCGAGTCACCAAAGAAGAGTCCGAGTCGAGTCCAAGTCGAGTCACCATTACCAGAGTTCGAGTCCGAGTCGAGTCTCAAGTCCCCAGTGTTCGAGTCCGAGTCGAGTCTCGAGTCCCGTATTCGAGTCTGAGAGTGCCTAGCAATTAGCAATATTCTAATATACAGAGATGGTGAAACAAATTTCCATGACTTTTCCAATACTTTGTGGGTTAATTTAATTTTCCAAAACTTTTCCAGGCCTGGAAATTGCCATTTTAAAATTCCATGACTTTTCCAGGTTTTTCATGACCGTACGAACCCTGTGTATTACAGAAATGCACTCAGCGAAAAAAAGAAACCTGCATTTTACAGGACACTGTATTTTAAAGATACTTAAAACGTAAAAATCAATACGATATGCAGAGAGAGAGAGAGAGACTGTTTAATCTGACACAGTGACTATCGCAACAGACAAATATCGCAAAAATCTGATCTGGCACAGTGACTAGTAACGTTAAGTTATCAACAGACAAAAAAATGCTGTAATCTGAACCAGACATACATTAACCCTAGCTTCTTCTGTTTGTTATCATATATGCATTAGTCAATAATATTTTTTTGAAAAAAGCTAACGTTAGGCAATGGAAAGCTTTTTACTTACTTTTCTGGGTGCATCCGTGACAGGTGTCTGTTAAAGTTTGAGGTTGTCCCAGTCTTTTCCTCAATTGTGCGATTACACACACAACATTTAGCGCTGCTCTTTCCAGCATTAGAAGCAAAATTCGCGTAGGCGAACTTCACGATCCGGGGCACGTCTTTCTGCATTTTACAAATGTGAACATTTAGCCCGCGAATCATGCATCATGCATTGCACGAGCGTAAAAGTGAGTGATGTCAGTGAGTGTGTTGTCAAGCAAAGAGAGCGAGAGGTAGCAGTGTCTGTGAAGGGAGATCGCGGCCGGTCTTGGGCACGAAACAGGAAAAGTGTAACACCTTATATAATTTTTTTATAACATATTTAGTCAAAAACAAAGTGATGAATGCTCAAGTCCGATTGTATATATCCTCGAGTCCGAGTCCGAGTCTAAGTACGAGTCATCAATCCGCGAGTCCAAGTCGAGTCACAAGTCCAGAGAGTGGATTCTCGAGTCGGACTCGAGTCCAAAGAATAGTGACTCGAGTCGGACTCGAGTCCGAGTCCAGGACTCGAGTACTCCATCACTGGTGTACAGTATATTGTATACACTGTAAAAAACGAACAAAAAAAAAAACAATTTGTTGAGTCAACTCAAAATAATGTTACCCTGCTGCCTTAAAATTTTAAGTTCAGTCAACTCGTATAAGTTTAGTCAACTTGAAATTGTCAGTACTAAGTGACAACTTGGATATTTAAGTTGACTAAACTAAAAATTTGGTTTGTTGAACTTAAACGCTAGGTTTGTTGCCCAGCTGCCTTACAATTTTAAGTTGAATCAACTTAAATATCTAAGTTGCCACTTAGTAAAACTAAACATTTCAAGTTGACTAAATTTTTTTTATTTGAGTTGACAAATTAAAATTTTAAGGCAGCGGGGTAACATTATTTAAATTTGACTCAACAAATAGTTTTTACAGTATATATACACTGCCGTTCAAAAGTTTGGGATCAGTAAGATTTTTAATGGAGTCACTTATGCTCATCAAGGCTATATTTATTTGATCAAAAATACAGAAAAATCAGCAATATTGTGAAATATTATTGCAATTTGAAACAATATAATAATAATAATATTAATATACTTTAAAATATAATACATCTTTACATTTTTGCTGAATAAAAGTATTAATTGCTTTAAAAAAAAAAGAAAGAGAAAATCTCGCTTTTTTGAAGGATCATGTGACACTGAAGACTGAAGTAATGATGCTGAAAATTCAGCTTTGCTTCACAGGATTAAATTATATTTTAAAGTATATTAAAATGGAAAACTGTTTTTTCAAATTGCAATAATATTTCACAAATTTTTTTCTGTATTTTTGATCAAAATTATTTCTTTAAAAGCATTTTAAAAATGCTTTTGTATATTATATTATATACAAAATTATATACAAGTGTATATTAATTATTAATTTTTAAATCACTCTTAATGTTTTCTTTATGGAGCCGGTGTACAGTATGTTCCGCTTCTGTTCTTCTGGGTTTCTTGTTTGCTACTTGTTTCAAAACATTTTTTCCTCTGTCAGTTGCCCAAATTGATTTCCTTCTTTTCATTTTTTTTTTTTGTTTTTTTTTTTTTTTTTGTCTTTCTCTTGTTTGTGTCTCTCTAGTTCTTTTCTCTCTCTCACTAGTAGACATTAGGCTGTTTATGTAAACCCTAAGCCGCTGGCCGCTCATTTAAACTCTTTTGATTTCACAGGCGATCCTGTGGGTAGAAAGTTTATAAATAAAGCCGCACAGTCCTGTCTGCCAAGCTCAATCAAGCACCGTCATTCAATAGGGATAACCTTTTCAACGCTGTGCCTCCCGCTGCTTCTTTTTTTTTTTTTTTCTCTGCCCTCCTGTTTTCTTCCACGCTTTCATTACCGGCCTTCTGACCTCAGTCTCTCCTCTTCCTCCCAACGGCCAAAGCACCTCAAGGGCTTGTCCCAGGAGAGCTTATTCCAGCTTCCGTGCCCTGCCATGCATTACATATTCCATGTAACAGGAGAATTTTTTTGAAGGGGAAAAACATTGACCTCTTTAAAGCCTGTGGTCTAATTCACTGTTACGATTTGAACCTGGTGTTGTAGTAATGTAAGACTGTATAACACGGGTGCATTGCTAGTTCTGCTCCCCCCGGGTCACTAGGATGAAGGAGTGTCAGGCGTGCAAGGAGTATCGGTCTTAATCCCAAGTGTGCCATCCATTCATGTACATCAGCAGTACAGTATATTATAACTATAATAGCTGGGTTTCCATTCATGTACACTACCATTCAAAAGTTTGGGGTCAGAACCTTTTTAATTTTTTTTTTTTAAGTAATTTTGTTTCTTGAGCACCAAATCAGTATATTAGATTGGTTTCTAAAGCGTCTTGTGACGCTGAAGACTGCTGTAATGACTGCTAATCCATCGCAAGAAGAAATTATATTTTAAAAATGTTTTAAAAAAGGAGTTTTTATGCACATTTCCAAAATGTCACTTGATTTTCTACAGAAACATTGTCCAAAGGACACACAGGCAGGTAAAATTACAGCAGGAGTTTCCGTCTCTGTCACCTCCCCTGAGCCCATTGAATTTTAACAGACCTCCTGAAGCGTACGGTGAGTTTGGTGGGGGGCTAACTGAGAATGAATAGGGGAAAGTTACATGAGAGAAGGCATTGCGATATGATTGGATATGACTGGTTATGATCGCCTGTGATTGGTTCATGTGATAAATCCCACCTCTTTTGTTCTCAAATCAGTCTGAATGAACAATATACTGCTGTTAATGGGAAGACTAATTTTTAAAAAGTAAGTAAACAATGACACACTTGCATATAACCACTTTGTTACTTCAAAATAAGACTTAAAATAGCATGAAAACATGATCTGTGGGAGTTTTTAGTGAGTAATCAGCTTGGTGAGATTTAAAGTAAATCTAAGAGGTCGTTTACACAACGTTTTCAGCCAAGCACAACCACAACAACGGCGTTTTGGGGTCTGAAAACACAGATTTTTGATAATGGGTTTCAAAGTGCAATAGGGGAATCTTTGAAAACTGTGACGTCATGCGTGTGTGTAGTACGTGTTAGGTATGTAGACGTGCACAGTACCTGTCAATTTTAAAGACAAACGCGAAAAAAAAGAAAAAAGAAAAACAGCACGCCAGCTACTGGCCTGGAATATTTAATACAGCGTTTTTGGCAATTTTGTTGGACGTGTAAATGCAAATCGTTGTCGTGTATACGTGAAACTTGTAAATGCAAGGGAAAAAAACTTTTCTGTTTTTGACTACATCTTTGTCTTTTAAAAGCAACCTCAGTGTCTGTGACCAATTTTTACCAAGCTTTGACTGATGATCTGAAAAAAATAAAAAATAATTGACTATTAAAGTTAACTGTTAATAGCTGAATATAAGTTCACAAATAAAATGTTGCTTAAATTGTTACTGCCTTGCCTTGAGTAAAATGATTGATTAAAAACACTGATATTGTTAATGTAAAAATATAAAATAGATTTATTTTTTTCTGATAATCTAAGTATAACAAAGAAAATGTGACTGGGACATGAATTTACATTTGATTTATTAAAAAAAAAAAAAAAAAAAAGAACACCACTGCACACCAATGAATACACTATATGATTTTTAAAATCTGGACGTACATGTTAAAATGGTTGCAGAGTAAAACTGGGCATCTTATACAAAACGACTGAGGATTACATACTAATAGACTTTCAAGATGCTCCAAACACAACAAACGCATAACAAATGAAAGCAAGAGGATGTTAAAATCCCTTAAAGATATCAAACATGTATGATATCTTCAGACTGGTTGGAATTATAGTCTGAAACTAAACAATTTGAGTCTGTGACCATCATATGCTAAGCAATCTATGAAATCAGGCAACTCATTTGCAGACTGGTGTCAGCTTGTCCACATTGTAAATCGTGGAAAAAATTGGGGCAAAAGTTGTGTAGGATATTCCAGTCTTAAGGAGATGATTGGTAACAAATTTACTAAAATGAATGCAAAAAGTTATTGTTTCAAATCATGTGACCAAATAATTTGCGTTGATAATTGGCTGCTGTTACCTCCCAGAGCTCTCGGATATGTCATTTTGTCTTTTAAACCACTGATTTCGTCTGGCCAGAGGAGAGCTGGCCCCCCGACTAAGCCTGGTTTCCCCCATGGTGTTTCTCTCCGTTTCTTTCACCAATGGAGTTTTGGTTCCTTGCCGCTGTCACCTCTGGCTTGCTTAGTTGTGGACACTTAATTTCCAGAGATATCTTCGACTTGATTGCACAGATACTATTTGAACTGAACTAAGCTGGACGATGATATCACTGAATCAATGAACTGACTTTAACCGAAAATTGAGTTTTACTGTTGTCCTTTTGCATTATTACACATTGCATTATTACTGTATACTGTAATACTGTAAAGCTGCTTTGACAGTCTGTATTGTTAAAAGTGCTATATAAATATAGGTCACTTGACCTGGATGCTTTAAACTGCAAGTCAGTTATTACATCTATTTGAGCCTTGTTTTATTTACAAATAGTTTTAATATTTTCCCATTTTCTTGCATTAAGTATGTAATGTGATTTAACAAGTTTGGAGTGATCGGCTAATCCAGATTACTTCTGTGGAGACTGAGGGCAACTACAATTTAGGAGAAGTAGAAACAGAGAAGAAAGTCGACGGGAGTCAGAAGAAAGAACAAAAAAATGAAAACATTTGGGGGGAGAAGCTATAGCTGGGAAAGCCATTAGCCCCCGGAATCCAATTAAGGCAGGAGTTATGGAAAAATGGAGACGTGTTTTAGACTGAAATAAAAAACGCTCCATTTCCAAAATGAGTTTATCTCATCTGTCCACAGGTTCACTCCTGGAGGAGGAGCAGCGGGGCCAGAAGCCTCGAGGCCCGTAGCTGTGCGCAGCTTTCGATTACCACGCTTTTCCCCACACTGACCCCGGCTCAGGTGGATACACTTTAGTATAATCAGCTGAAGTCACTGGGATTTTAATTTGGAGGGGTTGTTTGGCAGAGTCTTTAATTTTGTATGTATGGTACGCAAGATTTGAATTAGCCATGGACATAGAAAGCAAATGGGCATCTGTTCGTCTGATTTGTAGCCAGTAGTGGATGATTATAGTCTCGATGTCCTTTACTCTGTGTTTGGTCGTCCGGCTGTGGGGTCAGGGATGGCCAGACTTCGCAGTGGTTCAGTGAATAGGTTTTGTGTCTGTTGATGATGTTTGCGTGTGGGTGTTTCGTATCTCTGATGGAAGGAACAGGTGATTGATGAGACTAACAGCAGGACTGTGTCCTCCAGCTAGCCTATTGGATTTGTAGTTCAGATACTTACTAAACCTGCTAGTGATGACTGCACCGGCTTGACCTGGCAGCCCACTCTGTTTGTCTGTGAGTTAGACTGTGTATATGTCTCTCCACTGATGCATCAAGCAGTGTTCCCATGCTTTTGTAGTTCACATATCGAGTCACTGTCCTTATAAGGACAAACTGTGCCAGATGAGTTTTTCCCAATTTCACAAACTGAGATTTCTTAAAAAAATATCTCTCTACCTTAAAGAAGTTCACTTCCAGAACAAAAATTTACAGGTAATTTACTCACCCTCTTGTCATCCAAGATGTTTGTGTCTTTCTTTTAGTCGATAAGAAATTGTTTCTTGAGGAAAACTTTCCAGAATTTTTCTCCATATAGTGGACTTTAATGGTGCCCCCAAGTTTTAACTTCCAAAATGCAGTTTAAATGCAGCTTCAAATGGCTCTAAACGATCACAGCCGAGGATCGGTCGTTTTTAAAACAAATTGACAATTTAATTACTTTTTAACCTCAAATGCTTGTCTTGTCATGTCTCTGCAATGCGCATGCGTAGTTTGTGTAATCCGGGTCAGTGCAGTTAGGTTAGGTCGAAAAACTCCCGTCTCGTTTTCTTCTTCAATGTCAAAATCGTTCTACATTGCTGTTTTACCTTTTATTGTAAAGGGCGTTTGATCTTTGCATGTTTACTTTGTAAACACTGGGTCGGTACTTCTGCAGCGATGTAGGATGATTTTAAAGTTGGGGAAGAAAACAAGATGGGAGTTTTTCGACTGTATTGAACCGGAAAAAAGTTCACACAGACTTAAACGAGCGTTTGAGGTCAAAAAGTATATAAATTGTCAGTTTGTTTCGAAAATGAACGCTTTGCTAGATAAGACCCTTCTTCCTCGTCTGGGATCGTTTAGAGCCATTTGAAGTTGCATTTAAACTGCATTTTGGAAGTTCAAACTTGGACTTGGATTTACATTATACTTTTACCTATTTCTATTTATTTACTTGTATTCATTTAATGCACTGTGTATGGTGGTAGTAGTAGTACTAGTAGTAGTAGTAGTAGTAGTAATAACTAGTGGCTAAAGTTCGTAAACAAACTTTGATGTTGGCTTGAGAAAGCCAACATGGGTGACCTTGAGGCAAAAGAGCCTCAGTCTGAATGAACAATATAATGAGGTTAATGGGAAGACTAATTTTAAAAAGCATCAACTCTTAGATACACTTAGATATAACCACTTTATGTCAAAATAAGACATAAAATGGCATGACCCTTCATCCTCGGCTGGGATCGTTTATAACCGCATTTAAACTGCATTTTGGAAGTTCAAACTCGGGGCACCATACTAGTCCATTATAAGGAGAAAAATGCTCAAATGTTTTCCTCAAAAAACATAATTTCTTTACGACTGAAGAAAGAAAGACATGAACATCTTGGATGACAAGGGGGTGTGTATATTATCTGTAAATTGTTCTGGAAGTGGACTTTTCCTTTAAATTGTTACTGCCTTGAGTTATTATTTTGGGATAAATGTAAAATGCGTAAAAACACTAACTTGAGATTCATACTTGGCTTTAATAAATAGAATATTGATTACACTGAATTTTTCACACAACATCTTAAAAATCCTTTCTCTAAATTTGGAATTTTGGATATGACAGAGAAAAAAAAAATCACTCCTTGAATTCAAGTCTGTTCTCCTCCGGCCAACAGGAACGAAGAGTCGTATTCAGTGCAAGCCTGTAACACTTGGGCAGAACACGACTTTCCACTTAGGCAGCACAATGGAATCCACTCCTACAGTGTGTTTCCCCTAGACAGCCATTCTTAACGAGTTCAACATGATTCAAAGCAGTGCCCAATACATATTTCAAATAGCACTACTAAATACTTGTTTTTCTTTAATCGTTGCCTGTGATGGTTATCCATCTTCTCCCCTGGATCCAGGCAGCCGGTTCGTGCTTATCTGTGGGAACGCCGTGAGATAACTGGAGTTGGTAAACCGTTTGTCTGAGTGCACAAAAAGACACATTTCCCCCTACAAGAGATGGGATATAGTTAGTGTGCACATGAGATGAGATCAGACGATTCTGGTACGTGCGATTTGCACCGGAAACTTCTCAATGTTTGATGCTGGGGGTCTCCCTGACACCACCCCAGGGGCCTGTACAGTACCGCTAAACCTTTCCGCAGATGACCGTAAAAGAGGGTGGGAGTGAGCGAAGGCCATATGGCTGTCCATCGTTCACATGCTCGACAGGCAGCTCTCCGCTAACCTTGTTTGGGGTGGAAGGTGTAGGCCGAGGCATTTCACAAGAGAGAACTTTATTTGAGTTCATTTCCTCCTTTCAGGAACTGCAGCTAGCTTTATTCAACCGTATCCACCTTCACTCTCCCAATCTGTAAAAAGCAGCATACTTGGGGAAATTTACTACATGATTAAATATGACTTACAAGCGCAGGACAAGGATTATCCATTCCAAAATAATGGATAAAGGAATTAGCCGCAGGTTGTAAACCAAAAGATGATGGAAAAATAGGGGAACTGTTTCTATGAAATCATTTTCAGGTTGATTGATCACTCTACGGAGTGTTATGATTCCCCTCTCTGACCTTTTTCTGGTTCCCTTATCTTTTTGATAAATGTGAACGTGCATCATCCTGTATCCATACAGGGAGTTAATGTGTTTGAAGGTTATTACCCCTCGTCATCCTCAGCGTTTTTGAATCCCTCAGGGCTTTCACCTCACACATCTCCTAAATTTCTTCCAC
This sequence comes from Cirrhinus mrigala, assembly GCA_036247105.1. Classification (NCBI taxonomy): domain Eukaryota; kingdom Metazoa; phylum Chordata; class Actinopteri; order Cypriniformes; family Cyprinidae; genus Cirrhinus; species Cirrhinus mrigala. The sequence continues at coordinate 16,764,144 of CM070018.1, forward strand.
GGCTGTAAGATATTATTGCTGTGGAAAATGGGCATTCGGGAGCCACAGCAGCTCTCAGGCGATTGTGTGTGTGGCGGCAGCGCGTGTCTTTCTGTGTTTACACTGAATTTGGGCCTTTTCATTGTTTTTCCTTCCATGTCTCAGTGGAGGAACAGGTTTGATTTGTGAACTGCTAGTTGGTGATGGTAGGTTGCGTAGCTCTGAGGTCCAATTAACTCGTCACGCCACAGCGCACGCCATTAGGAGGTGCATGTTTGGGCCTCTACGGCGGGCACGTGTCGGTCTTCTAGCCTGCACTGTCATACTGGAAGGGAAATGGAAGGAATTTTATGACTGTCCTTGGCTAGCTGGCTTTCTCTTTTTGTATTGATCTTTGTCCCCAAACCAGAAGGTCCTTGGCTGAGTATTTCTAATTCGCTCAAGCTGCCTTCCATCACCCCACATATAGATTGTCTCGCAAAGCTGCGTCCTTCGGAAAAAGAGAGAATTAAGGCTCACTGACAAGAAAAAAAGTAGAAACATTTCTGCTCAGACTGGAATGGATTCATTTTCATGTGTTTTTGTTTCTTATTCGACCTCAATCAGTTACAGGGACTGGGGTTCAAGAGGGGGTAGAGTTGCTTGCTTTCTGAGTCTTGATTTATTTATCCTCATTGAGATGGAAGGCAATATTTCGGCTATTTGGATGGAGCCGTCCATCCTGTTTTAAGTGATTTTGAAGGGTCTCGATTTTGAATCCTCTTCAGACAGAGAACTGCAATTTGCATTGACTAGCCTCAGCCGTGCAGCCGTAATAAAAGCTTTGCACCTGCTCTGCGCTTGGGAAAATGGAGATTCCCAATGCCAGAGCCAATCGACTATCACAACTGAAGGATACGAAAATCAAACTGAGCAAGCCACTCAGTGTTTTAGCTTACAGAGGTCGTCACTATATCCTCTCGAAAGGAATGATTTTTTTTTTTTTAAATTGGTACCTTTTTCTCATCAGATCATGTTGAGATTTCCTTATTGTTGTAATGAAGTTTTTTATGTTTTTGCTCCAGTCAGGGTTGAGTTTAAGCATGATGGCAACACGTCAAGTGGCACGAGCAGCAGAGACCACAGGTTAGCCGGAGTGGAAGAATGCTCTGTCCTAAAGGCTTGTAACTAAATCCTCACTGTGGAACCACACAAACACTTGTGTTGTGGTACAGCGAGCGCTTGACTTACGGTGTGTTTCATTTGTATCCCAGCGTAGGTCCCCACCAGCCCTTATTAGGTGACTGTGTGGAAAAGAACAAGCTGTAAAGAATGCAGGATCTCTCCACGGCCGCACATCTGCGCTCCGCGGTCTCTCGGTGCTGTGGAAAGTATTAAAGGGGGACTGGATCAGGGCTTTTTTTATTTTTTCTTTCATTCCCCTTCTTCTCAGTCCATAATTTTCTTACTGCCGTAATCTTACTTGGGCATCTTGCATCATATCCCTGCGTTCATTAATCACAGTTTAAAAAAATAAAACGCAATAGAGGCGGGAGGGGAAAATGCCTTGTGCAGAGATGGGGTATTAGGTGTCTCTGGTTTGGGGCTGTGCTAGACTAACTAGCATCTGTCATGAATATAAAACCGTGCTGCTTAAATGAGGGGTACGTTTTAAGTTTTGATACAGTCTGGGGTCATTAAAGACAGACTGGTGCTGTCCAGAGTAATCAGACAGGAAGTTTTGCGGTGAGGTGCTTAACAACCTTTTAGGGCATGAAAAAACCACCCATAGCTATGACCGTGTCCTGAAATAGCCCACCTCCTGCCGTGTCACCATGAAATACGTAGCCTCAGATATTTCGGTCTGGTCGTTTTGTTACCTGGACGTGGATGAAAGAACCGCAAAGTCGGTTCATATGATGATGGCGCACAGGAAAATCTGCTATGATCGGGCCCAGACGGAATCTGCGGACGTTTTTCGTATTTTCCGTGCTGATTTTTAGGGGAAAATCTGTGGAATGGGTTTAGATATGGTAAAATGTGGTATATGGAATTAATAGTATTAAACTCTTGACAGTGGATGAAAGAGTAACCAATACGCCAAAATATTTGATGAATAAACATAAGGAATGGAGAGTAGAAAATAGTAGATAGTAATAGTAGAAAAATAGTTGATTAAAAAAATGTATAAATACTGCACAAAAATAAATAAATAAATTATATATATATATATATATATATATATATATATATATATATATATATATATATATATATATATATATATATATATATATATATATATATATATATATAATATGAGACCCTGGACCACAAAATCAGTCTTAAGCCGCTGGGGTATATTTGTAGCAATAGCCACAAATACATTGTATGGGTCAAAATTATTGATTTGTCTTTTATGCCAAAAAACGTTAGGAAAATAAGTACAGATCATGTTCCATGAGGATATTTAGTGAAATTCCTACTGTAAATATATCAAAACTTTAATTTTTGAATACTAATATGCATTGCTAAAAACTTCATTCGGACAACTTTAAAGGTGATTTTCTCAATATTTTTATTTTTTATTTATTTATTTGTTTATTTTGTGCACCCTCAGATTGCATATATTCAAATAGTGGTACCTTGACCAAATATTGTCCTATCCTAACAAACCAAACATCAATTGAAAGATTATTTATTCAGCTTTCAGATGGTATATAAATCTCAATTTTGAAAAATTGACTCATATAACTGTTTTTGTGGTGTCATATATATATATATATATATATATATATATATATATATATATATATATATATATAAAATTAAATAAATAAAATTAATGAATAAACTAGACAACACAACTGTCTTTAACACTGAAGAAAGAAATGTTTATTGAGCACCAAATCAGCATTTTATATCGGGCCTTACTTCTGAAAAGCATATGAAGTACTGACTCCAACCTCAAGATGTAAAATAAGTCTCTGGTGTCACCAGAGTGTGTATGTGAAGTTTTAGCTCAAAATACCATACAAATCATTTTTATAGCTTGTTAAAATTGCCACTTTTAGGGTATGAGCCAAAATGTGCCGTTTTTGTGTTTGCTGCTTTAAATGCAAAGGAGCTGGTGCCAATAATGACTGATTGCAGAACAGCAGAACCATACGTCACAGCAGTCACACGGCAGCAACGCTGCGGCAGCAGGCTCAGACGGTAGTGGGCGGAGTCTCCGTCGCAGATCGGAAAAGGGTGAAAATAGCAATAAGTGATCAACTTATATTTTTTCTTGTCCTTTTCTTATTTTTAATGTTGTTATTGTTATTTGAAGAAAAAATAAAAATAATTATGAACACCAGAATTTGCTCTACTTATCTTTGTGGAGAGTTTCAAAGTTAAAGCTGTTAATGTTAAGTCCGTATTATGTATATGAGTGCTCGCGCCTGTTTATATATACACATATATACATACACGAAATTACTATTAACCGTAAGATACAGTTACACTATTAACTGTAAGATACGATATGTGTGTGTGTGTGTGTGTGTGTATGTATGCATGTACATACATACATACAGTATATTACAGTTAATAGTGTAACTGTATCTTACGGTTAATAGTAATTTCGTGTATGTATATATGTGTATATATAAACAGGCGCAAGCACTCATATACATAATACGGACTTAACATTAACAGCTTTAACTTTGAAACGCTCCACAAAGATAAGTAGAGCAAATTCTGGTGTTCATAATTATTTTTATTTTTTCTTCAAATAACGATAACAACATTAAAAATAAGAAAAGGACAAGAAAAAATATAAGTTGATCACTTATTGCTATTTTCACCCTTTTCCGATCTGCGACGGAGACTCCGCCCACTACCGTCTGAGCCTGCTGCCGCAGCGTTGCTGCCGTGTGACTGCTGTGACGTATGGTTCTGCTGTTCTGCAATCGGCCCTATCTCGCTGGTGCTCCCGGAGAAGAGGGCGGAGCTTCAAGAGCTCATGCTCCAGCAATACCAGTGCTGGCCTTTGCAAATAAACATTTCACTTTTAGTACAAGCCTGTATTTTTAGAGAAAATGTACTTGGTTTAAAAGTCAATCACCTAATTATACTGTGCATAATAAATGCGCGTTTATGAATTACACAGATGAGGAGCATGGTATGATGAAAATAACTCCTAAAATGTTTCATCGTGTGCTATCACAAACTTTATAAGCCGCACTGATAATGAGCTTGACTAATTCCACCGGTCTACTTCATTTTGCTTTCATATGCAATTTTTAACTCCCACGTTCCTATTTGCGGTCATTCTGATGGCACGTGAAGGCAGCATCAGTGAAAACAGGCAACATTAGCCTTACAGAGTGCCAAGAAGCTCTTTTAGAAAAGCAATTTGGAAAACAAACACGTGATACTTTCTTTGTCTGGTGCTGACATTTGTGCACAAAGGGTTGGTATTAATCACTGAACATATAGGAAACTTTACTGATTTTTTTTTTTTTTGTTTTGTTTTGAGGACATTTCCCTGCGATAATGAAATTTAACCACATTGTTGTCAGTGGCTCAGATGGAGGGAGTCTATGGAGACTACTATGTTCGTTGGTTCATCAGAAGACACAACACTTGTAATGCCTCTTTGGCGCTGACATTGTATATTTCCAGTAATGGCGTACTGCTGGTTCTCATTCAGGGCTGTGTTTATGCAAATAGGGCAGAGATCGTCACAAATGGGCAGGACTTTTTCCCTCCAAGGACGTGTACGTAGGGAGAATCTGAAATTGCTTGTTCTGTTTATGATTTATTGGGATTATAAATAATGAGGGATGGATTTTTTATCATTATAGGCTGGTTCTTTTCACGCACTACGGCCACACAACTGTGTTCAAACACCTTATAAAAGTGATTTTTGCATAATATGTTCTTTTTAAGATCCCATAAGACTTCTATGTCTACATCATATCCTCATTTTCAAATGCACACAAGAATGTAAGACAGTCTTGTTGTTTTGTCTTATATTTGTTTCTCTCTTCCTCTTCAGCGGGTCTACGGAGGAGTTTTCGCCTCAGCAGAAGAGATAAGAAGACAAATAAGTCGATGTATGAATGTAAGAAAAGTGAGCAGTATGACACAGCTGACGTGCCCACTTATGAAGAGGTGACGGCCTATCGGAGAAAACACGGAGACAGGCACAGGCTTGTTGTGTTAGTTGGTAAGTAACAACTTCCACCTTATTTTTGCTGTAAAAATAAGAGTCGGCTTGGCCATTTCTAAATTTAATGGGTCTGTCTTCCGGTCTCATCCGCATTCAGCTATTTCTAGATGTACAAACGGCTTGTTTTGCTGGTTGATATTGCAAAGTGGTGTCTTACCATATTGTTTTAATGTATTCTCTTAATTATAAACACAATAGTTTGTAGTGGAAACAGTATTATCATTTAGTGCACGTTGTTATTCTTCTCATTTCCCTATAGCGGCTAATGAACCGGAAGTCTCACCCATAGGCTTACTTCTACACTGAGGAATAAGGTGGCAAAGAAAATAAATTTTTGCAGTCCAAATGATGACCATCATCATTTAAAAGTTTTTTGAAACACTATTTTGAGGCTATACACAAGCAGTGCTTTACCCAAAAAAGCACTCGGCTGTAACTCATAAATCCTGTTCTGCTGTGGGACTCTCACTCAGTTCAGCCCTCAGAAGACCCCTAGAGCTTACAGGACCAGTTGAGGATTAATTCGTCTTTGTGACACTTCATTCACAGCGCTGGTGTTCTGTTGGAACATTTTATTCCTTCTTAATATTATTCACCAAAGAATTGTTAACACTTATTTTCAAGGGAACAGCGAGGGTGAAACCGCAGTGAGACGTCAGCTTTACAAAGTGAAAAAAAATCTTGAAATGATATTAGGTTTTTGAATGTCTGATTTGGTGTTTGTTTGCCAGAAATACTGTACAAAGAATATAGAGGCCCGGACAATGAATTAAGTGTTTCATAAAAGTGTGAATAAAAAGCATTTTAGATTTGTATTACAGATAGCTTGAGGGTTTCAGGTTCCTTTCTTTTGTTTTACTTGTTGAAATGCTGCATTAACCTCCTCTCATCTACCTCCTCTGCTCCAAATTAAATTCATAATTTGTTTTTCCCAGAGTTAAAGGGTTGTTGTTGTGAGAATTACCTCATATACTGACAAGTAATGTTGACCAGGTGTATAAAATATTTCACATGCGAATCTGCAAGAGGTAGCACAGGGTCGTGGTTCACCGCAGTAGACCAGGCCGTGTGTTTGTGAACACAACACGGCATATGGATTCTATCACGGTTTTGTTGGTGCATGTAATTAATGGGGTGTATGTTCACAGGCCTGTGTGAGGGAGTGCATAAGGTGGTCTGTTTAATTAATCAAGCTTTTTCTACTGTCAGGATGCCCCTCTGGTAATTTGCAACTCATGCGGTCAAACTAACACAAATATTTTAAGTTTGTCTCAAAAGGTGGAGGGCAGCATCATGGATGTCTCAGACGTGACAAAACCAAGGATCTGCTGTGTTTTCTCTCTGAACTGTTATTCTGTCCCTCGAGGCCGTGCTTTAACTTTTCCTGGCCTGCACTTTTTATTCTTTTTTTTTTTCCTGTCTTATTTCGTACTCTTTGCCGGTTGTTTTATTACATTTAATAATGCAGCCATGAATGATGCCATTTGAATCTTTCTCCCCATATGTCTCTCTTTGTATGTAGTTATTCTTGTGATTTGCTATTGCTTTTGCAGTAGAGTTGTCTCTAACAATTATTTTGGTAATCAAGTAAGTGGCCGATTATTCTGACGATTAATCGAGTAATCGGGTAATTATAATTGACCCAAGTGAACAAAAGCCTTTAAAATGACCTAACATACATATATAGTAGCAATGAGGCAGTAATAATTAGTTCAAATAAAGTATCAAAAGCGAGTAATCATATGGTTTTATTGAACAAAACTTAAAATATGTAATGTATTATAAATAATAGAGCTAATGTACATTACGCATTATAGCAAATGACTGCAGAGGGCGATGTAAAAGGCAATACAATGCAATGTCGTCATGAATATGCTAATTAGCATATGACATCATCTAGAGACGTTTTAACGACTTTTAAAGCTGGCTTTAGCTACTTTTCATTGAAAGAAGTTAGCAACACTTATTGATTATATTGACTTAACATCTGTCTAAACTAAACAACATTTAATACAAATGTCCACTTAATCTTTAGGATTTGGACATTACAACAGAAATGCTACAGCCACTGTAATTTCTTGAATATGTGGACATCAAAATGTGTAAACTCAGAGCGAGGTTTGAAACTTTTATTTTGAAATCACGAACAGTTAGCATACTTAGAAAGATATTGATGCATTCTCCTGTGTTTGCGTAGGCTTATAAATGATTTACTTCACAAATTTGAAATGGCGCACGTTACATTTTCAGGTGAACGTTATAATAAACCCAAACTCACAACAATATGCAAAGATGGAGTTTGAGAAGAGTTTGTGTGGAGCAGCATTTGCTGTAATACAGTTGCTCTGACGTATGTAATTTACATCCATATAAATAAAGTGCATATATTAAACCTGCATCGCATATACAGTTTTATGCAAAAGTTTGGGAACCCTCTTTGCAGAATTTGAAAATGTGAATAATTTTAACAAAATAAGAGAGATCATACAAAATGAGGGTAATTTTTTTTTTTTTATTTAGTACTGTCCTGAGTAAGATATTTTACATAAAAGATGTTTGCATGTAGTCCATAAGACCAAAAAATAGCTGAAATTATTAAAATAACCCCCTTCAAAAGTTTGGGAACCCTTGGTTCTTAATACTGTGTGTGGTTACCTGTGGTTACCTGTTTTTTGTTTCATGAGTCCCTTATTTGTTCTGAACAGTTAAACTGAGCACTGTTCTTCAGAAAAATCTTCCAGGTCTTGCAGATTCTTCAGTTTTCCAGCATCTTTTGCATATTTTAACCCTTTCCAGCAGTGACTGTATGGGTTTGAGATCCATCCTTTCACACTGAGGATAATTGAGGGACTCAAACACAGCTATTAAAGAAGGTTCGAACTTTCACTGATGCTACAGAAGGGGAAACAATGCATTAAGAGCCAGAGGGTGAAAACTTTTTGAAGATCAAGGTAAATTGTACTTAATTTGTCTTCCGGTAAACATGCAAGTAACTTCTCTTGCTTCTGAAGGGCACTACTAAATGGAAAAAAAAATTATACTTCAACAAAATAAGAAAAATTTGGACATCTTCATCCTGTTCAAAAGTTTTCACCCCCAGGCTCTTAATGCATCGTGTTTCCTTCTGGAGCATCAGTGAATGTTTGAATCTTTTTTTAATAGTTGTCTTTGAGTCCCTCAGTTGTCCTCAGTGTGAAAAGATGGACCTCAATATCATACACATTCACTGCTGGAAAGGGTTCAAATGTGCAAAAGATGCTGAAAAACTGAAGAATCTGCAGGACCTGGAGGATTTTTCTGGAGAACAGTGCTTAGTTTAACTGTTCAGAACAAACAAGGGGCTCATGAACAACCATCACAAAAAAACAGTCATAGATGATACAGGTTACCACACACAGTATTAAGAACCAAGGGTTCCCAAACTTTTGAAGGTGGTTATTTTAATAATTTCAGCTATTTGCAGCCTTGGAAATGGTCTAATAGTGCGTTTCTTGGATTGTCATTGGTGCTTACTCAACAATTGCGACAGCCCTAGTTTGCAGTTTGAATGAAAGTGATTCATTTGAAATCACATTCAACTTTTACACTCCCAATAGGTGTTTACCCTTGTCTGCGGACAACAGGGTCAGGCAAAATCGCCCCAGAGCAAAATAGTCTTATTCCCCTTTGCTTTCTCCAACACGACTGACCCACAATTTGTGGTTCGGTTTCAAACAACTTTCCAGACGAATCAAGATTTTATCTGTTTGGATACATATTAATCGAGCGGCCAAAGTCAACACATTTAACATATGCGCTGCTTCGCAAACCCGCCGTAGTGTTTTAACTGAAACCTGATTATTTAACATAGCAAATGATCTGTTTTTTTCTACATGTTTGAGTTAAGATTGAAGAGATTTCAGTTGATATAGTGGTGATTCAGACAGAAGAATGACCATTGAGGAAAATGATGATCTAAAGGAGCTGTCGGTTAAAACAACGGCTCAAATTCTTTATTTCCTTTTATATCAGAATTTTCTTTCTCTTTCCAAACATCTCTGTCTGGGCTTTTATAATTGAACATAACAATTTGGGCTGCAATGTGTTGTTTCTTCCTAGAACTATCAAGTACAATTTTTACACATCTGAGCAGTTGGCAGGGTCTTGTACAAGTAGCATAATGCCCAGTCTCTCCAAAGGCTTAAAATCTTGCCGAAAAAGCTTTAATTGTGAACTTATCACACATAGAAATGCAAACAAAGGTTATTTTTCGGACACACTTGGTGGAATATGTTAATGCTGATGATATAAGGACATGATGACGGTGCGTTGAGTGAAGGTTGGACTGTGGCCCCCCACGTTCAGCCAGCCTAGCAGCTACTCAAGGTTAACGGCATCTGCTCCCCGCTTGGCCTGGAAGTTATTAAGCCTTTCGTATTAGCCTTCTCCCCTAATGAGCGCCCTAATGACTACTGACACTTTTACGACCGCTGCAACCTGCCCCTGTGAGTGCGCACATACACTTGGATAGAAAAACAATTACTCAGATGTGTTATTTTATTGGGGCTGTTGAAGACTAAAGGGCTAGTTTTTGTTTGGGTCAATAAAGCGTATGACGATGAACAGAAAAATCAGGAAAAACATACACAAAGGCAAGTCAGTTAACGCACCACCGTCCCATTTTGAAGGCTTTAGGGATCTGGCTGGCTGCTTACGGCTTGAACTCAGACTGCAAGTTCCAATGCTGTTCGTGGCTTTTTGGACACAAGCGGCTATACATCAGAGATAGGGCGAGCCGCTGCGGAGATGAATGATTGAGGGCTTTAAACTCATTTAGTGCACATGATGAGTGAATAGAATGGTCTAGGGACTGTGGACCATCCGTCTTCCCTTTGACAAGGTTTCTTCGTGGGCCTGGAAGCAGGCAGACAGGGCCTAGTGGGGTCTGGAGATTAACATCCCCTGAAAATAAAGACTGTTTGAGTTTGTGGGTCCTTTTAAGGTTAGGGAGCATTTGCGAATGAAATATGGCTGGTTGGAAACATGCATTGCGGTGTGCTTTTTTACTCTTCCACCTATATATATACACACATAAACGTGGAGTTTTTACATATGGCTCTCAAACAGGAGCACCACATTACTCAGTGACCCTAAAACACATGAAATAATCTTCTGTTTCCTCACTGTAATAAATTTAGAATCTTACTCATCTCCTCTATCACAGTGGAATAAGGATAGCACGTTTTGCACCGTCATGGACTTGTCGTGTGTGTTGGAAAGTGTATGATGCATCAGATGAAAATGTGTATTCTCTCTGCGAGTAGGAAAAACATCTGCTTTGTGTTCTCTAACATATAGATTTTGATTTGTGCATGTCTCATAGCAATCATTAACAGCTAATAGAAAAACCACGCTTGACTCTTTGCATTGTACAGTGTGAATCTTGGTTCTTTAATAGGCCCTTGACATGCGGAATTGCATGAAGGGATCGAATCCCTGTTCCTGTGTGTTTTTGCTGTATGTGCTACAAGTCAAATGTTTTTGGACAGTAAGATTTAAATTTTTTTTTTTTCTTTTTTTTAAAGGAGTCTCTTCTGCTCACCAAGCCTGCATTTATTTGATCCAAAATACAGCAAAAGCAGTAAAACTGTGAAATATTTTTACTATTTCAAATAACTGCTTTCTATTTGAATATATTTAAAAATGCAATTTATTCCTGTGATCAAAGCTAAATGTTAGGTCTTTAAGTCTTTACATGATTCTCAGGTCACGTGGAATCATTCTATTATGCTGATTTGCTATTTAAAAAAAAAAAAAACTTTATTATTATTATTATTATTATTATTGTCAATATTTAAAACAGTTGAGTACTTTTTTTTCAGGATTTTTTAATGAATAGAAAGATCCAAAGATCAGCATTTATCTGAAATAAAAAGCTTTTGTAACGTTATACACTACCATTCAAAAGCTTGGAGTCGGTATACTTTTTTTAATTTTGGAGAGAAGAAATGATAGAAATTAATACTTTTATTTAGCAAGGATGCTTTAAATTGAGCAAAAAGGCATTTATAATGTTACAAAAGATTTCTGCTTCAGATAAATGCTGTTCTTCTGGACTTTCTATTCATCAAAGAAACCTGAAAAAATTCTATTCATCTGTTTTCAACATAATAATAATAATAATAATAATAATAATAATAATAATAATAATAATAATAATAATAAATGTTTTTTGAGACGTAAATCAGAATATTTGCATGATTCCTGATCATGTGACTGGAGTAATCAGAAATAAATTACATTTTAAAATGTATTCAAATAAAAAAAGTTATTTTAAATAGTAAAAATATTTCAAAATGTTAAAGTTTTTACTGTACTCCGGATCAAATTAAATGCAGGCTTGGTAGTTTATTTGCCTCAGAAGATCATCTCAGGGCTTGTAGTTAAAAAGAGATGCAAAGAGGAGAAATGGATGACTCAGATCTTTCATTATATTCACTATGCTTGCTACAGTGGAAATTTTAAGTAATATTTATGTTTATTTATATGTTGTATGTTAAGTAATATATGTAAATGAATAGTGCATAAGTATAAAAATCAGAATAAATAATCAAAATAAGTGTTTTTACTTTTTTAAACAAGCTGACTAATTACAAATTAATTTTGTTTACACTGTCCACTTTTTGTGTACGCTACCTTTCAAATGTTTGGGATCAGCAAGATCAGTTTGTGCTCACAAATGTTGCATCTGTTTGTACAAGGAAAAAAAAACAGGAATATGCTGTTTTATAATATGCTGATTTGGTGATTAAGGAACTTTTATTATTATATAAAGTTCAAAAGAATGTTTATTTGAAATGGAAATCTTTTGTAAAAGTTTTTAAAAGTATTAATATCTTACCCCAAACTTTTGGAGAGTAGTGTATTTTAATAAAATATTGTAATTCATGAAAGGTGTGTTTGTGTGTGTGTGTGTGTGTGTGTGTGTGTGTCTCTAAAACTCTTAAAAAAATAAATAAAATAAAATAACTGACTCTTTCTCGTTGTTTCTGTCTCTCTCTGTTTGCTTCACTAGGTCCTACTGGTGTTGGTTTGAATGAGCTCAAAAGGAAGTTGTTGATATCTGATCCACAACATTTTAGTGTCACCATCCCACGTAAGTCCTTCTTTGTTTGTGTGTGTGTGTGTGTGTGTGTGTGTGTGTGTGTGTGTGTGTACAGTGTATATATGGCTTATGTGGACAAAAATGTGTACAATTACATGGGCACTTCAACATGAACATGGTTTATGAGGACATTTCCTGTGTCCCTGTAAACCGAAAAGCTTAAAATCATACTAAACAGAGTTTTATGAAATTCAAAATTTGCCAGTAGTTCTTTGTGAGGGGTAGGTTTAGATGTAGGGCAATAGAAAATACAGTTTGCACAGTAAAAAAAAAACATCAGGACTTTGGAGAGTCCCTGTAAACCACATATGCAAGAGTGTAAAGGACTACTTTTTTTTTTTTTTCGTACACATTATGGGCACAGTACTGTAGATTACCTTTGTGACAATGACTCTCTCACCCAATCAGTCTGTCACAGCTCTATTTTACACATTCCTCTGTCCCCAACAGCAGCGCCCTTGACTGTCTCTCCCCTTTCTTCTCTCCAGCATCCAGAAACACGCGATCCAGGGAAATACACCAGAGCAGATATTTTTGGGACGCATAAATATGCCTGCGATTTATGTATTTAAATAGGCTGACGCTGTGGAGAAATTGCATATTTAAAGGCAGGAGAGTGAGAAACGGAGCTTTAGAGTTTGAAGAAGTTGGAGACAGTGGCCAGAAAACCCATGACTGTTGATATAACAGTGGGATGTTTGTTACGTTCGAGCTTGGCTTTAATAGATGTGTCTGATTCAGGCTCTGACACTCTGAAATGCCACTGGTATTAAAATCCCATCCAAAGCTTTTTGCTTTAATGCTGTCTAATTGTTCACAAATGTGACCCCTGCATTAGTCTGTATTATGTAGCCCGGCTCCGCTCAGACCTTACGGAGGATTTAGATTAAAGGGATGGATTCTTGGAAAGTGACTGAAAGTTTTTTGAAAGTGCTCTTTCCGCTTTTATTTCAATCCTGCCAGCTCCAGCTCTCTTTGTTAATATGGAGTGATTTAACATATTTCTATTTAATTTTTCTAAGGAAGACCAACGTGAACGATTGCTTCACATTTCCAACAATTGGACCTTTTAAAATGCAAACCAGTCATGGCAGCGACAGATTGTAGAATACGATTAGTTGGGAGTACTTGAACATTTTGTCTCCTCTCCAGCCTTTACTGCTATTTTCCATGATCTTAGAATGAAATTCAAATTCTTTTGCCACACCAAAAACATTTCCTATGCCACAGAGCTAATGCCAGATGAAATGTATTCTATTTCTTTCAGCACTACAAGGGAGTAACTTTTTTTTTTTTTCTTTGTTTTGTGAGCACCAGCAGTTGGAGGTATAATAACATGTTATCTTATGTCTGTGGTGGGCTGTCATCATGAGAGGGGGATGCCTCTTCATCAAATTTGTGATGGGTTGAGGGCAACTAATAATTTACTCCCATCCCACCCAACCCATACTTTCTCCCCGTTTCTCTCCCTCTCTCTGTCTTTATCTATAGGAATAGGTGTCCACTTACAAACTAAATGAGGAAATTATATAGCCACTGATCCATTCACTTTATGACCAATCATACACTACTGTTTAAAAAGTTTGAGGACCGTGTCATCCGAGATGTTCATGTCTATCTTTCTTCATTCAAAAAGAAATTAAGGTTTTTGAGGAAAACATTAAAATTTTTCTCCATATAATGGACTTCAACAGGGATCAACGGGTTAAAGGTCCAAATTGCCGTTTCAGTGCAGGCTCTACACAATCCCAGGTAAGAAATAAGGGTCTTGTTTAGTGAAACAGTCGGTCATTTTCTAAAAAAAAAAAAAAAAAAAGACAATTTATATATATTTTTAATGTCAAATCCACACCTTGCACTAGCGATGGACATCTACAACTTCATGCATTACGTAATGATGTTGGAAAGGTCACGTCTGTGTTCTTCGGTTCGTCACATTTTCTCCTCCAACTTCAAAATCGTCCAACATCATTGTTTTACCTTTTTTTCTAAAGGGGTGTTTGACTTACGATAGCTTTGTAAACACTGGGTCGGTACTTCCGCCCACGTCACACGTGATTTTTCCAACGTGACTACGTAATGCGTGAAGTCTTAGATGCAGAGCTAGTGCAATATGAGCATTTGTGGTTAAAAAGTATATAAATATTTTGGTTTTTTTAGATAAAAAAAAAAAACTAGTTTTGCTAGATAAGACCCTTATTCCTCGGCTGGGATCGTTTAGAGCCCTTTGAAGCTGCATTAAAACTGCAAATTAAACCTTCAACCTATTGATCCCCATTAAAGTTTACTATATGAAGAAAAAACTTAATTTCTTTTCAACTGAAAAAAAGAAAACTTAAAAGACTGAAAGACGTGAACATCTTGGATAACATAGGACTGAGTAACTGATCTGGAAATTTTAATTCTTGTAAACTAATCCATTAAGGCTGCATTTATTTGATCAATGATACAGCAAATAGTGATACCCTCTTTTAATTAATTTATTTATTTGATTAAAGGGGTCATCGGATGCCCATTTTCCACAAGTTGAAATAAAAAGTCTATACCATACTTTGGTTAATTTCTCAATGGTAATGTAAAAAAACACCCTTCTTACCATGTCAAAATCAGCTCTGCAGAAATCAGACCATTCTGTTGCATGTTCCTTTAAATGTAAATGAGCTCTGCTCACCCCGCCCCTCTCTTCTGTGGAGTGACGAGCCACGTTAGCCACGTTTAACTGCTAAACTTGCTAACTAGCACGTTATTAGGAAAGGCGATTGCAAAGATTCATAAAAAACCCTTATACTCACCTTTGCTGTAAGTGAAGCTGGATCACGAATCATTCGCATGAACATAGACGGATATATGTAGATCGGGAGGCACATTCCCTTCACAAACAAACGTAATCCACTGCATCTTGATGCAGTTGAACTCAGATGTCGGGAGTAAATGACGACCACTATGTTCATTATTACATCCAGCAACACAACACCTCAATCGCTTAGGAGCCATTCTTGTCTATGTCCCTGCTCCGGCATCGAAACAATGGTGATCAGACTGTTACAGCTCATTCAGGGTGGGTCTAAGGTAAGACGGCCATGTCAATCAAACTATCATGGGAGCGGCCTCTGTCGAAACTGAGAATGGCTTGATTTGAAAAAGGGAATCATTTTTACAGATTAATTAAAAACCCCTGGGTGGTTTTTTGTCATTATAGGGTAGATGTGTACACACACTGCCAGCACACATTTATGTTCAAACAACATGTAGAAGTGAACTTTGTATCCGATGACCCCTTTTAATGGCATTTATTTGATGATTTTATTATTATTATTATTTTTTTATTTTTTTTTTTTTGGTAATATTATAAATGTCTTTACCCTTTACCATAACTTTTGATCAATTTAATTAATTCTTGCTGAATGAAAGTATTAGCTTCTTTTAAAAAAGATCTGAACTGCAGTGCGTATTTTAAAAAAATACAGGAAAATGACCCATACATGTCATGAAAAATAGATAGAGTGATAGAGATCACTCAATAGGGGCCTTGAAAAAGCAGAAGGAAAAAAGTAGGAAAAGAAAAAACCTGGAACAAGGCGAGTTGGAATGGTGATAAAGTTTAATAGTTTGTTTTGGAGCTGCTGGCGGCTTGCAGACGATTTGTCGGAGGTGTGTTCTACAGTGACCTTTGACCTCCTCGACGCTCGTTAAACACACCGCTGTGTCTCTCCGCACGGCAAACTCTGACCCTGGCTGTACCCGACGGAGCCGTGCTGGCTGGACTGGCACGCGCCGACTGATTTAAAGACGGGAGTTTATAAGCAGCTGAAGGCAGGAACGGGGCTAATGAGGGACAGAGTAAACTCAGTGCTGGTACTGTACAGTGTGCTCCTGGGGCTTTACAAGCAGCGTTACACTCACACTGCCCTTTAGAAGCCTTGTGGTGAGGTGAGCCAAGACAGACGCGGTGGGTGTGGAGTCAGACCTTAGAGAGGTGGTTTACTTTAAATAAAATTAAGAGGGAAATAAAGTGCCCATGGGGAAACTCCCTTTAATCAAGGAAATGAACACTTCTTCACATGTTCTTCTTGAAGCACCTTTAACGTTAACCAATCCACCACAGTGCTCTAAGCAACCCTGTTGGGAATGGACTGTTTTCTCTTTCAGTTAGGGACACAGTATCTAATGCCACTTAGTGCAGGGTAAAAATATTGCTTTTCAGATTAATCATAATCATGTTCTTTGAATAATTCTAGTATCGATTGTTAAAGGGATAGTTCACCCAAAAATTAAAAATCTGTCATTTAATTTACTGAGCCTCATGTCGTTCCAAACCTCTTCAGAACATTCTTCGATGAAATCCGAGAGCTTTCTGACCTTGGATAGACAGCAACGCGGCTACCATGATCAACACGTGTCAAAGACTTCTTTCTCGGCCTTGAGCCTTTCTCAGCCTTGAACGTGTCAGTTGCATTGCTGTCTATGCAGGGTCAGAAAGCTGTTGGATTTCATCGTCTTATGAGTTTGGAATGACATAAAGCTGATTAATGACAGAATTTTTGTTTTTTGGTGAACTGTCCCTTTAAAATCCTATGATTAGGCTTTTACTTTAATACCTATTTTTGTAGCTGTGAGAAACTGTATTTGTAAAGTGCTTCCTTTAGAGACAGTTCTTTTAATTATTTTACTGTTCTGAATCATTAACGTGAATCACAATCAATTTGTTAAGATATCCAAGGCTAATATCATTATATTCATGTTGAAATGAGTTTTCTGAAGCTTTGCTGGAGTTTTATTTCTCCAGTTATGTGAATGTGCTACAGTTGTGACCGTGTTTTGTAAAAGCTGGGATATGCTACATCTTTTGCCCAGATTTTTGCCCCATTTGCAGTCTTGCCAAGTCAATTTTATGAGGTGATTTTAAAGCACGTAGTGCAATTTTTCTCTGCAACCATTTACAAAGTCAGCAAGTGCATGATGTCTAATGTTTTAAAATCTGTTCAGGTTTGAAAACTCATGTAGTGAATTGTATTCGATCATTAAAGAGAAAATTCTGTCATTAATTACTCACCCTTGTGTCGTTCCAAACATGTCGTTCATCGCTTATGAGTGCGCATCAAAGACTGACAGAAGAAATGGTTGAATAAAGTCATTATTTTTATTTTTTATTTTTTGCTTTGCACACAAAAAGTGTTCTTATAGCTTCTTAAAATTAAGGTCCAGCCACTGATGTCACATTATTTTGATGTCCTTACTACCTTTCTGGGCCTTAAACGTGTCAGTTGCTTTGCTGTCTATGCGGTTTCAGAAAACTTTCGTATTTCATCAAATATATCTTAATTTGTGTTCCGAAGATGAACAAAGGTCTTACGGGTTTGGAACGACATGAGGGTGAGAAATTAATGACGGAATTTTCATTTTTGGGTGAACTATCCTTTAAGTGTAAAATTACACAAAACCATCTGAGAAAACTCTCAAAAAACTAATTTTTTAATGGCTTCTCTCTTTCACAGACACCTCTAGATCAAAGCGACATCAGGAAAGCGATGGAGTGGAGTATCATTTTATCTCCAAACACCTTTTTGAGGCAGACATTCAGAACAACAAGTAAGTTACCCCCCCAACACAATCTTTCTTAGTCTCACTTAGATTGAAACACACTAGTGTGTATTATTTGGAACGAGCATATGAACATTTCTGCTGTGATTTGGATTGGGGATGTGAAAGTTTACCGTGGAGATCAAATAGTCAGTATTAATCATTGAAGTTTAGTGGACCGCTTCCTTTATTCTCAGGATTGTAATTATGTCAGCCGTAACCCTGACACAAACACTCTACAGTGGGAGAGATATAAATCTGAGAGACGGAGCCTCCGTGGCCAGTTAGTATTCAACACATCGTCCAGAGCCCTGACTGAACTTAAGTAAATCAGCACCCCAGTCAAAACACTGCACAACAGTTTTCACTGATGTCGTCTGTCTCAGACGCTATGGCAAACATTCACCAGTTCTGCCTTTCGGCTGCCCACTATTCTTGCATTTTTCCACTCCATTTCCTTCAAGCAAATCGCGTGTGTGCGAGTGTGTGCTACTTGCGTAGCAGCATGATGTGGGCTCAGATCCCTTCTCTGTAAGTGAGAGTGAGAGGGTGTTGACAGGTGGTCTGTTTCTGTGTGTGCGCAAGAGAGGGGGGATCAGACTCCTTTTACCCAGTGGTTCGTAAGCTCAGATTTGTATGGATGGCTTGGTGATGGATGTTTTTCTGCAGCCCCTCATCAGAGGATAAAACAACACAACAGGGACGCGTATAGAATGTCACCTCGCCAGCAAACTGGGCATTTTAACTGCCTTGTGGTGGAAAAAACAAGCAGTGGCTTGTTCTGTGGTGAAACGAACATCAAATTGAGTAAACCACAATTATCAATGTAGAGAGCGAGCAAGATCGAGCAGGTGGGCACGAGGGACTACGACAGGGCTGGAAAGATAAATTTTTTCCTTTTCTGTCAGCATTTTCTCTTCAGTTTTTTTTTTTTTTTTTTTTAAACCTCTCCAGTCCTATTCGTGTAGAGTAGTCAACAATTGAAGTGGATCAAAACCTTTCATCAAAGTAGCCATATAACCAAAACAATAGAAGTTCTTGTCTTAGGACAACTTTGATTAACTTTTTTTGATCCACCTCAAGTGTTGACTACTATATTTAAAAATACATTTAACATGCAACTCAATAATACTAAGATTTGCATTATCAACTTTTTATTGTAATTTCCAGGAAAAATTAGGGCTGTCAGTTTAACGCATTAACTAACTTAATGTGTTATGAAAATTAATGTGATTAAAATATTTTAACGTAGTTAACGTGCTGGCCCCGCCCCCAGACTTGTACGTCATCTTAGATTTCATATAGTTGTCTTTTGACAAATATGATGCAGGCAACAACTCCATAAATGCAGTATAAATGTACTAAAATTCAAGATATTTGTTCAAAAAATGTCTCATATTTATATATATCACACATCACACAGTATCACACGGGCAGAAAGAGCAATATGACACGGGTGCTGATTTTATCACAATCTATTATCAAGCTTAAATGTGATTTTATACAACAGTTTAGTAAATGAGAAGTTGATATTGTGTTGATTTAAACAGATTATTACATGTTTTTGCTCAGTTTTGCAGAGAGTATATTACCTTTGAAGCCATAGCAGAATTGTTGTACATCTCAGAGCAACACAGCTGTGTTTAGTTTCTGAATAAATCCGTATTTTGAACGAATCATGTGAACCAATGATTCAAAGGCCCATTCATAAAGAGAGCCTTTTACTTCATTCCTGAATTAATCAGCCGTTTGAACGAATCGAATGAATGAATGACTCATTTACCAGACATTTACCACCACATGCTGGCAGATTTAGTTTCTTATTTAGAGTATCATTTTTTTTTTTTAAATAAATAAATAAATAAAAAATAATAATTAAAAAAAAAAAACATTAAAGGGAAAATTTTAATTCTGTCATAATTTACACACCCTCATGTCATTTCAAATCTTTGTTTTGTGGAACATAAAAGAAGGTATTTTGAAGGCTGTTGGTTGCCATGACTTTCATTGTATGAACAAAAAATACTGAGATGTTCCATAGTTTAAAGTTAGGCCGTTGCAGCTAAAATGTTTGTGTAATGAATTTTATGTTGAATTAAAATATTTATTTCTAAATCTACAATTTTTGTCTACTTGATACATTCTCAGTTGACACAAAATTGCTTTTAAATAATCTTATGTGGGTATTTTCAGTCAGATTTATTTTGCGCTGAATTAGATTAATTACGTGGGCAGTGCGCCAACTACGGGCACCCTGAGTTCAAATCCCGGCTCGAGGTCCTTTCCCGATCCCGCCCCCTTCTCTCTCTCCCACTTTGCTTCCTGTCCTGTATGATCTGTCCTATCATAATAAAGGTAAAAAGGCCAAAAATAAATCTTTAACAAAATAAAAAATAAAAAATAAATAAATACAGACGACCCTAGTAAAAATTCATTCATTTTGATATTTTTTATTAATTTATTTATTTATATATTGTTATATCATATTATCTTTTTTTCCAGTCACCGTTTTTTGAAAAAAAAAAAAAAAATTTAAAAAACGCTGACTGGAATTTTTTTTTTTTAAAATTTCATGGCCCCAGAATATTTTTTTATATGAATATCTGAACATGCAATACATCAAGATAAAGAACAATCAGTTTTATTCTAGCTCTAAGCATTGTTTTATTTTTTTGGTTTTTTTTTATCAACACTTTAATAAAAATAAAAAAAAGCTACATTTTGAAAATACTACATCTGGATCATATTCAGGATGATAATCAAAGCAAAGGTGCAGTAAATCACTTCCATCAGCTCCATCAAGCTTGCACAGTCCTTTACCACTTCCTGGATCAACATTTCACTCCTTAACATCAGGCAATTTTCGTTTATATGCCGTTTATTGTTGTTGATCGCATTATTTTTTATATGCATCCACTTCAGGCTTAATAGTGCCCCCTATCGTATAACAGTGTAAACATGGAAACCCAGAAAATTCTGTGTATGGCGGGGAAGCGTTGTTTCATAAATAGCAGAAAATTCAGTGTTAGTTGGGGAAAGAGTTAATATCATTAAAATGAAGTCATTATTACGTAGTTGGTGTGTTGTCTATACTTAGGAGTTTTTTTTAACAAATCTGCTTATGTAAATTGTCAGATTACTTTTAAATAAACAAAAAAAAAGTGTTTACATTGGAAAAATATTTGAATTTTTTTTGTCATTATGTTAACGATTTGTACATAATGTAAAGATTTCATAATCATAAAGATTTGCACACTCACATGTTCAAAATTCAAGGAAAATGTATTTCGATTATTGGTATTAGAGTCATTAAATGTGAACTTTTCTTGAAAATGGTACGAATGATTTTAAAAACCAAATGAAAGCAATGCATGAAAATGTTCTGGAAAAACAATGTGGAGTCAACATATGAAAATACTTTATTGTTTTTTTTTAAGCAATTGCACCACATGACATTTTAAAGTCACCAATCTTCCTGAAAATGATTTAAATGTTTTTGAAAACAATATGAAACCAATATGAATACAAAGAGTACATTTCTATAAACATTTTAAACCAGACAATTGTATTTGACCCATTGTTCATTATTCTGCCTTCCAGTGAGAAAATGTCCATTCTCATGTGCAAACATCACATCGGTGTTCCCAAGGAAAACCCTACTCTGAGCTAAAAACGGCATTTAAATGAACCCAGAAACCACAGAAGCAGCCTCCACCCCACTATCCAAAACATGTACTGCATCATGACAACAAACGCCACGACACAAAAGTCCTGTTTGAGCACATCTGCCTTCAAATTAAATTTTAGTCACTTTGGGAATTCCTGGAAGCCCTAAATGTCACATTAACACCAGCAAACCACCTCTTAGCACCCAACTAAATCAACTTAGCTCACCAGCAAAATGGCTTCAATGAAAGAGTGTACAGGCATTTTAAAACATGTCTAACAGGAGAAGAGTGGCAGGGAGTCACGTTAGCTTCTAAAAATGATCACCCAATCACAGGTTGCCTTTAGACAGCTTGGGCCCAAAAGTGTGAGTGTGTTTATAGTTTTCACTTCAAAGACTTGTTGACATTTGGATTGATGCTTTGGGGGAAAAATAAAGAAGCCTGTACGTACAATATAAAGAACATTCCACCAATTTCAGTAGTGGTAATTTTAGTGGCCTGTGTTGCATAACCATATATTCACGGAATATTACGACACAGTGCTGTCGTAAGACTCTTTCATTCTTCTGGAATGCTTTCCATATTCTTCCACATTTCTCGCTAATACGGTTGTCCTAAAAATACACACCGGTGTTCTGTGACGCTGATCAGGAAAAAAAAAAAAAATTCAAATGATCGGATTGAGCGAGAGGCAGATTAAATACTGGAAAAGTGTTTGTTTGTCTTTGTCTTCTCAGGAAGTCAAGTTACTCTTGCTTTTGGCATTCAGGCTTGACTGTGCTGCAAGGAAACAGGTGTTACTGATTTAAACTGTAACATAGAAGATTATATAAAAGAGCCTTGTGTCAGACTGTCTGGAATCGTCATGTGGGGAAGAATGCGAGTGATGGTGAACACACCGTGCATGTCTAAGCACCCTTTTACACTGAAAGCATCGGGACAGGCTTGGAAGTAAATAATAGGTTATGAGCTTCCTGTCATTATCCTGTCCATTGGCTTCTCTTTATATTCTAGGGTGGGGTCACATAGACTTACGGCCTTTGCTTTTGCGTTTAGAGCCATCAATCATTACATCAAACTATTACATCTCCTGGTCTTTTTCTTATGCCTCAGGTTCATCGAACACGGAGAGTATAAGGGAAACTACTATGGGACGAGCCTCGACTCTGTACGTTCAGTCCTGTCCAAGAACAAGGTGTGCCTTCTAGACGTACAGCCACATGTGAGTAACTCCTCAGATACACATTCTACCTCTCCATTTTACGTCCCTCTGCGTCACTCCATTCTTCAGTCTCTGTTCCAGATTTATTTTCCCCCCTTTCACAGGTGTGACATTCCACACTATTCCTCCTGGATCTCTTCTGAGATCAGTGTGGTGTGTGTGTGTTTGTGAGTTTGCATTTTTTTTCCTTTTGGTCTTCAGGTCGGGCAGGAGATCTAATGTTATCTCTACTAATTGCTTCGCGTTTGAAGATTTCCTGTGGCTTTGTGTCAGTATGAGAGAGTAGTGTAGGGAAAAATGTTTTAGTTGGTTGAGTCTTCGCAGAACTCTGTCAGTGTCCACGTTGAAGCCAGCAAAGACCTCCGTCACCTCTGCCTCAGACATCTTACCTTGGTGGTCTGAGCCTGGCTTCTCTCTTGAAGTAGTGAGAGAGAGAATGAGCCAATGACAAGGTTATCTGCATCTGTACTTAGTGTGACCTCAGGTTTTCTTATATATCTTATCTCTCCTTATTTTTCACACAATGTGGAAAGTCTGTAATACCTGTATCTGTTAGCATTCCCATTTGTCTCAGTGGTGCATACATCCTTCAGTAGAGAATGATATGGAAGGCTGTTTCAGCCACTTAATAATAAGTAAAAGGTTACTGCAACTTTTTATCTCACGATTGACTTTTTTTCTCAGAATTGCGTGATATAAACAATTGCAAGAAATAAAATCAGAATAGCGAAAACTGATTTTTTTTTTTTTTTTTTTTTTTTTCCCTCTTTCTCTCACAAATGTGTTTATCTTACAATTGACCCTTCGCAAAACCCCACCCTCCTCAGTTACTGTTGCTATGTCCGACAAACAATACCGCTCTCAAACTACACATCATGTTCTCATGCAGTGAAAAATACATTGCAAAGCAAAGACGAAACTGACAACACGCTAACAGAAAAGAAAGAGCAGGTTACGTCTGGTATGAAACAAGGTCTCTGCTTTAAAATGTTTTCTCTTTTTTTGTTTGTTTGTTTTAAGAAATTCAAACAATAAATACCATTTTGTGGCTCTTTAATGTGTCGTGATAGATCACTGTAATGCCTTATTAGATCAATCAACGCGCAAACCGATTGTCTTTTCTTATTTAGTTAAAGCATGAAATAAACATGAATGAACATCAGAGCACATCAGAACATTTTATTTAAACCACGGAAAACATCAGTACAAACAGTTTTTCAAGTTTAAGTCAACTGACATTAATCCACTCTCCTGTCTGATTTGTTTGTCGGACAAAACGGCGGATTCGGTGTTATGATTGGTCAGATCGCCTGTCAGTCAAGCTGCTTGGGAAGGGTCAAGTCTGACTTTTTTTCTCAGTTTTTGTTCCTCAGAATTATGAGATATAAACTCCCAATTCTAAAAAGAAGTTTTTCTCAGAATTGTGTGATATAAACTCTCAACTGCAAGAAATAGTCAGAATTGTGAAACTGATTTTCCAATGTCAAACACACGCAATTGCGAGTTTATATTTCACAATTCTGACTTTTATTTATTTATTTATTTTTTGCAGTTTACTTTTTTCTCAAAATTTTGAGAGATAAACTCCCAATTCTGAGAAAAAGTCACAGTTGCGAGAGATTCACTTTTCTCAGCGTGAATTGCGTAAACTTACAATTGCAATAGTCAGAATTGATTTTTTTTTTTTTTTTTTTTTTTGCAAATGTGTTTGTATCTCGCAATTGCAAGTTTATATCTTACAATTCGGAAAAAGTTCACAATTGCCAGATATAAACACACAATTCAGAGAAAAAAAAGTTGCAGTTGCCAGATATAACTCGCAGTTCTGAGAAAAAAGTCAGAATTGTTAGTTTATTTCTGAGTTTATATCTCACAATTCTGACTTTATAACTCTTAATTGCAAGAGAAAAAGAACTGAGTTAAAAGGTCAGAATTTTTATTTTTTTTATTCAGTGGTGGAAACGGGCTTCCATGGAAAGGCATTTGTGAAAATTGAATGAGAATTAAAATTATTTACTCCCAAATATGTCATTCCATGAAATACAAAAAGAGAATTTTAAGGAAAGGTTTGTGCTTCTCAACAGAAACATTTTGAAGTGACCATGGGTATCAAACTCCAAAAATAAGTAAATAAATAAATAAATAAATAAAAGTGAAATTTTAAGTTTTTAATTTAGCCTTTACCATTTATACACTGTTTCTTAAGTACATTATATTCTTATTATTTTTATTGTGATGGATCTGCCATAGGCATTAGCAAAATCACACCATCAATGGCTGTCACACTTATGAAGCCTTATGATAGCTTTGTAAGAAGAAGAGGCTGAATTTACCAAATCCTTATCTCCAACATAGCTCTCCAATCTCAGTTCAGACTTGTTTTGCACGATGGAAACAGAAAAACATACAATTTTAAGAATGTTCAAGAATATATAGTTATGTATTTACAAAATTAAGCATTTTTCTCCAAGTTGAAGAATGAAGCTTCAATCTTAAATACAACAACAATGCAAGTATGCTGTATCATATGGCTCCAAAAAAAAAAGTGTGGAGTACTTTTTTTTTTTTATTATTTAAAATTTAATTTAAATTTATGTTGCTTTTTTTTTGTTTTTGTTTTTTTGTTTTTTGGAGCTTAAAAGAACGTTTAGCTTTTGTTCAGAGCAGAAAATGACATTGAGTTGGAATGATCCTTTTAAATGTACAGTGGCAAAAACAGCCTGCTTAATTATAGGGGAAGAAAAAGGGTGGAAATTGTGGTGATTTTCCAAACTAGATCACAGCTGTGGTGAAAAAATGCTACAGATCTTTACAATATGCTTTAACACCAATGATTAATTCAGTCAGTTGAAAAATCTCCAATGAAAAATGTGGTAAAGTTTAGTGGTCTGATTGTTTTGAAGATTTCCTGAGGATCTCAACTACCTGAAGTGTAATGTGTCTGACCAAAGTGTTTTATTTTCACTCATGGAGTCAGATCAGTTGAGCTCAGTGTGAATCAGCTGCTCTGTTTTCTGTCAAAATGTAACTGTTACTAACAGTAATAACGTACAGAAGTATCAGTGTCAAACTAAATCATGATGGCATGAGTGATGCTGCTTTAATGACTGCGGTTCACCCTGCTCTCTTTATCTTTCTCACTTTTTTTTACATTCTCTCTCCATCAGACACTAAAGCATCTTCGCACGGCCGAGTTTAAACCCTATGTGGTGTTTGTGAAGCCTCCATCCATCGAGCGTTTGAGAGAGACCAGGAAGAACGCAAAAGTCATCTCTGGCAAAGACGATAAGAACTCGTCCAAACCCTTCTCGGTAATACACACCACACACAGCTTCGACTTCAGTCTGTCCATCTATCATCTTTTCTCTCTCATCATTGAAGGTCATTGTGGGTTTTAGGTCATGTTCACTAAATTTTCGTTCCACTATCTCGCATAGTTCTTGGTGAAATAAGAAATAGATTTCATCACTTCCTGGCAACATTCACATCATTTATTATAGTCATTTTCCTTTTGGACCTAGCAAACACGTCCTGGTTTAGTGCTTAAACACGTGTGTGTGTGCGCACCTCGTGTGTGTATGTGTTTATGTGTAACCGGTCCCTTGAGCGGCAACCTGATATGAGACCTGTGAGCTCACACTACACCTGTATGACTGCACTCAAAGAAAACACATGAAATCAATTAACACGTACACCAGACCCTTACCCCATCCTGCCGTTAGTTTGCGCTATGTGTGTGTGCGATATGGTGTGAATATGCGGGGTATCTAATGACTTTCCCAGAGTTCGGCTCTTGCCTGTGTATCTCGCTGTGAGTCTGCACCGGGGCCAAGCGTGCTTGCTACAGGATAAGTGACCCAGGAACCCGACTCCACCACACGCCGAGATGGCTTGATGCCGATCGTTACCGCCGAGACGTTCTATGTCAAATGCGGTTAGGAGCTCCAAACATGTGCTCACCTGTCAACCTATTGACCCAACAAGTGTCTAAACGCAATACGTACTCTTTTTCCATCTTTCACAAAACACAGATCGCCAACAGTAGCTCATGACAGTTTTGCACAGGAATTCCTCTGATTCAACTGAATACTAATCATTTTCACACAGCATTTTCGGTTGGTTTATCCATTATGATTTCATAGAAGCTGCTAAAACATTAATGATTTCAGAGACACGTGCACCCACAGTGTCTGCCTGAGCTCATCTAGGCTGCAGTGCAACACACATGGATATATAATAGGGCTGCACAATATTGAAAAGAAAAACCTGCAGTTGTGAGTATTTTAATATTGATATAAAGAACTGATATAAATTGATATTGATAGAAAGAATTACAGGAATTTCCCCATATTGTTAGTCAGTCACCGCTGAAAGTTTTCCACTCTCGTAAATAATCTCATAGCTATGGAAGCCCATTTCCGCCACTGAATTAAAAAAAAAAAAGTAATTGCGACTTTTTATCTCACAACTCTGACTTTTTTTTTTCTCCGAATTGTGAGATACAAACTCACAATTGCAAGTTATGAAGACTAATATGTTCTCAGAATTGCAAGTTTACATCTCACATTTTGGCAACAACTACTTGTTATAAAGTCAGAATTGCGAGATATAAACTCGCAATTCTCCGAAAAAAAAAAAAAAAAAAAAAAAAAAGTCAGAATTGTGAGTTTATATCTCTCAATTCTGACTTAATTTCTCAGAATTGTGAGTTTATATCTCATGATTCTGACTTTATAACTCATAGTTAAGTTTATCTCTCGCAATTCTGAGAATAAAGTCAGGTCTCAATTTTGAGACTATGTTCTGACTTCATTTCTCAGAATTGTGTTTTTTTTTTACAATTCTTAAAGTCAGAATTGTGAGATATCAACAAAAGATCAAGTCCAGTTTTGAGAGGGAAAAAAGACTAATATGTTCTCAGAATTGTGAGCTTAGATCTCTCAATTTTGACTTAACTTGCAATTGCATGTTATAAAGTCAATTGTGAGATGATGACACAATTCTTAGAAAAAAGTCAGAATTGTGAGTTTATATCTCTAACTTTATTTCTAAGAATTGCAAGTTTTTCATAACTCGCAGTTGCGAGTTTACATCACACAATTCTGACAGTTTCTCAGAATTGCAAGTTTATATCTCACAATTCTGACTTTATAACTCAAAATTGTGAGTTTATATCTCACAGCTCTGAGAAAAAAAAGTCAGAGTTGTGAGATATAAACTCACAATTGTGAGTTATAAATTTCCTATTTTAAGGGGGAAGAATGTTCTCACAATTTTGAATCACGTTTTTGAACTAAATCGCAATTGTGCGTTATAAAGTCAGACTTGCGAGATATAAAAAATTCACAATTGTGAATTTATATAATGTAATTCTGAGAAAAAAGACTGATTTGTGAGTGTATTTTAATGTTACTGACTTTATAACTTTATATCTCGGAATTCAATGTAAATAAGAGATTTCTTGTGTAATTTGGAGAGCTTCATGGATTATAACAGAACTTTGTGAGATCGCGATGAGCTAAGATGAGCGATCCTTCTTAGTAATTTTAAAGGGAATGCGGTTTGCGCACTTTTGTAAGCTAAAATCCATTCAGAATTTGTAAGAAACTTTCGTTTTTCTGACACATACACGCTGCAAAGTTTCAGGAATGACATCTGTGACATTTATGCTGGATTCACTCTCAAAATAGCAGTGATTGACACAGTGATAACCAAAGCAATGGATGGGACAAAAAATATATGTGTGAGCAGCCTCAGTGCTTTAATTCAGGAACCCGTCCTTGCCAAACTTCCATAGACAGCGTGCGTCCTGAGCGAGATCTAGTTCACAGACCAAAAGTGTGTAAACTTTATTGAGATCGGGACATATCAACCAGTAATTTGATTTCCAGTAACGGAGAGTAGAAAGTTCAGGAATGATGGTATGCAATTTATGACAGAATATAGTCCCACAACTGATCGTTTATTTTTTTCTTTATGTGTCTCGCCTTTGGTAACAACGATTCAAAACGTACACATTTTAAGTGACAAAAAAGACATGGAAAACTTAAATGAACAACAGTAAAGCAGCGTGCACATTTTTGGTGAAAAATTAAAGTCCATTAACTGATGCTTAAAACGCATCGCAATACAAATCAGCAGCTAGTTAAAGCTAGTCCACATTTTAGTAAACGTTGGTGATCTCTTTAAGGTATGCTTGACTGTGCTGTATTGTCTGTTTTGATGAATAGGGAACTGTTTTGATGCATACATCTTAAAAAAGATTTTACTTTTGCTTTTTTCTTGTCCCTCCTGATTCTAACTGAAGAGTTAAATGTCGCCCATGCCGTTATCCGTTTTGTTTTGATAAATTGTGCAGCCCTAATAACACATGCTCACCAATTTATACTAGAAGCATATTTCTTTATTCTTATTTCAACAACTTTGAAACTGAATAGAGGCTGGTCACATTAATTCAAACCACTGAATATGTGATTAGACCACACCATACTCCCCAAAGTTTTAAATTCCCCAAAAGCTCAAGGATTATGCCTTTGTCAGTGGGAATGTTGCCTTGGCTATCTTTGTTGAAAGAGGAACTGTACCAAATGCTGTCCACACAATCCACAGCAACGTCTGCCTGCTTTCAACAGGTCACTGTGGGTACTAGAAAGGGAAAAGAAAGCCTTCGTAGCTGGCAAAACTTAGCAAAAATGCATTATAGACCCTGACAGTGTTAAAGGCACCCAGATTCAGCCTATTATAGGTACGTAAGAAAAATTGTGTTTGATGAAATGTCACAGACATATTTTATCCAGGACTTTGCAGTATTTCTTTCCCAGAGGGAGACGCTACGTCTGTTAGAGCCATGAACTTGAGCGCTGTCGGCTCTGTGCAAGAAAACAGGCATCCCTTTGTTTCTGTGAATCCAGTCTTGCACTCTATTGTTCTCCCTTTTAGTAAAAGATCAAAATCTCACTCATTCTCTTTTTAGGAGCAGCAAAAAAATGTGGAATTTCATAAAAATGTCATCAGAGGTGGAAGAGCAGAGCCTTTCGTCGTCTGGCATTAAATCGTCGTAATGAGGAATGGAAACATAAACTAAAATTGGAGGATGTTTTTCTTTTTTTGTCCTCTGCTCAGTGAAAGTCAGCCCAGTCCACAGATGAAGTGCCTTTACTTTGGGAATATAAAAACAGGGACCTTTTGACGACCCAGAGATGTCCTTTTTGAACTGGTTTAACGATAAGGGCAGGTGCACTTTATACGATCCAATAAAAATCGATTTTCCGGCAAGGATTGAGAGATAAGCAGACCTTACAGCAGCTCGGTACTGAAGGAAATTCTTCTGCTTTTGAGGAGGGAAGACCTGGATGTTGAGTAAGAGAGTGCATTCGGGCCTTTGGGAAATAAACAATCGGAAAGAAATGCAGAGGAAAAATAGATTTAAACCCTTGAAACTGATCAGATTTGGTAATAACGCTCCCCTGGAGGCACAACATCTGTTATACCTCAATTAGCATGAGGTTTTTATTTGATGACAGAATGAAGAAAAAATACATTCAGACCTTGGGCCAAACCTTTGACTATTTAGGCCAAACACAAGCTAATCCACCACGTTGAACCAGAGCTTTATTAAAGCCATGACTAAGTCAATGAACTGCGACTGCTGATGCGTTCTGCCAATAACTGTCAGATCTCGAGACTGCTGTAATTTTCAGAACGCCAGCAGCTCTGTGACCCAAATGAAACAGAAATGTTGACTACATCTCAACTTTTGATCAAGAAAGAACAACAGGGAGAGATGGGAAGTCGCCGTCTAACAATGGCCGTGCGCCATGGCTTCGCTAAACTTGCCGCTGTCTTGTACGGCAAAGCCAAATTCCAACATTTCCATACTTAGTATGTGCTTAATAGCTTCTGAGTGCAATTTAAAACTCTTTAAATCTGGCCAAAAGCTTCTGATTTAGAGTGGCAATATTTTTTATAGCATCATATCACTCTCAGTATGGGTCCCGTTTTTATGCGTTGTAAAGGTTGAGTCTATATTGGTAAAGCCACTCAAACCCTGCCATGTTCTCTGAGAGCGGCACCAAATACCAGGATTGCCCACATAAACACTTATTTAGGACCCACAAGCCCAGGCAGGTCAAAGGCCATGTTAGAAAGTCCTTAACTAGGCTATACCAAAACTGCAATGTCATGAGTACTTATTGTGTGTTATAAAGTATGTCTGATTTTAGCCTGTCAGTTTGTTTTGAACAGTAAAAATATTTAACGAATAATGACTGTTGATCATTTCGTTGGGCTTTTAAGCGCCAATGTGTAGCACATGCCAGGGTATAAAATTGCGGTCTGTTTATTCACTCCACTGTTCCTGTGATCAAAACCACTGGAGATCCAGACCTCAAACTATAACTCTAACTGTGCACCACCTCTGTAGAACATTAAATATCAGTTTATAGTTTTATCTTTTATCATGTAGATATTTTTGCATTTCTGCATCTAAAGCCGTTTTATTGTAAACAAAACAGTTTACAATAGTTTTTAATTAAGTCGATGTTGAGGGCATCTATGAAAGTCCTTTTTGGAAGCTGGTTTTCGGAATACTGTGGGAAAGTGTGTTCTCTAGACTTTTTCAGGGCATGTCTTTAAAAATAACTTTTTTTTTTTGCTAAATGTGTTTGTTGTTTAGGACGAGGACTTCCAGGAGATGATCAATACGGCTCAGATGATGGAAAACCAGTACAGTTACCTTTTTGAAAAGGTCATTGTGAACGACGACCTCACGATTGCCTTCAACGAGCTCAAACAGGCGCTCAGGAAAGTGGAGACGGAAGCTCACTGGGTGCCTATCAGCTGGACTCATTCCTGAGTGGCGGCACAAAACAGGACAAAGGGAACAAGGAATCATTTTTGGGACGGGGAAAACTAAGGGAAGGACTTAAGGAACTGTGAATGCTTTTATTTTTGGCTGTAGATGGTGACAGGGAAAATATTCTAGTTGTCTTAACACATCTGAAAGTGGTTTATCTATATCTTGGAAACTAAAGTGGAAGCGTATAGGTTTGTTTGTCTTCTGTCGTGGCGGATATAGCTGAACGGGTGTAGCTGCACTCACAGCAAACGTCTGTTTTTTTAGAGAGCGCCGCCACTGAGAGAGTGTTTCAGACTGCCAATCAAGTGGTCTGGTGGTGTTGACCACTCCTTGGTGTATTTTTAACATTAGTTTATAGAAACCAAAGGGATGATTATTATTTTTCTGTGCTCAAAGTACACATTTTTGTATTTCGGAATTTAGCACACTGTACTCCACTGGCCTGTTACTCTGCAGCTAGTTTAATCAGCACGACGTTAACCATATAGTGGGGCATCGTGATGTTCAGTGGGCCCAAAGTGATTTTTATTTAATATAAAATTAATATATTTTGATATTTTTTGGACTTTTACTTTTTTAGCCCATTCCCTGTTGAGATTTTTAAATTAAAATCAGAGCTGTGAGGATTTTTTTTAGCCTTTTTAGTGCGTTCTCATGGCTGATCAAAGCCTCAGGGTCCCTGTAGACAGAGCTTTTATTAATGTACAGTATAACCCCATGTGTGCAAAATCTGACTTCTTTCTTTCAGTTTTATCTTTCCGTTTTTCTCTATCCCCTTTTCCTTCCATGAGGACTAGCTGATGTTGAGGGCAGGCATTTGGAAAGAACATATGAGGGAATCTACTCAGTCTGGGCTGATCAAGTCTTGGAAGCCTAACAGCAGCACTTCCACAATTGAATCTCACTGAAACTGATGTGAAATGGTAACCCCAAATGTTACGAGGCATTTCAGACAGGATTAGTTCACCCAAAAATGAAAATTCTGTCATAATTCAGTTCTATTGTATAACTCAGAGGACTCTGAATATAGGACATGAGTCATGTGAACTTAAATGGTACTTTATTATTCTTGGTGCTCAACAGTCCCCATTCAACTTAACTTGTGTAACTCGTACGTAGGAAGATAGAATGACATACAGATTTTTTTTAACACTGGTGATGCTCTGAAATTTCTGCAACCTAAGATATTTGGCTGAAATGGGGAAAAAAATCATTTCCAGCCTAAATAGTTTTGATAGAAATGATGACGATTAATTAGCGCTTCTCAGATGATGCAATTTGACCGTTTATTTTGTGCACGTAATGTGGGAAATTTACAAAAGAGTAAACATGTCAGCAGTTTGGATGCATTTCAATGTGAGAAAAAGGAAAGCTAAAGTAGCAGAATGTAAAATTAGTTTGAAATATCAAGAGCTCATTGCCTAAGACTATGACTGTTTTAATTATCATCTGAGAACATTACACCTCCGAATTTAATTACCCAGTTTTTGTACCAAGTTTATTTTCGGTTTTTGACCTAAATGACAAATTTAATTTAGTTTTTTAGTGTTATTGTTAAAAATCATTTTGGTGCATCACTAGTAACAACATGAGGGTGCATAAATGTTGACAGAATCTTGATTTATTGGGTGAAATAGGTGAGATCTTTTCAGACATTAAAGGGATAAAATATTTCGCTAAATACATGCATGTTTTGTTATCATTTTGTTGTTTTAGCACAATCAAGCAGTGTCAGTGTCTCACTTTGTACTGTATTTAATTTAGTCATACAGCCCACATAAATACAAATCAAAATCAAGTTGCACTGACGTTTATTCACTTTCGTTTGTCCTTGCCTTGTTTTTCATTTATGCCTGTGTTTTTTTTCTATACTTATCTATACAAACCAGATTCTAAACTTTTCACAAGCTTCAAAGTCTTAAATGAAATATGCAAAGTGAATATCAAATCCTGTATTTTAATAACGTACTTCTACTGTATACCTGGTTGTCTGTTCTCTGCCAAGTGAAAGCCTCGTCTGAACAACAGTTCATGTACCTGTTTTATTCTGTTGATGCTCATGAGTTTACAACCTGTGCTGTTATAAATCATCTCCTCCGAACATTAAATATGTCAATCAGTTATGTTCTGTACACTTTTCATTCAACAGGGTTGTGAAGAGAGAGGTGTTTTTGTTCCTTTTCCTGTAATTAATAACCAGCGTTTCTTTCAATAGTTCATTCACGTCAGTTTTTGCAGGTCTTCAGACACAAAGGGCCAGCGGGACAGACTCATCGCTCAAGACTCACTCGCTACTGAGAGATCTCACTGTCTGATGAAATGCCAAAACAAACCAGCAGCCAACACAGCGACCCATAATCCTCCAGCTCCCTCTCCATCACGCAGTCCTGCTGCTGCTGCTCAGGGCTGATAGTGAGGTGATTGAGAAGGACTGATGAAAGGAATGGATGACATGAGACAGGAAGATGAACAGGGTTTGAGTGTAGCTGGCCAAAGGTAACAATGTTTTCAAGCCCACTTCATGTGTCACTAATTTCTGTTTTCCCCTTGTTAGCAAAGAGAGAGGTCACCCAAATTACTCACTTTCTTCTGTGGAACACAAAAGGTGAATTTTTCAAAGTTTATCTTAGCTCCAAAATGACCAATAAGTAAGGAATAATTGACAATGGGCTGTTGAATTATTAGACAATAATGCACACCTCAGGTGGAGATACGGCCACGGTGTGAAGCGGAGTTACACCTTGGGTGTGCGTTATTTTCTATTATTACACAGCTACACGCAATACTCAATTCTGAGCTATGTTATGTAAAAGATAATGTACAGCCAGCTGGTTGTTATCGTGGAAGCGGAGGGCTGTTGTATAAGACTGAAGGGCTTTATTTTGCAATAACAACCGGCTGGATGTACATTATCCCGCTTTTTACTAGCTACTTGCCACAAAACTAAATAATTAGACATGGAATATTGATTTAATGGGGCTGTGTAGAGTCGTAAATGACCGGTGTGGTCTAGTGTGTTGTGTGTGTGATGGGGGGGTGTGACAGTGATTGACAACGGGAGGTCAGGGTGGTTATTCTCTCTAACCAAATCAGCTTTAATGGTTTATGGCAACCCCACCGACCCCGCCCTTCATTAGTAATGGTTGTTGATCACTGTTAACATCTGCTATAAACCATATTTATGAGTAGACAGAAAACAAATACATATTCATACATAAAGTAATGAGGAAAATAAATTAGCAAATAGTTCAAAATACATCAAATGATATTCAAAGAAATGCAATAAACTCAGCTGAAATGATTACGTTGTTGTCTTGATTTAAACACTTCAAACTCACAATTAAAATCCAGCAAGATGTGATGCAGCATCCTAAGACTTTAGTGCATGTTTACATAAACTTGAAAATATAGTAGACCGAATACAAAAACAAATCTTCCATGAACTGGACTGCTGTGGACTGTTCAATGATATGGAACGGACACACGGTTTAGCCATTTAAAAGCTACATGACATTTCTCACAAGCGAGGTAATAATTCTCGAAGAAGTTAAACTCACAGTTTAACTAGTTTCACTATAGTATATGGAAGTTTTTTCCTAACAAAATTAAAATGAAAATTCAAATGCCTAAAATGATCAAATCATAAATCAAATGACTCGAAAAAAGATTCGTTCATTTTGCTGAACGAGACTCAAAGGTCCGAGTCGGTAAAATGATCCGAACTTCCCACCACTACTACTCGTTCTTCCCGAGTCACATTAAAGATTCGTTCAAAATAAACGAATCGTTCAAGAACGACCCATCACTATTGAGCGTTTGATTTGCCGTTTGCGATGTTGATTTGAGCATTTGATTTATAATTTGCGATGTTGATTTGAGCATTTGATTTGTCATTTGATCATTTGATTTATCATTTGAGCATTTGATTTATAATTTGCAATGTTGATTTGAGCATTTGATTGATCATTTGAGCATTTGATTTATAATTTGCGATGTTGATTTGAGCATTTGATTTGTCATTTGATCATTTGATTTATCATTAGATCACTGAGTTATAGATTTAATTATGCCAGGTTTATACTGGGTTGATCGTGAAAACTGAATATCAAATACAAATGATTTTAATTAGATTTTTGATACAGTTAATGCTTCCCGAATGAGGAAATTAAATCACATTTGAGCATTTGATTTCTCATTTGAGAAGCCATTTTGAGAGTTTGATTTATGATTTGATCATTTTAGGCATTTGAATTTTCATTTTAATTTTGTTAGGAAAAAACTTTCATAATAGTAGATACGCTGCTACCTAACTGTTGAGAGACGCACTCACGTAATTCACTAGGGCTGGGAATCGATTCCGAGGCGTTCCCCATCAAAAGGAATCGACTCCCCATTCAGGGCCGTTTTCAGTTAAACGAAGCTTATCTGTGGGCGCCTCTCAAACGAAAGGCTGCATATCTCGGCTGCTGTCCTCAAACGTCGCTGAACGTCGAAAATAAGTTGAATGAAAAGAATGAGCTCGTCTGAGTTTGAGGATGCAGGCTTGCCCGCTAATGGTGATTAGAAGTCTGATTCGTTTTAACGAAAAGGTTCTTTCGGATAGATCGTTTTAATGAACCAGTTCAAGACAAAATTACGATTTAAACACAGAATTGTATCATTTTTTCTATTTATTTTTTTTATTTTTTTTTTAATAAAGCTTCATTTTATGATAAGAATACTTTCTAAGACCTTTATATCCTACAGTCATGGCGAAATTAGGTTCCTCCCGTCTTAGACACAAAATATTGATTTGAGTTTAAATATTTGAACGCAAAGCTTCTGTGGAGAAAGCAGTTGCTAGCAGGGGTTAAGCTCAAACTAGACTGCATTTCACCAAATGAATAATTATGGCCATAAAAACATTTCACAACGGTTTTAAGGTGTTACCAGTTTGTTGTCTTGCAATCCATTACAATCGTCGCAAAAGGGCAGCAGCTGCGTTTGTATGAAACACGAGAGTGCGAGTCGCGATACCAGGATGACTCAATTAAACAGTTGTACACAGAATATTGATTTGAGTTTAACTGACTAATTAAAATAATAAAACAATGTTAGCAAAGTTATATTGGTGAAGTTTCTGAGGTAAATGTTAGGACTGTTCTGACTATTTACAAGCTGTTTTCTTGACAATTTTCAAAACACTGATTGATCGTTTAGGCTACGTTTTTTTTTTTTTTTTTTTTTTTTTTTTTTTTTTTTAAACATGTCTTCTGATATTCATTCTTGTTTATTTTGTGCTGTAACTAGAAAAGAGAAAAAGATGATTGATTCACGCAGCTTGAACTGAGGCCAATGATCTCATGCCATATTAAAGAGCGGGAAAACATACTGTTTGTATTTTGTGATAAAATTGACAGAATTTAAAGGATACGATTTGTTTGATTAAAAGTAGCCTAACAAAATGCTTGTTGTGATTATTGGGTGGCTGGCATGCTACAAATAACGAATAGATTGAAAACATTAAAAATTATTTCTAAGCATTTATAACGTCACCAGATTCGCAAAATGGGTCTGGATGTTCATGAATCAGACTGATTCAGTTCTCAAGTTCAATGACTAGGTTCAGTTAACAACTCCCTGAAGAAAAAGGTAATTTTTCACCAAAAAAGACATTCCTGTAATTTACTTGCCTTCTCGTCGTTCCAAGTCTGTATAACTTTGTTCTGTAAAACATAAAAGAAGATAGTTTAAGAATTGAGCTATTGCATTCAACTTACAATTTAGTTTAGTTTTTTTTTTTTTTTTTGGTCCCTGAATTAAGAATAAAGGCAAGAACAAGAAAAAAGCTGGACTTAGAACAAGGAAAGAGCGCATAATGTCAGTGTTAAAGCATGCTTGAGCACGTCCTTACTCTCTTTTCCATCCATTTCCCCACACTCCTTTTCCTTTAGACTGTCAAATACAGGAAGTGTGTCACAGGAGCGCTGATCTGGTGAAGTATGGGAATGTTGAGATGCTGTAATACTGTTGTAATAATAATAAGGATGTGTTTGTGTGTGTCAGGTAGAGACCATTATACCAACCTCCTCTGATTACCATCTTTGTCGCAACAGGCCTGTCAGAAAGCCAGTGCCACTTACAGCCATGACGGGGCTCAGCAGGTTTGGCAGGAGTAAAATGAGGAAATGAGAGAGCGAGTCGGGCCGGAGGGGGAAAAGACAGACCGTCTACTTTAAACTTAATCAGCACTGGTGCCGCCGCGCCTTAGCACTTGTCTGTCTGAGGCTGTGGCCATTGTGTTGAAAACGTTTTGATGCCCTGCTCACTTAGCACACCTCCTGATCTTTTCGCGTCAGATCCTGGGGTGAAAAGTCCAGCAGCCCCTCTTAGTTTGTCTGTTCTCTATTCATTTGGTCTTTATGGAGATTAATTTCATTACCTTCGTTTTTGTTTGTTTTCTCCATGTGTCAGAGGTTCTCAGGATTCTCTCAGAGTTCCCAGGGCTCTTGTGATGGTGCCACGCTTGGCTTTTCCTTCTTAGTTAAACCGTGCGAACGGTGTGGATGAATGATGGTCTGTTTCATTAGGAAAGCTTGTGAGTAGTATGTAAGTGAGACGCTCTCAGGAGGAGGGAGGAATGAGCGTCTTTATGTCTCAAGGCCATGTTCATGACGTGTCCATCAAACAAACTAATGTGTGACGTATGTTTTTTGAGAGAAACTCATGCACCCAATGGCACCAAAGTTTTATATGGGCTACTCTACACAGTTGGCACACACTGCTGTCCCACAACCTTACAGCTTTAAGGAACGTCACTACCAAACACCTTTTTTTCTGCAGTTAAGCACACTTTTTTGGGTGTTTTTCCATAACATTTAGTTTTTATGTATACCACTGTTAGAACTTTGCTAGCAAACCATGTGCTGATTAGAATCTTTGAGCTTGGCACAAAAGTCTAAAATTGTCACTAACGTAACGGTCGCATAGTGAAAAAGGGAACACATAATCTTTTATTTGGGGGAAATAAACAACACTGTAGGACAATTATACAACTTTTTAGTATTTTAATATGTGTAAGTAGTGTTTCAGTATGTGGTTAAAATTTACTGTCACTACCAAAAATGTGCAGTTACAACCGAAACATGGGATGTTTTGTCAAAAAAAAAAAAAAAGGATATTGATTTATCAACTAAGATGTTATGATAGTGTTTGGTTCAGTGTATATTTAAACTAATGAATTCTAACTTTGAAATCTGTATGATCAACTTTTTGCCTTTTACAAAGGAAAATTGGATTCAAAATGCAACAAATCTCATGAATCACATTTGAAAATATAGTTAAAATTGTAATTGTTATTGATTTACTTCAAAAAACTTTTAAATTAAATAGCAAAAAATATATTTACAAGGTAGATGCAAGCAAAATCTTAGTAGCTCAATGTATCCCTTCTTAAATTATAGATTACTGTGTTTTGGTAGTGACAAATTTGGGGAGAAGAAAAATATTCCAAAACTTTCTGAAAATACAATATGAGAATTAACTGCACAATTACTAGAAATGTGCACCTTGGATTTGGATATTATACATTTTGCATACATACAAAATTTGTGGGAAAAGACGCATTTATTTTCAAGATGTTTCCAACTCTGACT
Source organism: Cirrhinus mrigala (assembly GCA_036247105.1). Lineage (NCBI taxonomy): Eukaryota > Metazoa > Chordata > Actinopteri > Cypriniformes > Cyprinidae > Cirrhinus > Cirrhinus mrigala. Next base: position 16,803,425 of record CM070018.1, read on the forward strand.
TTGCACCAATTCTGTAGGATGGCCCATATATATACATCCGTAGCGTGGGTACGGAAAGTATTCAGACCCCCTTAAATTTTTCACTCTTTGTTATATTGCAGCCATTTGCTAAAATCATTTAAGTTCATTTTTTTTCCTCATTAATGTACACACAGCACCCCATATTGACAGAAAAACACAGAATTGTTGACATTTTTGCAGATTTATTAAAAAAGAAAAACTTAAATATCACATGGTCCTAAGTATTCAGACCCTTTGCTGTGACACTCATATATTTAACTCAGGTGCTGTCCTTTTCTTCTTATCATCCTTGAGATGGTTCTACACCTTCATTTGAGTCCAGCTGTGTTTGATTATACTGATTGGACTTGATTAGGAAAGCCACACACCTGTCTATATAAGACCTTACAGCTCACAGTGCATGTCAGAGCAAATGAGAATCATGAGGTCAAAGGAACTGCCTGAAGAGCTCAGAGACAGAATTGTGGCAAGGCACAGATCTGGCCAAGGTTACAAAAAAAAATTCTGCTGCACTTAAGGTTCCTAAGAGCACAGTGGCCTCCATAATCCTTAAATGGAAGACGTTTGGGACGACCAGAACCCTTCCTAGAGCTGGCCGTCCGGCCAAACTGAGCTATCGTGGGAGAAGAGCCTTGGTGAGAGAGGTAAAGAAGAACCCAAAGATAACTGGCTAAGCTCCAGAGATGCAGTCGGGAGATGGGAGAAAGTTGTAGAAAGTCAACCATCACTGCAGCCCTCCACCAGTCGGGGCTTTATGGCAGAGTGGCCCGACGGAAGCCTCTTCTCAGTGCAAGACACATGAAAACCCACATAGAGTTTGCTAAAAAAAAAAACACCTGAAGGACTCCAAGATGGTGAGAAATAAGATTCTCTGGTCTGATGAGACCAAGATAGAACTTTTTGGCCTTAATTCTAAGCGGTATGTGTGGAGAAAACCAGGCACTGCTCATCACCTGTCCAATACAGTCCCAACAGTGAAGCATGGTGGTGGCAGCATCATGCTGTGGGGGTGTTTTTCAGCTGCAGGGACAGGATGACTGGTTGCAATCGAGGGAAAGATGAATGCGGCCAAGTACAGGGATATCCTGGACTAAAACCTTCTCCAGAGAGCTCAGGACCTCAGACTGGGCCGAAGGTTTACCTTCCAACAAGACGATGACCCTAAGCACACAGCTAAAATAACGAAGGAGTGGCTTCACAACAACTCCGTGACTGTTCTTGAATGGCCCAGCCGGAGCCCTGACTAAAACCCAATTGAGCATCTCTGGAGAGACCTTAAAATGGCTGTCCACCAACGTTTACCATCCAACCTGACAGAACTGGAGAGGCTCTGCAAGGAGGAATGGCAGAGGATCCCCAAATCCAGGTGTGAAAAACTTGTTGCGTCTTTCCCAAAAAGACTCATGGCTGTATTAGATCAAAAGGGTGCTTCTACTAAATACTGAGCAAAGGGTCCGAATACTTAGGACCATTTGATATTTCAGTTTTTCTTTTTTAATACATCTGCAAAAATGTCAACAATTCTGTGTTTTTCTGTCAATATGGGGTGCTGTGTGTACATTAATAAGGGAAAAAAATGAGCTTAAATGATTTTAGCAAATGGCTGCAATATAACAAAGAGTGAAAAGTTTAAGGGGGTCTGAATACTTTCCGTACCCACTGTATATACACATACATACACACACACACACACACACACACAGTAGAGATCAAAATTAGAGAACAACCTAAAATTTCCTAAATTTGAAGGCCACTGCTTAGTCTTATGTGATGTTATCCTAACAGGAGTAAAAGCACATTTTTTTTAAAGCATATTTCACGAGATAAATATATTCTGAAGTTATCGGTGCTAATTAGCAACTGGTGCTAATTTTCTTAATTGTATAACAAACCCTATTTAAATGGCCACCTAACTTTTCAGTTTTCTCCATTCTAAAGTGACTGAAACCCTCCGACAGCAGGATGTCCAGATGAAGGCCGAAGGGATGACTATTTCAGCCATAGCCAGAGAAGTAAGTCATTCCCAATCTGTGATTTCTCGAATATTGCATCTTTGCAATGTCACTAACTCATTAATTTCCCTTAAAAAGGCTGGCTGTCCACAAAAGGCAAATGCACGAGAGGACAGGATAATGCGATCTCAATTGGGAATCGGTTCAACACTGCAGCTGGAATTGCTCTCTAGCTCAGCGCTGAATAAGGTAAGGATCTGTCTCAGCATGTTTAAAAGTCTGGGGAAAGACTTCAGCCCAAGTGTGTAAAGATGTCAGTGGAAAGTGGAGGAGGAAGTGTCATGGTATAATTTTTATTTATTTATTTATTTTTACCTACAGTAATAATGTTTTTGGGAGATTCATTTAAAATCCATTTGGCTCAGAAATCTAAGGGTGTGCATGATCTATCAGTTTAAACAGGCATGACTCTTCTGCTTGCACCAACTTCAGCTGCTCCAGCATGAGGGTATCAGATGAAGAATCAGTGTTTAGTATGTTTGACAAACCCTTTGTGCGTGTTTCTTTCTATGCTTTCAGTCTTGCGTCAGCCTGTTTGGTGTTCTCCCGCAGCTGAGAGCAGAGCGGACAGGAAAGCGTGTAGTCAGATTAGGTTTCTGCCACACTGTCATTAATAATCAAGCAGCCCCAGAGAGGAACACAACCATTGCTACTGACACATCTTCGTTTGAATGAAAGGACCACGTTCCCCTTTTCGCTCAGTCTTGCTGTTCTGTTTTTTTCCCACCACAGCTCTTTTGCAGACAGTTATATTCACTGTATGTCACTGATTAAGTCATTGATGTTGATTGAAGATTATATACATTATCTTTCCATTCTGCATGCCCTATCCAGCGAATGAAATCATCTTAAACTTTTCTGAACCACGTCGTGACTCAATATGAAGGTGGGGGAGTGAGAAGAGCATGGTTAAAATGAAAGCTCCATTTTTCCACTTTGTTTTAAAGTGAACTGTTTAGGAAAGCCCTATGAGGCCTGTTACTTTTATCCACCTTTTCATGCCTCTCCTCTACATAAATCTCTGTAGAGTGCTGCAGTGATGACGTATTTTTGTAGGCCAACCCGCAGGTTAGCGTTACCCAGGTTCCCTTGACAAAAACTCAATAGGATTTTTCCATTGGCGTTTGCGTTATTGCAAAAAATAAGCTGTGTGACCAATAACAGTTTATGATTCTTACATGTTCTGTTAAATTCTGTTAAATTTTGAAGACTAAGTACAATCGAGAAGTAAAAATCTAAATGTAGCCAATAAACAAGCTACACTCTTAAAAATAAAGGTGCTTCACGATGCCATAGAAGAACCTTTTTTTTGTCTAAATGGTTCCATAAAGAACCTTTAACATCTGAAGAACCTTTCTGTTTCACAAAAGGTTCTTTGTGGCGAAAGAAGGTTTTTCAGATTATAAAAAGGTAAGAAAGAGATGGTTCTTTAAAGAACCTTTGACTGAATGTTTTTTTGTGGATCCAAAAAATGGTTCTGCTATGGCATCGCTTGAAGAATCTTTTGAAGCACCTTTATTTTTAAGAGTGTAAGCCACAGTTGCATGATTTCAATGTCACCAACAGTAAAGGGATAGTTCTCCCAAAAATGAAAATTCTGTCATTAATTACTTACTCTTGCGTCGTTCCAAACCCATAAGACTTTTGTTCATCTTTGGAACACAAATTAAGATTTTTGATGAAATCCAAGAGCTTTCTGACCCTCCATAGACAGCAATGCAACTGACAAGTTCAAGGCTCAGAAAGGTGAGGACATTGTTAAAATGTGCATGTAACATCAAAGGTTCAACCTTAATTTTATGAAGTTACGAGAATACTTTTTCACTTCAGAATGATGGAACTGGAAGTTCTAAAATGTTAAAGGAGAAGTCCACTTCCAGCACCAAAATTTTAGGGCTGTCAAACGATTAATCGCGATTAATTGCATAGAAAATAAAAGTTTGAGTTTGCCTAATATATGTGTGTGTACTTTGTGTAATTATGATGTATAAATAAATACAAACACATTAATGTATATATTTAAGAAATATTTGCAAGTTTATGTATTTATTATAATTTTTATATAATTTATATTATATATAAATAAAAGTATTTTGTACATAAATAACATATTTCTCTGAAATATATACATGAACTTGTGTGTATTTATATATACATAATTACACACAGTACACACACATATATTAGGCAAACTCAAACTTTTATTTTGTATGCGATTAATCGTTCGACAGCCCTAAAAAATTTAGGTATTGATAATGATAATGTACTCACCCCCTTGTCGTCCAAGATGTTCATGTCTTTCTTCTTCAGTCGTAAAGAAATAGTTTTTTTTACATCTCAGGATTTTTCTCCATGTAATGGACTGCTATGGTGGCCCGAGTTTGAACTTCCAAAATGCGAATTCAAATGATCCCAAATGCGGTTGTAAACAATCCCAACTGAGCAAGAAGGCTCTTATCTAGTGAAACGATTGGTTATTTTTATTAAAAAAATAATACAATTTAAATAATTTTTAATCTCAAACGCTCATCTTATCTTGCTCTCCCTGAACTCTGTGTATTCTGGTTCAGGACAGTTAGAGTATGTTGAAAAGTCCAATCGTAATTTCTCCCTCAACTTCAAAAATCATTTCAAAACCATCCCACATCGCTGCAGAAGTACCGACCCAGTCTTTGCAAAGTGAACATGCAAAGAAGATCAAACACCCTTGACAAAAAATGTAAAACAGCAATATAAGACTATTTTGAAGTTGAGGGAGAACATGAGATGGGAGTTTTTCGACATACCCTAACTGTCATGAACCGGAGTTCAGGCAAAGCAAGACAAGACGAGCGTTTGGCATTAAAAAGTAATGCCAAGTAATAAATTGAGAATAACCGATCGTTTTGCTAGATAAGACCAGTGCTTGAAGAAAAGAAAAAAAGAAAAGCCGGTACTCCACTTATTACTAAAATGTTTTCCTCAAAAAAAAAAAACATAATTTTTTTTACGACTAAAGAAAGAACGACATGAACATCTTAGATGACAAGGGGATGAGTACATTATCTGTAAATATTTGTTCCGGAAGTAGACTTCTCCTTTAACTCGTTTCTAGGTTTTGACCTACAAAAATAAGTCATCCCTGCAGCACTCTATTAATCAGGCTTTTTGTCTAGGGAACACCAAGTCTGTGATCAGGAGAGAAAACCACGCAGCAAGCCATCCAATCATGACGTTTGAGACATTTCCGCAGTGTTTCCCTCCTGCTGCAGACCATTAGAAGTAAATGACGAGGCCTTCCTCCTGAAATACACTCCAATCATTTTGATTTAAAGGCCAATGTGAGGTTGTCTGGCCCCTTCTTCCTGATCCTGACCCCTCTCTCCTGTGGATGTGGTTTAAACCTTAATATTCTTCGTTGGACTGGATGAGTTACACAGAGCAGAAGTGTAGGTGGACGCGTGGGTGGGTCACTGGGGTTAGGGGGTCTCTCTACTACAACTGAAGTTTGATATTCGTCCAAAAAGACACTCTGGAGGGACAAGCAGTCTCTTTCGTGCTTAGATTCTCACTATTCCCAAACTTTAATCTCTTTGCACTTTCCTCTTCTCTGCTTTGACCCATAACTCAAGCATTATCACTCGCTTTTTTACTCACAAAAGTACATATCTCCTCTTTCTGTCCCTTTCCTGGCTAGTTTTGGACACATAAGTCCTTGCGATGTGACACTTTACTGTCTGGCTTGTTAATACTTTGTCCTCATGCTGTTTGTCTGCTTTGGCTCTCATAGGCCACTCTGGTTTTCTCATTTGACCTTAGAGAGACAGAGAAAAGGGTAACAGGAGACAAAGAGGAAAGATATACAAGACAAAGGGTGGTGGAGTGGGTACAGAAGTGAAGAATTAGCCCGTACATTACTTCACGTCTGAGATGTAGACTCTTGCAGGTCTGCGTAACCTTGAGCTGCTCCTCTTAATCAAAATGAGAACAACGAGGCGTTGAACGTATTAGATATGTAGATATGAATTTAATGTTTAACAGTGATGTCACTGCTATGTGCATAATCATACAATCTAAAAGCAGTTTGGAGGTCAAAGGTTAATGTATTTCGTTTGATTATCAGCACTGTTGCAGTCCAACTGATGTATGCAGAGTTGAAACTCAGTTCAGGACCCTGTCTGCTAAAAACATAATGACAACAGGAACAAATGAGTAATTTTGAGGCATTATACTGACAATGTGTAGACAATATGCAGAGGGAGCACTGACGGTGTAAAGACAGGCTGATACACATGGGCTGTTTAGGGAAATCATTGAAAATGTTTAGGGAATGTATCGACAATGTTTGCAGAGCAATTTGGCCGAGTCTTGAGAATGTCGGGGTAACCCGTAGGCTACTAAGAAAAGGCTCCCCCTGTTTTCTTAAACTCTCTCTCACTGCTCTCAATGGAGCCCCTTCACTCCTAACATTATACTAATTACATGACCAGAACAACCACACTCATAGTTAACAGAGAGCTGAGTGGGTGTCAGGAGCTAAATCATCTGAATGTACAATTGTGAAATGTAAAAAAAAGAAATGTTCTGTCATTACTCACCTTCATGTCGTTCCAAACTCGTAAGACCTTCGTTCATCTTTGGAACACAAATTAAGATATTTTCGATGAAATCTGAGAACTTTGACCCTGCATAGACGGCATCATCGCAACTGACACGTTCAAGGTCCAGAAAGGTAGTAAGGACATCATTAAAATAGTCCATGTGACATCAGCAGTGTTGGGCATATTACTTTAAAAAAGTAATTAGTTATAGTTACTAGTTACTTCTCCCAAATAGTAACTGAGTTAGTAACTGAGTTACATCATTATAAAAGTAACTAATTACCAGGGAAAGTAACTGTTGTATTACTTAAAAAAAACAAAAAACAAAAAAATGTTCAAATATGTAAAATAACTTGGATGCCCCAATAATAAATATGTTAAATGAATGAATGTTTAAATGAGATTAATGAATTTTTTAGTTTAGTTACCAGATATATAAAGATTAATGGCACAGTTTTTTTAAATATCTTAATGTTCACTTAGCATTAGTCAGTCAAGCATTATAACATGACATTATGATAATTTAGCATTAAACTTTAGTAATTAGAACTTTAGAATAACCATGTATGAATGCATATTTGTCATATTGACTGAACTAAGGACTGGTGGTGGTGCTTAAGATATTGTTTGTAATTTAGTGTTTCTATAAAAAAGGGGAAAAAAATTAAAAATTATACTGAAAAGATAACAAAACTACTACGAATTCTACTACTAATAACAATATAAAATGCAAAAAGGATTAATGAGCTGCTAGGTTTGAATAGAATCATGAATATTAATCACGTTGTCTGCGTTCGCTCAAACTGATTTGCTGAAATCAAAACAGAGGCGATAATAGGTGAGCGCCAGCCAATGAGATTGCCGTTTGCGCATTAGTTCCGCCTACTACCGGAGAAACCGGCAGTTCTTAAAAGCTGAAGAATGCCAAAGGAACTCCGCTATTTTGACAGGAAAATACAGCAAAGAATATCGTTTACTTGTAGCGTGTCAATTCTGCATGGTATATAAGACTCTCGCTCTTTGTCTCTTTGCGTGTATGTGGGAGTGAGAGTTTACGGTTCTTCAAAAAAGTTACAGGTACGCTGCGCATCCATTCACATGAACTGAAAACCAAATTATAATATTATAATAAATGATAGTAACGCCGCATTTAATTGTCAGTAACGGTAACGGCGTTGTAACGGGAAACAGTAATTCGTTTAATTACTCGTTACTGAAAAAATAACGCCGTTAGTAACGCTGTTTAATTATAACGCTGTTATTCCTATCACTGGACATCAGTGGTTCAACTGTAATTGAATAAAGCTACGAGAATACTTGTGCACAAAGAAAACAAAAATAACTTTATTCAACAATTTCTTCTCTTCCATGTCAGTCTTTGACGAGCATTCACGAGAGTACCATGACGCATGCATGTGGTACTGCTGACACAGAAGCTGGCGTTCTGATGTAACGTAAATAAATATATAAAGGCAGTTTTGGTAAGAATATGAGACATTGTCAAAAACATTAATGTCTTACTGACCCCAAAATATGTGAACAGTATATACTTTTTACTAACCACTTTCATTTTTGTTTTTTTCCATGTAGGGGGAGGAAGAATTTGTACAATGGAAATGTTTGCAAACTTGGTGAGACTGGAGGACTGTGTTTTCTCAGCTTGAGTGAGAAGATAATGTGATTCTCGATTGGTCTCCAGACTAAAACACACACTCTCATTAGGTACGGTGTTCACTGGCTGAGACTGTCTATCCTCAGACTCCGACATGGCATTGCTGAAGGAAACTGTGACAGTCGCAATCATCATCAACCAACAAATATTTCCCTGCAGGTTATGCACGCACATACAAACGGACACACTCGGCAAGCTTGCGCAAACTTGTGATTAAGCAGGCTCCTTAGTTTTGACATAACACACACTTTGACTAAATTGGCCACTGTAGCTTCATAAGAGAATTTCAGTGGGTTGTGTGTTTTTGGCCAAGGTGTGGGTGTGTGTATCCATCAGTGTCTCGTGGCTCACTTTGCTCTTAGCCATTGACCAGTGTATGTTGGACAGCTATTATCCTTCATAACTATCTTTCCCAAAAAGGCTTCTACGATGAATCAGATCCACCAATTAAGGTCATGGAAAATCATATTGTTCCCAGCTGGTCATTTCATCAACCATGTGTTTTTGTTTTTTTGTTTTTTTTCTTCTTCTTCTTTTTCTGGGTTGTCAGGCCTGTACACTATTATTATTATTATTATTATTATTATTATTATTATTATTATTATTATTATTATGCACAACATTATTAAGCAACACAAATGCTTTTAACATTGATCATAATAAATGTTTTCTGAAGATATTTCTGAACGATTTCTGAAGCATCATGTGACACTGACTACTGGTGCAGTGGCTAATGGAAATTCAGCTTTGCCATCACGGGAATAAATTAACAGGTTTTTAAAATTGTTATGATAGGATATTTCACAATAGTGTTTCGTTTTGTTTTTGTTGTTTGTTTGTTTTTTTTCCCCAGTTAGCCAGGAAAGGAAAAGTTTGGGTGGAGAGGGGGTATTGGGATCGGCAAAGGACTCTGTGTCGAGATTCGAAACCCAGGTCAGCCGGAGATGCAGTTGCGCAATGTCACTGGACTAACCACTAGCTACAGGCACCGACAACAATATTGCTGTTTTTTTTAATTAAATAAAAGCAGCCTTGGTGAGCCAAAGTATGGAAGCCTTTTCTTTTTTTTTTTCCTTATAGTTCTGACTTCTGACTTTTTGTCTTGCAATTTTCTCACGATTGTAAGATATAAACCCACAATTGTGTTATAAAGTCAGAATTGTGATATAAACTTGCAATTCTGACTTTTTTCTTGCCATTTCAAGTTTGTCTCTCAATTCTGACTTCATAACACAAAATTGCAAGTTATTAAGTGAGAATTGAGAGATATAAACTTGCAATTCTGAGAAAACATGAGTCTTTTTCCCCTCAGAATTGAACTTTATATCACAATTGCGAGTTCATGTCTCATGATTCTGAGAAAAAAGTCCAAATTTGAAGTGTATATCCTGCAAATCTGACTTTATTGACTTTATAACTCGCAATTGTAAGTTTATATAATGCAGTTCTGAGAAAAAAGTCAATTGCGAGAAGAAAAAAAAAGTCAGATCTGTAAGTTTATATCCTGCAATACTGACTGTATTGATTTTATATTATGCAATTCTGATTGAAAAAGTCAGAATTGTGCAATGTAAACTCGCAATTGCAGGAAAAAAAAAGTCAGAATTGCAGGTTTATATCCCGCAATTCTGACTTTATAACTCGCAATTGTGAGTTTATATCATGCAATTCTGAGAAAAAAAGCGCGATGTAAATGCAATTATGGTAAAAAAAAAAGTTAGAATGACAAGTTTATATCCTGCAATTCTAACTTTTACTTTATATCTTGCAATTGTGAGTTTATATCATGTAAATCTGAAAACATTTTTTGCATGATATAAACTTGCAATTACGAGAAAAAAGTCAGAACTACAAGTTTATATACAGCAATTCTGAGAAAAAAGGCAGAATTGTGCAATGTTTTTCTCGCAATTGCGAGAAAAAAAGTCAGATTTGCACATATATATCCCACAAATCTGAGAGAAGTCCTCAGAATTGTGAGATGTAAACTCGGAATTGCGAGAAAAAAGTCAGCAATTGGTATTTATATCATGCAATTCAGCATTTATTGATTTTATAACTTCTATCATGCAATTCTAAGGAAAACTCGCAATTACGGTAAAAAAAAAAAGTCAGAATAAAAGGTTTATATCCTGCAATTCTGACTTTGACTTTATAAACTCACAATGCAAATGCAAATCTGAGGAAAAAAAAAACAGAATTTTGCGATATAAACTCGCAATTGCGAGGCAAAAAAGTCAGAATAACAAGTTTATATACAGCAATTCTGAGTAAAAAAAGTCTGAATTCCAAGTTAATATCATGCAATTCTGAGAAAAAAAATCAGAATTGCATGATACAAACTCGCAATTAGGAGTTATAAAGTAACTCCCAATTGCGAGTTTATATCATGCAATTCTGAGAAAAAAATGTCAGAATTGTGAGTTTATATCATGCGATTTTGAGGGAAAAAAAATCAAAACTAAGAGTGTATATCTCGTAATTTCTTTATAACTTGCAATTGCGGTTTTATACATCACAATTCTGAGAAAAAAAGTCAGAATTGTGACTTTTTCAGAATTACCTTTTTCATTTTTATTCAGTGGTGGATACAAGCTTCCATACTATGGAGACTTCTTAAAAGGTTTCAAAAATTTTTGAACAGCAGTGTATATGTAGCAATGATGTATACTACCATTTTATAATTTATTGTATTTTTTTTTTGTACTTATTCATAATTTATTGTCCATATTAAACAGGATCAATATGATACACTGAACCTGGTCAACCTCCACAAGCTGACGTATAACACACTAAAACACATTCACTAATACTGTGTCTGTAAGCTTTATGTGTCTGCATGACCCGGTCTCTCTCCTTAACACTATGGTATATTCACATCTCAAGGGTGTATGAACCTCCCCATAGCAATATTTAACCCTAACAGGTTGTCATCAGCTCAGAACATTTAAAGCGTGTCACACGTAAGATGACTCATGTAACACACCATCAGCGCAAACACAACATAAAAGGGGCTTTTGCCCATGACGAGAGCCTGGAACCACTAAAACACTAAATCCTGGCCTGCGTGTAGAAATGCCTCTCTAAAGTAAGGTGCTGTGAACAGCATGCGAGAGCGGTCATCTTTAATTAAGGCTTAAGATGCAGATGTTGTGCATATCACTATCTGATCTGAGTGAAGGGAAAATAAAAGACTTCTAGTCATAAGAGCCACATGGAATCCATGCTCACAGAGCTCTGTAGAAAGCTCAATTTCCACTCAATTCCGCTGTTTTTCACTTGGTTAGGCTTTTTTGGAACTTGTTTTTATTTTTAATTTAATATTTTGGCTAAAATGATTATACTTTCCACCTCAAAGTAAGTTAATCCTGACTCTATTACTTGTAATTGCAACTTTATATTATAACTGTGATATTTTTCCCCCATATAATTGAAGCTTTATATCTTCCAGTTGTGATTTTTGACTTTTTTCATCAGAATAATGATTTTTTAAAATACATAATTTAAACATTTTTGTAATTACCCTTTTTAGACTTTCACATCAGCTATCATTATATGACTGTATTGTTAGAAGTGCATTATTTGACCACAAAAGTCCATGTTTTCCCCAAGTCATATATTTTTACACAAGAAAAATATTCTAGCTAGAGTTTTGACGAGAAAACTTGTTTAAACTTGAGCAAAGGCACAAATACAAATACCGAATTTAAATACCTTTTATTTATACAAATTGAAGCCTGTGATATCTAAAAATCAGTAGCACTTTACAATAAGGTCCCATTAGTTAACATAAGTTAAAGGGATAGTTAACCCAAAAATGAAAATTCTCTTATTTTTTTCACCCTAATGTTGTTCCAAACCCATAAGACCTTTGTTCATCTTCAGAACACAGATTAAGGTATTTCTGATGAAATCCAAGAGCTTTCTGACCCTCCATAGACAGCAGCGTAACCACCACGTTCAAGGCCCAGAAAGTTAGTAAGGACATCAATAAAACAGTCCATGTGACATCTGTAGTGCAACCTTAATTTTTTGAAGCCACAAGAATTTTCATTAATTAGTTCATGTTAACTAATGGAACCTTACTGAAAAGTGTTACCATATGATCTTTTGCTACACTGGCTTTATTACGGGTTCAAGCATGTAGCGCTGTAACCCTATTGTAATTGTTAGAATGGCCAAGGATCAGCAGTCTCCACGTAAAACTGGTAGTGCAGACCAAACCGTAAGTTGTATAAACTGGAAACTTGGAGGGATGGTAGTACTCACACTGTCTACAATGTCACCAAGGCTCACCCCAATTAGCCTGACGGGACTGCTACAGCGATCAAAAGTTTGAAATCACTCATAACTCCTAAACCGTCGGTCACAGGCTCAAATGTCATTGGAATCGCTGGACAAAACCTCAGATTTAATCTTTAGCCGGGCAAAATTTTGGGGTATTTTGGATTTTTTGGAAAAACTACTTTTGCGAGCTAGTCGTAGGTTTCTCGCCCGATCAGAACCAAACCAGTGCAAAAAGATTCTCTGGAGAGTAAATATCCATAATTATCAAAAAAAAAATAAAAGAAAGTTTAACTTTCGATTCACCGTCGCAAAGGGATGCCAAAACACTTGAAAGGGGCAGGGCCGCTTTTAGTAAAATGCCTATAACTCCTAAACAGAATGAGATATCTTTGCCAAACTCAGAAAACTTATGTAAGAGCTCAATCTGAGGTCACAGGAAAAAAATCACAAAGCTTGGCCACTTGGTGACGCTATAAGAGGGGAAAAAACATAAAAATGGCTATAACTATGCAACCATTTGTCCTATCAACATGAAAATCAATGTGCATAGTCTTGGTCCAAAGTGCCACAAGAGTCTATAAGGTCATTTGCTTATCTCAAAAAAGCATGGCCGCCATTGGCCAATGAATTTCGAACACCTATTAGACAAGGTTAACGGAGGCTGATTGGAACAAAATTTGGTGGGCCGCTTTCACTCGCGGCCCCAAAGGTCTGTGACAAAATGAAAAAAAAAAAAAAATCAGCCACTGGGGGGGTGATATCACATTTTTGAAGTCCATAAACAATTGTACATTGCGCAATTTTTTTTTTTTTTTTTTTTTTTTTTTGCACGTACACATGGTATTCATATCATGCGATAGAACTCCTCGTTCCAGACAACTTTGCCTCTAGACCCACTGCTGTCAATCAAACTGTTTGTTAAATGATTAAGATGTAAAAAAAAAACCCTACTTTTGCTAACTAGTCCTAGGTTTTCCGCTCAGTCTGGAAAAAAAAAACTATTCTCTGGACTCTCTAGGTCAGGAATCCTCAAATCTGGCCCAAGAGATCCACTTTCCTGCAGAGTTTAGCTCTAACCCCAATCAAACACACCTGAACATGCTAATCAGTGTCTTCAGGATCATTAGAAAATCACAGGTAGGGGAGTTTGATCAGGGTTGGAGCTAAACTCTGCAGCGCATTGGACCTCCAGGGTAAGATTTGAGGAACCCTGCTCTAGGTCAATAATAATAATGAAAGGTTGAAATTTACCCTTTGGGAGGCTGTAACAGGGTCATTTAGAAAAGGAGCCTGTCTAAATTTATCCAAAATCCTATAAAGCCTAAAGGAAAACTCAAAACAAAACCCACAACTCAAAACAAAACCCACAAGCAACAGCAGAGTTTTAAGGCGATCGGACCATAGCTGGTGCTGTAACAAAAAAAAATCATCATTTCTATGGCAAATTACCTGTATTTGACAAAAATGCTTTTTTTCAATCATTGATTTAGGTGGTTACAGGCTTGTTAAACAATATGTAATACCTTTTTCCATATTTGCTTAAATGTTTTAAAGCACTTGAACCCCGGTAATCGCTGCTTGCAGCTGTATTTAATTTTTTTTTTTTTTTTTTTTTTTTTTAATTGTTAGTCAATTCCACAAGTAATTACAAAGAACATTAAATTAAACATGAACTTTTGAAGTAGAAAGTATTTCCTATTAAAACATGTTCTAATAATCTTTGTTTTATTTACAACTTCAAAAATCATTTTTACTGTGTATTTTGGGATGATAATTAAACTTTGTGTTTGTTTGTTTGTTTGTTTGTTTGTTTTTTCAGATTTGTCCTGCTATCATCTATGGAAGAATGATATAGGGTAGAGATCTTGACTCGGTGTCCTGTTTTTGGAGTCTGGCCAAACAGAGGAAAAGAATTGTTGAACCCCAGAGACCTGCCCTTCGAGTTGCCATTACGCCACCTCTCACCATTATAACTTGCTTGCCCCACTCAGCTTCTACCTGATGTCTGCTGACGCCTGAGGTACAGAAAGGAGTTGCGGACCGAGAGCTTTGTCTTTGATCAGGCCTCTGCTGTTAGTGAGCACGGCAGTGCTTGTGATCTGAGGAAACATCAGCACTGTCTTATGTGACTTTAAGTGCTTTTCCATGGTGCCATTGTGGGATATCACTGTTACAAAGTTCTGTTTTTTCTCCATGTCATGGGCTCTTCATTCCTTCCAGGTCTCATTCTCTGTTTTCCTCTCTATCTCCCCCACCCCCCACTAAATTACAAGAATGGTGCCAGCGTTGTGCCTATTAGGACGTAAACTCTTAACCAATGACCGTGTTAGACAAACAGCCTGACACCGCAGTGCACACATGCACCACATGGAAGAGAGAAATACCAAGTGGCACATCTGTGTGCGTTCATCGAGACAGGAGGGCAGGGGAGAAAGGGAGAGAAAGAACCGGAGAGCCTGTGATGTTTGCCCGCAGAGTTTATAAAACAGAAGTCAAGCTGTATTAAAACACCCGGCACATTACTGCCACGGACTGTGCCAAACCCTGACAGCCTCCCCAGACCGCACTTTCAAAATAATAATTACACCGTGCGAGAGAGGAAAGAACATTAAGATCTGCACTTCGGCTCAAACATGCCTTTGAAATCGTAGAAGCACCAGTTATCAGCAGGAGAGGGAGGTGTGGGTGTACAACCGGACGCTGGGGAGTCGTCTTTGGTTAGAAAGCGGGAAAACCGAGGCATATGTAGTGTGGATTAAGAATGATGATTTGGGGGAATGGGCAAGTCTAGAAGTCAGATGAGAGAAAATAGTGAGCATGTCCAATAAACAGTCAGAAACTACTTGCTTGAAAGGAGTTAGATATGACTTGGCTGGAATTCACTTGTGAGATCATAAGACGCTAGTGTTTTGAATATGCGCTACATCAGAGCCCTGTTATTTGTGTCTTTGTTGACACATTTGGAAAATATTTTGGAAAGAAATTCCATTTTTTGATGTCATTAAGCTCTTGGTTTTTACAAAATGGCATCAGGAGGAATCAAAAGCTACCTTTAGACTTAAGATTTTAAGTTATTTCTGTAGTGTGAACAGCACAAACCACATGGAATCTGATCTTTTTGATCAATTCCAACCTATGCCACTTCTATAGGCAGTCCTAAATCAGACACAGGTCCTATGTTTTGCAATGCGACCTCAGTCTGAACAGTCATGTCGTGATTCATGCGACTTTTACGCACTTGGTCGTTCTTTGGTCACTTAGTGAATATGGAAGACAGCTGTGAAGACAATTGGTGGAGAGACAGTGAAAATTATATGAGAAAACTTTCTCCTTATCCTTGTTTTTCGTCCTCCTCATCGTCTGCATATAAATTTGTAGGCTTCCACGCCACAGCGTCTTATAAATGAATGGAAAACATTGGCATCAGTAGCATTTATGTTTACTTCCCTGTAACAGCGTGCTGTTTTTGCTATTGTTCTTTTGCAGTTTGGAACTGTGAGCAGTTTAAACCCAAATCTAAATATAATGTGAACAGCCAAACTAAAAATGGATCTGAGCAATAAATCAGAATTGAGTACTGAGGTTTGCAGTGTGAACATAGCCAAAATGATCCATTGAGTAATATTCTAAGCATCAGTCTTTCCAAATGGATGTATTTGATTTTATGTTGATATGATTTTCTCAAAGACATGATTTGAGGTTTGAGGTTGCTTGATCAGCTTATTCCAGATCTGTAAAGTTCTGGTAAAAGTTCTCGTTGATTTAGTCTGAGGAATTGGGGTTTTGCAGAATAACGATTTAATAATAAACAAACAATGCCTGAAAAACCCACTCCAATATGTTTTACTGTCACAAAGAACCATTATTGGTTTTTACCATAAATCCATATATTCATAAATCTCCTATATTTGAAAATCAGACTCCCGCTCCAAAGAAAGCACAGGCGCGCAGCGGCTCGACATGCGCACACATCACATGAAAGCCACAATTGTAGGTTTTGAAGCAGGCCAGGCCTGAGCACTGATATTCATTGTTACAGAGAAAACATTTTGTCGTATCTGATGTTGTTTTCTCAGCAGAGAGAGAAAGTTTAGTGCAAAAATAATTGACTTTATTGCCTCCATTTTTATAGTGCGGCTCCTTTACGAACACCCTGTGCGGTGATTTGTAATGTGTTTACCTTTCGCTGTGCCCAGTGGAAGTGTTGGCTTCGGTTCGGGATCTCAAGTTTGTGTTTGTTGCATATACCGTAGACATGGAAGTTATGACTGTTATTTTAGAGCAAGAAAAACTTCAGAAAGATGAAGAACAGGTCTTTATGGCAGAAGGAAACAAATGTAAAATCTAAAACCTCTCAAGAATTTTCTTTTTTTTCCATTTTCCACTTTATTCTCAACCTTATTCACAAGTTAACTCTTCTCTTGACTTGGCGTCATTTCTGACTTATAATAAATTAGAATATCATACATTTTTGGTATCAGATCCAGAGTTTCTGACAGAATATAAAAAAGAAAAACAAATAAGTTTTATACAGTGCACTCCACTAATATTGGCACCCTTGGTAGATGAGCAAAGTCGGCTATTAAAATCTTATCTTTTTGATCTTTCATTCAAAAATTCTCAAAATTCTAACCTTCCTTGAAGTAAAACAATTGAAAGTGGGGGGAAAGTCACATTATGAAACAAATGTTTTTCTCCAATGCATGTTGGCCATAATTATTGTATTTTTTTAGTACACCAGAGTGCCTAGGAGCATGAAATTGTCCGGCCATGACTTCCTGTTCCACAGGATTATAAATATGAGAAACACAAAGGCCAAAGTCCATTAATTATCCATCACAAGCAGTAAAGCCAAAGAACAGAAGAACAGAAGATTGTTGCACTTCACAAAATAGAAAGTGGCTGTAAGAAAAGAGCTAAAGCACTCATCATCCCCATTTCCGCCATCATGGCAATAATTAAGAAGTTCCAATCAACTAAAGATGTTACAAATCTGCCTGGAACAGGATGTGTGTCTGTATCTTCCTAATGCACAGTGAGGAGGAGAGTTTGAGTGGCCAAAAACTCTCCAAGGATCACAGCTGAAGAATTGCAGCGATTAGTTGAGTCTTGGAGTCAGAAAGCCTAAAAAATTTATCAAAAAGCCCCTGCATCAACACATGCTGTTCAGGAGCTGTTTCAAGAAAAATCCTCCTCGCTCATTCAAAATCAAGCTCCAGCATATTTAGTTGTCATATATGACTGGAACTTCAAACGCGACTGGCTTCTATGGTCAGATGAAATTTAAAAAAGAGCTTTTTGGCAGGAAACCCACCAGATGGGTTTGGTGCAAAGCAGGATAAAAAAGTACCACATGCCCAGGGTTAAATATACAGCTGTATCTTTAATGTTGTGGGCCTATTTTTTCTGCCAGAGGTCCTGGACATCTTGTTCAGATACATGGCATCATGGATTTTATCAGATACCAAGAGATGAAAAATCTAAACCTGACTGCCTCTGTTAGAAATCTTATAATAGGCTGTGGTTGGATCTTCCATCAGAACAATGAACCAAAACCAAACATCAAAATCAACACAAAAATGTCACTGAGTACAAAATGAAGCTTCTGCCATTAATGGCCGTCCCAGTTCCCTGACCTGAACCCTATAGAAAATGAGTGGGGTGAACTGAAGAGAAGAGCTGGGAATCTGAAGGATCTGGAGAGATTCTGTATGAAGGAATGGTCTCTGATCTCTTGTCAGGTGTTCTCCAAACTCTTCAGGCATTATAAGAGAAAACTCAGAGCTGTTATCTTATGAAAGGGACGTTGCAATAATTGGGTGCCAATAATTGTGGCCAATGTGAACTAGAGAAACATTTTTCATAATGAGATTTTTCCCTAACCTTCTATTTTTATTTTCACAGCCACCTTTGCTCATATTTACGAAGGGTGCCAATATTTGTGGAGGGTACTGTATACAAATAGAGAATTATGACAATTTTGCTGGTTTGTTTAGATTTAAATTCTATTTTGTAAAGTTTGAATTTAGAAATTAGCCTATGGATTACATTTAAAAGAAAAAATGGGCCATCACAATTAACAATTTTCTTTTAAATACTCAATTTTATGTAATTTATGTATTATTTCAGTCAGTTTCTTAAGAAAATAAGAAAGTCAATGGAGTCACTGTGACAATTTTCTTTTCCCTTTCTTTTTTTTTCTTTTCTTTCCCCTAAACCTATTGTCTTTTTGTCTCTGTTAGTTTTTCCAAGAACGCTAGAGAAAAATAAACGTATATCAGGACACATTACTGCTATTCTATAAAAAGTAAGAATAAAAAGAGAACAGGTGTAGACTCTACTTGAATGAAAATATTAAACAGACTGTTTCTCATAGTGCGGGTCAGTGAATCTCTCCAACCCTGCCAGCTAGTGCTGTTTAACAACCTGTTATTGCAATACGAGTTTCTGTAATAAATCAAAAAGCCAGTCTCCTTAAACCATCCTAGCTGCCTTGACAGTCCTGGAGCTTATCGTGCTAAACTAAGAAGAGGCGAGCGCGCGGCAGCCGTGAATCCCATCACACAATGCTTTATAAACACACTGATGCGCCGAGGTCTTTCTCTGTCTGCTGTTGAAAATTAAGCGAGGTTGACTTTGGCACCCAATTCCCTCTATGTGTCTGCCTGTCTGGCCTATCAAACCATTGTAAGGGTTTAAGCATTTTCGCTTTGGCTCACACACGCACACACATTAACACACACTCGCACTTGTACAGCTGCCTGTGCAAACACCCTATAAAACGGTCTATTATTCATAATGAGCAAATAACGGTAGCATTTATATTTGAGTCTAGGATGAGATGTAGCTGATTTGCTGAATGCGAACGCTCATAAGTCCAGTTTGAGACGATGTGGGGTCCATCGGTTAAAAAAAAAATTAGTTGTGACAGGTCATCAACTTTCTTGTTCATCACAAGTCAGTCTTGCAATCTTATAGCTTTATCCCCCGTAATCATTACTCTAAAATGTGCTCATGAGATCAAGCTCACAGCTGGGAAGAAGCATGGTGGGCTTTTCTCGTTCCCCCCTCCTCATATTAGTCTATCTCACTCCATCTACTCCTGCTGATTTTCCTTTTACGAGTATCTGACAGATTTTGCAGGTGTTCATTACCGTGACCAAAGTCACCCGTGTTCCAGCCAGACTGCTTGTGGAGTTTAACGGAGTTGTTGAACTGTACTTAACTGTGCTGAACTGCTGTTGACTTCCATCCCTGTGCAGTAATGGGATTGTCCGCTGTGGGAGCTTTAGGTCTAGGTACGCTACTTCATCAAAAAAAGTCCACAGTGTGCTGTTGTAGACATGTAAATAATATTGCATGTCATTCAGCGTAATTTGTGAAGTTGGTCAGCCCTCTAGTTCGATGTTTATTTCATGGGGAACCTTTCTTTTATAATACATATTGCCCCAATAGTTAGCCACCTAAGCTTCTTTTTTTTTTTTGCTGTCAGGCCAACTGTAACCTTTCCTTACTGTGCTTGGTTTGGCTTTTTTTTTTCCCTAAAAACCTAAACAGTCTCAATCATCAAGCTGTTTTGATCCCCTGCGCACGACCACTGACGGACTGTCTTGTATTAGAATATTTCCGCTCACAGCCAGTTGTACGCTGTCTGCCATTTTCTCTGCGCTCGAGCAGCTGTAGCGACAACAATGTCTCGTAGGCAATGCAGGTGTTTTGTAGTTGGATGTAAAAGTGAACTTAAAGGAGAACTCCACTTCCAGAGCAAATAATTTACTCACCCGCTTTTCATCCAAGATGTTCATGTCTTTCTGTCTTCAGTCGTAAAGAAATTATGGTTTTTGAGGAAAGCATTTCAGGATTTTTCTCCATATAATGGAGTGTTTTGGTGACCCGATTTTGAACTTCCAAAATGCAGTTTAAATGCAGCTTCAAAGGGCTCTAAATGATCCCAGCTGAGGAAGAAGGGTCTTATCTAGCGAAACGATCGTTCATTTTTTTTTTTTCCCAGAGCAGCACAGGCTCTGGGATGCACGTCCACGATGCTGTGAATAAGTGATGGGTCGTTCTTGAATGATTCGTTCAAAATGAAGTGATTTGTTCAGTCGCGCATGCGCAACATCCTATTAGGTTCTGTACTGGAATTAGTTCACCTGTTTCGAGTCTTTGGGTTTTTCGAGTCGTTCGTTCATCTTATGGGGCTGACACGTGATGAATGAACGATTTGAACCCGAAGACTCGAGAGATGAGCTAATCAGTTATTTTTCCGGCTCACACTGCATTGGTTAAGCTTATGGAGCTGTCATGTGATGAACGAACGACTCAAACACGAACTTGTCAGATAAGAGGTGAGGCTAAAGACCCAGGTTAACAATGAATTAATCTTTTCTGTTTCTTATAGCATTATAGTTTTGTCTTGTTTGTAGTGTGATCAACGTTTGTAAGCAGTAGATATGTTAGGGAAGTAACACCTAACATTTGAATTATATTTTGCTAAAATGAACGGAATGAACAAAATGACTCGAAAAAAGATTAGTTCATTTTGCTGAACGAGACTCAAAGGTCCGAGACGGTAAAATTATCCGAACTTCCCATCACTGCTACGAATCACGTCTAAGTTCATCGTCTGTGTACTCCGGCTCAAAAAGGTAGAGTATGGCAAAAAACTCCATCTTATTTTCTCCTACAACTTCAGAATCGTCCAACATCGTTGTACCTTTTTGTTTGGAAACAGTGTTTGACTTGCTTACACTTTCTTAGTCTTTGCGCATTCCCTTTGTAAACACTGGGTCTGTAGTTCCGCCTATGTTCCACATGACCTTTCGACGTGATTCAATAGTATGTAGTGTTGTGAACGTGCATCCCAGAGCCTGTGCTATACCAGCTTTTGTGCTTAAAGTACACAAATTTTTATTTTCCGAAAAAAATGACCAATCGTTTCGTTAGATAAGACCCTTCTTCCTCGGATGGGATTGTTTAGAGCCCTTTGAAGCTGCATTTAAACTACATTTTGAAAGTTCAAAATCAGGGCACCAACGAACTCATTATATGGAGAAAAATCCTGAAATGCTTTCTTCAAAAACTAAATTTAAACTTAATTTTCCAAGAGTCTTAATTTTCCAACATCAGAGCCACTGAGGACGAAATGGTTTAGTTTTGTTTTTGATGGTAATGCACCACTGAATATACAAAAAACAGAAGAGAGGGGCTGGGTGAGCAGTAGCTCATTATCATTTAAAGAGACATGCACTGAAATGGGTCGCTGTGAACAGAGCTGTTTTTGACAAGGTAAAAAGGTGTTGTTTTACACAACCGTTGAGGAATTTTAAACAAAGTATGTTCCAGACATTTCATGAAGACCCTAGAGAATCATACCAACTTGTGGAAGATGGGCATCTGATATCCCCTTTAAGCAACGAGAACTGTTTGGCCCAATGGTGGAAAAGCAGCTTAGAAGGTGTAGTGTTTTTAGTAGCAAGTTATTTTTTCAATCAAGTGGCAATGTAGTGACACAAAACGTAATATCAGAGTATGAAATGCCAGAATGGCAATAATTTACTCTGTGTTGGTTATTTTTAAATTAATTTGTCCAATAATAATCCAATCATAACCAACTCACAGTCACAGGACATCTCTCCAAATCAGTTCGAGATTCAGTCTGAATCAGTCAGCCTGTTTACTCAAGCACTTAATTGTTTGGCAAGGTAAAACAGTCCCATGATACTTTATAAGGCAGAGAACTATGATGGGCTGAAAGGTTCAAAAATTAGATTAATTAATTGTTGCAGGAAGCTAGGGCTGCACGATAAATCAAAATAAAATGGTAATCGCGATTAGGCAGAAGCTGCGATTGTCATGCATATCTTTGTGAAGCACGTTTCTGTGATCAGCAGTAAATCTTCATCCGAAGGCCAGAGGGCGCTCTCGCGCGGAAACTCCAAGTACGCCCGAATAAGAAACCCAGAAAATGCCTACAGAAGATAAACAGAGGATTTAACTGCTTTGGTGACTAATAAACACACGAATATGACAATATGGATTTAGTTCTTATTATAATTTTCATTATAATAAAGTATATTTATAATGCAATGCCTTTATCACTGTAGAATACTATGAAATATGTTGTGTGCCTTATTTTGTGTAAAAAGCCACATCATCTCACAGAAGGATTTATTTCAAACACTCCACTGATGTTATGAAGTGAGTTTGGAGTAAAAACATGTTATAAAATGTGGTATTTTCACATGCTTTCAGATGTACTACACAGAGCCGTAGTTCATTGAGAAGCTACGCAAACAGCTGTCATTATCGCGAACCATTTCTTTAAATCCGATAAAGACTTTGAATTCACCTTTATAGCCTAGGGCTTTTTACAATTCAGATTATGTCAATGCAGCTTTACAGTGTTAAACAAGAAAATAGTGTGTTGATAATGCAAGAGGACAATAGTAAACACTCAACTGTCATTTAAAATCAGTTCATCAATGATTTAGTGACGTCATCATCCAGCTCAACTCAGTTCAAATGTATACGCAATCAAGTCGACGATATTGCCGGAATTTAGGCTAAGTGACCCCAACTAAGCAAGCCAGTGGCAATTGGAGCCAAAACGCCATCGGTGACAGAAATGGAGAAAAAAAAACCTTGGAAGAAACCAGGCTCAGTCGGGGGAGCACTCTTGCGTGAGATCTGATGCTTAAAACAGCAAGACACGGCGCAGTGGTAAAAGACTTCTGGCTATGGTGCGTTTACATAGAAAAACGATTTTAAAAGCAGCGTAAAAACGTGTACTGTTTGAACTGGCCCTAACTCCTGTAGGTCGGTGCCCTTTATCGCCCCACAACTTGTGAGTAATCCAGCCCGAGTCTGATTTCCTCTCGTTAATGGACTGTTTTGAGAGTGGAGAGTGAGCTGTGGACGGATGCAATCACAGCCTCCGTGCTTGAAGACAGAGCCGCGCCTCGTAAATCTTCTGCAGTGTGTTCCCGCTTCAGCTCAATCAGCATCACTGCCGGACCGTTCCAGAAGCCGCCTTTGTTTATTATGCCGAGTTTGAGTCAAAGGCAGGGAGAGTTGGAGGAGCTGACAGGTGCTTCTGACCACAGGCTGTGTGTTTATGTTTGAAGGAAGCCCTGGTGCACCGGCTCATTGTACTTAGCCTTCTTAACGAACAGCAATTAGTAAGCACTAATGAGAACGTCTTTTTTTTTGGCATTCTTTCTGTTGTGTTTGTCTTTAAAATTCAAAATTAAAATATATATTTTCATGCATAGATCCATTTTACTGTGTGCAAAAAAAAACAAAAACTATATATTGTAGGCTATTTATAACGACAAAATGTAATAATTAGCCTTTATATTGTACTACTACCCACTATTAATGTTAGTATTCAACTATTAAACTCAGTTGAACATTGTTTTTTTTTTTTTTTTTTTTTTTTTTTTTTTTTTTTGTCCAATATTTTTAAAAACTATGGTTGTCAATAGAATAAAATAAACATAAGGTCATCATTTCTGAACAAACTTTAGCATAATGAAAAATAGTTTAATTTAGTTAATATGTTTTATTTAAATTTAGGTAAATGGAAGTACTTTTTTATTTCTTTCAAATTTTCTGCAGACCTTTTTTACTGTTTCAGCCTTCTGGAGGTCCCTGGACTTCCAGTTTTGTAACTCCTGTGCTGGTATTCCAGTGCCATCATCTTGAATCTATTTACAATTTATCATTGAATGATTGCAGGCATGAGAGTGAGGGATCACAACGCTTTAACAAAGGAGAGGGTCTGTTTTTTATTGCCCGCAGAGTCTCAGCGTTACCTCTTAAAGGGCTCCCCTCTTTAGGCTGTTGGATTTCCAAGAAGTGGCTGGGCCAGACAAAATGTCACACAGTAAGATCGACGACACTGATTTGCACCCATTTATTCAACCGAGGATGAAAGACTGAGCTTTTGCAAATACATGTAGAATAAAAGCATGTCTGGACTGTAGGTATAAATCAAAATGTTGACATGTACTGTTAAGTGAGCATTTGCATTTCTTTTCTGCTTCTGTTCATCATCGCTATGGACTTATGGTTGTAAATGACCTGGAATGTTGCAAAAAGGAGCAAAAACAGATATTTTCCCAGATTTAAAAACAAAAGCCTATACCGCTGGCTACTTATTTCCTAATCTACACACGAAGGAAATACGGGTCAATGATAAATAAAGCTTTTAAAAAGGTATTTTTTAAAAAAAGATCTTTTCAAAATGCACATTTTTGAGTTGGAACCAATGTGTTAACAATGTTTAAGTAAGTTTCATTTGTTAAATAACATTTCAGAGTGTTTAAATCCATTTTTTGACACAGTTTTTAACTTCGCCACCAAAAAATGTCAGGTGGTACAACCAAATCTTTGTAAATATATATTTATATTACAAATATTATTCCCAAATCTTAGCAAAGTAATAACCTTTAGAGTATCTGCAGTACCCAACACATTAATATTTTGTGGCTGTATATTTTATTAATATTGATTTATAATTTTTGCGTTCTAATGGCTAGTTATTTAGTACCTTCAACATCTGATTTTACTTTTAAAGACAAATAATCACACAAGTATACAAATAAATGTATTTAATTAAACTATTTATCTAGTTTTCAGCCATTTGTTCATTTCTGACTTTGATTGTTTGTTTAAATGAAGAATTTACATGGTTGCACCACCTGATGAATAATTAAAATATATTTTAGAAAAATAATAGATACTCTTAACTTAAATGTCATATTTAAATAGCTTAAATGTTTTTATTTCACATAGGGACATTCATTGAGGTTGCACAACCTGACTTCCTGGTTGCGCCACCTGACTTTTGCAACAAACTTTACATTAAGAAGGCTTCTGCTTGGATGCCTGTATTAGCTTTTGCTTATCGTAGTTCATACGTATGTATATATATATATCATTTTTGATAAAGTAGCATTTTCAACGTTTTAGCTTATATTGTTTGTACCACCTGACTTGGAAAGTGTACCAACCTAGCCATACTTGAAAATAGCTTCTTTTTTTTTATTATCACTATTTAAGAGAGATGTACAAAACTTTTCACACAGCCATTAAGATCAATTGGGCTCTTCTAGACACCATACTTACTCTTACAATTTCATTTCATAATAACAGTCTAAGTTTTTGGTTGTGCCACCCTGACATTTGAGAACATACAAATTGCAATTGCCAGACAAAAGTTTTTCAATTATCTAAACAGCTTTGAAACTTCTTTTATTTGTGAAAGATCTCAAACATAAAATCATGCCACAGTATTTGATTTACAATTTATTATCACTAAAACACCATTTTGACAAGTTTTATTATTTGTTCAGATGTGCGGACTGTAGTGCCACCTGACATTTTGCAGTTTGATATACTAAAACATAAAATAATATTTATTTCAATGTACTGAAATGTATTCAAGCTAAATAGGTTTTATTGAAGAGATATGTGTCATGAAAGTATGAAATTATTTTAAGGGAAAAATGCATTCGGACTCCAAAGTATGCATGTTATGTCACTGACTTATATACAGTAGTATTACGGTAAGTAAACCCATTCAGTGTTATTTACTAGTGACGTGTGTAGAAGCTCTGAAATACCCATATTTCATACCACTAGGCGGACACGATTAAATGAATAAAAAGTCTCTGCTTTTGTAATTTACTTTGTAAGTTTAAGTCCTGTGGAAATGCTTGTAAATTTCCATGTAATATTAAATGCCTGGAGAAATTCTTAGCAAAGATTTCTTGATCTGCAGAAAGAAGTGAAATCATTAATTCAGTAAAGGAGAACAATCTAAAGAGCACTATTTCAGTGAAAAAGCATGGAAATTTCTGTAATGTTAATCTCCAGGTCATCGGTGTGGTTTGGCAGTGAGCGAGAGAGGCTAATACACCTGGCACTAGGCCTTGCGTCTGCATGATCTGAAAATAGGGAGCTCCTGTTCAGTTTTGGTTCACTTGAAAGCTTATGAGTGAGACCTATCAAAGTTAAACCCAGCGTGGATAATGTTGTGCTGAATTCACTTATTTTCAGAGGCTGTACGGGTAGGATCAATGGGGAAATGAAGTCTTTTCTGTGGCCCAAATGCCTGTGTGTAATTTTCTGCCAAACCATACAGCACAGCACGGAAGTTTATAAAGAGCCTCTCAAAAGTGTGGTTCTGTGGGCACGCAACCCCAGAGAGAAAACAAACAGTTGACATTATGCAAAAGCCTTTAATTCGGTCAGGTAGGTTCGTTTTGGACCTCACGTTTGTTGATCATTTATATACAATACAGTGTTTCCTGAAAAGAAAAGAAAAGAAAAGAGGAACTTATGTTAAACCAAACGCTTTTCATACACTACCTTTTATGACCCTCGCCGCTCTACGTTGTTTGACCGTATCTTAGCAACCGGAGCCGGCTTGTAGTTCGTTTCTGTTTACTTAGTAACTGAAAGGAACAGCGAAAAGTTAGCAAGATAGCAAGACGACGCATTTGAAGAAGAAAACGGTACTACACTTTGAACGGACCCGTTTAGTCATTTGTTGGTGAGTAATACACCGTCTTATATTGACTCTTTCAAGAGGGTTAAACGCAAATATCTTGCGTCTTTATAGTTAAATAATAATAATCCATTATATGTTTGAAATAGCTTTAACCTTTTCTTGCTGTATTAATAGTGTTAACTATATTGTTTTAACTCTTTAATGTTAGGTTAGACTCATCTGGTGTCCGTCATGGGGGTGACACTCTCTAGGGCAATTCAGTGGAGTTCTGATGGGGATAAACTAGAGATCAGCCCTTTGAATAATGACATGCTGAATGAAATCCTGCTCTTCACGGAAGAGTTCGACGACAGATACCCACAGGAGGCCAGGATTCAATTCAGCGAGCCTTTACAATGGAAAACATCTCTAGAAGCGGCTAATTTCACAACAGATATATATGACACCAGGTAATACCAACAACCGGAGATGATGTTAGATGTAGGCATGACATGTGCTTTAAAGAAATAAGATTAACGTTACATCTAATTTAAGTTTCTTGTGTAGATAACTACTGATTTATACTGCAGGTTTTCAGATCATTTCAACTCAATCTTTGCCTTCTATTTTTCAGAGGAGAATTAGCTGTGTCCTTGGAATGTGATGATAAGGGACGTCCCCTTCTCCAGCTGAGTCCACCTGACATCACAGTGCACTCATTTTACCACCTCTCTAACCTTTTACAACTAAGCAAAGATAAAAAGATGAAGGAGGTCCAAGCCTGTTTGGAAGGTGAGCTGCATGCAGAACATTCAGTGTTACTTTAAAAGCATAGTTCACCCAGAATTTTGTCATTAATTACACTCATGCCGTTCCAAACCCCTAAGACCTTCGTTCATCTTAGGGACAGAAATTAGGATATTTTTTGATGAAATCCGAGACAGTTCTGATTGTGCATACACAGCAATGCAACTGACACATTCAAGGCCCAGAAAGGTACAGTA
This sequence comes from Cirrhinus mrigala, assembly GCA_036247105.1. Classification (NCBI taxonomy): domain Eukaryota; kingdom Metazoa; phylum Chordata; class Actinopteri; order Cypriniformes; family Cyprinidae; genus Cirrhinus; species Cirrhinus mrigala. The sequence continues at coordinate 16,831,498 of CM070018.1, forward strand.
GTAAGGACATTGTTAAAAGCTACTACTAAATATATTGCAAAGCTGCTTTGCAATGATTTCTATTGTGAAAAGCGCTATACAAATAAACTTGAATTGAATTAAAGTAATCCATGTAACATCAGTGCTTAAACCGTAATGTTATGAAGCTTCAATACTTTTTGTGCACAAAGAAAACAAAAATAACAACTTTTTTTCTGTGTCAGTCTTTTATGTGCATTCACAAGTATGACGCATACACGTGGTGCTGTTGACGCATAAGCCGGCGTTGTGATGTGCAGCATTGATCTTCTGTATATTCTGGTTGGAAAAAGTAAGTCTGGGCAAAAAAATCGCATGTCATTCTCTCTGTTGAAATCTTCATAAACAAGCCTGACGATTGTTTTGCCGAAGATTGTTTGAGCTGATTGCTATGTCAGAACAACTACAACTGACACATAGAGAAGAAATTGTTCAATAAAGTCATTATTTTGTATTCCTTGCACACAAAAAGTATTTTCGTAGCTTCATAACATCACGGCAGTGCCACTAATGTCACATGGACTATTTTAACAATGTCCTTACTACCTTTTTGGGCCTTGAACCTGTCAGTTGCATTGCTGTCTATGCTGGGTCAGAGAGCTCTCGGATTTTATTAAAAATATCTTAATTTGTGTTTTGAAGGTGTAATTAATAACAGTAATTAATGACAGAATTTTATTTTTGGGTGAACTATCCATTTAAGTACTAATTTGTCTGAAATGACATATTCTGTTGTCCTTTATTTCTGTAGCCATTGTTATGAACATAATACATAAAAGTAGAAATATTGACACTTTTGCAGCCTTCATCATTCCAGCGCCTACATCCATTTATGATGGAATATGTGGGATCGCCAAAATCTGAGAACACACTAAGAATCTGGAATTATTTAAACCTGGGACTTAAAACATAAAATGAGTACTTTTTAAGATTCTGCACTATTTACAGGACCAAATCAAATAAAATTTGCGATCATGTCACCTCTATTAAACAGTTGGTGAGATGTTCTTCCACTGATTCACAAGGTGCTCTTTGGATCGTTCGTAGATCAGGCTGGATAACATGATCATCAGGTTTTACACAAACCAGTGGAGTTTTGCGCAGCTTGAATGCTGCTGTCATTAAAGCAAGAAGAGGAATAAATATACTAACACTGTTTTTTTTTTTCCAGTTCATTTTAATTGATAATATAACTTGTAATAAAGTCAGCATTAATTATACTAATGTGAAATAGAAGCTTTTTCACTAGTGTTCTCTGGCTTTTAAACCAGTTTTTAGAGCAAATTTTCCATTTAAAGATTAATTCCAGACATGCTTCCTGCAGCTTTTGGCTAAAAATTTAAATGTGTACTCGGTAAGTTTTTGCTAATGTTTAATGGGCTGTTGTTTGTCCCAATAGTACCAGTGTTTTTGGACTCTATACTGACACCTATCGCCCTGGTTCCAAAAGTCTTGGAATGAAACTGGCAATGGGGCTAAGGGAGAAACAAAGATGAGTGAAACTGTTTTTGTATGACAAGCAGGTGTGAATAATATGTGTTAATGGCCAACAGTTAACAGGGAGCCAATGAAGAAGATCTTTGGGCCCGTCTCTCCCACAATACATGAAGACAAGTTATTCGACATCCTGAATCAGCTGGACGAGAAGCTGTTAAGCATTTCTGTCAGACCAATCACGGGGTAAACACTCTTTCTGTATGCATATACACTGCCTTCAATAAAAGCAGTGAGCCATGCTTTAATATCTTTTCATATATATTTAAAATGAAGATACTACAAAAAGATACAGTACTTGACAAATAAATGTTTTCACTTTAGAGTTTGTGGATGCATTTATAGCTATATTACTGTTACTTGTTAATGAGTTGTATTTGTGTTTTGCCCAGAGAGGGCAGGCTAAGCCCAGCAGCTGTTGATACAGAGGTAGATCTGTTGAAGAGATTCTGTGGAACAGGAGAAAACCGGGTGCTGAAGTCTGTGCGCTACACATCAGGTTTGCATTATCCTCACTTTCCCCCCTCTCCATCACTTCTGCTCACTTTATCTCTTTCTGTCACTCACTCACTTCCAGACTTATTTTCACCCTCAATCTGATTAATCTTGTTTCTCTCTTACATATTTCTCCCTCACTCCCTCTTTCTTTCTCTGAGCTGATGCTGGGAGCAAGCGATTATAGTTTTCCGGCATGAATTAGACTTGTTCAATTGGGCTAAAATTGTACAGTAATTTAGTCATTGGGAAAAATGGAGATAACTTCTCACATTTGACTGGCAGGCATGGCTGCAAATGCATGATTGACACCTAGTAAACTCATTATTTTTGTCTCGTTTCCAGTACAAATATCAACAGTAAACATTTTTAAATCAAGATACTTCAAATATTAAGCAAATTGCATAAGAAATGAAGTCTTTATAATTTATTACAATTAAGTAAGCTTATGCTTAAATGCCAAAATAAAAATAAACTTGTTTTCCTTTTGAATTAAGCTTGTTTTTTTACACCGTTTTACTTGTTCTAATCTTAAATTAAAAAAAAACAACAACTCATAAACAAGACTTATGCCATTTTTCTTTCCAATTAAAGACAAATTGCACCAGTATTAGTACTTTTGTCTATTTTATTCATTCCGAGTAAATACAGTTGTATGTGTGTGTCAGTTACTTACACATTAGGCAGACCTACTCTAACAAAAATGAGATGAATGCCACTAATGTGGCTGTTAGTGATGATGTGCAGAGCTGCGACAGGAACAGTGGTGCTGAGTTAAATGTGGCCACTGAACCATCACAGTTCCCGCAGGCCAACAAGAAATTGAATCAAGAGAGGTTGGTGTCAGATAACTCAAAAGATGGATCTGTAGAGACAATTGAGGTGACAGCCTTCCCCAGTGAAATGCTCACAGTCCCACTTTCAGAGGCGAAGCCCATGCAGGTGCGCTGGGCTGACCTCCATGCTGATGTAAAACAAACAGGCTGCCATGAAGGAAATCAAAACCAACTGATATCAGAATTCAGCAAACAGTGTTTCTCAAGTATTTAGAGAAATCAGGTAATGATTATGCAGACTTTAATAGTCTTCTAGGTGAAACTCATGTGAGGTACTGAAACAAGTAATTAAAGCAGAGCTTTAGGTAAAGATTCATTATTTTAATGATAGTACCAGAAGACTGTATAAAGGCCCGTTCACACCAAGAACAATAACTATTAAGATAATTATATTAATATCAAAACCATGTTTATTCTAAGCACATGCTCATCTCCCACTTTAAATTCTTGAGCTTCTGACAGCAGGACTGATTCTGATTGGCTGTCAATGTTTTTATCGTTCATCAGCTGGAAAAAAAAGTGATTCCAACAATATCGTTTCTTTGTGTCTTTATCGTTATAGCTGTGGTGTGGACTCTGCTATTATTAAATATATAGAACTATTTTTAGAACTATACTTTTTGTGGAAATTTTTGTGTGAAATTTTGTGGGCAAAAAAAACAAAACAAAAAAAATCCACTGTTCATTGTCAATTTCAAACCAATCAGCTTTCTATTGGTCAGTTCCACAAATTTGTGTGACTGACTTGAACCCAATGTGAAATATTCATGGGGAAACCTTTTGCCTTCAAGCGAAATTTTGAATTGTGCAGATTCCTATAGAAATTATTTAATTTCGTTGGCGCCGATAGCCTAGTGGGCAGTGTGCAAACATATAACGCTGTTGCGCTACGGACGTCCCGAGTTCGAATCTCAGCCTTGAGGACCTTTCCAGATCCCACCCCCATTTGAGTTTTAAGGTCATTGCAAACTGAGTCCGAAATGTTTGTCAAAAAAGTTCGGATGGGGTTCGATTTTCTGCGTTTTTCGCATCCGTAGCAAGCGTTTTGAGAGGTGTTTTGACAGATCAGAGCCACCGTACAAGCAAACACCAAAATACAGAATTGCGTCTGACAAATTCATCCACTTCGTCTCGCAGCACAAAGCACTGTAAAGGTCCTTGAACACTGAGTTCAGAGAAATTAGTGGTCTTCTTTATAATATGTGGCTCCAGTAACGTTAGCAAAGCATCAAAGTTTAACGACATCCTAAACTAACTTTGAATCGCCTGGGATAATCCCGCAGCTCCTTAAGGACATGTGCACAAAAAGTATTCTCTCCTTCCTCTCTATATCTTATAATTGGATGGACCCAATATGTCCTTTCTTTTTCTCTTTTAAGAAGAGAGTGGACGACAAAATCATCCTCACTGCTTGAAGAATCCATTGTGTATTGTTTTTACGATGGATGAATTAATACGCATCGGACTCAGTGTGCAAGGTTTCTGTGCGTGACAAATTTTTAGAATGACGGATACGAAAAAAACGCATATGAAAATTTCGGACTTCAGTGTGCAATGACCTTTACTTTCACTTTCAAATTAGCTGCAATTTGGCGTCAAGCAATTGTTTGTTTTAGTTCGCTTGAGTTTTCCTCTTTTACTTGCTTTCCTTCAGTTTTTAAATAAGCTTGTAAAAGCACCGTGCACATTTTAATTTCACGTTCCATTCAAATTAGCTGCAATTTGGCGTCAAGCAGTTGTTTGTTTTTAGTTTTTTTTTGGAGTTTTCCCTCTCTTCCCCACTTTTCTTCAGTTTTAAATAGCTTGTCAAAGCGCTGTTTCAAATTAGCTGCAATTCGGCGTCAAGCAGTTGTTTGTTTTTAGTTAGAGTTTTTCCCTCTTTTCTGCACTTTCTTCCTTTGCTTTTAAATAGCGTCACTTTTAAATTAACGGCATTAACGTAACATTAACAAACTTTTATTAACAAAACGGAAAAAAATGCATCATGTTATACGCCTAATATAAAATAAATAACTTACACGAAGTTTAAATAGGTATGCAAAGCTGAAGATCAGTAAACACTGTGGAACCAAATAAATTTTAATATCACCTTAGATAAATGGTGGAAGTCAACAGGCTTTTCAAAATCCCAAATATTTTTAAAACAGGCGCTTTTGCATTTTGTTTTGAAACTCTTCTGCCATCGTCTTGTCTTTCTCAACTCTCTCTTCTTGTCAGTCAGCTCAACTCTCCTCACATGATAAATAAAGTCTGATCTGTGAAGCGACTGTCGTTCGCCACGCTGCATTGAGCAGCCGAGTTTAGTTTTAACTGTATTTTCTGTTTTCTAACTGAACTAAATGATTTTTATTACTATAAAAAAGTGGTTAGTGCGCCGACATATACAGCGCAACAGCACTCACGGCGACCCGAGTTCGATTCCCGCCTCGAGGTCGTTTGCCGGTCCCGCTCCCCTCTCTCTGCCCAATACTTTCCTGTCATATCTCCACTGTCCTATCTGAAAAATAAAGTAACAAAAGCCCAAAAAAATAACTTAAAAAAAAAAAAAAAAGAATGAAACACCTTTCCAGGGTAGTTTTCCTCACAAAATGTAGTAGTTCTGATCATTTTAGTGCTTACTGTTTTTCCTCTCTGCCTCACACTCACTCTTCAAGCCATCACCATTAGTGGCAATTCTGGATATCCTTTAAATATAACATGTCTATATTCAAGTCTCTGCAACATGGAAACTATTACATATGTCAGATTTCAGTTTACAAAGAAATTCATCAATTCTTCCTTTCTCCCTGAGGGAAACGGGCAGATCTGCTGTGCCATAACAATCAACCGTATTTGGAAAGAGGAGTGCGGCCTGCAAATTTTGAATGATGGATGTGGCTTCTTTTGAAAAATGTGTCCCCGTATGCCGAGTAAAAATTGGAAGCTTCTATGCAAATAAAGGGGGGACGCCACGAGGATGCGCAGGGCGGTTTGGAACATGTGGAGTATCAGCGGGGGTATTTGGCGAGGGTGATTTATCTTGGGGTTATGTCTGCAGAAGCTCAGTCTTGAAGAACAATCAGTCATCTTTACTGGCAGGGTTACTGGGAGAGAGTGTCCATCTGCCCCTGTGGGAGCAAACACTGTATGAACTTTCCAAAACTGAAGTTTTATTGCAAATATTTACTGTTGAGAGGTGACAACGGTGCACTAATTTAACATTTGACAGATACATGTAACAAAATACATAAATCTCTAAAGCATGAATCTTACCTTCACAGATTACTTGTTTTCCAATGGTTGTCGCTCTCCACCGTGGAGGCAGATAGATGGAGAGATCTGCTCCCTTATAATTGAGACCTGTGACACAGAGCCCACGCTGTTCATCACTTGCAACACAAGCGGAGTTTTTCTCAATGAGGTGAGAAAACTGTCAAGAAAGTAATAACAGTGATTTGGTATGTCAGTTTTAGATTGCTCTACGAACACAATTCTCTCGAATGTCAAAGTAAAACACAATTCTGCTACATTGGTGTCAAAAATGATTGAGCTACATAACATCTGCCATTAGTAATCGCTTTTAGAAGTGTGGACGTTCCCGCTGTTGATTATATATTGTATTTTTATCATGAAACCAATTATAGCCGAGATTGATAATCTAAACAAGGCATATCCCAACAAGCCTGACCTGAACACCTAGCAGATGGAAATGAATGCATCCCATCGGAATGCTGAATGATGCAATATGAGTTTTCTGAATCTGAAACGTGTCAGGCTGTCAAATAAGAAAATTTTGGTAGACAATTTGAACATACACAATGTGCTCCTAATGTGTTTGAAAGGTATGGCATACAGACACTTTTCCAAAACATGAGGTAAGTGAAAACTGAAAAGTTTAGACATGACAGTTATATGATTCTGTTCCAGATCTGCTTCTCTAGCTGTGTTCAGCGTTTTGAGCCGCCCCACAGAACTAAATGTGTGCAATTAATCAAAAGCAGCATTTTACACACCGCAGTATTTTTCATTCAGAGAGCCGCTTAATCAAGTACATATCTGTCTATTTTTATCTTTGTGTTTCTTTCTTCAATCTAATTTCTCCCTCCCTCCTCCTCTCTAAATGTCTGTTCTTTTTGGAGTCTCTTATCCTCGTCTGTGTTCTGTTCAATGCTTTCTGACACTCACCTGTTCATTGTACATTTGAGGTCAGTTTGAATCTACTGCAAATGACAGTGATGCTAATTGTAGATTAGACATTTAATCAGAACAATTCACCTCTAAACCTCAGAGATTAAAAGTTGAAAGTATAGTAATGTCTGTGTATGTGTGTGAAGCTAATGGGATTTTTATGTGTGTGTGTGTGTTTAGTAAGTGTTGAACCTTTTCTCTATTTTAACCCGACGTTAATCTCAGCCAAAAAAACTGATACTCTCTCTGTTTAAACTTACATAATGATTTGATTTTCCAGAAAATCAATGGAGAAGAAGGTGAATACTTCTATATGAGAAAAAGTGAAGTCTACAAAGACATTATCACTCTGCTGAAAAACAAGTCTCCCCATTTTGCTGCGGCTGCTGATGAACAGGTATTGCTTAACACCACAGGAATATAGCATATATTAGTCATGCCTTATTTCCTCAGTTGTTGGTTTTATACATAATGATTGGCATTGTTGGGTTTCCATTTCTCTGATCATTTTAGTTATCCTCTTCCACTGCGTTTGTGCTTAAAATGCTCCAGATGGCAATTTCTGGACACATGACAGTGGTTTCATTATAGTGTCTGCTGCACACCACAGGACTTTGGATATCCTAACCATGCTCCTGGCAATCCTAACATGTGAATTACATAATTCATAGTTATGCACTAATCATCCGAAATTTGACAACACAATTGTGACGAACTTATATAATCCGTCTCCCAATGTTAAAAAAAAAAAGACATTAGTGCTCATTAATTTCACATCTCAGATGCTAGATGGGTTTCTTTATCTACCTACGAGTATTTGAAAGGCTGATGAGTTTTGTGAGTACTGAAAAAGCTTGGAGCTCAATAGCGGTGGTCTGGAGTGCCTGCAAGTTTAGGCATCAGAGACAGATGACATCATCATACGAGTATGCCATACTCTTGACAGACATGTGCAGCCAAGTAGAAGTCTGCTATTAGTAAAAATGAGTGGATGTTATTGATAGTTCATTGCTTCTAGTAGAATGTTGTGTTAAACCGTTTTCAATTTGTAAATTAGCAATTAGCAATTTTGATGTGGATGGGTGCAAGCTACCAGAAGACTGCAAGTACCCAAATAGCTTTGTTTTGATTTAGATATCGTCATACCTTTTGAAGATCTGAGGTCCGTAAAATTTGTTTTCGTAATGTTTTTAATAAGAAATTAATATTTCTATCTGGCAAAGATACTTTAAATTGATCAAAAGTGGCAGGAAAGACATTTATAATTAAGTTTCAACAGCACAACTGTTTTCAACATTGATAATAATAAGAAATGATTCTTGACTAGCAAATCAGCATATTAAAATTATTTCTGGAAGAGGATTTGACACCAAAGTGAAAAGGAAGGAAGAGCAGAAATAAATCACATTTTTAAATCAATTTTATTTATTTAAGTACATTTCATTTGTATAATGCTTTGCACAATACACATTGTTTTAAAGCATCTTTACAGAAAATCATGATGTTAATGTTTATGTTATCTTAATATTTTATGCCTCATAGTCATATTTAACCAACCTGATCTTATGACGAAACTGACAGTACCTGCAAGACACTAAATACGTACCGCCGTGTACGTTTCGTGAGATATATTTGATGCAAAATGTCCACTGAGTGGTGCTAAAAATGTTTGTTTTTTTCCCTGGAACAGATGAACGTACATATGGTACATTTTATATGACGTTGGTTTTGTACGCGTCACTGCAATTCTGACTCGCTATAACTCGCTATAACAGTTCTGGCGCTATAACTCTAATGCTCCTTGATGTTTTAAAATAACGTACCATCTGCAGTACAGCTAAACCTACTTGATAGTATGAACAAAAGCGAATGTAATGTAAAAATGCAGTCACAAGCATGTCATTTTAGCTTGTTTTTCAATCACTTTCACTGTGAGTCATGTTTTTTCATGGGATTCGTTCCCAGGGATTCCAAGTCCAATTCCATGCCGGCTGAGCTACCGAGCAACTTTGTTACGTCTGGAAAGTGAAACATATGGAACTGTAATCCTAACTGTGTACGAAAACCATTACAAGTGCTCACCTTTTTTTTTTTTTACCGACTCTAGTGCTCATTTTTGTTCGAAACTCCAGTGATATGTACTTATTGGTACGTATTTTGCGTCTTCCGTAAAAGTTTCCACGGTTCGTACGTTTTCGTCATAAGATCAGGTAGCATTTAACAAAGAGCTGGGCTATAATTTAGTTTACGTTTGGCAACAATATAAAGAATCGAATTTGCTATATAGTGTAAATTGATTTACCTGAGTTAGACTGCAGTGTGGGAAATGTAATAGGTTACAGATTATAAATTAGTGTAACTATTTCAATTACTTTATTAACTGATTACATTTGATTACTTTTTGATTACGTTTCTAAATTTACATTTACTTTTAGTCATTTAACGGACACTTTTATTAAAACCAACTTACAAACAAGGACAACAAACCAACTTTCAAAATTCTTTAAGCACAGCCACCACAAAATCAGAGTCTTTTTAAGTTGAGATCATTCTGTGGTTAAATACAGGTTTAAAATCATAACAAGAAATAGTAAATATTGATACAAGAAGTATTTAGGTGTAACCCCCCCCCTTTGTAATCATTAACATTTTCATTAGTAACTTTAATTTAATTACATTTTTTTCCCCCCTGTGATTACAGTTTTATTTACATAACAATTACATAGCAGTGTAGACTGGTAGACTGTATGTATGCAGGTAAAGTTGGATATACTTATTTTCTAAAAATATATAAAAATAAACTTTTTAAATTGTAATATGTGACTCTGGAGCACAAAACCAGTCATAAGAGTCCATTTTGATTTGATTTGTTAGGATAGGACATCATTTGGCCAAGATACAACTATTTGAAAATCTGGAATCTGAAGGTGCAAAAAAATCAAAATATTGAGAAAATCGCCTTTAAAGTTGTCCAAATGAAGTCTTTAACAATGCATATTACGAATTGAAAATTAAGTTTTTATATATTTACGGTAGGACATTTATAAAAATCTTTATTTTTGAGCCATTGTTGGCTATTGGTACAAATATACCTGTGCTGCTTATGACTGGTTTTGTGGTCCAGGGTCACATATTTCATGATAATGCTGTTTTGGGTAATTCCATGCAAAGGTCAACCTTACCATGAAAAAATAAAGTTTTACCAAAGTTTTTTTTACTATACTGATAGCACAGATGCCAACATTTGGTGGTTCAAATATCCATGTGAGGTCTCTCTTAAAGTTTTTAAAGCATTTTTTTTTTTATTTTTAGTGCATGATTTTCTATAGTCTGGTAGTTCTATAGTCTATAGTTTCAGGCAATTTTATGTTCTGTGAAGAGCTATTGGTTCTCTATTTGTTGGATATTATTGTGTCTGGTTTGTGCATTTTAATTCACAAAAATACTACAAAGTATGTAGACTCTCAAAAACGGTGTCCTTTTTTTGTCACATCCGTAACACATGATTATTTTCTTTTTTTAACATAGAAAACTTGTGCATAGACTGATATTTTTCTGATGTTTTGACTCTACCAGCAGGGGTTTATAAAAATATAAACAGATGGTTCAGTATATTGGTTACACATACATTCTGTAAGCATTTATATGTCACATCCATAATGCTGGAATTGCCCTTTTACTGCATTTTGAGGCAAATAAATGCAGTTTTGGTGAGCTTAAGAGATGTTCAAAAACATTAGAAAATCTTACCAACCCCAGATTTTTTGAAAGATAGTGTACATGAATCAATTTAATGTTTTAATTTTTACTTTTAAAAGTCTGAAAATTTGCAGTTGGCATAAGGGTATTGCTTTGACACATTGTATGGAGTTGTAGCTCCTCAGTCAACCTCTCTTTACAATCTACATGTGCATCAATCTGTCTAATAAAGGCAAAGATGCAATATAATAATAATACTGATAACTGAAAAAAGAACACATATTGAACATATAGACTACTGATTCAGTGATTCATTTTGAATTCCAAATATTTGCAAACAGACTCAAGAAAAGAGGCCAACACTTCAAACATAGACACACAAACAGCAGAGCTGTCCTTCAGCTGACAGCAGTGCGCTCCCGCTCGCTCCTCAGCCTGTGGTGTGAGGTATGCAGCCTAAGATTAATCACAGCTGAGGAGAAGAGAGCAAAGGGAAAGAGGGGACAACCTCATGTCTACACTTCTCTCGGTGTGTAGAGTGTCTGCTTGTCACAATAACCAGGAGAGAGACAGATTAAGAGACTGAGCTAGAGAGAGAGGGAGTTCTCTTCTCTGTCACTGTGCTATTTTTCACATCACCACAGTGTGAAAGAATGTGAGAACAGGCCAGTTAGTCAGACCCCTCTGAATTAAGTAAACGATAAATTAACAAATCGGGGCTCTGATAATAGCCTCAAGATGTGGTGAAAAGTGTGTTAATTGTTTGAAAAATGATATCCTATTTTTCATCATTGACGCAATGTATTTGTTGGAAAAATGTTTTGTTTTACAGCACCAAATATTTAGTTTCAAAGTATATCAAAAGTAATTTTTAAATATACACGTCTTAAAAAAACGACTGTTTTCTTTTCCTTTAATGTGTATGTGTACGGGAGGTTTTTTTTTTTCTTTCTTTTGGTCGACTCAATGTTGTCCAGATCTGTCTTCAGCTTCATCGGTAGCAGAGCTCAGTAAATGCCTTTTTGTTGATGCAGACAAAAGGTTTCCTCCAACTTGTACTTTTCTTTTCTTAAAACAAAGTCCTCAGATCCACGTTGATGTTTTATGCCGACCGTTGGCGGTTTTATAACCGACATAATTCTGTCCTTGAGCAATATAAACGGAAACTCCATCATCGAGACAGATTTCTCTTTATGTTCGTTGCTAAATGATGGTGATGTTATCTCTCGCCGATATAGTTTGCAGATGGAAAGTGAAGGCAGACAGAAAGATTACAGCTCTACCATATAGTAATGGCTATTGTCTAGCGCTACCCTGCCGGTGTAAAAAACCTCTGTCTGCAGCTCCCGTCAGTTACCTTGAGGACAAAAAGTATAAAATGTTCCTTTCATCTATTCATTCTGCATTCAGAGCCAGTTTTCAGACACAATCTAAGCCTGCTGCAGAATTTTACCTTTACTCTCAGCTGAGTTGTCCAAGTTAAACTCTGTCAGGTCCAGGACAGGCTTCATCTTCCTCACTTGAGGAACAGTTCCCATGAGTCCGTGCTCAGTAGCTCTGCTCACCTTCCAGAACTCTTGCTTCTGATGAATGTTCAGTCTAAGTGTGCAATCATTCTAAAGCTGTATGAGGAAAAAGCTGAAGTAGAGCTATATGGTGTACTTGTTTATCTGACACACTGTGTCTGGATCAACATCCTTTGTAGGTCCTAGAACAACATCCGCAGCAACCAATCAAAGCCCTAACACCCTTAAATCTGAAGGCAATGATTGAATAATAGGAATGTTGTTGCAGGAACACGTCCTGCTTGTGTAAATCACGTCAGGCTGTTTATTTGGTACATAACAATCACACTCATACTCGCTGTTGCCGAAAGGTGTCTGAGTATTGTTGCCAATATTTTATATCGAGACAGGAAATGCCACTTCAAAGTTCATATTGCCTACGGTTAACCTACTGAGCAGATGTTGCAATTCTGCTGTGATTTTCTAGAATGATTTTTCCTTGCCATGTTGCCTTTGGCTTGCTCGCTGTGGGTATTAAGGCGCTATTTTCTGCAAAGCTGCTTTAAAACAATATGTATCGCTAAAAAAAGAAAAGAAAAAGAATGAGGTGAATATTCTCAGTGCGGTTTTAGAGTTTGGTTTCTGAACAAGGCTGGATATGTGCTAGCAGGTTGAGTTCGATTATTGGTGGCAGTGAGGAGAAAGACTTTATTATTCTTCGAAGCAATGATGCCAGGTAGGCGGTTCAGCGTGCGAGCGTTTGTGTGTGTAAAAATGCCCACCAGACTTTCATGTTTTATTATGCCAGCGGGCGGGAGCTCAACCGTGAGCGCTAGCAGCTGACGGGTGATGGACAGAGGCCGTAAAGAGAAAGCCATAAAAGTAGTCTGCTTAGACACAAATCAAACCCCTCTTTGTTCTCCATATTTTGCATTGGTTCCTTGTTTTCTAAATTTCATGAGTTTCCATGTCTTTCTAAGGTCTTCCAAACACATTTCTCCAAGGCTACATGTAAGAGTTCTCCTTTTTGCTCAAAACTCTCATCACCTTCTACAAACACAAGTTTATCCACTTGAACGAACCCGTTATGTTGATTTGAGTGCAGATAATGCTTTTAGTCACACTGTGGGACTCTTGTAACGTGAAAAGTTCAGCTGAGAATAGGCTCTGGAGTGCAGCCTGAGTTTGCTGTAATAAGTCTCAGACACGCTCTGGTCCTTCAGCCATCAGTCAAGCACCGGGCCGTGATTATTCAGCCCAGAAACCCTCAGCGCACACCAGCTCTCTGCCAAAGACAACAGGCTGTATCTCCTAACATATCAGCTGCGTGAGGAACCGATGCGTTTTTATACTTTTATCAGATCAGACACTTTTAATCTAACATGCACAGCCAGCAGGGCTGAGCAGAAGGTGATGTTCATCAGGGAAAAGATATCATACTCTACTGCTTTGTCAGGCTGGGACAGAAAGACTGTCATTTTGGTCCAAAACCTAGTAAGCTTCCTCTGAAGAAGGCAGTATTGTAAAGCATCAGAGACACACTCTCATTATGAAGGTCGTTTCAAAAAGATCAGGGCTCAAAATGAACTTTTTTACTTGGTAGCACTGGTGCTCCCAACTTCAAAAAGTTAGGAGCACCAGGAAAAATTTAGGAGGACCAAATGAATGTTAAGGAGAACCACAACTGCCAGTTGAGCAGAACACCGAGCACTCGGCCCGGCATTTCTTTTTAGTAATGCACCGATCTTAATTCTTCATGGCTGATTCTGAAAGACTTTTTTTAATATTTATTTTGCGCCTTAAGCAAGGGACAAGAATGAATGAAAATATGAGTACATGAATAAGATGTTTATTTTCTCTATTACATGTAGAGCCATTTAAATTAGAGGCAGCCACTGCATTTTTAAACAATCTACAGTATAAATAACAAAAAATAAGTTTTATAGTCGTATTAAGTGCAAACAATAAATGCAGCCATAATCAAAGGAGGCTAGTCTCTCAATATTCGAAGTGCAAATAGAGATTTTTCAAGCATGATACAGAGCTATAGACAACTGCACAACCTATTATAGCCTACAGCCTATATATGTTATGTAGCCTAATTTGCGCACATTGGGGAGTCGCTCTCTAAACTTGTGCTATTAAAATTGCTTTAGAACGCGCGTGCGCGTTTTACTTTCGGTTTCGTTTTAACGATGGCGCGAAACTCTCGGCGGTGCTGAGCGTGCATTCTACAATACAAGACGTTAATTTAACAAAACAATTTGAATGTGGTGGGCACAATCTGGATTTTGAAAAGTGTGTCCCCAGTGGAAATTACGCCCCTGCTTAAGTGGAACTCTGAAGCTGAGTTATCATTTGATGTGAATGTATGCCGCGTTGTACAGTATATTGAGACGGAGGCGCCAGAATTGCGTCTGACAAAATGTGCGCTGTAGCACGAAATATAGTATATTTCTTAAAAAACAGATTGTGGAGACATTTTAATTGTCCACAATCAAAAATCGTCATATCACACACTCTTAATTTCAATGTAGTTTGTTCAAATCCGGAACAGAGATTGGTTGAGAGGGAGAGAGAGAGAAAAAACGGCCTGTTCCGAGTTTCATCTAAAATCTGCATTAAAGTTAAGAATGTAAAGATCAAGTTTAATTAGTTATGTAATGTTGGAGAGAACGGCGAACCTGACACTGTATCAGCTCACAGCAGTCTAGGCAGTAGTTAGAATAGCGAGAGTTTTGTAAAGAAATGAAAACAAGTCGCACCACAATTTCTCGCACTCGCACAAATGCTTCCAAATATATTTTGAGGTCGCGCAGATTCAATTTTGGCAGCATATGCGACCAAAACGGTCGCAATTTCGAGCCCTGCCAAGATACTTATTTATGCTGCCTTGAAATAAACCTAGACATCACAAATTCTAATGCAGAATTCTTTGTATCCTTTGAAAAGCAATAACCGAATGTAATGCAATGAAAACCATATTCAAGATGACAAACAAAGTGAAAAAATGCCTAGAAATACCTTTAATTTATTAAATGAATTTAATGAATTAAAATACCTTTAAAGAAGTCCACTTCCAGAAATTGTCAGATAATGTACTCACCCTCTGTCATCCAAGATGTTGATGTCTTTCTTTCTTCAGCCGTAAAGAAATTGGTTTTCGAGGGAAACATTTAAGGATTTTCTCCATATAATGGACTGCTATGGTGCCGCGATTTTGGACTTCCAAAATGCAGTTTAAATGCGGCTTCAAACGATCCCAAATGCGGTTGTAAACGATCCCAACCGAGGATGAAGGGTCTTATCTAGTGAAACGAATGGTTATTTTCATAAAAATAAAATACAATTTAAATACTTTTTAATCTCAAACGCTCATCTTGTCTTGCTCTCCCTGAACTCTGTGTATTATAGTTTAAGATATGGGAATTTTTCGACATACCCTAACTGTCATGAACCGGAAAAAAACTGTTCAGGCAGAGCGAGAAAAGACGAGCGTTTGACATTAAAAAGTATTTAAATTGCATTTTTTTAATTAAAATAACCGATTGTTTTGCTAGATAAGACCCTTCTTCTTTGGCTGGGATTGTTTACAACCGCATTTGGGAACGTTTGAAGCCACATTTAAACTACATTTTGGAAGTTCAAACTCGGGGCACCACTGAAGTCCACTATATGGGAAAAAAAATTCCTGAAATGTTTTCTTCAAAAAACATAAATTCTTTGCAACTGAAGAAAGAAAGACATGAACATTTTGGATGACAAGGGGTGAGTACATTATCTGTCAATTTTTGTTCTGGAAGGTGGACTACTTCTTTAAATAGTTAAGAATATGCATAGTCACCACTGATACACTCTTAAAAATAAAGGTTCCAAAGGGTGTTTTTTGTTGTTTCCCAAAAAACGTTCAGTGAACAGTTCCTAAAAGAACCATTTTGAAGAACATTTTAAAAATCTAAAGAACCTTTTTTGACTATAAAGAACCTTTTCTGCATTTGAAAGGTTCTGTGGATGTTCAAGGTTCTTCATAGAACTGTTGATGCCAATGAAGAACCTTTATATTTAAGAGTGTAAGCTACTACTTTGAGAACTTTGATTTTCTGTAAACCTGCTTTGCAAAGATTTATATCATGAAAAGCACTGTACAAATAAACTTGAATATCAGAAGGTTGATATGCATACACTACCATTCAAAAGTCTGGGGTCAGTAAGATCTTTCTGGGATTTTTCTTTTTTTTTTTTTTTCTTTCTTTCAAGAAATTAATACTTTCATTCAGCATGGATGCATGGATGTAAGACATTTATAGGGATACAAATGTATACACTGCCGCTCAAAAGTTTGGGATCAGTAAGACTTGTAATGTTTTTTAAAGAAGTCTCTTGCTCAGCATCAAGGCTACATTTATTTAATAAAAATATGGAAAAAACTGTAATATTGCAAAATGTTATTACAATATAAAATAATGGTTTTTATTTTAATATAATTTAAATTATAATTTATTCCTGTGATGCAAATCTGAATTTTCATCAGCTGTTACTCCAGTCTTAAGTGTCACATGATCCTTCAGAAATCATTCTAATATGCTGATTTATTATCAATGTTGGAAACAGCTGTACTGCCAGATACTTTTTTGGAACCTGTGATTTTTTTTTTTTTTTTTTTTTTCAGAATTCTTTGATGAATAACAAGTTAAAAAGAACAGCATTTGTTCAAAATATAATTCTTTCCTAGCAATGTAAATCTATGCTATCATTTTTTATTAATTTAACACATCCTTGGTGAATAAAAGTATTAATTTCTTTCAAAAAAAGAAAGAATAAAAATGTACTGACCCCAAACTTTTGAACAGTAGAGTATATTGTTAGATAACTTTTTTTTAAAAATAAATGCTGTTCTTTTTAACCTTTTATTGATCAAAGAATCCTGAAAAAAATATCACAGTTTTCAACATTGCTAATAAATCAGCATACAAGAATGATTTCCGAAGGATCATGTGACACTTAAGACTGGAGTAACAGCTGATGAAAATTCAGCTTTGCATCACAGGAATGAATTATATTTTAAAGTATATTAAAATAAAACTGTTATTTTATATTGTAATAACATTTTGCAATATTACTGTTTTTTTTTTTTTTTTTAATTTACCATTTTTTGATCAAATAAATGTAGCCTTGATGAGCATAAGAAATGTCTTTAAAAAACATTCAAAATTTTACTGATCCCAAACTTTTGAGCGGCAGTGTATATTTCAAATAAATAACCTTTTAATTCATCAAAGAGTCCAGAAAAAAAATTGCTTGTTTCCACAAATATGTTAGCAGCACAACTGTTTTCAAAATGTTTCTTGTGCACTAAATCAGTATATTAGAATGATTTGTGAAGGATCATGTGACATTAAAGACTGAAATAATTACTGCTGAAAATTCAGCTTTCCCATCACAGGATAAATTACATTTTAAAATCTATTAAAATATAAAAGTTGTTTTAAATTGTAAAAATATTTCACAACATTAGCGTTTTACTGTGATTTTGATCACATAAATGCAGCCTAAGAGACTTTTAAAATGTTAAATTTAAAACATTTTAAATCTTACCGACCCCAAATTTTGAGCTGTAGTGTATTTACCCTTTTCCGGAAAGCGGAAGTCTCATCCGCCTCATAGCGGAAAGCTGATTTACATTTCCAGTCTCTGGTGTTTCTAGTCAAATGAGCACGGCGTTTAACCCTACGCACATTTGTATATTTAGTTATATTCAATTTGAATTAATTCAGTTGCTCTTTTTACCCCGTTTTAACATGAATTTCTATAGAGATCGGAACTCGAGAGCCAAACGGAAACAGAACACAAATGGAAGTTAAAATCCATCATGGGGGCACTCATTGATTACTCAGGAAAAAGATGGATATAGATATAAAATATTATATATTTCATATATATTGAGTAAAATATGGTAGTGGCTATTTGATGGATAGATGCTATTTAGACCAAGTGAAAATAGCAATAGATGCTATTTACATTAAGTGAAAATAGCATATATTCTTAGTGATGGATGCTATTTACACTATGGAAAAATAGTATTTTCTAATCTAACGCAACCACACATTGATGGGTGGAATTAATTTAAATAGCCTCTGCCAACAAGGCAGGCTATTTGCCCTTAGTGTAAATAGACACTCCAGTAAAATATACTCAATGTTGTGTATGTTTATGCTTATTAGGGTATTGGATCATCAGAGTACCATCTACAGTATAATATTTAGCTCACTAGGTTTTGGAATAGCCTTATTTCTTTCTTTGTCATTCTTTCTTCGTAGTTGGATGTTGCAATAGTTTGAGGTTTACTGAGCACTTTTTGAGGTTTTCTCCTAATATTCAGGCTTCTGTTTGGGATGCCATACCGAAGAGTTCATTCTCCCTACTTGTTCTTGGAATGAGTTTTTGCAGGTTTATTACTTCAATTATAATATTAAAGGTGGGTGGAGTGGTACGAGGAAATGGATATAACTTTGGCTCTTCTTAACTTTGGCCCTCTTAAGGCCAGACAAGCTCATGAAAGGCATAAAGTGTGCTTAGCCCAGCTGGATCCACATAGAGTCCCTTGTGCCATATTAAAAGCTTTTTCCCTTGTGTACTCTTTCTGAACTCTTCCTCTCTTATACTGTTCTCTTTTCTTCTTGCACTTTCTGTTACTTTTTCTTGCTACAGCTCTCTAAAAGATGGAGCCACTGAAGGGCTGATAGCAGCGCATAGCAGCGCATAGCAGGTGCCTGTGACTAAAATCTTTCCTGCCTCTGAACCATTCATATGTCTCCTGTTGAGCTTCTCACAAAATTAATAAAAAAGTAGGAGAAAAAGAAAGAAAGTCGCTTAGAATTTCAAAAAAAATCATTGTTGCGTTACTTTGCCACAGAGACTCCACTGACTGTGTGCCAAACTGCCAGCCTGCAGTTCAAGAATGTACAGAAACAATAAACCTCTCATATTGTATAGGCAATTAACAGAAGAAATTTTGGAAATATGTTCCTACTTTTTTTCATTTATTCTCATAACTCAAAGGCAGGATTGTTTTTCTGGCAGTGGACTGTGGAGAAAGGCTGTATTATATAAATGCTCAGGGATACAAATTCATAAGTGGGATTTAGTTTTTATACATCTCTTTCTTAGAATGAAAAGTGTGCTCTACCTCAAAGATGAGTGTGTGACGTGTCTCCCCAATAAAGAGATGATATGTCAGATGTAAAATAGAATATATGTTGCTAAGATTGCCTTCACAAAAAACTTTGTTAAATGAAAAATGCTTAAAAGAAAAAAACTCTTTTAACTACCCAAGTCTGTGTTTTTGGTACAAATTGAGACATGTCCTTTTCCTGACTATCTTGTTTCTTTTTTATTCACTCTCTTCTACAGCACTCTGCCATTCAAGATGTGCCATCCGCTAAAAAGATCTTACATGTGGAAACGGTTGATGTGGAGGAAACAGGCCAAACCCTGAAGTCTTACGACCATGAGGAAAAGAATGTGCCTGAGAAGGCTAGACAACAGCTTGTGCGGAACAAGCCGGGCGGTAGGAAGAAGAAATTAGAACCATCTTTGAAATGGAAGAACCTCGGCCTCACGTCGTCTTATGAGTAAGTGATAATTCCAAATCCCAGTGGAGTCGCAAAAAACCATCACAGCACGAACATCAGAGGCCACTGACTCTACCTACTGTTTGCCTACATACTGTTCAGATGCACAGTTTTAACAGTCAGCCAGACTTGGCTTATATATTAGTGGCTGTTGTCTTGCGAGTGTCAGTTGGTGAAGTCATGGCATAGCTATCCATAGTGACAGTCAGCTGATAAAGCCAGAGTTGATCACTCAGACATGTGTTCTCCCTCTTGGATTGATCTAGCAGACAAATCAGCCCTTTGGCTATTTCAACACTTGTTACTGGTAAACCTTCTCTGACCAGTCATCTAGGATTTCCAAAACAATAATCCTTTGTTTTGGAGAAATAAGAATTTCCCAGATGTGAAAATTACGCTGTTCTGCCAGAACCAAACTTGAATTCAAAAATGTAAGCTTTCTCTGTAAGGTGTCACAGTACTAGATAGCATCTGGAAAGCTACAGTTACTGAAGACTGAAACAAACATATTACCTGATGGGAGAAACATTGGGGGGGAAAAAAAGAAAGACCAGGGGAATGCAGCAAAGGTGCCAGTTAAACTGAAAATTGGTGTGGCTCTTTAAAAAATTGTACATGGAACATTCACATGGTCCTATTCTGATACTTGTGTGGTGCAAATAAAGTATATATATATAGTCATACAAAGCAAACAAGACTTTGAAATTTCCAATGACTATGATTTTGAGATCTAGCTTTTCACACTAAGGACAACTGAGGGACTCAGCAGCTATTACAGAAGGTTTAAACCCTCACTGATGCTTCAGAAGAAAACACGATGCATTGAGAGCTGGGGGTGAAAACTTTTTGAATTTAACTAATCTTGTCTTCTGAGAAACATGGAAGTATCTTCTGTAGCTTCTGAAGGGAAGTACTAAATGAAAAAATATGATATTTAGGGGAAAATAAGAAAAATGTACACATCTTAATTCTGTTCAAAAGTTTTCACCCCCTGCTCTTAATGCATTTTTTTTTTCCTTCTGAAGCATCAGTGAGTGTTTGAACCTTCTGAAATAGTTGCGTATGAGTGGCTCGGTTGTCTTCAGTGTGAAAAGATGAATCTAAAAACCATACAGTCATTGTTGGAAAGGGTTCAAACACACATATGCTGAAAAACCAAAGAATTTGTGGGACCTAAAGGATTTTTCTGAAGAACAGCGGGCATTTTAACTGTTCAGGACAAATAAGGGACACAGTATTAAGAATTAAGTGTATGTAAACTTTTGAAAAGACTAATTTTTATAAATTCAACTATTATTTTCGTGTGAACTATATGTAAACGCCTTCAATGTGACATATCTTATTCAGGTATGTACTAAATGAACAATAACATGCATTTTGTATGATCCCTCTTATTTTGTGAAAATAAGTAACATTTTGCAAATTCTTCAAGGTGTGTGTAAACTTTTGACCTCAGCTGTATCCCTTTAAAGTCAACTTGAAATTGTGATCGTCTTTTTTGCTATCCAAGCGAAACAACTTCTCGAATGAGAAACAAATGTAGGCTGGGACTTGATTTCCCTTCTTTTTCCCTTCGGAAATTGATAGTTTGTTTTCATTTGCTAATTGCTGCAATCGTTTCATGTGAATGACAAATTCAACAATTATGACGGCAAGTTTTTTAAAAAATAATGATGTGATTAAAAAATAATGTCTGATTGTTGTTATTTTTTTAAGTGAGGCAGATGAGAAGTCCAGACGGAGCAAAGAAAGCAAGAAGATCTTGGAACACGGCACAAAGTCACCCTCATCAGAGAGCAAAAAAAAAGCTATTATTTCCGGATCATCTCTGCCAGGCTGCCAATCTTCTCAAAAAATGTATGCCACCATAATCTCAGTCCACAGAAATCGCTTTTTTCATTGTACATATGGTATTTTCTCTGAGGTAAAAACCTAACCATTGAAACAGGATCTGAAAAACCCTCTCCCAGGAACACGCATAATTGAATAACCCTTTATTCCTCTGGCCAAATGTAAAAAAAAAACTTATCCAATCACTGAATTGGAAATAAAGGCTCACTTTCAGGGCAAATTATTTCAGCTGTGGATAAGTATTCATTTTATAGCCTTTAATAAGACACGGATGAAGCAGCCGTTCAGGCTGGTGTGCACATAGAACGGTCCTCTGGTGCTACTGGGAGTAGCAGTCTGTAATAACCGGCCTGTGCCTGAGCCGCTGATAACCCTGTTCCTTCTCCTGACTCCTCTCTGTCTGTTTGGCGACGGTGAGCGAAAACTCCAGCTGTCCCCATAACGACGACTGCCAGAGTACACAGTCCTGCCTGTAAGGAGCTCCGGGTGTAGCCGCAGTCTCTCTTTCCCAAGTCCTACTACTAATAGAAACATTTTAAATCAGTTATGCACACAAAAGTCAGTGTAGCTTTCTGAAGATCGTACACAAACGTGTCAGTAATGTAAGCCAGCAGGCTCATCTTCCAGCAAGTGACTAGCACCAATTTTTCTGTTTATAATGGCGTGAATTACAAAAGACGAGTCCGCTGCTGTCCGGCAATACTGTTATCCCCTGGAAAACGTATCTGAGTCCCTCTGGCCTCTTCTTCGTGTGTACCGGGTTTCATGACTCGTTTGACGATACGTTCATTTCAGTAGCCTGATCCGCTTTAACGGCCATCTGCGTTTGTGCGTGCGTGTATAAGCTTGCGATGAAAGAGTTCAGAAACACACTGATGACCACTCCAGTCTTCCTCTTTCTCTGTTGCTCTGTCTCTGTTCTCTTCATCCCCTGCCGTTTAATTTGATGCCATGGCTTAAGATGACACTTCAAATACACCCCTGAGTTTGATGGCCGTTGTGTCCAAGGGTTTGAGCATGAAGGCCTTTCAGAAAGCAATAATTCATTCCACATTGGATTCAGAGAGATTTTACCAGAGCTTTGAGAGAATGTGCTGTGTGGTTTGGCTTGCACCTGCTTCAACTCTCCTCCGATTTGATGTATTAAGCTCTATTTATTATAGAAAGGCTTTTTCTATAATGTCCTGTTATGTATGGATAGTTCTCATTTCTACCCTGAGAAAATTCTGTGGGAGAGTGCTTGTCTGAGAGACATAAAATTGTGGGCCAGCTTGAGTATTAATATGTCTAATAGGTGCGTGTGTGTGTGTGTGTGCGCAGCAAAAGCCCAGGAGGAGCTGACGACTTCAGTGAGAGTTCATCAGAGGATGAGGAAGACGAGGAACAGCCTGAAAGACGTACCGAGATCCCAACTGACTTGCCTTCTGAATACTGGCAGATACAAAAACTGGTTAAATACTTAAAGGTAAAAAACACATTAGCTTGTATATGCATTCACTAACATGCAATAATAGTAGGGCTGTCATGATACCAGATCAACAGCAAGAATTTGAACAGTAAGATTTTTACAGTTTTTTTTTTTTTTTTTTTTTTTTTTTTTTATAAAGAAGTCTCTTCTGCTCAACAAGCCTGCATTTATTTGATCCAAAATACAGCAAAAACAGAAAAAATTGAAATGTTTTTGCAATTTAAAATAACTGTTTTCTATCTGAATATATTCTAAAATGTAATTTATTCCTGTGATTTCAAAGTGGAATTTTTAGCATTATAACCCCAGTCACATGGTCTTTCAGAAATCATTCTAATATTCTGATTTGCTGCTCAGAAAACATTTATTGTTATGATTTCGAAAGCAGCTAAGTAGATTTTTTTTTTTTTCAGATTTCTTTGATAAATAGAAAGCTCAGAAGAACAGCATTTATCTGAAATGGAAGCTTTTGTAACGTTATAAATGTCTTTATCATCATTTTTGATTAATTTAAATCGTCCTTGCTAAATAAAAGTATTAATTTCTATAATTTCTTACCCCCCCAAAAAACCTTTTTAAATGGTATACTGTATAATGTTGCAAAAGCGTTTTATTTCAGATAAATGCTGATCTCTGGATCTTTCTATTCATCAAAGAATCCTGAAAAAAATTACTCAACTGTAATTGATGATGATAATAATAATAAAAATGTTTCTTGAACAGTAAATCAGCATATTGGAATGATTTCTGAAGGATCATGTGACACTGAAGACTGGAGTAATGATGCTGAAAAATTTAACTTTGATCACAAGAATAAATTACATTTTAAAATATATTCAAATAGAAAGCAGTTATTTGAAATAGCAAAAATATTTCACAGTATTACTGCTCTTGCTGTATTTTGGTTCAAATAAATGCAGGTTTGGTGAGCAGATGACTTCTTTAAAAAAACATTAAAAATCGTACTGTTCAAAAACTGGTAGTATATATTGCGATATCTAAAGAAAAAAAAATGCTATCAGTAAAATTGATCTTTTTTTCAAAACTTGTTTTCCAGAAAATGAAAATGAATCACACTAAAAATATTAGCACTTGGAGACAGAAAGAGATTTTGTAACTGTAACAAAAATGTACAAAAGGAACTTCCTGCAGACAGTGTTGCCAGAGTTTTTTGGTCTTTTGGGCTTTCATAATACAATTACGTTTCCTTTTTTCTTTCTTTCTTTTATAATGTACTGCAGCTGTCAAAAAGTTTATCTGTAGACAAAAAATTTAAAATAGATTCTTTTACTAATGTGTATTGATACTTGGAATGAATACCTGGCAACCTAAAGATAGCTGAAATAGCAACTGAAGAAAAGATGGCACGTTTGGAAGTCCTGCACCTGTCAACTGTAATTGGACGGAGGGAAATTAGGCTAGTTTTCATTCTGTTTGGGCGGGTTTTGAGTTTGTTTTGGGCTGAAAATTTTCTGGGACATGGCAAGACCGGGGTGTCTAATATCGCATGTTTTTTCCAAGTAACGTCCACTCTGGCAAACTGACTTTTGCCTTTTGTTGAGTGCAGGCACAACGTCTCACTTTTGTGTGTCATCCTCTTTTACATGATTTTGTGCAGCAGCCACATCTTTTTTCTGTTGGCAACCAGCATTAAAGGGGTCATCGGATGCCCATTTTCCATAAGTTGATATGATTCTTTAGGGTCTTAATGAAAAGTCTATAATATACTTTGGTTAAAAATTCTTAACGGTTGTGTAAAACAACACCCTTTTTACCTTGCCAAAATCAGCTCTGCAAAAATCATCTCATTCTGGTCGAGGCTGCTTTAAATGCAAATGAGCTCTGCTTGCCCCGTCCCTCTCTTCTCTCTGTGGAGATGAGCCTGTTTACTTTAGCCGCATTTAGCCGTGTTTAGCCGCTAAACTTGCTAACTAGCACATTATTAGGAAAAGGCGATTGCAAAGATTCATAATAAAAACCTTTATACTCACTTCTGCTGTAAGTGAAGCTGGATCACGAAATCGCAGAATTTGTCAAAGTTTGAATGAATTAATCAAAAGTAGGTCATTACACTTAAATCAAACTGCAATATGGACTAGTATCTGTAAATATTACACCGCAAAAATACCATTTAAATGTGAATCCTGCATGTTCTGCATGTCTCTGTTTTAAAGAATGAAGCAGATGAGCGGTTTTGTTTACTACACACACTGAAGCGCGCGTGACGCTCACGGTGATTTCAGGGTCTGCCGTCTCACTAAATGAGGACATAAATACATGAATAATATCTGCTGAGAGTCACTTCGTGACTGTTTGACCGTTCCATTTTAGGAGAACTATCGTTATATCATATACACACAGAAATGTAACGGTAGACACGGCAACCTGTCAAAATAAAAGTCCGGTTTAACTTGAAGACATTGTGCCAGATATATATTACTACTGCTACTAAAATAAAACAAACATTATTTTTTAAGGTATAATCATGCAACATTTCGTCCATGTTTTAATTCTAAATTCCCCTTTGTTTGCCAAAAAAAGTTTGCTTAATTTTCAATAAATAAAAGATAAATTACATTAATGTTTTATGCCTTTATTTGATAGCCAGAACATTTTAAATACACAACACAGAATTTCTGAGCATAAAAAAACCTTTCATAAGGCTATTTTAAGAATAAATTTGAATAAATTAAATATCAAATAATTATGCTAAAACACAGATATGTAGATATTTTGATAACAATAAAACATATGGTGAGAAAAATAAAACATGTCATAGGGCCCTAAGCATGTCATTTTTGTTAAACCTTTATTAAATTGATGTGAAAGTGTATCTTTGATTAATAAAATTTAACCATTAAAAAAGAGTTGAGAAAAATGAAAACAGGAAAAAACGGAATCCAGAAAAATTAAAATGGAAAAAAATGGAATTTGGAAAAACAAAAACAAAAAAAAAAACGGAATTTGGGAAAAAATGAAATGGATTTCATAGGGCCCTACTTAACCCCTTGTCATCCAAGATGTTCATGTCTTTCGTAAAGAAATTGTTTTTTTTTTTTTTTTCTTAGGAAAACATTTCAGGATTTTCCTCCATATAATGGACTGATATGTTGCCTCAAGTTTTAACTTCCAAAATGCAGTTTAAATGCATCTTCAAACGATCCCAAATGTGGTTGTAAACGATCCCAGCCTGAGGGAGAAAATACGATCAGAGTTTTTCGACATACCCTAACTGTCTTGAGCCAGAATACGAGTTCAGGGAGAACAAGACAAGACGAGCATTTGACATTAAAAAGTATATAAATTGTATTATTTTTATAAAAATAACAGATTGTTTAGCTAGATCCTCGGCTGGGATCGTTTACAACCGCATTTGGGATCGCTTGAAGCCGCATTTAAACTGCATTTTGGAAGTTCAAACTCGGGGAACCATACAAGTCCATTATATGGAGAAAAACCCTGAAATGTTTTCCTCAAAAAACACAATTTCTTTACAACTGAAGAAAAAAAGACATGAACATCTTGGATGACAAGAGGGGGTGAGTACAATATCTGTAAATTGTTGTTCTGGA
The DNA here is from genome assembly GCA_036247105.1 of Cirrhinus mrigala. Lineage (NCBI taxonomy): Eukaryota > Metazoa > Chordata > Actinopteri > Cypriniformes > Cyprinidae > Cirrhinus > Cirrhinus mrigala. Next base: position 16,858,234 of record CM070018.1, read on the forward strand.
AGTGGACTTCTCCTTTAACCAGATAACGGCAATGGATTATTTACAATGTTATCATGTGTTTTTATTATCATCAAATAGGTGTTTACAAAGAACTAAATTTGCAAAACTGGTTACTGACACTGAAGAATAAACTAAAGTAACCTCCTTTTATAATATAGTAAACAGTATCACAGAAGGCATAGGCCTATTCTAGATAAAAAGGGTGCTGATGTTAAACACTCGATTTTTAAAAGGATCTTCTTCAGTGTAGTCCGCAATAAATCACGTAAAGAAAAACATCTATGCAAAGTTCAGCCGCAGGTAGATATTTTTAGCCCAGTAAAACACAGGATAACGAATGTGATTTTCCCAAAGGGAGGTGCTCATCCTCTAGCAAACGTCAGGAAAAAAGCACTTGATGATAAAATCCTGTTTGAAAAGTGGATTTGAAAAGTTTGTTTTTTGCGCATGATTTGTGTGAGGTGTTTGGGGATGCGTTTGTTACAGTGCTATGTTCAACTCTAGACAGGATGTGTTTGTAACGTGCCCTTCCCAGCATTCTATCTGTCTGGAAACCACAGTTCTTATTTATGAGGGTTTGTCCAGTAGCGCTCTTATAATGTCATTACCATCAGAAGCCGAAACATAGTCTGTGCCAAACTAAATATCTGTTTTATTTTTGGAGCGAAAGTTCAGTTTTTCTCCTCCCCTCTGTCTTTTCTTCTGCTCTTTTCCATGGTATAGACATGCGTTTGTATTTCTGGGAGATTACGTTTCTATAAGGTGATGCATGAATGATCGGACTTGTGCTTTAATGGCTGTTTATCTAGGGATATTTTTGCAGTGTACATTACCTGAGCTGTACATTTACATGTCTTCGTGTTTGCCTTTCTGTACACATGTACGGAGGGCAGTTTGCACCGGTGACTATATCCTTTCATGATGTTCATGGCTGTATTAGTGTTATATTAAGAAATCGTGCATGTCTTTAGACCGCAAAACATTCAGTCGTTGCCTGGATGTGTCAAAGAACGAGCGTTGAGTATAATTGCACGTTCACACATTCACAGACGCACTTTGTAACTGCGTCAGTGTGTAGAGGAGGTGGCCACGGGCTGTTTGTCTCACCAGACTCGGCCCAACTACCTCATTAGCTTGAATTAGAGAAACATGGCAGCCAAACAAAGTTGCATAGAAGCATTCTCTCACACTCTCCCGTCTCCCAATTACCCCGTTCTGCTCCTCGTTAATCGCTTGTAAGTAAGTGAATTGCTAGTGGCCTAATGCTCTTATATGCTGAAAAAGTGTTTGCAATTTTCGCCAATGTGATTACCTAAATTTTTTATTACTGACTCAATTTCACTGAAAGGTTGCAGAGTGTCTCTGTCTGCTCAGGAAATGTCTAAATCTGGATCTGTGGTGGCTCATGCCTCACTACAGTGCTCACTGTTTCTCGCAGACTACAAGATCAAGAAATACTCTCTCAGAAAAATAATGTGCATAAATAGACTTTTAGAGGTTTTAAAATGATCCTCAGCATGAAATTAATTTAGACAATAAATCATCTGCAAAAGCTACACTTTTCCATCTGCGTAGTGGCAGAAGTTGAAATTCCTGTCAGAATAGAACAGTTGTTATTTGTAACCAGAGTAATGTCCATGACTTGTTATCTCACATGGCCGTTATGAGGTCTTGCTCCCTCTACTGGACAGAGTGAGTAATAAAATGACTGTGTCAGATCAAGCTGCTAGTGCACCTCATCACAGTCCTATGTGATGCAGTGGAGTCAAACAGTCAAACATTTTCGTCATTAAAAAGCTTTACTGCTGTATAGATTGATATAAATTTTTTTAAAAAAAGGTTTAAAAAGGAGCAAATCAGTATTCTTATAAAAGCTTTAGATAGAGCGGGTTGGCTTAATAGTGCCAGTTTCATTGAGATTATATGACCAGGTGAATTCACTGCGCTACCATTCAAAAAGTCTCTTATGCTCACTAAGGCTACATTTATTTGATCAAAAATAGTTCAAACAGTAATATTGTCAAATATTATGACTGTATTATTATTCCTGTTTTATTAATTAATGCTGTCAAAAATAGTGTGATAACGCCGGCGATTCAGTGTTTCCCTTACATTGATTCATTTTTGGCGGCCTGCCACCTTATCAAAACTGACTGCCACAAATAGATTTTTCAAAAGGCTTTGACTTCTTTAAATAAACATGAGCACTGCACGTTTTAAAATCAAAATGCGGCGCAGGCATATATTAATATATTAAAGTATATCTGAAGGAAACTGGCTGTCTTCAGAATATTTTCAATTTCATTTCTATTTCATCATGCCTGTAATGCCTGATAAAGCAGTGTTTGTGAGTGCATTGCTGCTTTGTGTATAGCCATTACCGGGGAAACTGCTATTTTTGCTGCTCCAAAAGCGGCACCTAGTGGCAAAGAATTTGCATTTTCATTCAGATCCATGTGAAAATCGATTGATGGTTTTACGCTGCAAACAAGTTGTGTGTGTGTGTGTGTGTATATATATATATGTATATATATATATATATATATATATATATATATATATATATATATATATATATATATATATCCCACAGGCAAAGTCCCACCACACATAGAGTGTAAGGGGCCATTCACACAGAACGCGTCTTTGCATCCAAAAACATTTTAAAAAAAGTGCAGCATAGAACGCGAGGGTCTCGAGACACACCTTTGAGACATCATGAATGAACAAAAGTTATAGAATTCAGGGTACCCGGACACTTCTTCCGCCATGTTGCCATCAAATAAAGCAGTTGCCCCGCCTCCGAGTTCTTCTGATTGGTCCCCTGTTTGGAATTGACATTGATTAGCGGCGAGGCTCTGCAAAAGACGCGAGCGTGCACATTCGTCTAGTGCTTATTTACATAGAAAAACAATGGAAAAGTAGCGCATTAGAATGGAAAAACGCGTTCTCTGTGAATGGCCCCTAAGTCTGTGGGAAACACTGCGATTCATTTTTCCAGTTTAACAGCGTTAAAAAAAATTTTGGGCCACCCCTCTCACAACTGCTGCTTCTGTCTCCTTTTTCTTGACGAGAAGTGTAGTCGCATCAAACGGGAGACTTTTTAGACACGCACTCCAGCTTCACTTCAGTGGCAAGTCCTAGTCAACGGGCTAACAAGCACAAAAAAGTACAAGTGATGAGTGAGCTTCAGTAGAACAACAGTGAACTGTGGTCAGATGAGATGTTGAGTCAAAGTCAGTATAAAGAATTTTGCCTGTCCTGTCAGCCATTATACTGTGCTTGTAGCATGCAAGCTTCAATTGTACACACAAATGCGGCAACGCGCATTGCAGCCTGTATCAAGTGTGAATGAAACTATGAGCATGCGTGTCAGAACGCGCATTTGCGGCTAAAAATGCAAAACGCAGCGCTCAGGAATGTTTTAAAAAACGCAAGGGTCTCTAGATGCACTTTTGAGATGTGATGCAATAACGACAATAACAGAAATAATAGAAACAGGCAAACAGCAGAATTGATGGATACAATTTTTTTAAGAAACAAGTTGTGATAATCGCTTGAAGAAATGTTATATAATTCTTCATATTCAGCCTACTCCGCCATGTTGCCGGCAAATAAAAGAGTTGTCATGCCAACTTGCTACTGTAAACAGAACCTCGCAATGCTTGCCCCGCCTCCGAGTTCTTCTGATTGGTCCACTGCTTTGGAACTGACATTGATGAGCGGTGCTGCGTGTAAAAGTTGAAATTCTTTTAACTTGACACGGTGTACGAGGCGCTCGTCTGAGAGGTGCTGCAAAAGATGCGAGACGCGAGCATAACGGTCATGCACGAACGCCAAGCATGTGTTTACATAGGAAAACAATGGAAAAGTAGAGCACTGGAATGGAAAAACCCAGCTGCTGTTATGTCTGTTAATCAAAAGAACAAAAGAAACCAGTAACTTTTGTAGAACTTTTTAAGGATTCATCTATATTTAATTTAACATTTAGTGTTTGATAACTTTATTCAATTTCTGTATATTTGCTACTTGCTGAAAGGCACATGTAAATAATGGGTTTATGTGTAAAATGTTATTTTTTAAAGTCTAATAAATGTTAAAATTGATAGCTCTCAATTATACTGTAGTGTCAAATGGCTTTGGACATTCATTAAATATTAGAAAAAAAATAACAATTTCCTAGAGACATCAGTAATATTGGTATTAGTGATACTTACCTTCAGTCATAAAAAAGTGTAACAAATATTAAAAATATACTGTCTTTTTTGTTTCTACATTAATTTAAAGATTGAATGTGAAATTATTGCTACTGTATATAAAAATGCATTTTAAAACTTTAATGTTAGGTGAGATTAATTGTGATTAATCATGATTAATTTAAGAAAAATGTGCAATTAATTAGGTAATTTTTATAATAGATAGACAGCACTAATTTTAATAGATTTTAAAATGTAATTTATTTCTGCGATGGCAAAGCTGAATTTTTTTCTCCAGTCTTCTGTTTCACATGAACTTTCAGAAATGATTGTAATATGCTGATTTGGTTCTCAAATAACATTTCTTTTTATTATCAGTGTTGAAAACAGCTGTGCTGCTTAATATTTTTGTGGAAACCATGATATATATTTTTAGAAGTTGAAATTTTTATAACGTTATAAATGTCTTTACTGTCACTTTTGATCAGTTTGTTACATCTATCCTGGAAAAAAATGAATAAAATCAAAAAATAAAACACAATCTCACTGACCCCAAGCTTTGAATGTTAGTTTAAAAAAATAAATACAAAAACAGCATTATCTAAAGCAGTACATCCATTCCATCTATTTTACACACAAACGGTTTCACAAAAGTGAACGTGCTCGTAAATACGTTTTGGATATACTGTTTTGCATCAAGTTAATACTGCCCATTAAATCTGATACCTCTTTGCTCTTAAATCTAGAGGAGACGGCTCTGCTCTATGGCTTCTCTCTGTGTAAATCATTTATACAGCTGTCTTTATCTTGCTCTGGAAAGCTGGCTGCTTAATTGAGGATAAATGATAATGATCAGACCTCAGTCAGCTTCTCTATAAATTAACTCTAATGTGTGTATCATACACAGCACTCGTGCCAGAATGAACATTCACATTCTCTTTTCCTAATACCTCCTTGTTCTCCTGATCACTCTTTTTCTTTCTGTCATCTCAATTTTCTCCAGAGCATCAGTACAGCTTTGTTTTCTTCTTAGGTTGTATTTATATATCCATTCTCTCTGTTTGTCTTTTCCTCCTTTTTCCTTTCTGCTTTCTTTCTTTGTTTTCCCATCCTTCTGTGATTTGCTCTTCAGGAGAATTTGTTAATTTTCAGAGCTTCATCTGCAGTGGGCAGGATTTATGAATGCTGGCTCATTCCGCACTGTTTTTTGCTAAATATTTCAAGTATTCTTTCCTCAGGATAGATTTTTATGGTGACACACAGCTTGTGCTGTCACTGGGACCTGCTTTTCTGCTTTCTAACAGAACTACAATCTATCAGCTCGCTGTTTTTGTGACAGTTAAATTATTTCAGATACCGCCAGACTCGGTTATTTATTAAAGACAAATGTTTTCAACAAGTAGAAAGCAATGCAACAAGCTTTTTTGCCTTTTTAACCTTGATCACAGATGAATGTCAGGCATTGTTTGCAACCATTTTTCTGAAGACGTTTAATACAGCTGTCAGATAAGGCCTGCAGACCTGGGCAGCACTATCATTCTTGTCATCCAAATGTAGAAAGTAAGTGAAAACAGTTTCTGTGGATGGGTGAAGTCAGTTTAATTATATAGCGCTTTTCACAGTTTGAAATGATTTGAAGCAGCTTTACAGAAAATCATGATTTTAATGTTTAATGTTAATATATTTATGTATTATAGTTGCATTTAGCAAATTAGAGCTGGGTAATAATATAATCTACATGATGTAAAAAATCAAGCAATTCACTATATTAACTATATAGTGTACAAAGAAAACTAAAATAACGGCTTTATTCAACAATTTCTTCTCTTCCGTGTCAGTCAGAAGAGAAGAAATTGTTAAATAAAGTTGTTATTTGTGATCCTGGACCACAAAACCAGTCTTAAGTAGCATTGGGTATATTTCTAGCAATAGCCAAAAATACCTTATATGGGTCAAAATTATTGACTTTTCTTTTATGCCAAAAATCATTAGGATATTAAGTTCCATGAAGATATTTTGTAAATTTCCTACTGTAAATATATCAAAATGTAATTTCTGATTAGTAATATGCATTGCTAAGAACTTCATTTAGACAACTTTAAAGGCGGTTTTCTCATTTTTGATTCCAGATTTTCAAATAGTTGTATATCGATAAAATATTGTCCTATCCTAGCAAACCATACATCAATGGAAAGCTAATTTATTTAGCTTTCAGGTGATGTATAAATCTCAATTTTAAAAAAATTGACCCTTATGAGTGGTTTTGTGGTCCAGGGTCACATTTTTGTTTTCTTTGCGCTTGTAGTTTCATAACATTACGGTTGAACCACTGATGTCACATGGACTCTTATTAACGTCCCAAGCTAGCCATGTCCATGGAGCCGGGCCTAGAGCTGAGATTTGCAATATATACAGTAGTAACTGTAGTAACATCCCTAAGTGTTTGAGAGGTGAGATAGCAATCTAACATTAATGTGGGTAAGGTATATAGTGATTTTCAAATGATAAACCTGTCAGTCATCCATGTTCACAGCTTTTATCTGTGTGTGCATCTGTCCTGAACATCTGTCTTCGCACCACAGACTGCGAGTGAGGGCCCGTTAGATTCGAGACAGAGACATTATAAAAGACCTTCAGATGTTTTCTGATTTGTAAAGAATGTCTACAGCACATTGAGACCAAAGCTGCTAGAAAATGAAAGCATATGAACATCGGATTTCTTTTTCCCCGGTATCAGTACTAAATATAGCTTTATGTTTTTACAAGGTTCAATGCTAACCCGTCGAATGCTTTGAAGACGGCGAGAGTGGCAAGACAGAGAGTGCAGTGGATTCACTGCTAGGTTCGGTTCACGTTTAGTCCGGCCGCTTGATATGGACAACACATGTGCCTTTTTCTCTCGCTTTCTTCTGTATCTTTCTGTCTCCGCCTCTCGATGACTATTTTTCTCAGTTCTTATCACTCTCTCTGTCTGTCTCCTTCATCACTCTTGTTAGTTTTTTTCACATTTCCCCACCCCTTTCTTTCAGCTCTACCCTTCATTATTCATTATTAGTCCTATCATGTTCTTCCTTTCTTTCTTCTCATGTCTCTTCCAGAACATGTTAAACCAAGTGCTTATTTACTTTGGAAGTGTGCAATACATAGTCAGCATATCTGTTATTATTTAATAATTTCCATAATTTAGATTACCTTTGCCATCATCTAAAACTCACTTAAAGTTAATCTTAAAAACCACTAGTTTAAATTTAAAGAACTGGTAGTTCTTTAAGTCTTCCATTCTATATTGTGCCATTTTTTAATTGCAAATAACAAACAATTAAAGGAATAGTTCACCCAAAAATGAAAAAATCCGGTAATTAATTACTCACCGTAATGCCGTTTCCAACCTGTTGTTCATCTTCGGACAAATCAAGATATTTTTGATGAAATCCGAGAGCTTTCTGACCCTGCGTAAACAGCAATGTAACTACCACGTTCAGTGCCCAGAAAGGTAGTAAGGACATTGTTAAAATAGTCCATGTGACATCAGTAGTTCAACCGTAATGCTTCAAAGCTATGAGAATACATTTTGTACATGAAGAAAACAAAAATAACTACTTCCTTCAACAATTTCTTCGATGCTTACCTTGTGTCTAGTGAAAAAACGGGTGCGAGACTGGCCTGATCACAGCATTTTATCTATTGTTCATTTTATGAAAAAGAAGCAGGAGTGTTTATTCAATTTTGGACTTGAGTGTCATATTTCAAAGCTCTGCTGCACGAGCAGCATTACAGCAGCTTACATGCCTCTTTGAGACCTACTGCATTGAGCACAACGCCAGCCCTAGAGAGAAAAGCCTGTCTTTGTTTGCATTCATAAGAGCTGCTCCATAAAAAAAACAAGGAGTAAAAACGAGCCATCACATTAAAAACACACATGGAAGTGGAGTTTCTGGTGTTTTCTCTAGGGGAAAGCTGATCTTAGATCTGTGGTTTTGACCTAAACAAACAACGATCACTAAAAAAGCTATAATTTCTTGATTAAAGATGATTAATAGCGTAGTATTTTTGCTGGATCCTCTGCTTTATTTATCTGTCACTCGCCCGTCTGTTATTTCATTCCAGCGATAAAGGACATGCCGTGAATGATATCAAAACCGCAGTCGTCTGCGATACATATCTGTTAAGAAGCTTGGCCCAACAAATGCCACATGTTTGGTTTGTTGTACTCACTGTGTAGGCAACTTCTGAGGAACGACCAACCTAAAACACTGTGTATATAGCAACTGTCAAAACACAGCTTTTTTCTAAGGCCAATCCATTATCATCTCCAACATTTCAGAGCTTGTTTTCTTTTAATTGCTAACTTAGGTCATTGTCTATGGTTTCAGGCCGCAGCACAGCAGTAGTCTGTATCAAAGGATCTCTCCCCACCCCTGTTTATAGTCACAATACCAAACACTTATACACAACATGTGGTCAACAAAATAAGACTCAAAGAGAAGGTGATCTTGGGGTGTGGGTCAAATGAGTCGAAAAAAGGGGTTCGTGGAGAAAGTACGCCATTTAATGTGCAGTGCAAATGTGGCTGTGTTCTTAAGCCTTCACACTGTATAAAATAACAAGAGCATTTTCTGTCTAAAGTCAGTGTGTCATTTCACATGTTTTAGATCAAATTTATAAAACAACAGCTGTCTCTGTTCATCTGTCTGTGGGTTACAGAGCAGCTAATGTAATTCCTCCACATGTGTTTGTGTGTGTGATCAGGGGGCTAATCAGACAGCCACGGTGATTGTGTTGTGCGCCTTGCGAGACTTTAATCTGGTCCAGGAGACGTGTCAGCTGGCTATCAGAGACGTGGGGGGGCTGGAGGTTCTCATCAACCTGCTTGACACAGATGACATCAGATGTAAAGTAAGTGCGTACAGACTCAATTAATTGGGTCAGAGGTCACCATTTGACTCTGAGAAATATTTATTTTTCTGTTTTTCATTTATTTTGTTTATATATGTGACCCTGGACTGCAAAACCAGTCATAAGTAGCACAGGTATATTTGTAGCAATAGCCAACAATACATTGTATGGGTCAAAATGATCGCTTTTTCTTTTATGCCAAAAAGTCATTAGGATATTAAGTAAAGATCATGTTCCATGAAGATATTTAGTAAATTTCCTACTGTAAATATATCAAAACTTAATTTTTGATTAGTAATATGCATTGCTAAGAACTTCATTTGGACAATTTAAGGTTGTGCACCTGTCAAGTGTCAGACTAGTGGAATGAAAATATCCAAAATACACTGTTAAGTTTTTCTTTTATAGCACTATATGTATTTGTGTCAGTTGGTTTCAATTACAATACATAGTTTTAAAGGCCGTTTTCACAAAATGATTTTTTTCTCCTACACTGAGCCGTAAATCTCCACTTCAGTAGCGCTTACACACACCAAACTTTAAATTTTTATTCCTGTCTATATCTTAAAGGTTTTTGCAGAGGGATTTGTTCATATATAATTTGCTTGATTATATACAACATTTTATTTCCCCCAAAATTGTGAAAGTGTATTGTTTTCTGTGTATTCTAGGAGTTATGGAGTGACAGAAATGAGATACCCAAAATTCCTTCTGTAAAAACATTTGACTCTAATATGTAAAAAAAAAAAAAAAAATTAAACAGGATTTTGAAACTGACATATCCAGTGTTTAGATTTTTGTACTAGAAATGTATGCAAATTAGCACATATTTAATTAAATAATGCCTCATTTGCATATTTAAACCTAACGTTTTAGAAAACTTGTAGTACAAAAAATGTTTGCAATTATCAATGTAATCAATCAACTGGGTAAGCAAGGCAGTAACTATTGGTTGTTGTTTTATTACCCTATTCACCTGCAGTATCTCGTCTGTGATTTTTCTCAATATTTATTTTTTTTATTTTTTTTTTTTGCACCCTCAGATTCCAGATTTTCAAATAGTTATATCTCGGCCAAATATTGTCCTATCCTAACAAACCATACATCAGTGGAAAGCTTATTTATTCAGTTGATGCATAAATCTCAATTTCCAAAAATGTACCCCTATGACTGGTTTTGTGGTCCAGGGTCACATATGTATACTGCTGTTTAACATTTTAGGGTAGGTAAGATTTTGGAAAGAATCTCTGATGTGCTGTTAAGATTTGTGGGGAAATCATGATAAACTTTTTCATGACTCTTTAAAGAATAGAAGGTTCAAAAGAACAGCATTTTTTTTTAAATTGATTAGTGTGTTCTTGCTGAATAAAAGTTATATCTTACTAACCCCAAACTTTTGAATAGTGGTGTATTTACATATTATTTTCTTTTTTTACCTATATATGTTTTAGTATATATTAGTTTCACAATGAATAGTTGCTGTCAACTGCCGCTACCTAATATGCACACATAAAGCAATGATGCAATATATAATACAATATGCTGAGTTCTACATTTATGTTATTGAAATTACCATGAGAAATGTTGAAATTACAAAGTAGATGACACCACTTTTAATAAAATATTTAATTGCTAAATTAGAGGATTAGTTCACCTAAAAATGAAAATTCTGTCATTAATTACTCACCCTCATGTCATTCCAAACCCATAATACCTTTGTTCATCTTCAGAACACAAATTAAGATATTTTTGATCAAATCCGAGAGCCTTCTGGCATTACATAGACAAAAACAGAACTACCACCTTCAAGGCCCAGAAAGGTTGTAAGGACATCAATAAAATGGGGTTGTGGTACTCGTGTGTTGAATAAAGTCATTATTTTTGTGTTCTTTGCACACAAAAAGTATTCTCATAGCTTCATAAAATGAAGTTTGAACCACTGATGTCACATGGACTTTTGTGTCTATGTCCTTACTACCTTTCTGGGCCTTGAGCATGGTAGTTGCATTTCTGTCAGAAAGGTCAGAAAGCTCTTGGATTTCATCAGTAATATCTTAATTTGTATTCTGTATATGCACAAAAGTCTTACAAGCTTGGAACAACATGGGGGTGAGTAATTAATGACAAAATTTTCATTTTTGGGTGAACTATCCTTCTAAGCATGCAGCAAGTAACGCTTACTATTATAACGCCACTGCCATTTTATTCTTTTGACATGAAAACAGTCAAGTAAAAGAGAAGTTGAAGCTTTCATAAATTTAAAGAATGAAAACCCATACACTTCAATCAATTCAACATGAAACAGCATTAGATATGTAAAGCAGTTATTATAAAAATGGATACTTTATTCTCTCGTGCTGTTAGATTGGTTCTTTGAAGATCTTGAAGGAGATCAGTTGTAACTCTCAGATTCGGCAAACTATTGCTGATCTGGGTGGTTTGCAAACCATGGTATCCATCCTGGACTCTCCTGAGAAAGAGCTGAAGAGCCTGGCTGCAGAGACCATCGCCAACGTGGCCAAGTTCAGACGGGCCCGCAGGACGGTCCGACAGCACGGTGGAATCAAGAGACTGGTGAGAAATGTGAAATGTTCTTATCAAAACAGGTTGACTATGATTAAAAACTTGCACAAGTGACAAAGGGTGGAGAATATGTTGAAGGAACATATATATATATATACCACACTCTATTTCTCCACTCTCTCTTTCTTTTGAGACTGTTTCTTCCAGTCATTTTCTATGCCAGCATCAAAGGGAGCACATTGCAGGTAAAAACAGATTGAATGTCAGGCTCCCCCTCATCCTGGCATGTGTGTTTATTGACAGAGTGACGCTCGGTATGATTAGGGCTCGCGTGTTACTCTGCTCTGTATATTTACTCGGGGCCAGACTCGGACGTTCTCAATGTAGCTATCATAGATTAGTTACATTTAAAGACCCAGACCACCTCTGAACAGCACACGCGTGTAATGCTGCGTTAGAGCGGCCTTTCTGGCTTGACGGCAGGGGAAACATGAAATTTACTCTTTGAAGGATGTGGTCATTTGTAGATTTTGGTGTGACATAGTCTGAATTTTCAAGCCCTCTTAAGTAACAGCCAATCTTTGGCTGATGATGAATGTTTAGATGAATGTTGGCAGCTTCAGGGCAGGAGATTGTGTTCCACATCCTGCAGACTCGGTGACAGAAGTGCACTGAAGATGTCATAAAGTACACCATGAGCCTTTTAATAAAACATTCAAGTTCGTTTTTACATGAAACGACTCTTTTACCTTAATGCCGAGTGAAGTGAAAACAATATAAAGCACAATAATGAATAGTAATGTAGTAATAAGAATATCATGTGAAGCAGACTGACAAATCTATTGCAGTATTTCAGAATTCAAGTACAGAAAAGTGTGTTTGAAAAGCTGAAGTTGTTTCTGGCAGGTGGAGTTGTTGGACTGCGTGCCTGACGGTGTGTCTCTGAGCGCGGAGCAGGAGAGGGACGCGGAGGTGGCGCGCTGTGGGGCTTTGGCTCTTTGGAGCTGCAGCAAGAGCACCAGGAACAAGGAATCCATTCGTCGGGCCGGGGGAATCCCTCTGCTCGCTCGGCTGCTCAAGTCATCACAGAAGAACATGCTCATCCCTGTGGTGGGAACATTGCAGGAGTGTGCTTCAGAGGTTTGCTTCATCTGTTAGAATGAGCCAGTTTTAGATTATGAGTGTAGACATGTTTTGAAAACCCTATCACAAACAAACAACACTGTACTATGTGTGTGCAAAACCAAAAGCAGATGCTTGAAATTTTTATTTGAAATTTCTTTATTAGCTAGTCTCTGAAACAAATTTAGTGTAGGATTGACCCTATGTCCGACAAACAGTGCTGCTCCCACACTTCACATCATGTGTTCACGCAGTGAAAAATAAATCGCGATGCAAAGAGGAAACTTACTACACGCTGGCAGACAAGACAGAGCGGGTTACTTCTGGTATGAAACAAGGTCTCAGCTTTAAAATGTTGTCATTTTTTAAGAAATAAATAGGTTACCGTTTTGTGGCTCCTTAATGTGCTTTCACAGATCACTGTATTGGCTTATTAGATCATTGACATATGACACGATCATCTTTTCTGCTTTACTTAAAGCACAAAAAAAAAAAACAAAAAAAAACATGAATGAACATCATAACGTATCTTACTGTGGAAAGATGTTAATACACACAATATTTCAAGTTTAAGTCCACCTAATTTAATCACCTTTCTGTTTTGTTTGTCGGACAGAATGGCGAATCTGCCATTATGATTGGTCAGATCGCCTGTCAGTCAAGCTGTTTGCGAACAGTCAGTTGCTAGTAAATCTCACAACTAACAGTGTTTGATTAAATGAAATTTTGACAGTTCCTCCAGAATTTTATGATTTTTGCAATCAAAATGACTGATTTTGTGGTTGTAATTTAGAGAAGTTTGTAAACATTTTGAAATTTGCACATATTCTAAATGATGTTAGATGCACAACAGTCATGCATGACACAAAGAACAAACAATATGCATAACAAAATTAGGGATAATTCAGTTAGATAATTATAATTTAGTTTTTGTGAGACCCAAATTTTAGCAATTATTTTGTGGTGAAATGACAAATTCTGCAGGATTTCCCATTTCCAATTGTTGACGTTTTGTTGAAATTTTTTTTTTTTTCTTCACTGGATTCAGCGATCACACAAATGCAAAAAACTGGAGGGACTTGTTTTGAAGTACAAAGACTGAAATGCTATAGTATGTCTTTGTAAAACAGAAGAAAGAAATGAATGCTATTATTCAGCAAAGATACATTAATCAAAAGTGACAGTAGAGACATTTATAATGGTAAAAATGTTTCAAATTAATTTTTGTTCTTTTAAACTTCTATTCATCAGAGAATCCTGAAAAAATATTAAGCAACTATTTTCAACATTGATAATTAATAAGAAATGTTTCTTGAGCGCCAAATCAGCATTTTAAATGTATTTTTAGAGGATCATGTGACACTAATGACTGGAAGTTCTTCAGCTAAAAAAAAATCATCTTTGCCATCATAGGAATAAATTACATCTGAAAGAATATTAAAATAAAAAATGTAAATAATAATTCATAATTCTGTTTTGATTGTGTTTTTTATTCTTTTATTTTGTATTTTTTTTAGTGTGGTTAAAAAAAATTAAAGCAAGAAGCCATGGTTTACAGTGAATTTATAACAGCTAAGGGGCATTGTTAGGCTTTTATAAAACGGTTATTCCATATACGGAGTAAGGTTTCACAAAATAAAACAGAGCAAATAAAGTAATTATATTAATAAAATGAATAAAACAATATTCTTCCGCCAAACAATGTAGTCCCTCAGAAACGGCTGTGGTTGCTGAACAGCACACAGACGTAAACAAAGATGTATGTTTGTAGTGGAATTTTCGAACAGCTTCGAACGTGGCTCAACCAATCAGAATCAAGGACCGGAACTATCCGTTTTATAAAAATAAATGAATAATAATAATAATCGTGTAGTAATAATCTCACAGACACACTGAACAGTTGTTTAATTTTAATTCTAAATGTATTTTTCTAACAATGCTATGTTTACATACACAAAAGTATTGTGAACCATAATGCAAGCTACAAATGCTACATGTAAAACTACTCTATGTAAGGACACTTGCTCGAAAATAGCACGCTGTTCATGAAACCTTACTTTTGACTGGCAGATTGTTTCTATTAAAGGACCGGTTTGAAGATGTGAATGACTGTATGAGGCCAGAAGCAAGAAACCCTAGGATGAAATAAGCGCTACGCCGCTGCACGCAGTGTTGTTTGGCAGGGCAGAGTGGTTTTTACAGTAGGTGTTCAGCGTGGAGAGTCATTCTGCATGTTTGTGTTGGCAGAAGAGCTACAGAATTGCTATACAGACTGAGGGCATGATTGAGGATCTGGTGAAGAACCTCAGCTGTGACAACCAGGAGCTCCAAATGCACTGTGCCAGCGCTATCTTTAAGGTACGGCCGTACACACTCAGCTACACTTTTCTTTGGCACTGTATAAAAGGGGTGAGGTTGAGGTAAAAAACGAAATGAAAATACTAATTTAGTCCTGGCTCTGATCATCATCGTCTCGATGCTGCCTAAATCTGTGTACTGTGTGTGTGTGTTAGTGTGCTGAAGATAAACATACCCGTGATTTGGTGCGGCAGTACGACGGACTGAAGCCACTGGTCATGTTGCTCAACGAAGCTGAAAACAAGCAGTTACTAGCGGCCACGACCGGAGCCATCTGGAAGTGTTCCATCAGCTTGGAAAATGTTGCTAAGTATGTAACTACAGAGCTTCTGCGCAAACATTTCTTTAATTTTTCCTCTCAGAACAACCGTAATTACTCATCATGTGTGGAAGAAATATTTTATACAGTATAGTAAGTCATATCATTTATCACGGTAAATGAATATGAGGTTTAGGGGTTGTAACTTGCAGAATACAGGTTTAAAACAACTGTACTACATAGCTCATCTTAATTAGGTTTCATTCCTAAATTCCTAAAAATCAAAATTTGATTGTGTGGTCAATAGACCTCTTGATCTCACCGTGGCATATTTAGACTAGGAGGAGTCAAGTCGATGCGAGATGCGTAATTGGCTCCAGATTTGGTCAAATTGTGCACGGCTCATGAAAAGGGGTCTGGTAAGGTGAAGGACAGGAGATGTGCAATCAAACGCAGCCTTCGTTTTTATGAGATGTCTCATTTGTTCACTTCTAACACTCAGATTTTCCATGGCTCAAAGCTGTCAACCATTGTCCATCGGAGTCTGCGCTGAGTGCAGCTACAGAAGTGATTATTTGAAGAGAGAACAAAAGTTTTTATAAACTCTGTGAATGAGCTCTGATCTTTTATGATGACTTTTTGCTGGAGGAATGCGAATTGTTCTTTCACCCATACCGCTAACAAAAGATGAAGTAAAGTGTTGATTTTATAGACACCCGTGATGTGTTAGTCGAGGTCGTTGCTCCATTAGTGGCAAGTGGGCTGTGGGAGATGTGGAATGCTTCCCTGAAACAGTCGTGCTGTAATAATCAGGAGTGTAAGCTGAAAGACTCTTAAACCGTTTGTCATGTAAAGCACGCTGGTCTTTCTTCCAACGTCACTTAGCTCGGTGAAGATGATGACCATCCTGGAGGCTTTCCTGGTGTAATTTTTCTGGCGGCTGATGTCTTTTAAGCAGTCGTTTTCCCCCATAAATACAAAAAACCCTTGGAATCATCATCTGGCCTGCCCGTTCTGTCACACAAGCACTCTCATATAAAAGTGATTTACACATATTACTTTGCTTTGCAGTATGCGTTTGGGGACATGTACTCTACAGGGCTCAAAAATGCATTATTTAATTCCACCATTACCTGTCTATAAATTACCAGGTGTTATTTTCACAACTTTGAAGCCAGGGAGCTGATAAATCTACATTTTTAGTTTATGATAAGAGCGTTTTTTTATGGGATTGTTATAGACTAGGATCTGTAGAAGGATCTACTGTCTGGCCCAACACCAGCCGCAAATAGAATAGTACTGAAAGAGGAATTCAGAGGGAGGCTTGTGTCTGAAATGGCCCAGTAGCAGCAAGGCCGCTCTCTCTCCACCTCATAAGTCAAAACTGACAAAAGCTCATCCCGCGTTTACATCAGGCTTAGTTTACTGAAACTGGAGGCAGGTGCCCCTTGCCACATTCAATTCACTTAATGTCCCATTAGCCAAATAAGTGTCTTCTAAGAAAAGTAATGCTCTGTGAAAACATTCAGTTGTTAAGATTGTGGTTGTGCTAGTACCTCTGAAGAAGCCTTGTTGAAACGTATGCTTAAAAGAGAGATTAAACAAGCTAGTAAACAAACTTGGTGAACACTACTGAGGTATGAGCTCCTGTTCACACAGAAAAAGATTCATTTTCAAAGTGTTTTGTTTCATGTGATGCACAATATTGTTCTTAAGGTATTTAAAAGGATAGTTCACCCAAAAATTTAAATTACTCACCCTCGTGTCGTTCCAAAAACGGAAGACCTTTATTCATCTTCAGAACACAATTTAAGATATTTTTGATGAAATCTGAGAGCTTTCTGACCCTGCATAGACAGCAACACAACTAATTAATGACAAAATTTTCAGCTATCCCTTTAAAGGAGAAGGACAAAAATTAACAGATAATTTACTCACCCCCTTGTCATCCAAGATGTCCATGTCTTTCTTTCTTCAGTCGTAAAGAAATTGTTTTTTGAGAAAACATTTCAGGAATTATCTCCATATAGTGAACTTCTATGGTGCCCGCCAGTTTGAACTTCCAAAATGCAGTTTAAATGCCGCTTCAAAGGGCTATAAACAATACCAGCTGTTGTACCTTTTTTTTTGTAAAGGTTTGATCTTCATTGCATGTTCACTTTGTAAACATTGGGTTGGTACTTCTGCAGCGATGTTGGATGATTTTGAAGTTGGAGAAGAAACTGAAATGGGAGTTTTTCGACCTACCCTAACTGACATGAACAGGAATACACAGAGTTCAGATCTAGACAAGACGAGCGTGAGGTTAAAATATATATATAATATAATACAAAAAAAAAAAAAAAATATATATATATATATAATTATTATTATTAATATTTTTATTTTTTATTAAAATATCCGATCGTTTCTCTAGATAAGACGCCCTTTAGAGCCCTTTGAAGCTGCATTTATACTGTATTTTGGAAGTTCAAACTCAGGGGCACCATAAAAGTCCACTATGTGGAGAGAAATCCTGAAATGTTTTCCTCAAAAAACATAATTTCTTTACAACGAAAGAAAGAAAGACATGAACATCTTGGATTACAAGGGGGTGAGTAAATGATTTGTACATTTTTGTTCTGGAAATGAACTTCTCCTTTAATACTTAAAGGGATGCTCAACCCAAAAATGAAAATTCTGTCATCATTTACTCAACATCATGCCATCCCAGATGCATATGATTTTCTATCGTCTGTGGAACACAGAGATTAGAGAAAGTAATCCCTAAAATTGTGAGTAAAATACAAGTTGATGCGTCCCTCAAAATTGATGCTTTAAAAACCATGGAAAATAACCAAGACGAATAAGTTAAAAGCCCCTTTCACACAGCAATCCCGGTAAATTGCCATACAATTACCAGTATGACTTTACGGGTAGATACACAAACATGCTGTTCACACAGGCAATGACATTCTGGCTTTTTACCAGTAAGAAACCATTCGCACATCAGCACCAAAATGCTGTAAATTCTGCTATGTCAGTAATCGGAAATTATTGTTGCGTCGCTGTATTCACTGTAGTTTCACTGTCTGTCCAATTTGCCAACATTTTTTAAGTCTGAGTGACAGGCATGACAGGCAAGGGGGTGATCAAAAAGAACATGTTTGTGCTTTTATAAACATGAGACACACATAATAGTATCCAATTCCAGAGCCGCAGCCCTGATAAATGGGAAAGAAGGCTGGGTGTTGAGCACCAACACGTTGAAAAAGCTGTGAGATGAGATGCAATGGTCAAAGATGTCCAAAAAAAGCAGCAAAAGTAAACAGCTTCAAGTAATCACATTAATCTCCATAAGAATGCTATGATTGGCCAATTTGGACCAGAGCAGACTTTATTCGTCAGCGCGCTCTATGTGTCTATACCGGTAATCTTCATTCTGCATTCACACAGAGCACATACCTGTAATCTCTGGCTACATCAGAGATTACAGGTGTTTCTCATACCGGTAAAAATTTACAGGTATTTTTAAAAAGGTCCTGTTTACACATGATCTCTTAACGGTAATTTGCCAGTAATTTACAAGTAAAATGTGTGAAAGGGGCTAATGTATTCTGAAGTGAAACAAACGGTGTATGAGAGAAAGATGTACTAAAAAAAAATAATATATTAAACTTTAAACTATAAACAGTTACTTCCACCCACTTGGCAAATGCATGTTTATAAGTTCACACGTTGTGAAGCTTGATGTGAGTACGTTGTGAAACTCGCAGATGATGGTCATCTGTGCTTTTGTGTCATTTTTTCATCAACCAGGTGATATAGATTAAAGGAGAAGTCCACTTCCAAAACAAAGATTCACATATAATGTACTCACCCCCTTGTCATCTCTTTCTTCATGTCTTTCTTTCTTCAGTCGAAAAGAAATTGTTTTTTGAGGAAAACATTTCAGCATTTTTCTCCATATAATGGACTGATATGGTGCCCGATTTTGAACTTTCAAAATGCAGTTTAAATGCAGCTTCAAACAATCCCAGATGTGGTTGTAAATGATTCCAGCCGTGAAAGAAGGGTCTTATCTAGCGTAATGATCGGTTATTTTCTTAAATTTCCTATTCATGACAGTTAGGGTATGTCGAAAAACTCCCATCTCATGTTCTCCCTCAACTTCAAAATCGCTGTTTTACCTTTTTTGTTAAGGGTGTTTGATCTTCTTTGCATGTTTACTTTGCAAAGACTGGGTCGGTACTTCTGCAGTGATGTAGGATGATTTTAAAATGATTTTTGTAGTTGAGGGAGAAAATACGATTGGAGTTTTTCGACATACCCTAACTGTCTTGAGCCAGAATACACAGAGTTCAGGGAGAGCAAGACAAGACGAACATTTGAGAATAAAAAGTATTTAAATTGTTTTTTTTTAATGAAAATAACTGATCGTTTCGCTAGATAAGACCCTTCTTCATCGGCTGGAATCGTTTACAACTGCATTTGGGATCGTTTGAAGCCGCATTTAAACTGCATTTTGGAAGTTCAAAATCAGGGCACCATATCAGTCCATTTTATGAGAAAAATGCTGAAATGTTTTCCTCAAAAAAAAACTGTTTCTTTACGACTGAAGAAAGACATGAACATCTTTGATGACAAGGGGGTGAGTACATTATATGTGAATCTTTGTTTTGGAAGTGGACTTCTCCTTTAAAGTCATGTTCATTTTGTGTGGTTTTTGAAGTATTAACTTTAAGGGTCCCATCAACTTGCATTTTATGGACTCACAAAGGTGGATTTTTTTTTTCTCTAAAAATCTTTTTTTTCTATCCTTTAAGATTCTGTTGAAGAATCTTTTTCCTTACTATTGCAACACCTTTTTCATCATATTTTATATAGAACCAGGTCTTTTATCAGTGTATTAGTTCTTATATCAACTCTTTATCTTTATCCAGAACATAATAAAGATTCATTTTGTACTAGATGTGCCAGACTAAATAGAGTTACACCTCTTCCGTTATTTTCCCATGATGGCCTGTATTGTGCTGCGTTCACTTGCACAGGTGGCTGGTTGAGGGTTTTAGACGTCAGCTATATAGAAAACCACTGTGTTACTGGCAGAATATTTAATGCATACTTGGACATGAAGAAAGAACTGGTTTTATTACAATTTTTTTTTTTGTTCAACATATAAAGAATCAAGGTTGAACACAGCATTTGGAATAAAACAAACCAACCATTTATGTAAAATTAAATCGGCCGAGGGAGGGGAGCGCGAGGTCAGTGATCATTTACCAGGGAATGTTTTCCCGATCCATCTGGTCTCTGTGTAAGCGCAGTGTGCCATTTCAAAAACAATCACGGCCTGGCGTTTTAAGGCGAAAATCATTTCAGAATGTATTTTACAGTGGTCATAATTTTGAGGTGCTTTTCCTTCTTATTTTCCTCCGCTGAAAGCACACAAGCTGAGAGTTCTGGTGTTGCCAGCAGCAGACAGCATGTCTTTGTGTGGCTGATGAGAGGGCTGGTCACGTGCGTCCAGCAGAAAGAGGGGTTCAGGGCTGGGTCGAAGGGGCTTTTAGAAGGTGGCGGTGACCGAAGAGGATGTGAGACCTCCACAAATGTGCTGGGAAAAGCATATGTTAACCATTTACCTGAATAATGATGCATAAAATTAAAATTGTTATATTATAACAAGAAAATATTAGAATGATTATGCTCATAACCTTAATTCAATTATACACAAAGGGTGATATTCACTGGAGTTTTTAGTCATATTCATGCAATATCACAGTCATCTATGATCTTTCTGCTAAGAATTCATGAAATGCTTAATTACGCACTAATTTCTAATGATGATTATTCTAAATCGGCCAAAATAATTGAAATGGGTTGAAATCATTGACCGAAACAGTGACACTTATCTAATGGAGTGCTTTTACCATGTCAGCATCTATTTTGTGCACACAACATGGATGGGTTACAACAGGTAAACAGCAGTTTACCCATTTCGCTGTTACCAAAAATGATGCTGGAGAAGCAATTTGTAAAATTAGTTTGCCTAAATTAGTGACATTGCTGACTACTATAATTTGAACAGCATACGGAGTTCAATAACCCAAATTTTAACTACCAAAATGTTGTTTTTTGGCTAAACGAACACTTGGTTTCAGTGTTTCGGTTAAAAAACATACATATATGTTTGCCCTTCACTACTGATTTCCTCTACTTTTTCTACAGTAGTGCCATCAAAGTGATCCATAATTGCTTCATTTAGAAATCACTGACCTTTGTTGTTGCTTTACAAAACATCCCATAGAAATAAACTGGAGATGTCTATGAACAGTGAAATACTATGTAAAATGTTCTCAAAAAGTAGTTAAAATTTATTGGAAATCTTACATGGGCTGGAATGAAGCCCAGCTAAATTACACAATGACATGATTAAAAATCAAAAAGAATGCTGGAAAACAATTCTCAAAGTAAACTCAAAAGAGAAAAGCATAAATTTAAAATGAAACCGACATTAGGAAAGTATAAAAGCTTGTCTGAGAAAATGGGTGAAGGCAACGGTTGCTAAGTCCGGAATGTTTTAACTGGGTCTTAGGAAAGGGTCAATTGTTCTGTTAATTCTATACTATCAATCAGAGGCAATAAGAGCATTTAGTCTGCTGTTAGGAGCTCTAAAACGGTGCATGCTCACTTTTTAATCTTTTTTTTTTTTTGTGGTAGCGACTGACCGGTGCTGTTTCATGTTGTTTCTCTTGGCATGATTATTTGGCAGGTTGATGTTGGCTTTACAAAAATAGACAACACCCACAGTCCATTTATCAGAGGTAACATGTAATTACTCCACAACTTTAATGTAGCATGCTGATAACACTTCACTGATGGCATCTCTGTTTTACATGCTATGTTTAAGTGTAGCCCTTGCCTTTTTATGCTGAGCTAATTTTGGCAGCTGTTCTTTTAATTTCTGTTTTACTTGCAAGAAATGTTTGGTTGACTTTGACCAGAGCCAAGTGACCTTGGATACTCAATGGTCTTCAGGGCAGCTTCGCCAGAAACCGTAACTGTGAATAAAAACAGCCGTATAGCTTAACCGTACATCAGAAATTAGTTGAGGCTCCCTGCGACCACATTATATGCCTTTTAAATGTTTACTGTAGTTTACCACTACTTGGCAAACAAAGCCAGAATCGCACCAGAAGCTCTAGTTGTCTTGCTCCAAACCAGAAAACGTGGTCATAAATGCATATTGAGCGCAGCGTGGGAAATGTTGCGGTGATAAAGCATCACCGGATTTATTCTCCTCCGAGATATCCACAACCCTTACGAATGCTTCCTGTTGCTATTTAGGGTTTCGAGTCTTCATGTTTTTGCAATCCATTGCCATGATAGAAAAAAATGCTTCATCTAATTATAAACAAACTATTTCATGTTTTTGTGTCCATTGAAGAAAGTTCCTTCAGAGCAATATTGACACAACTTGCTCTCTTTCATCGAATTCCCATGGATTTGCCATTATCCCACACATTTAAACCCTAAATTTTAAATACACAGGGGAAAAGCTCACTATTCATTACAAAACTTTATACAGCTTTCAACAGCTGTGATTTTAGTTTTTTTTTAATTACAAGCAAGTGTGTTCACAGAGGAAATGTGCCCAAGTTTGGAAAAGAGTGCACCATAAATGCTTGTTGTGCGGAAGCAACAGGAAATGGTATGTTTCTTGCAGATAAGCAATTGATGACTTTTGTATATTGAGCCATAGTGTTTTTCATTGAAAACACTTTGGATTTGCATAGGAGTAATCATTTCTTGCTCTTTCTTTCTCACAGGTTTCAGGAGTATAAGGCACTAGAAATTCTGGTGGGCCTGCTCAAAGACCAACCTGAAGAGGTGCTTGTTAATGTAGTGGGTGCTTTGGGAGAATGTGCACAAATATCGGAGAATCTTTCTACTATCCGCAAAAGCGGTGGTATCCAGCCTTTGGTCAACTTACTCACCGGCACCAACCAGGCCCTTTTGGTCAACGTCACAAGAGCCGTGGGAGCCTGTGCCACTGACCCCGAGAACATGGCGTAAGTCATACCTCTTACCACTTTACAAATCAAATAATAACACTCAGACTGTTTTCACAGTTTTTGCATTACCTAATTAACATGGATCCAGAACAGTTGTCCAGAAACAGTCCAGCAGCTGACAATGCTCACTGTGTCCAACCTTGGCCTTGTAATCCCTCTCACTGTTGTCGTTGGCTCGGTTTAGGATGACAGTGCATTGTTCTTCTTCTCTGTAAAAGATTCCATGTTCACCGCTTCTGCGGTGGATCCAACGGGCCCTGGGATGTGCTGCTTGACCAGTCTCCGCACTCCACAGATGCAGGGCAAGAGCCCTCAGCCCTGGTGCTGTAATTACAGGGCTCGGAGATCTGTGTTTACTCTACCTGCTGTGAGACTCATAGCTGCGGCCAGGGTGGAGGCCTTTTATTGTCTCAGTGCGGTCAGTTTGTATAAGCTGCAAAGCACTTCTGACAACGGCCATTTGGACTTGCTAAACAGAAACAGGCAGGCGAGCATAAGCACAGATGAGTACACAGAATGTCTTTTTCAGCTTTTCACCCCATGCACTTTACTGTATTGTACTAGATTATAGTCTGTATTGAGTGCCGTGCAATAAAAGCCTGTGTAATCATGAGATAATGGCGAGAAACATCTTTTCAGGTGCTGTCACAGGCTGCACGCAAAACAACTGAACAGCATGACCAGTGTAGTCTAATTTGCTAACAAATACAGTTGAGGTCAAAAGTTTACATGCACCTTGCAGAATCTGCAAAATGTTAAGTATTTTACCAAAATAAGAGGGATCATGCAAAATGTATGTTATTTTTTATTTAGTACTGACCTGAATAAGATATGTCACATCAGAGATGTCTACATATAGAGAAAATAATAATTGAATTTCTAAAAATGCAAGCCCGTTCCAAAGTTTTCATACATTTGATTCTTAAACGCTGTGTTGTTACCTGAATGATTCACAGCTTTTTTTGTTTTTAGTGATAGTTGTTGAGTTCCTGCAAGTTAAACTGCCCACTGTTCTTCAGAAAAATCCTTCAGATCCCACAGATTCTTTGGCTTTTCAGCATTTTTGTGTATTTGAATGCTTTTCAACAATGACTGTATGATTTTGAGATCCATCTTTGTACACTGAGGACAACTGAGGGACTCACATGCAACTATTACAGAAGGTTCAAACGCTCACTGATGCTTCAGAAGGAAAAACAATGCATTAAGAGCCAGGGGGTGTAAACTTTTGAACAACTTATTTTGCCTAAATATCATATTTTCTTTTCATTTAGTACTGCCCTTCAGACGCTACAGAAGATACTCACATGTTTCCCAAAAGACAAAATACATTTACCCTGATCTTCAAATTCAAAAAGTTTTCACCCCCTGACTCTTAATGCTTTGTGTTTCTATCTGAAGCATCAGTGAGCGTTTGAACCTTCTGTAATAGTTGCATAGGAGTCCCTCAGTCAAAAGAAGAATCTCAAAATCGTACAGACATTGTTGGAAATGGTGCCCTGAAGGATTTTCCTGATGAACAGTGGGCAGTTTAACTGTTCAGGACAAATACAAGAACTCATCAACAACTATTACTAAACAAAAAAACACAGCTGTGGATCATTCTGGTAACAACACTGTATTACAAATCAAGTGTATGTAAACTTTTGAACGGGGTCATTTTTATAAATTCAGCTATTATTTTCCCTTGTGGACTATATGTAAACGTATTTTATGTGAAATATCTTATTCAGGTTAGTACTAAATAAAAATAACTTACATTTTGTATGATCTTATTTTGGTAAAATGATTAACATTTTGCAGATTCTGCAAGGTGTATGTAAACTTTTGACCTCAACTGTAAGTCATGAATTATTTTAGTAAATAAAAAACATGCATTGTGACCAGTATAGTCTGATTCCTGAAACAAATGACTCTCACAAGTTAGTTCTTTTAATGAATAGTTTAAAAAGACGATTTACCAGAATTAATTAGTTTGAAACACAGCCCTGTATAATTTACAACATTAGCAGAGGGAGCATTTCTTTCATATATAAGCAAAATAAGACTATATAACTGAAATGTACCCAATTGAATCTGTGAATCTAATTTAATAAAATTGGATCAAATTTGAAAACAAAGAGCCTGTGGATGGGATTTGAATCACTACCCAGACCTAGTGGTGAGCTGTGGTTAAAGGTTTAGTTCACCAAGAAATGAAAATTCTGTCATTAATTACTCACCCTGATGTTGTTTCAAACCCATAAGACCTTCGTTCAGCTTCGGAACACAGATTAAGACCCTCCATAGACAGCAAGGGAACTACCATGGCACAGAAACGTAGCAAGGAAATCGGTAAAATAGTCCATGTGACATCAGTGGTTTAACCGTAATTTTATGAAGCTACGAGAATGTTTTTAATGCGCAAAGAAAACAAAAATAACGACTTTGTTCAACAATTCTCTTCTGCGTCATTTTTGTTTTTGGGTGAACTATCCCTTTAACAAACAGAAAAACAAGTATCGTTGTCTTTAATATACACAGAGCACAAAACTGCCGTGTAATTCACACATTCACAGAGATTTTAGTATTGGTTTTCTGTATATTTAGCACATCTGACTCTCATTGCTTTTACAAGACTGTTATAGACTGCAGTCCCCTTCTTAATTAATGCTGGACACAAATGAAGAGCGTTTTGTTCCCCTCTCTCCGGCACCCAAGCTCACACAGCCTTTGTCTGAAACATTAATACGTTTATGGATGTGAGCAACCACAGTGGTGTAGTAAAAGTCCACAAAGCCTGTTTTTGAAGAAATAAGGTCATTCATTTCATTTAACTCTTTGACTGACCAAGAACGTCAGTTTTGTAGATCTATGTAACAGCTCTTGAACATGTTGTTCTTGTTTTCTCATGGAATCTATATTTAGGACCTGTCTTTTTGTTCCCATTTCCTTGTAGTAACAAAAGAGTCTTTTTTTAATGCTTCTCAATCCTTTTTGTTCCGTGTTGACGGTTTATTTTGAGAATTAAGCGCAGTAGTGTACAAAGCAATTAGCATAGCTCGTATTTGATTATTGTTTTCTTTTGTACAACAGCATGTTCAGGCCTGTTTCTGAAATTAAAAGCAGTAAAAGGAATTCATAACAGTCTGCCTTCTACATGGTACAAAATACTCTGGAACTCTAATAAATAATTGGTCAATTTTAAAACACACTAAGTACCTTTTCAAAATGATTTATTGAAGTATTAGAGCTTTATACATCTAATGGCCAACAACATTTTCCATTGTTGTTGTCAAACACACAAAGTTCCATGGCTAAACCAGCCCAGGGACTGATTTCTAGATATATCCTACTACTGTAGTGTTGAGTGCATCTTACCTGTTCAAGTGCAGCATTATGTCCTTCTCCTGAAGGATTTAGTGGCCTCTCGGGATGGCGTGGGGCTCTCCTTGTTATCATGCTTCTCAAACTGATTTATTATCAGGACAGGGTCAGGGGGTACGCTTGGCGTTAAGATGGCTCTGACCAGTGCTCGGCCCATCCTCCGTTCACTGGTTCCCCTCTTTGCGGCGTGGTTTAGCAATTATGACAGCTTTGAATGTCGGCCTTGTCGCTGGATGCACACATGGGAAACAGGTTACATGTTATTTATACCTGACAAACGGACCGCACTGAAGAGTCATTTTCCCGTTCTTCCCAGAGCCTGACTACATCCTTTAGTAGAATCATATCCGCAGCATGAAATACAGCCTGTTCTTAAGTAAACCTCACTCAGAAGCAGTGAAATATAGAAAGACTTGTCTCAGAATGTTTGACTTGGAAAACGTACTTTCTCTGGGTTTTTTCCTCCGAGTCGCCGACAGGAACCGAGTTAAACGGTGCGCTCGGTGCGAGTGTGTGTGAATGTGTGTGTTTGTCCACGGTCTGCTATAAATATCCGCACGGACCTCCTAAAAGCATTGTACGGGTCAGGCCTCGGCCAGGCTGATGCGAACATGTTTTAATGGAGTTGTTGGAAGGTTTGGAAGGTGAGCAGGGGGTACCGGCGTAAGGGACTGAGCAGGTGGGATGTGATGGGAAAGCCATGCTGAGCAGCTTTCTGATCTGCTACTGGAATGTTTTCATCATCACACCAGGAGGGATAGTCTGCTGCAAAGCCAAACTGAACCCTGGGAAAAACAGACATATAAACATGTTGGGAAAACAAGTCATGAGCTTACACTGTACAGTGCACTGTAAACTTTGTAATGGGGAGTGATAAATCAGGTTGATGTGACGTCTCTCTCAGTATCCAGAAGTTACAAGTTGTTATTCTTCTCTCTCAGGATAATCGATCGCCTTGATGGTGTACGCCTTCTTTGGTCTTTGCTGAAGAACCCCAATCCAGAAGTTCAGGCCAGTGCTGCCTGGGCCATCTGCCCCTGCATTGAGAATGCAAAGGTAGGTTTAATTAAAGGTTTAATAAAACTTTACAGATAATTTACTCACCCCCTTGTCATCCAATATGTTCATGTCTTTCTTTCTTCAGTCATAAAGAAATTGTTTCTTGAGGAAAACATTTCAGGAATGTTCTCCATATTGTGGACTTCTATGGCGCAGCGAGTTTCAACTTCCAAAATGCAGTTTAAATGCAGCTTCAAAGGGCTCTAAATGATCCCAGATAAGGAAGAACGGTCTTATCTAGTAAAACGATCGGTTATATTCTTAAAAAAAATGTTCAATTTATATACTTTTTAACCTCAAATGCTAGTCTAGCTTTGAGATGCGCATGCATACTCTGTGTAACCCAGGTCAGTACAGTTAGAGATTGTAAAAAAAACTCCTATCTTATTTTCTCCTCCAACTTCAAAATCGTCCTATATCGCTGCAGAAGTACCGCCCTTTACAAAAAAGGTAAAACAGAGATGTAGGATCATTTTGAAGTTGGAAGAGAAAATGAGATGGGAGTTTTTCAACCTACCCTGATTGTATTGACCCGGATTACACAGAGTACGTATGCACATCGCAGAGCTAGACAAGACGAGCAAATGAGGTTAAAAAGTATATAAATTGTAACTTTTCTTTCTCGGCTGGGATCGTTTTGAGACCTTTGAAGCTGCATTTAAGCTGCATTTTGGATGTTCAGACATGTGGGCACCATAGAAGTCCACTATATGGAGAACATTCCTAAAATGTTTTCCTCAAGAAACATAATTTCTTTACGACTGAGGAAAGAAAGACATGAATATCTTGGATGACAAGAGGGTGAGTAAATTATCTGTAAATTTTTGTTCTGGATGTGAACTTCTTTAATATTGGCTGCCGCCTATGCAAAGTCTTGACTAGAGATGGCCAAGTTGCCCAAATCTAAATGCCACTGTGGTATCAATACTGAAAGAACATGAAGAACTACTACTTAATGCACATTTAAGCTAAAGCACTGCCCTCTATATCATTACCTGTCTACCAGTCCACAACATAAAAATCACAAGTTCAGAATTACAACATCCAGTTGGTCTCATCTATATATAGGATATAAATCTCATAGCTGGCAGAGAGCAAGCTTGCTTTCCTGAGCCTCTTGTGTAAGGCATTAACACAAATGCATTATTGTTCCTGTAGATTACCAGCACAATTACAAATAAAAGAGCATTGTTGTATAATGTATCTTTATATTTTATCTAAACCACGTTTTCTGCTTCTCTCAGGAAGAATTTCTTATCCTTTCTTTCTCTGTGTAGCCCCCTGGCTGTGATGTGTCACTAGGGCAGTGCAGGTTCACTTTATGGTCTGCAATGGGTCAGCAGTCTTTAGCATGCACATTCAGTGAGGGTTGGTGGCAAGGGCTTTGTGAAATTATGTACCCATCAGCCCAGGAACCTGTTCAGCCTCACAGCAGCAGTTATTTAGATAAAGGCCCATGTGGATTGAGTTAGCAGCTCCAGGGCCAGATTTATGAGAATCATGCTTGAGGAACCGCATCTGGGGACTTCAAAATCCCTACTGGCGTACAAACACGCACTCACAGATGTAGTTACTATGAATCCTCTAGTGATTATTAGCTACCGTAAGATTGTTCAGCTATGTAGTCCAAAGAATCAAGGTGTGGTCACATTGGCGATTTCTGCGAAATTCTGCGACATCTCTTTTAAACCAAACACTTTTCTGTTGGTTAACATGGCGAATCAACTTCAGCCCAATGTGAAATCTGTAAGGGGGAATCTTCCGCAAAATTCCTTTAGTATGTTTGTTTTTGTTTGTGGTGTCTCTCTTGAAGGTGGGTGAATTACTAGATTTAATTCTCAGGGAATGCATGTACTGATTATATGTACATCCCGGACAAGCCCCCAATGAGGCAGTCATGGCCTGATGGTTAGAAAGTCGGACTTGTAACCCAGAGATCACGGGTTTGAGTCTTGATTCGGGTAAGGATTGTATTTGACTGTAGAAGCGCTCTCCTCCACTCTCAATACCACTGAGCAAGACCTTGAGCAAGGCACCGAACCCCAACTTGTTTTTCAATCAGGTCTAGAAAGAAATTCAAAGCAGCTGAGTAGCGGCATAATCTTTGCAAATGTATTGGTGGGGGTCAAATATTTTTGGACCAATAGCAGTAAGTATTTGTTTATAACTGGTACAGAGTCTTTCTGAAAGTTCTGTCAGAACACCTTTTTGGATAGATTTTCTCATTAGGGCTCAAGCACCAAGGTGCGAAGACCCTATTGGAATTGCTCGGTTTCTTCTTCCTCTCCAAAATGAATAGCAGTTTTGAGGGTCTAAACATCTGAAACTCATGAAACTTTGCACATGCACCAGAAGTAGCGAAAATTTATATCTGATATGGGTTTCAGAAGTGGGTGTGGCAAAATGGCTCAATAGCACCACCTGTAAAATTTCAACAAAGTGCCACTCAAGCGGTTTTACATACATGTACGAATTTTGGTACACACATGTAACGCACCAATACCTACAAAAAGTAGGTACAAAGTCCAAAACCCAACAGGAAGTGTCTTATTTAGAATTTTCTCAGCAAGTTTTGTGCCGTTTTTGCCATTTTCAGGTGTTGTATTTAAACAAACTGATCAACACCAAATTTGGTCAGTGTAATCTAAAGCCCTTTGTGATGTTAAATTGCGATGATCTTGAGTTTTCATTGAAGGGCGTGTCCGTGGTGGCCTGACAAACTTCGACGTTTCGGCATGAAACAGGAAGTTGTTATAATTCAGACATACAATGTCCGATCGGCCCCAAACTTCACATGTTTGATAAGACTGTCCTGAACACATACCCATGCCCATATTCAGCTATAGTCATAGCACCACCTGCTGGCAACAGGAAGTGGCATGTTTTATGCTCTAACAAACGCTTCCTAGAGATTTCATGACATCAACATTATATTTGGTCAGTCTACTAAAGGCCTTTGCAATGTTAAATTGAGAAGATCTTGAATTTTCGTTAAAGGGCGTTTCCGTGGCGGCCTGACAAAGTTTGATGTTTCGCCATGGAAAAGAAAGTTGTTGTATCTCAGCCATACAATATCCGATCTGCCTCTAACTTCACATGTTTCATAAGAGTCCTGGCCTGAACACATCTAAAGGCTTATATTCTCTTATAATCATAGCGAAGACATCTACCATGTCAATATTCAGTGATAGTCATAGCGCCACCAGCTGGCAGCAGGATGTTTGGCACATATAAATGACTGTGATATATTCCTCTATATTTACCACTTTAAATGCATATTGCTCACCGCATATGTTTTCCTAAAGCCACCGGGTGGTGGTAACCCCGGATGTGAGGGCCCTTTCAACGCTGCTTGCAGCTTTAATTCTTTCCTTGTTTTCATTAGATATGCATTGGCTTCTTAAAAGTCATGACACACTGAGCTGTTAATCTGCATCAGTGACACTAGTTGAGTATGTTGAATCGGCGGCAGAGCTGGCCGATGAGAGAGATCACTCTGATTGGCTGTTCAGCTTGGTGAACCAGTGCACAAAATAATGGAAGTGATGAAAGCATACAAATGATAAAGCCAAGAGGGCACGCAAAGGACTCAACTGAGCAGACATATTCAAAGAAGCTATGTAGCAAATTGTCTGTGGTGAGCAAGATTTGTTTATGGTTTGCATATCCACAGTCCTAAGTCTTCCGGTGTCTCTTTTTGAATGATGAATGCAGGCTACTGCCACTTGCTGGTATGGAGAGTTGAGACCCTCTAATGCACGTGCAGAATGTACATGCTAATTGGTCAGTGGATGTAGTATTTGTGGTGTGTTCAAGCACAACCAGATGCAAGTGACATGAGGTGAAAACACAATCTAATAAGTTGACGTTAGTGCTCTTATGTGCACATTTTCCAAAAGCATTAATGTAAATGTTAAAATGTTAGACCTCACACTCAATTTCCTTAATGCTATAATATTTGTTGAGTGCAGTTCCCTCAATTTTGTCTCTCATATTCACACTCTCAGCATCTTGTTCCTTCCTTATTCTCCCTTGGGCCTTTTCCTTTCCCTCTTTCAGCTTGGCTTACACTGGTTTTTGTACACTGTTTGTGTTTCATCCGTTCTCCCTCTTTCTCCCTCACTCTTCCTCCCTCTCTGCACGTCTCGCTTCGTGCTGTGTTTGCTGATGTGGAACTTAGTTGGGGATGTTTTTGTGGGCCCTGGGTTGAAAGGGTTCCTCAGTGACCCTCCGCAGCTGGTGGCTCTGCCATACTTCCTCTTCTGCTCCCGCTTCTCTCTCTCTCTCTCTCCCTCTCTCTCTCTCTCTTTTCCAGTGTTCATCAGTATTCCTGTACTGCCATTTCCTGTGTGAGACACGCTGCAGATTCCTCCCCTCTCCTCCCTGATCTCTGCCCAGACACACTAAACACAGAGCTCATCCTTTGGCATCACTTTAGAGGCTCACCCTGCTCTGCACGCTTGACCTGCTCTGGGTCTCCTCTTATCTTTCTTTCTGGGTCTGCAGGGTGGAAGGCTGCTTTCTACTGTGCTGTGTTCAAGGGTTTATTAGGGTTAAGCTGTGTTGCGAAATACAGGGTTATAGAGGGACGGTCTTTATTATTCTCAGGAGAGGACTTACAAGAGGGTCAGCAACTTTAGACTTTGTTCTTTAGGTTAGAAGGATCCAATTCACACTAAGGTAAACTCAAGAAATTGTCTTGCACATAACAAAACAGAAACAGCAATCTGTGGTACCCCATAATCACTCCTAGTCATCGGAAGTGACATCTTTATTCAGTAAAAATAGCAGGTGGGAATACAAGATTGGGTTGTTTACTGAATGTTTGGTTCTATCTGATTCCAAAACCATAATGATATGCCTCTATACCATCAATAAAGATATCACTGTACTATTTTATAGTCGTTCTAAACAGTCTGGTGCCGTGCTGGCATGCTACATACCCTCTGGCACAACTGAAATGACTGGATTGAATATAAAAGAGTGCCTAAAGTTGCCATTTCTGTGCGATATGTGTGGGCATGTGTGTTTTTAATGGTTTAATGTTCTACTGCGGTTGACCCTATACTTCGGCATGAGCTTTTGTTTGACCTGAGGGCTTTGGGAGAAAACATGTCCTCTATCATGGTGCCACCAAGCCTAAAACTAGCACACACACACACACACACACAAAGGGAAAAATAACAGATACTCCTTTTCTCAGCCATACTTCCTCTCTGAGGTGAGTATATTCTCTCTAGGTAGTGTGGACTGATTGAGTTTGACATGTACAGGTTTCAAATGTGACAGAATGAGTACAGACTTGCTAAATCTCACAGACCATGTCTCATCCCAAAGCATGCTGGAGCGTCTCCAAGTATTGTAAGAGAAAAGTGGCTATTCTCAATGGTTCAGTGAGTGATTTAACACATGATGTATTAACAAAATAAACGTTTTCACAATTCATGACATTTTCTTTTTTTCCTCTGTGTTTAGGATGCTGGGGAAATGGTACGTTCCTTTGTGGGTGGTTTGGAGCTCATTGTTAACTTGCTAAAATCACAGAATAAAGATGTGCTGGCCAGTGTTTGTGCAGCCATTGCCAAAATTGCTAAAGATGTGGAGAACCTGGCAGTTATTACAGATCATGGTGTGGTTCCCATGCTGGCCAATCTCACCAATACTGTGAGTGCTGATCTAGTCATTGACAAATTCACTTCTTTGAAATTGTCCTACTGGTCATTTCACAATATTCTGTCATTAATTACTCACGCTCATGTCATTCCAAACATGTAAGACCTTCGTTCATCTTCGGAACACAAATTAAGATATGTTTGATGAAATCCGAGAGCTTTCTGTCTCTGCATAAACAGCAACGCAACTGACATGTTAAAGGCACAGAAAGGTAGTAAGGACATCAATTAAAATAGTCCAGGTGATCAATTGTTCAGCCTTAATTTTATGAAGATGCGACATGAGGGTGAGTAATTAAAGGAGTCATTGGATGCCCATTTTCTAGTCTATAACATACTTTGGCTAAAATTTCTCAATGGTAGTGTAAAACAACACTCTTTTTTTCCATTTCAAAAACAGCCCTGTTCACCGCGAGCTGATTTGGTGCACGTCCCTTTAAATGCTAATGAGCTCTGCTCACCCCGTCCCTCTCTTCCGTGGGGTGACAAACAGCTCAAGAGAATGTAAACTTCAGTTGCGGAACTTGCTAACTAGCGCATTATTCGGGCGATTTGCGAAATTCTTTAAAAAAAAAAAAAACGCTTATGCTCACTTTCTTCTGTAGAGTAAGCTGGATCGCGAATTATTTGTGCAAACATACATGCATTTAGGTAGATCGGCGGGCACATTCCCTTAAAAAACTAAAGTAATGTTAATCCTTCGTCTTCAGTGGCTTAGATGTTGGGAATAATTGATGACTGCTACATTCATTATTGCATCCAACAACAAAGACACCTCAATCGCTCAATCGCTCAATCGCTCAATCGGAGACGTTCTTGTCCACCCCTGCTCCGCCGTTGAAACAATGGCGGACAGTTCACAGCTCACTCAGGGCAATTAGCAATCGTGGGAGCGGCCTGTGCAGAACTGTCATTTTGCTAGGAATCTCAGAACAGCCTGATTTGAGAAAGTGATTGTTATTATTGGAGATTTAAAAAAGGATTTAAACCGCTGGGTGGATTTTTATCATAGGGTGGTTGTATACACACACTGCCATTGATGTTCAAACAACATGTAACAGTGAATTTTGCATCCAATGACCCCTTTAATGACAGAATTTTAATTTTTGAGTGAACTATCCCTGTAATGTACTTTTTCTGTTACTGAAAATGAATTAAAACTGTATGCTTAACCATAACCATACTAAAAATGTGTAACCGTCAGTATCTAATCAGGTTTTCTCTGTCTCCCTCACTTTGTGTGCTTTTACAGGGGAACGATAAGTTACGGCGATACCTGGCGGAAGCCATCGCCTGCTGCTGTACGTGGGGGAGCAATTGTGTATCATTTGGGGAAGCTGGAGCTGTAGCCCCACTGGTACACTACCTTCGCTCAAAAGACCCTTCGGTGCACCAAGCGACAGCCCGGGCTCTGTTTGAGCTGTCTAAAGACCCGAACAACTGCATCACGATGCATGAAAACGGAGTGGTGAAGGTACTGATCTTTTAGTTAGTTTTATATGTGTAACTGGACCACAAAACCATCATAAGGGTCAGTTTTTTGAAATTAAGATTTATACATCATCTGAAAGCTGAATAAATAAGGTTTCCGTTGATGTATGGTTACACAATTATTTGAAAATCTGGAATCTGAGGGTGGAATAAAAATTTAAATATTGAGAAAATCACCTTTAAAGTTGTCCAAATGAAGTTCTTAGCAATGGATATTACTAATCAGAAATTAAGTTTTGATATATTTATGGTAGGAAATGTACAAAATATTTTCATTTATGTACATGTACTTAATATCTTCATGATTTTTTGCATAAAAGTAAAATTGATAATTCTGGCCCATACAATGTATTTTTGTATTTTGCTACTTAAGACTGGTTTTGTGGTCTCATTTTTTTTGGATTGCTAGCTTCTAAAATCTTTCAGCTGAGTGCTATCTCCAAAGTACAAGCAGGGTTGGCACACCACAGCTTGCGGCATGTGAAAACATCGCTAATGAGCTTTGAAAGGATGCGTTTCAAACATTTTTTGAGCAATGAGGGCAGGAGAAACAAGGCATGTTCTCTCTTTCTTTTTTTGTGGTGATGGTTTAATGGGGGGGGAGACGGAAGTTAGAGCGTTTTCTAACCGTCATGGGAATTCAGGAGAGCAAACAGCAGTGTGTATACTGAGCTTCGCTTCGCCACCCCCCAGTTATCCCCTGTGCCCTAGCATGCCAGGGCTGCTGAGCATTGAAAGGCTGTTGCGCGGGGAACGGTTGCTCAGCAAGCTGCTGGGAAGAAGGAGCAGAATGTGACTGTGGCATGACTTTGGCCAGGACAGCCTGGTCTGGGGTGACAGAACACTGCTGGGATACTTTCTGAGTGGCACTTTCTGGAATCCACTCAATATGGCGCACAAATCAAAAGATACACGCTATGTTAGACAACAATGCCTTACATGGTCTTTAAAACTTTCCGTAATAATTGCTCAATTTACAAGTAACTAAACGGATTTATGTGTTAGGTGTGATGTAGGTTTTATAGCAGGGTTATTTAGGGAAAACTGCTCTCGGCTAAAGCCAAAAATCAAGCATTTCAAGATGTGGCTGTTGGAGTGACAGGTCTAGACTGCAGCAGCTCAAAAGAAACCTAATGCATTTTATTATAGAGCTCCATAATCTCACCTAGTGATTAGCATAATCTTTAAACAAACTATTCCTCTCTACCCAAACACTAGTAAACTACATATTCTTCAATAAAAGACGTATGACGTTTTATTTCTGCCATGTACACTGTAATTCAATTTAGGAAGAAAAAAACTTGTTTTGCCAATATTCAAATGT
Organism: Cirrhinus mrigala; assembly: GCA_036247105.1. Lineage (NCBI taxonomy): Eukaryota > Metazoa > Chordata > Actinopteri > Cypriniformes > Cyprinidae > Cirrhinus > Cirrhinus mrigala. The sequence goes on from CM070018.1 coordinate 16,894,554, forward strand.
AACCACATTTTGCTTTCCCAATGAGATTTTCACATGAGAAAACTGTTCGAGAGCTCGTACATACAGTTAAAAAGCTTCCCCCACACCCCCAATAACAACTGGATATAAATTATGAGAGTGGTTGTCGTGTTGCAGCCAAATATTTTTTCCCATGTTCCTTTAATGGTGTGCTGTAGTCTGATGTGCTGGTGCAGTGAATGTGGTTCAGCTCAGCCCATAATTGGAGGCTGGACTGAACTTTGGGTGTTCCAAAAGAGTAATGTCCAATTTGCAAAAATCGTTAAGGCGAATGTTTTTTTTTTTGCTTGGTTCAAGCAATGACAAAAACTGGACAGCTCAGTGTTTGTGTCTGTGCATGTGTTGCACCATCCAACCTTCGACTGCGCCCTCATTACCTCTTTAACTTGTTCTCACTGACATATTTGCTGCCTCCACCTGAACAACCACAAGCAACTGTCATTTAAAATGATGTATAGGTTATTGTGACAGAAGATGTGTTAAAACAATATTTCCTACCATTGTAAATGGGTTCCGAGAGACAGTTTATCGAGGAGCGATGTCTGCGCTGCAGTTTAATTTATGAAGGGGTGTAAAACTCAAGACTGCCTCTTGCTATTATTGCAATCGTATTTCAGAGTCAGAAGCTCTTGTACACCCAACAGCTTAGAGCTGTAATGATTTCCTCCGCTCTCTCTCCCTTTCGCGCTTTGCATGCTGTGCCCTCTCAGACTTATGTTCTGTCTGTAAATATGCAGCTTGACGTTCTTAATGGTGTAGAACTCAGTCCCCCAAGCTTTAGCAGAGGAAATTAAGCATTGAGAAGAAAGTATTTTACACTGGAAAATACATTAGAGATGGTCTCTGCACCCTCCAGCCTCTCCAAATTCTGCCGTTATACTTTTTATACATTTTGTTTAAACTCAAAAAACAACTTTTAATATACCATTTGAATATTTCATAAAAGAGCATTTTATTTGGTTCTGAAACAAAAGCCTTTTATGATTTTACAAGCATGTTACACCTCCAAAAACAGACGTTGTATGAGTTCAGCCCACTTGGGAAAGACACAGACACATGTTGTGTGTATGAGCGTCCTGTAGCCTGTGGCAATTAAACACACGCTCCGTTTGATTTGACATGTACGCTCGGTATCTCACAGCTTTCGTTCGGATGTGCCTCGTTGTGTGTGATGCTCGGAAAACTCTTTTTATCCACTCTCTCTTTCCCTCCAGCACACCGCCACAGCTTTGCAGATTGTTTGTTGAAACCATAAATCCTCACAGACAGCTTTAGCCAGATTTTTCTATTAAAGAACTCCTTTCATAGGCAAAAATACCTTTGCGAGACAAATTACAAAATACGAACGGTAATTATCAGCCATTTTCGTGTGAGAGGATTCCAGCTTGTGCGATTTGCCAGATCCTGGTATGTTTTGTGCAGCTTACACTGTGTTTTTTGTGGACTGTGAAACTGCACTTGTCTTGTGTGAAAGTCTTGCGATGTTGCTTTTGTTTTCCCTCCTGTCTTGTTTATGTTCAAAACAAACCAGTGTGCTTACATGTGCGAAATATGAAGGGGAGAGCATGATTTAGCCTCGACCTGTAGAAATATTCCATACGTTTCCTTTTAGTCATGGTCTGCGTGTAGCAGGTTGAAGCTGGTGTGGATATGGCAAGCAGATGACGTCCTTATACACACTCAGGCTATTCAGTCTTCGTCCAGTCCCTTGCTCTCACTGAACTCTCTGATCTGGCTACTGTAGCATGTGTCTGAAGTTTGGAGTGTTTTATGTCTTGAAACAGCATGACTCGACCCTCTGTTTCGCCTGAGGTGAGGAATGCAGGGTATCTCAGGTGTGAGAATATAAAAGGTTTAAGAGATGTGTGTAGATGACATGAATAGGCTTTTCTTAGCATGTTTATTGAGGCATAAGAATAAAAAAAAACAGGAACAAGAGTCTGGAAAGGAAAAAACAAAGAGTTAGTGAATAGACTAATAGAATAATTTCAACCTGAATGATTATGGAAATAAAGGGAAGATGAGAACAATCTTACAAGTGCATGTTTACATGAGTAAATATCCTCTTATAAAAAGTATTCATACAGATTTCCCAATATAATTCAGTTTTGAGTCATAAGTTCAATTGAGTTCAATTCCAATGATTCTATTGATGATATTCCAACTTAATGGCTGTATTTCAGTTTTGTTTACATTTTGAGAAATTTTGTTCCTTCTAATTAATTGTTAATTTTGTCAGCCTTAGTCCCGTGTTAAATGTCCTTGTTAGTTATTATCATATTTAGTCAACCTTATTCTATTTAGTTTTAGTCAAGTTTTAGTTGACTAAAAGTCTCAACGTTTTAGTCTAAGAAAACCTGAAGTATTTTACTTTAGTTTTAGTCAATGAAAACTTGACATTTTGGCAATAAGATTATTATTAATTAACCATTAATTAATTAATTTTTAATTTAGTCTAGTCTTACTCAAATATACATTTTAGTAATCATATTTCATACTCAACGAAATGTATGAACATTTTAGTTAGGTTTTAGTCAATGAAATCTTTTCGTCATGCTGTATAACAGTTAAACAGATCAAAATGATTTAGAATTCTCAGAATTATAACCGTAATGATTGTTGTCATTTGAGAAATTTACTTTTGATAAAAAGCTAGTCAACAAACATTTTTCATAATAGTTTTTGTTGATGAAATTAACATTACTGCTAATATGTAAATTATACAGGTCATGTTGTAGACCAGTGTTACTATTAACTAAAAAATTGTAAAAACGGTTTTCAGTAATTGAAATGAAGCTGAAATTAAATAAAATATAAATATATGAAGGAAAACTGAGATAATACTAAAAATACTAAAGCTTAAAAAATAAAGCTATATATTAAACAAAAACTTCCAATACATAAACACCAATTTGCAAACTAATATTAAAATGAAAACATAAAAATAATAATTCAAAATATTAATACCATAATAGTATATAAATGATACTAAAATAACACTTTTTCAGACTGATTCAAACAGGTAACTTGTCTTTTTGAATTATTAAAAGAAACTGCAGATATTTTGCAGAGTAGTTTTGACTTTCTGACTAAACTAGCCATACTTTTTGATTCCCAAAATTTCATTTAGGATTGTATGTTTTTGATTCACTAAAAAATAACTAGAGTCATTTGTCTTGAATCCGATTACACTCATCGTGTTGTGTGTTTTTGTATGCAGCTCACGGAAACAATTCAATAGGCCATTTTGGACACAAGCCGTTTAGAACTGGGTTCTAGTGCTAGGTCAATGAATGGAGAAGGAAACTGGAATATGTAGTAAAGAGGTAAAGAAAAAAAGAGTTAGGGTAGAGGACAAGAACAAGGAGAGGCGGGTGGACGAGGGGTTTTACTGAGATTTAAACCCTCTCCTCAGGAAACGGCAGCTTACCGTTGCCGCACTTAACACCGCAACACCTACACGCGTGACACGGCATGTGTGCGCAAGCGTGCGTACATGTGTGAGAAGTTATGTACATGTGCTTGTGCTGAAAGAGAAGCCTGGGAAAACATGTTTTCGCTCTACCTTCCTGGAGGTCAGGATCTTCCCGCTCCTGCGGCACATAAGACAGAAGAAAGTCTTAGAGGCTCTCATTCATTTTTCAAACATGAGGCAAGTTATCATGTTACTGAGGTTTGGGAGTATTTAACAAGTGGGCTATTATAGTCTGTTCAGGAACCAGCTGGGAGAGCTGAGAGGGGCAGGGGTAGACAGAGAGCAGTGCTTATCTGAGGCTCCGCTCCAGGCCCTAGGAGCCCCTGTTTGGCCACGGCTGAATAACACTCTATGAGCTCTGGCAAACGGTGGCTGACCCTGTCGCGGGCATCCTCTGACTGCTCACAAAAGCAGCTTGTTTGAACGTGCTGGCATGTTGCTGCAGCCTCGTGTTTGCATCCGTCCGCCTCTTCGAGGTGTTTTGAGATCTATTTTAAAACTGGCAAATCTCAAATCCAGCTGAACATGATAACCGATACATTCATGTGCTGGAGAGAGACTGCTGAAATGATGTGAAAAACCTGGAAGCCATTTGAACAAATAAAGACTCTAGAGGAGAAGAGATGCTATCGGAGCTGTTGTTTTTGTGTACTGTATGTCGGTTCAGTTCAGGAATCTGGTGGAGCTCACAGACAGAATATTAGTCTTTCCATCTGTTTATTCTTCACAGCAGGGAATTTTGGGAATGTCTTGTCTCTCTGTGCTTTGGCTATATAAACTTGGTGCATGTGTGTATAACATGAACAGAGTTCAAACTTAGCCTTAACTCACTTTATACTGACAGTCACATCGCAGCTATGAATAGATCTTAAATCCAGAAGCACTGACACAGTTCTAGACAGGATGTTAAGAATGTACATTATATACCAATACATATTAGATATTTGATATTGGGTGTTGTCTCGCTCAAAGAAAGTTGTCATCATTTACTCACCCTCATGTTGTTCCAAACCCATGAGACTTTGTTTATTTTTAGGACACAAAGAAATATATTCTCTCATCCATCTAGTAAAAATCCATGCAACTAAAATGTTTGCACTTCCAAAAGTACAAAGGATATTATGAATTAGATATAAAACAAATGAATCAAGCTGTTTAATCTAAGTTTCCAAAGATTTAATTTAGTATTTTATTCTCTTTATAACTCTGATGAACACACACACATAGAGCAGATCAAATATGGTAAACATTGGAAGCATAAAACATACAGTTAAACCAAAAATTATTCAGACACCAGATATAATTTTTGATATTTTTTTTACTAGTGTGTGCTGGACACTATATTTCATTTATGTAAGTGATGATAGCAAAATATTAAACTGAGTAAGTAAACTGCCAATACTACCAGTAAAATTGATGCAAATTTGGGACCAAAAATCTTATTTGACCTTTGACCTGACCATACCTTTCTATCAAAGTTATCTGACATTATCAAGATGAATTTGTTCTGACACGGTTTAACTCTTGAGTTCTTGTCATATTTTATTACCATTTTCTAATCTATAGCAAATAAACTGTGATAATGTGAGAAATGTTTAAGGTGTCTGAATAAATTTTGGCTTGACTGTATATAGAACCATAAACAAATATAGTTATTTTGTGTTTGCTTGACTTAAAGCATTTAATTCAGTTTTAGCATTTATAGGGCCATATTAATATTTTTTTTTTTTTTCTGTTTTAATTTTTCTGGATTCCATTTTTTTTTTTTGTTTTAATTTTTCTAGACTCTAGTTCCATCAAAAATATAAATCAAAAAGCATGTCTAAATAAGATTAAGATTACTAAGACAATTTAACAGCAATTTATTAAAAGTTTAGCAACAATTAAATTTTTTAAGACCCTATGAATTTTTTTTTTTTCCTCTCTCAATTTAAGTTTTATTTTTACCAAATTCTGTGTTTTCCATTAATTTCTGGATTATATTTTAATGGCTTTTTAATTGTTTTTTATATTAAAAAAATATATATTATTATTATTATTTTTTTTTTTTTTTAATCAGAAATACTGTGGTTACATTTTTTTGGTAAATAAATTCTGGTAAATCATTTTTCTGGTAACTATTCCTTAAAACTAATGTTTTAATAATACTTTTATTAGTAGTAGTAATATCATTACATACATTTCTGTCATAGTTTCTTCAAGTTAAACCAAACTTTTATTTTGAACGGTTGCAGTGAAGACCTTCAAGTTTCTATAGTTTTTCTCAAAAACAAACGGTTAAATGCTCATGAAGTAGCTCTCAGAGCAGTTTTAGAGATTATAATTATGTGTTCATATACTCCTATATTGAGGTGGCTGAGGCTGAAAACACTGTGAGCGTCACACGTGCTTAAAGGAACACTCCACTTTTTTTGCTAATAGCTTAGCATAGATCATTGAATCAGATTAGACCGTTAACATCTCGCTCGATGCTAACGGTCTAATCTGATTCAATGATCTATGCTAAGCTATTAGCAAAAAAAGTGGAGTGTTCCTTTAAGTTTGTGTAGTAAACAAAACCGCACAACTCTATTGAACATGTGTGCGCCAATCAATCTCACAGAGACACGCAGAACATGCAGGATTCATATATAAATAGTCTTTTTGCAGCTTAATATTCACAGACACTAGTCAATATCGCGCTTCGATTTCCATGTACCAACCCACTTTTGATTTATTCATCCCAAATTTGCCAAAGTCCGTGACATTCCATGTTATACAGTAAATTCCATTTTTATGATTGGATTCCTCGATTCTGTTTACGCTTTCTGCATCACGGAAAACATAGACCCCTACATTTAAATCAGTTGTGTTGTTGTGTGGCCATAGCACAAAAACAATCTGACATAATCTTACTAATCCTTATAGTATTAGTATCGGCCAGAATTTTGAAATTCTGAAATGCTGAGTAAGCGAACAGACTGAGCTGATCCTTTAATGTAATTATTCATTCATTTATTTGAATATATAACACACACCCTTACAAAAATTACCCTTGGTTTTTAGTGTAGTAATCACGTTTTTTGGCGTATTGATTACCATTTGTATAACCACAGTTTTACTACAAATACCATGGTTAAACTATGATTAGTGTAGCACAAATTTGTGGTCATTGTGGTTTAGCTATAGTATTTTGGTTTTATTTGTGGTAAAACTATGGTTAATTTTTGTAAAAGCATTCAGAGTCAAATATGGTTCTTGAGAGTTTGGTTTGACCATGGCCTGCTTGGTAAATGAAACCTTCTGGCCTAAATGTGCTGGCACAGAGTTGATGAAGCTCAATGAATGACCTCCTATTGGTACTGCAGTGAGGGACACACACATACCAAACAGATTTAGACTGCCCATTGTACCAGTGTGTTTGCCCGCAGTTTGTGTTTATTTAGATTTAAGAACACAACTCGCCACTAATCTTTCTGTCTCTCTCCCTCCCTCGTCAGAAAGACAACTGTATTATACCATGTTGTATAACTTAACCACGGTGTGGCATTGGCACAAACTTCTACCCCTTAGGTTCGCTTTGTGTGACAGTATAATAAGCAACTCTCATTGTACAAAGTTTATAATATATAGTTCCAGAAAATGGTCTTTTTTAGAATCAGAGAGCCCGGTGTTGAGAGAACGGATCAAAAGAAATGGGTTACGCGAGGCTGCAGCGAAGGGATCAGATATGACCTTTGATATGAGGGAGGGTGCGGCCAAACTGTGGTTTAGTACATGGCCAAATGTTCAACTACTCAACCTATTCATTGCAGTAACAAACACAATACCTCTAATACACTCACTCACACATCAATTCTGTGCCATATTCTCACTTTCCACCTCTTATCTCGCTGTCTCGACGTAACTAAACACACAAACACACCGATATGTGAGTTAATGAGCCGGCGCAGTGCTGCTGCCATCCAGTAGGCAGCGGGCCTTGGCAGCCGCAGGAGCTGTAAACTGCTCTGGCAAAAATCTGCAGTGTGCAAACAGTTGCATTTATAGCTTAATAACAGATTAGATGTCTCCTTCAAGCCCCAGGAAAGAACTGCTGTAAGAGGCCTTGGTGAATGACTGTTATTGTAGCTATGCGGTTCTCGTTCTGTCTAATGAAAGGAGAATGTTGGCCAGCGTTATCATTTTGTGCTTTTTCTGACGTGTTCTTCTCTCCTTCGCAGCTTCTGCTCATCATGATCGGATCCACGGATGAGATTCTGCAGGAGGCGGCGGCCAGCTGTGTGGCCAACATTCGACGCCTGGCGCTGGCCAACGACAAGGCTAAATATGGGTAAAAAGTGACCACATCTTCGGTCTCACCCGCAGTGGGCGACAAATGAGTTCCTTTACCCGCTCAATGAGTATAAATGGATCAGCTGTGATGCCCGATGTGTGTTTATTTATGTTTTACTTCAGCTCTGTAATAATAGGAAGCATTTAGCCAAAGCTAAACATGTCATTAATTAATTCGTGGAGTCTACAACCCTGGCTCACCCTTGTCTCAGCTTTTTCCCTCAATTTCCTCATCACAGCATCTAATTTAACAATAACAATAAACGCTTTCTTCTCCTATGTGTGTACATGCCAAATGCTCCACGGTTTTCATTCTCTGAAGTGGTTTCGAGCATGAATACAACGCATTCACGAATGCAGCAGGTACTGTTGTCCACACGTCTGAGCAACAGGCACATCTGGTGATGTGACTTTTGTTTAAAAAGTTCGTGCAACCCTGTAATTGAAGACTGCTTGCTGATTAAAGAAGAAGCGCTCACCATATTTTCTTCTTTTTTTCTCAGATAGTGTCACGTGCTCACGGACACGATAGTTATTCAGACCTTATGAAGAGCACAAACTTGTAGAGAAAATAATACCAACAAACCATACTCAGACAAAGACAGTCCCATTAATGTGAAAAATCGCTCGTAAATTTCAATCAACGGTGACATGAATGGGCACAATGCTTGGAGAACTTGGAAGGATGCGGTAGCAGGTCCCTATGAGTAAATATGATTTTGAGCATAATTGACGTGCAGCAGCTCCCTGATGGGATGGAGTATTTTGCGTTATTATTTGTTATTGAAAAAATATGGTGATGGCTCCTCTCAATGTCCTCATTAATTCTGCCTGTTAAAAGTAGGAGCATGTATGAGGAAAATGAGACCACCTCAACAGTACAGCAGCAGCTCAGACAGCCCCATAAAACGTAATCCTTAAAAATAATCATGTTTTATATTATCGGCATCAATCCAGTGTCCAGTACTTTCACTACCAGATATAATGAACGCACAACAACAAAACAAGCAAATTCACTATTACGCAAACTTGTGGAACAAACAGTGGAAAGTTGTCATATAATGACTCAAATGTCAATGCTGCACCGTAAAAACTGAAAATGTGCAGTTATTAATTTAAGGAGATATTTTTACCTGATCTGAACCTGATTCTTGACTTTAGTCAGTAAAAACCTACTGTAGATAGGTTGAGTCAACTATCCTAATTTTTCTGCATAAAATAAAATCAGTTCATTTAGATTACGACATGAAGCAACATGTGTTTTTCTCAATGGTCCTGTTATTCTGAAAGGAGTAGTTCACCCAAAAATGAAAATTTTGTCATTACACATCCTCAAATCGTTCAAAAACCTGTAAGACCTTCGTTCATCTTCAGAACGCAAATTGAGATATTTTTGATGTAATCCGAGAGCTTGCTGACCCTGCACAGAAAGCAACGCAACTGACATGTTCAAGGCCCAGAAAGCTGGTAAGGACATTGTTAAAATAGTCCATGTGACATTAGTGGTTCAATAGTAAGTTTATGAAGCTATAAGAATACTTTTTGTGCACAAAGAAAACAAAAATAACATTCTGACGTAAAACCCAGATGCACTGCGCCTCATTTACAAGCACAAGCATGGACTGTTTTAACTATGTCCTTACTACATTGTGGGCCTTAAACGTGTCAGTTGCATTGCTGTCTATGGAGGGTCAGAAAGCTCTCAGATTTAATCAAAAATATCTTAATTTGTGTTCTGAAGATGAACGAAGGTCTTACGGGTTTGGAACGACATGAGGGTGAGTAATTAATGACAGAATTTTCATTTTTGGATGAACTATCCCTTTAACTACATTAGTTACCATGAACTAATAAAGAAAAATACTTTTAAAACATTTATTAATCTATTTATAAATCTCAGGTAATGGATTTTAAATGCAGCTCCCCCCACCCCCCCCCCCCCCCCCAAAAAAAAAAAAAAAAAAAAAAAAATATATATATATATATATATATATATTTGCATTTGATAAATATGTCCCACATTTAAAAAAAAAAATGTAAAAAATAACTAACTGTTATTCGACGAGAAGAGGCTTGGTTGACCAAAATTTTATTAGTCGCTTAGTTGCAGAAAAAAAATTCCACAGGAAGTGGCGAGGTCACGCAGTCCATGATGGACAGATCGTTAATGGCTGGTCTGTGTGGTAATATACAGTAGTCAACATTTGAAGTGCATCAAAAATGTTCATCAAAGTTGTCCTAAGACAAGAACAGGTATTGTTTTGTTTTTAGGACAACTTTGATAAAAGGTTTTGATCCACTTCAAATGTTGACTACTGTAGTACATCAGGCAGGACATCCAAATGCTCACCTATCATTCATCAACCTCAAATATGGCTTATCATCTAAAATATGTAAGTAGAGGCAACTTTACATTGCCATTCAATGTAATGTTAACCTAGTAAAATGTGCGCTATTAAAGCGTCTGTGTGGAGTGTGGAAGCTGAACAGTAGTGCGCTCACTGCATGACAGATGGAGGCACCGGTGTGGTCACTTGCTCTTAAAATACTCTGTCATTTCTGGTCATAATGATTAGAGTAATACATCTTTCGAATCTGTAAAGACTCTACGTTTATTTGTGTGCACTCACAATAATAACAAAACATTGCGCTTTTGTAAAATACTTAAAGCAAACGGGATGCACTTTCTGCCAACCTTGGTCTCCATGAATTTTAGCGCAAAACTTCGAAACTCTGTGTATACTTACCTTACAGACATGAAAAATATATCTATAGAGTGAAAAGTCTACTTTCAATTGAACCAATTCAAATAGAAAACAATTACGCTCAAATTATGTAATCCATAGGAAACTACTGCAGAGATGACGACTCACTGTCGTCGACTTCATCTCTTAACCCGAAAACAAAGAAAGCACTAGTGTATCAATATATTATGAAAACGTTAATGCAGTCTCCTTGCTGTTTTTCCCTGACACATTCATAATTATTCCTTCTGCCGGTGTGCTGTGGCAATTTTGTTTTTTGCGCACGCTTGAGCGCTTATTAGGCTAGTAGGCAATTAAAGGCTTATTATTATTATTATTATTTATATGGTTTATTAATAAACATGCGACTAATAGTCGACTAATGCTTAAAATGAATGACTACTAGTCGACCAGAAAAATCTTTAGTCAAGGGCAGCCCTAAAATTTATCACAGTTTTTGCATACAGGTGGGTGGGTCTAAAATTGTATTAAATATTCCTTTTTTAGCTTTTTGTGAAAATTACTTTTGCCTTTCAGTCAAAATCTGTGCACGTTAGGTAATCTGTCATGGGACAGCGCTGTCAAATGCAAAGAAATGGTGCAGTTTGGTGTCAAATTAATTTGTTTCTATGAGCTACTGAATATGTGAAAGACTGAATTTGAAGCAGGGCTTATAGTTTTAATATTCTCAATATTCCCAAATAGTGACAGTAAATGCATTAATAATGCATGTTTCCACTTCAAATAGTAGTTTAAAAGCATATAATTGTGTAAACACAATGAAAGCTTAAAGGGTTAGTTCATCCAAAAATCAAAATTGTCAATTAATTACTCACCCTCATATCATTCCAAATCTGTAAGACCTTCGTTTATCTTCAGAACACAAATTAAGATATTTTTAATGAAATCTGAGAGCTTTCTGACCCTGTGTAGACAGCGATGCAACTGACACGTTCAAACAGCTCAGAAAGGTAAAATAGTCCAATAATCGTTAAAATAGTCCATGTGACATCAGTGGTTCAGTCTTAATGTTTTGAAGCTATGAGAATACTTTTTGTGCGCAAAGAAGACAAAAATAATGACACGGAAGAGAAGAAATTGTTGAATGAAGTCTTTGTTTGTTTGTTCTTTTTGCACACAAAAAGTAGCTTGTAGCTTCATAACATTAAGGTTGAACCACTGATGTCACATTGGCTATTTTACTATGGGCCTTGAATGTGTCAGTTGTGTTGCTCTCTATGCAGAGTCAGAAAGCTCTCAGATTTCATCAAAAATATCTAAATCTGTGTTTTCCAAAGATGAATGAAGGTCTTACAGGTGAATAATTAACAACAAAATTTTTGGGTGAACTAACCCTCTAACCCTTTTATTATTCCCACCCAAAACATTACTGATGACAACCAGCTACCCAGTGCAAGATCTCTGCTCACACCATGTAAGAAATCACATTTGCAGTATTTAAATATGTGAAGTAGGAGACAAAACGGAACTGAATATTTGAATGTTTGAATCAATATTGAGCTTGATTACAGCTGATTTCCTGTGGCTCCGCATTTGTCAAACTCGATTCTCCTGTGTTGAGTCTATCATGTATGGCTAAGTGCAGTTTACTTCAACAGACTATAAACCAAAAGACTCTAAATGAGAATCATTGTCTTCTGAGTATACGACTCTGATCACTAAAAATAAATAAGGCCTTTTTAAACCCAAGCACTGCAGATGTTACAACCGCTACCCTTCTTTATTTTTCTTCCCCCATTCATTCGTCTTTGTCTCTCTCTGTTTCTCTCTCTGAGGTTGATGACTAGTAGGACATGCATAACTAACATCATTAAACAAATGTTGCGTGTTTGACTGAAGGACAGGAATTTATGGGATGGTGAGTTGAGGACAGAGGACATGTTTAAGTCATTGGGATGAGAATTAGTGCTCTAGCGTCTGTCTTCCTGCCCTGTCAGCTCAAAAGTGCAGACCGTTCTCAACCGCACCGCCTCAGTCTGTTAAAACCTCGCTTCGCTTCTTATCCAGCCATACTTCGGTTTTTAAAACTTACGATAGCTACCTGTTATTTGATAAAGAGTCTTTATTTGATCAAGTGTTATTTGATCAAGACTATTTTTCACAGCTAATGAGGGGTTTTGTGACCACACACACCCACTTACCAGTTGAGCCCTTAATATTTGGAAGTCAGTGTGGAGGGAAATACAGTGAGAAATGTTGCGGTCATGCTTCACCTAAACCTCCATCTCTGCCCTCGCCGAGAAATCTGACCTCATCACAACAACCAGGAACCGTTTCCTTATTAGATTTTGATTGAATTACATTGAATACTGTCTCATTTGTATAAAATCATAATTCAGTGTGCTTACTTAAGGTCATGGTGGGACGGATCGCTCTAATGCAAGTGCATGTGCTGCTTTTTGTGAAAATGAAACGCGTCTGTTTGAAGTGGAGGGTTCCCGCAGCTCTCTAGGCAGTGGGATAGAATATTTCATAAAGAAACTAATGACTAGTAAAATTTTCGTCCAAATATCAGAAGTGGCTTTGCCTTCCCTCAAGAGGACAAGAAGGCTGTGTTTTAATATAAAGCCAAATCGGGAGCAGAGCATCGCAGCCGTTAGAATACACTGGAAGTACGTGTTCACTTAAAGGGACAGCTCACCCAGAAATGACAATTACCCCATGATTAATTCATCCTATAGGTGTATATGACTTCCTTCTTTCAGATGAATACAATCAGAGTTATATTAAAACATGCCCTGGCTCTTCCAAGCTTTATAATGACAGTGGGTAGTGGTCCAGATTTTGAAGCAAAATAAAGTGCATCTATCCATCATAAAAAGTACTCCACATGGTTCCAAGGGCTTAAAGGAGAACTCCACTCCTTGTCATCCAAGATGTTTATGTCTTTCTGTCTGCAGTCGTAAAGAAATTATGGTTTTTGAGGAAAGCATTTCAGGATTTTTCTTCATATAATGGACTTCAATGGTGCCCCGATTTTGAACTTCCAAAATGTAGTTTAGATGCAGCTTCAAAGGGCTCTAAATGATCCCAGCTGAGGAAGAAGGGTCTTATCTAGCGAAACGATTGGTCATTTTTTTTTCGAAAAATAAACATTTGTATACTTTTTAAGCACAAAAGCTTAAAAGCCATCTTATTTTCTCCTACAACTTCAGAATCGTCCGACATCGTTGTACCTTTTTGTTTGTAAACAGCGTTTGACTTTTTTTAGTCTTTGCGCGTTCGCTTTGTAAACACTGGGTCTGTAGTTCCGCCTACATTCTGCATGACCTTTCAACATGATTCAGTAGTAAGTAGCGTCGTGAACGGGCATACTAGAGCCTGTGCTACATGAGCTTTTGTGCTTCGAAAGTATACGAATGACCGATCGTTTCGTTAGATAAGACCCTTCTTCCTCGGCTGGGTTTAGAGCCCTTTGAAGCTGCATTTAAACTACATTTTGGAAGTTCAAAATTGGGGCACCAATGAACTCCATTATATGGAGAAAAATCCTGAAATGCTTTCCGCAAAAACCATAATTTCTTCACGACTGAAGACAGAGACATGAACATCTTAGATGACAAGGGGGTGAGTGAATTATTTGTGAATTGTTGTTCTGGAAGTGGACTTCTCCTTTAATAAAGACCTTCTGAACTGAAACGATGCGAAAAATATCCATATTTACAACTTTAAAAACTTTAATCTCTAGCTTCCGCTAAGTGACAAATGCGGAAGCACAGTGGACAGTGTGAAACAAAAACACCAGTCATGAATTAGAAGTACAAAACAGGGATTTGTAAAGAAAAATGTCAGAAGATTTCGATATAAGCCAAGAGGACATTTATTTTTCTTTGGGTTCTCGCGAGACTAGCATATTTTCACCAGAGCTTCTGCTACGTCTACATCCTACGTCATCCATTGGAATGCCACTCTCTTGTGAAAGCTTGCATGATGGATGGATGCACTTTATTTTGCTTCAAAATCTCAACACCCATTCACTTTCATTATAAAGCTTAGAAGAGCCAGGACATTTCTTACACCGAGTCTACACTGGACGCGACAAAGCGACTGCTGCAAATTATTTGAACTTTGTGTGAGCACGTCATAAATAGAATGCGGTAGCAGTTTAGTGTCTGGGATTTGTCGCCGCATCCGGTGTAGACAGCATCAATGATTATAATGGGTTCTACTGTATGTTGTCGCGTCACACCGCGACTCCTATTGTATTCGTCTGAAAGAAGAAAATCATATACACCTAGGATAGCTTGAGGGTGAGTAAATCATGGGGTAATTTTCATTTTTTGGTGACCTATCCCTTTAACACGCAGACCAAAGTTCTGTATGCTCAATTCACTAGCTTTTTAGAGATTTTTTTGGTTTCACACACATACATATGCTAGTTTGTGCAGTATGTTGCGACAAAGTGTTAGGTTTCTCTTCTTTTGTGGTCGCAAACCCTCAAAATGTAATATGCTCTCAAAGGTTAAATATGTCTTGTAATGCCTTTGGATAACTAGATGGTTTTGGTTTGCTCGCTCACTCTCTCCGTATTGCTCCAGTTCCCTCCCTCTGTCTTTTTTCTCTTAAATGGTTTAACTGCCTCAAATGAATTCTGACGTTCCCATCCATAAAGTGTAAATAACTAGCTGGCCTAACAATAAATAAACAGAGAAATGAGTGTGCAAATACCACAGTGTCTGGGTCGGTTTTCAGACCTGTCCCCTATAAAGAGCTCAACGACTTTAATAAAGACTGCATTGGTGCTGACAGGCTATGCTTATGGTAACATACTTTATGGAGTACACAGATTTATTACAATAGGAAAAATCACCTGTAGTATGCTATCAACCAGGGGTATAGGAATTACCTAAAAATAGGGGTAGGGGGTGATAAAGAACTTTAGCATTATTCAAGTATTTTTATGAACTTTAACGATTAAAACTAAGAAGAAATGTTGAGCATAAGAGATTACTGTGTTCATGGTCAACACTAATGGTAAACATTAATTGTTTTAATGTGTTTAAAGGGATAGTTCACCCAAAAATGAAAATTACCCCATGATTTACTCACCCTCAGGCCTTTCAGACAAATACAATCAGAGTTATATTAAAAAATGTCCTGGCTCTTCCAAGCTTTATAATGGCAGTGAGGGTTTAAGATTTTGAAGTCCAATTAAGTGCATCCATCCATTATAAAAAGTGCTCCACACGGGGTGTTAATAAAGGCCTTTTGAAGCGAATTGACGTGTTTCTATAAGAAAAATATCCAAATTTAAAACTTTATAAACCGTAATCTCTAGTTTTCGCTAACTGTCGTACGCATGTCCACGAGAGAGTGGCGTTCCAGCAGATGATATAGGACATAGGTGAACGTGGAAGCGCAGTGGACAGCAAAACAAGGTTTTGTAAAGAAAAATGTCAGAGGAATTCACCAAGATATAACCCAAGAGGAGACTTGTTTTCTTTTACTGTAAACAAAACTTGGTTCACGTGAGACTAGCATATTCTCACCGGAGCTTACGCTACGCCTACGTCCTACATCATCCGCTGGAACGCCACTCTCTTGTGTACCTGCATACGACAGCTACACTCAAAAAAAAAAAAGCTGGGTTAAAAACAACCCAACTTGGTAAATATTAGACAGAACACATGCTGGGTTATTTTTACCCAGCTGGTTGGGTTAAATGCTGGGATATTTTATATAAGTCAACTATTGTTTAAAAATTATTATATTGCTGGCTTAAAATGGACTGGAACTTCTAAAAAAACATACACAAAATTACTAAAGGCAACAGCAATAATGAAAATATGAACATTTAATATTAAGCAAGAACACATGGACAAAATACAAGACAAATTGAGTTTATTTGGGTGAATACAGCATAGTTTACAATATTACATACATTTAAACTCTTTTAACAAGCATTTAAGACAAAAAATGTAACATTTAAAAGTAGCATTATTTAATTTTAGTGTATTTCAACCGTTCCCTGTAATTGCTTTTTACAGAAATAGCGCTAATTCCTGTGCCAGTGTGTTGCTGAAATCTGAGCTGGTGAAGGGCTGCTGTTTGCCAGGGGAACTACGAACTTCAAACCGCGGCCTCGCGTTTCACTCGTAGCTGAAAGATGTCTTGACTGACTCTAAAACATGCCCATAAAAAAGTACTGAGATTAGAGAACATATTTTAATATCAAACTAAGTTAAACTCAGTACAATAACAAATAAAATCCATTTATTTTAAGCAAGGCAAAAGGCGTTTCCATCCTGAAACAACCACTGCTGACGCAGTCCTTGTGTTGCGTAACATAAAATAGTACAATTTACAACACAGTAAAGACTATTAACATATATATATATATAGAGGACTCAAAAAGCCCACGCTCTGACTATAACTATAAGTGACCCAGCAGCTGAGTTACAGAAAAACTTCCCAGCACCTGGGTAAAAATATTAAAAATAACCCAATAAAATGACCCAAAGGGCTGAACCCAGCATTTGGGTTAAAAAAAAAAAAAAAATAAGCCAGCATTTTTTAGAGTGTATATTTCAAATTCAGCAACTGTTACCACTTTGGAAACGTTTTTAAATGAATTAGTTAGGTAAACAATTCAATGAATCACTCATTAAGACAGTGGCAGCATCTGAATATGCATATTTCCCTACTACATAAGTGAAAACCAGTATGTAAAACAAGTAGTACGTCTAAATTCACAATATTAATTAAACAGTATAGGCGAAGAGTACCCAGATGAATGACTACTTGCAGCAAATGGACACTTTACTATCCAATAAGGCCACAGGAGAGGATTTGTGAAACAATGATGCTATAGTTCACTTTTATGTTGTCAGATGAAAGAACATATTTAAAAGAATTACCTACTCAGGGTGTCTTGAACAAATCATTTGAGTGAACAATTCAATGACTCGCTCATAAACCTATGCCACTTACTGGTGTAGCAATATAACTTGCAGGAAGTATTGTATTATTATGTATTAATATATAATGCCAGTAAATAAGTCTGATATGACAATCTGATAGCAACCTGAGAAGTGTATATACCTTACCTACCTTCCACATATACATCAAACACTTAGATATATATATATATAAGATCTAGAGTAGCGCAGACCTTCCCCATTCTGGGTCCTAACCTGCCTGGGAGGCTTGTGGCTCTGGACCAAGAATGATATTATCCTTGACTTTTCATCAGGATGTGTTCATCAAGCTCTCAGCACCCAACATGGGTGAGAGAAAGAGAGAGGAGGTTGAGACCGAGACGGAAAAAGACAGACAGAGGGAGTACAGCAGCAGGCCAACTGCTGATGATTATCAGATTTTTTTTTTTCTGCTCATATAGTGTGTTCGAGACTGTGTAATGGGAGCTTTTTGCTTTGGATTTTTACACAGCAGGAGAAGGTGGTGGTAACTGATCGGACCAGATATATCAAACTGCTGCCAATCATCCTTATGTGCCACAATCTTTTATGGTTTTTATGTATTTGATGTTCTGCTGCTAGTTGCTTATAATGCTATCTGTAAATCACATAATGGCAGCATGTCTAAATGTGCTGCATGTAATGTTATATTGAAGTTCCTTTGTTCTCTGAAATCTAAAATAAACCCTGCGCTGTCAGCATGCACACAGGATTCTTAATATGAGGTCACGAAGCGTCCAACCTCAATACACCAACCGCACGAATAAGCAGCCACTTCAAAAAAGGAACGGTATTACCTCTGAAAACAGTGCAACCTGAAAAGATAACAGCGTGCCAAAACGCAGAGCCAGGCGACCCAGTAGATTACTAAACAAAACACGACACGCATACTTCACAGGCATTGATGTATTTTAGGAAACCGTCTTTAAAAGAAAAAACACTGCTTGAGAAAGAAAGGCGAGGTGGGAAAAAATGAACCAGCAGCTCAACACACAGTTATTCTTCAAGGCATTGTGTTTGCCAGCTTGAAAGACACTAATGCCATTTAGACTGGACACCGTAATGGCCTTAAGTGTGTGTGGAAAAGCTGCTGAGAGTATACATACTGTGACTTCTGCTCTAAATGTTTAAGGTAATTTGAAAAACACTGATTGAATCACTTTTAACAATCTCTAATGGGTGTAATTGTTCAACAGTTTATATTTTCCACAAGGCCCAATGATTTTAACAAATCTTGTCTGTGGCTTTCCTTAAGAGGCAACCTTCAGTGGCGGCTCAACTCCTATTTAAGGCTCGTGGCCGGTGTGAAAAACTTGGTTTAAATGAGGGACGGACTGTATTAATGGTACCACAAAAGGGATTTGAGATTTTAATGAGAGGACATGTTGACATCGAGGTAATGTCAGGAAATTACAACTACGGCAAAAGAGCTACCTGCGTTTAATTTAGCCCGGTTTCATTACTTTTTCAGTTCGCCATGTTGGAAACTGTGAGAAACATGGTTGTATCTCGTCTGACCCTAACACATGCTGCTTCAGCGTTGTGGCATTTCGTCGAAAATAAAACATCTTGGTTTGTCATCAAACTTGTGTCTATGGTGTAAGTGGGGTTTGGGTTAGTTCTTCATAAACACTTAATTGTTGTTTTATGCAGATGCTGTTGCGGCAACTCGGCGAATAAAACGCAAGTATGTTGCTCCAGCAGAAAAGGAAATAAAATTGTAATGAAGAACACTTGGGTTTATTGCTTATGGGTTTAGTAAAAGACTTTCTGTCAGATTCTCTCTTTGCAAGCCAACCTGCCTGTTTAACTTAAAAATAAACGTTCCAAAAGAGAGTTTTTTTTGTATTTAAAAAATCATTCTGGGTTCCCCAAAGAACCTTTAAGTAAAGAGTTTTTATCTTCGTGTGAAGAACATTTTATTCTAAAGAACACATTTCCACTTTAAATGACCTTTTTTGCAATGGATGTTAAAGTTTCTTCTAAAACCATAAATGAGCAACATCACATGAGTAGCAGTGCGATATGGCTTTATATCGGCATGCTGTGATTACCTATGCTCTCGGCATTCGTTTCATCAAAATAAATTTCATCTCATGTTTAATCACTATAGACACATCAGAGCCGGTGGCAAATTCCAGAAGAACTGGACAATTTGAAGCTGTTCTTGGCAGGTTTATTAGCGTTGAATGGCTGATGCCTTGGGAGCGCACATCTTCGAAAACATTGAAGCAAATTTTCAAATATATGTTATCTTTATTAACAAACCGCATATGGTTGAGGTCAAAAGTTTACACACACCTTGTAGAATCTGCAAAATTATAATTATTTTATTAAAATGAGGAGGATCATACAAAATGCACGTTATTTTTTATTTAGTACTGACCTGAATAAGATATTACACATAAAAGACTTAAAAAAAAATTTGTTGAATTTATAAAAAAAAAAAAAAAACCCTGGTCAAAAGTTTACATACACTTGATTCTTAACACGGTGTTGTTACCTGAATGATCCACAGCTGTGTTTGTTTGTTTAGTGATAGTTGTTCTCGAGTCCCTTGTTGGTTCTAAACAGTGAAACTGCCCACTGTTCCCACAAATTCTTTGGTGTTTTAGTATTTATGTGTATTTGAACACCTTCCAACAATGACTATATGATTTAAGATGCATATTTTGACACTGAGGTCAACTGAGGGACCCATATGCAACTATTACAGAAGGTTCATATGCTCATTTTTTTCATTTAGTACTGCCCTTCAGAAGCAACAGAAGACAAAATCAGTAAAATTTACCCTGATCTTTAAATTCAGAAGTTTTCACCCCCCAGCTCTTAATGCATTGTGTTTCCTTTTGGAGCATCAGTGAGTGTTTGAACCTTCTGTAATAGTTGCATATGAGTCCCTCAGTTGTCCTCAGTGGGAAAAGATGGATCTCAAAATCATACAGCCATTGCTGGAAAGGGTTCAAATACACAAAAATGCAGAAAAACGGAAGGATTTTTCTGAAGAGCAGCAGACAGTTTAACTGTTCGGGATAAACAAGGGACTTATGTACAACTATCACTAAAAAAAAACAAAAAAAACACACAGCTGTGGATCATTCCGGTAACAACACAGTATTAAGAATAAAGCATATGTAAACTCTTGAACAGGGTCATTTTTATGTGTTCAACTATTTTCTCTTGTGGACTATATGTAAATGTCTTTTATGTGAAATATCTTATTCAGTTCAGTTTTTGTATCGTCTCTCTTGTTTTGAAAAATAATTAACATTTTTGCAGATTCTGAAAGGGGGATGTTTTTTTTGACCTCAACTGTACTTCTAAATCTAAACACGCGCATTCTCGCCTAAAAAAAACAATATTGTTTATAAAATTATAGTGGATCTGGATGTCCGCCATGACACTCGCTGTGAGAAATACCTCAAGTGGAGTGATACTGTGAAATGGTCAGAGTTCTGATATCACTAGAATATCACAGTCCTCTCAGCCAATCATATTCGACGACCAGAAAGAACTGTTTAATTTTTGCCAATAAAGAACCTTTATTTTTAAGAGTGTACAGTCAAAATATAGGTATTTATTGATAGCATCAGCAGGTCTTTTTAAAGGACCTCCAGTTCTCTCCAAATTCTTCCTTGCCCACTGATGACCGTGGAGCTGCTTTGCGACAACTTGGTAGAAACACTGTACAAATAAACCTGACTAGACCTTAAATAAGACACTTGGTCTGGCAGACACCCAAAGCACCAGGGCAGTTTACTGGTGAAGTGCATTTAAGGGTCATTACACTTTCAGCAAGGCTTCACAGCGCACATTATCTCTGCCTCTGACCACACCACAGCAGTGGGCATCCCACAAAACGAAGTACACCACAAAGTGATGTGACTACCTGCCCAGGGGCATGTGGTTACCCTGGAGATGCCACTGTTAGAGTAAACCTGTGGGCACCCACATGTGGTAAACCCCTGGTAGACAAGAGACGGTAAGAGAAAAGACATGATTTGAGTGGTCGTTAGTGGTCGACCAGCACTGTCTTTTTCTCTCCATGAGCTGCATTCATGAGGGGAGTGAGTCACCCGGCTGATGTCCGGGAGTGTTTGTTCATTAAATAGGTAAAAATACTCCCAAATAAAAGGAACGCGCCAATTATACGGGGCGTAAGGAACGCATATGTGCCTCCGAGTTTAGTCACTTCACCTCCAAACACTACCCTGGATAAACCCGAAAGACATAGTCAATGCGACGTGTAAGTCGTGTAATTTGGGAAAATGAGAGGGTACCAGAATCGCATCAATGCTCGCGAGGGAACTCACGCGAGCAGCATTTCCTCAGCACGCTAAGCCTCCCGATAAAGCATCGCACATGGCGTTGATATAATTAATTTGTTTATATATTGGTTTATAGAGGTTCTTAAGGCGAACTGGAATAGAAGTAATTGTAGACCTCGCTAACCATGTTTGGAAAAGAATTAGGTTGTTCAATGAAGTGATTCCGCTCTCAAAATGTTAAGACAATAAAAATGAGGTCTCAAGGGATTTGCTGTCCTAGAGTGGTAAGCATTTTTGGTGAAGGAAAGGAACGCAGACTTCCGTAAGGTCTCTCGTTATTACAGGAAATAAAACCAAATGTTATTAAACGATAGCATGCAATTTGATATGATGTATAGTATGAAATATAAATTAGATTACATTAATATATGTTTTCAAGCATTCCAGTAACTACTGTAAAAATTCTAGCTTATCTGAAGAACGCATTTTTCTTCCCGTAAGAGGTAGGCGTGGCCATTTGTAAATTTTATGGGTCTGGCTTCCGGTCTAATCCACAAAACACCTGGTTGTGCGGCTTAATATTGCAAATTGGTGTGTCTTACCATATTATTTTAATGTATTGTCTTAATTATGAGCACATAGTTTTGTAGTGCAAACTTTTTACCGCAAGTTGTTATTGTTCTCGTTATTTCGCTATAGCGGCTAATGAACCGGAAATCTCACCCATAGGCTTGCTTCCGTGTTGAAGAAAAAGCTGGATAGTTATCGAAATAACACTTACAGACCAACAAAAAAAAAAAAAAATTGTTACAACACTTTTAATAATAAAATCACATTAGTCTATTAGTCTGTTCTCCCCACGCCTAAATCTAAATGACTTATTTCTCCACTTGACTGCAATTTATTCATTCATTTGTCTCACGTCAAAATTGCGACTGTTTTGCACATCAGACTCAGGTGAAGCTGCCTCTGATAAACTGCGTCCAATCACACCAGCTCTGGCTGATTTTAGTAACTCTATACAACTCTCATGCAGTCGGGTGATGGACGCGTTCCAGACGTGAACCCACACAAGGGAATACACTGTTGCACTGGATGTCTCCCGGTAGCCTCCCCCTGCAGCGCGGCGGAACCGGCATAAAACAATCACTGTATGTTCGCCGTCTGAGCCGCTTAGCTGGGAAACACGAGACGAGTCGTGTATTCATGTTCCAGGGCGCGCTTGAATAAAGCACAGAGGCGAAAGCGGTTCGTGTGGTTTGCGCACAGGATCTTAGAGCGGAGAACATGTGAGAGGGGAATGGGAAACTGGAAACTGGATTACACTTTACAGAAAGACGCAAGAAGGGGTTACGTTCAGGTACGTTCATTCGGCTTACATTTTACAAATGTTTTCAGTTATGACTTCTAAATGTTTTCACTTAGTGAGGCGTGCCGCGTCACATTCATTGAACTATGTGACAGGGATGTCATATAGTTTTTGGTTCATTCCCATTGCGCTCTATGAATTGCATAGAAGGTCCCCAAATGTTTACTTTTTTTCCTCATAAATCTTTGTTTCTCTCTTCATAAGGATGTAAATAAATATGTATGTAAAATACATAAGTACGCTAAAAAAAGAGCTTATCACATCAAATGAAGTAGATGATAAAACATTTTTTTCTACATGTAAAGTCATCTTAGAGACGCGTTCTGTTCTAGTCGTATGCTGTTTGTGTGTTACGAGTGATTATATACCTCTATGTGTCAAATACGCATCATTCATTCTCAGTCCTTCTGAGGTTATGAAAGTTTGCATAAACTGTCCAGAAGTTTCAAACATATCAGAGTCATCAGTTCCGCCAAATATTCAGTCTCAGACTGACGCGCTTAATTAGTTCTGAGTGTTTTGTTTTGACTGAGGTGATCTTCTTTAGGCGTTTTACATTGAAATTAAAACCGTTTTTACCTACAGAAACGATGAATATATAGTTTGCCTGAAATGTAGGTATGTCTATGATAGTGAACGTAAATGCTACCTTTTTTCTGTTTCACAGGATTTTGACAAGACGCAGCGGCTCCGTTGAGTAGGACATCCCCGCGGCGGCCAGGGCGCTTTCAGCGGACACAGGGGGAAAGAAGGACTAATATACCAAAGATGAACACAATTGTGTTTAATAAGTTAAGCAGCCAGGTTTTATTCGAGGAGAAGGCGAATGAGGTGGAACGAAGCAGTCGAAATTATTTAGAGGTGATAGATGGACAGCATCCGGACCTGCTCGCCAGCAGCCCAGTCATCAAAGACAGCTCAGCTATCCGGCACAGGAGATCCGGGTATGTCAGAAACTTCTTCAGAAAAGTCTTTTGTAAAATGTAGGCCTACCGCAGGTTCACGAACATGTTTCCAAGTTAAAAATGTCATTTGTAACACTTCAAAAATGAAGCGGATGCACTGTAAAATAGTTTTATCGTGTTTCATTAAGCGAAATGTTTGTTTCCAGCAATTTAACTCGATTTTCTTCATCGATAAACTGCAGCAAAACTGCAGGTTGTCACATTAGAACCGCTCTGATTTAAGTTTTAAAGGGTGCACTTTTTCCTTTATTACAGTGGATGATAACTGTTTTGCACATCATTTATTTTTCATGACGGAATAATTAGCCTAATTTTTCTGGTAAGATACTTGGCAGAAAAAAAAACCCTGAATATAATGATAGCCTGTTTAAGTCATCTGTGGTCATTTTAACGCTGTTAATGTTTTTAACCGCGTGACAGCACGGAGAACCTTATTAAAGATAAACATCAAGTTGTTCAATTTTAGAGCCAGCGGTGAAAAGCGGTGGCACGTCCAACTGTTTGACTTTTCATGGTCTTTGTGTTTTCTTTCCATAGATTTGCGCTCAGTTGTGGTTAGGGAGCATATGGTTTGAATTTACAGCCTGTTCGCCGCCTTCTTATCTCGGATACGTTGAGGTTTCAGAAAGAGAATTGCAGGAAATTAATATTCACAATTCAATTAAGTCGCTGTCGATGGTGCTGAATTAGCAGGGGCTTGTCGTTCGGGTACATGAGGTCATTCGTGTTCGGTAGCAAATTTAAAACACGTCCAGGTCTGTTTCTAATAAATAAACATTTCCTTCAACTGTATGTGTGGTCCAGTCAATCAGGAATATTTTTGTAGTGAGAGCGCAAGAAGAAACCATGACATCCCTTATTTGCCCTCCGAACCCGGCGCGTTCAGCCTCGCCGCCCCAAGCTGTTTACCCCAACGTGTTTTTTATTTGCAGACAACACAGTGCTTCATTATACGACTGCGATACACAGCAACGCCGAACCTAAAAGTGATGTCTTGTGAAAAACCTGTGCAAACATCCTCCGCTGCGGGTGCGTCTGGCTTGCGCTCACCGAAGGTCCGTTTGCGCGTGTAAGCGGAGCCAATAGGATAACACTATAGCTGCGCTGCTCGCCTCAAGGGGAATATCACTGCTAATGAAAATTATTAATATAAATACAGAGGTGTGTGTCGCCGATATCGAGAACAGGGAGGGAAAAAAGCTTCTTTAGGTTGTTAATACAGTTCTGGGTTACAAGGAAAATATTTGCTGAACATGAACCTCGGAGCGTTGGGGAAAATATGTTAAATGTGCAGTCAGGTTTTTGGAAGATAACAAGGTGATATAACAGCGCCATACTGACATCTACAGGTTTAAATAACCAGCTTCTGTTCTTGCTTGAAAATAAAGGTTCCAATTAGAAGAAAAACGTAGGGGCTGATGCCACAGGAGAACGTTTTACAGTTCCACAAAGAACATTTTTCTTCAGTTCTTTAGAGAACAACCTCAAACCAGTCTGAAGAACGTGTATTAAGTTCTTGATAAAAGGAACCATTAAAGAACCGTTATTTTTAAGAGTGTGATACTTGAATTCACAATAAAAGTGACATTTTGTTGTGAGTACTTATAAAGTCTACAGATTTTTCATTTTTTCAGACTGTTCCAGTCAGGAATACATAGCACATGTGTCATTGTGCAGATGTTGGATTACATGCAATTGTTTCAGTGCACCGTTATTGTTTTTTGCAGCCGGACTGTGAACTGATTTTCAGTGAAAATCCCTCACTGGGAAAGTTAATTATAGCATGATTCTGGTTCCACAGAGCATGAGTGTTAATTAGGCTCTCATGTAAGAATATTTAACCCTTACAGTGTCTCATAAAATTGGACATTACATTTTTACATTTTTAGAAGTTTTCTTCTAAATACTGCTTGTATTTTCGATTTCAGTTTTCAGCAAAAAGTTGTAAACCTTGAGGTCACTGCTCTGCTCTTTGCATGTCACTTTTAGATGAAGGGATGAAGGTGGTTGTTATTTGTGACCCTGCACCACAAAACCAGTCATAAGGGTGATTTTTTTTTTTTTTTTTTTTTTTTTTTTAGATTTATACATCATCTAAAAGCTGGATAAATAAGCTTTCCATTTATGTACAGTTTATTAGGATTGGCCAAGATACAACTATTTAAAAATCTGGAATCTGAGGGTGCAAAAAATATGGAGAAAATCGCCTTTAAAGTTGTCCAAATGAAGTTCTTAGCAATGCATCTTACTGATCAAAAATTAAGTTTTGATATATTTACAGTAGGAAATTTACAAAATATATTCATGGAACATGATCTTTACTTAATATCCTAATGATTTTTGGCACAAAAGAAAAATTGATAATTTGTTTTTTGGCTATTGCTACAAATATACCCGTGCTGCTTAAGACTGGTTTTGTGGTCCAGGGTCACATTTTATATTGATAATCAATATAATTAATAACAATAATAATAATAGATGTTTAATTTATTCTGTTACTAATTTATATTGCTATACATACTATGTAGATTTTTTACCTGACAATTCCTAGCAATAAGGCAGCAGGAATATCCCTAAAGAATTAAAAATACTTTATCTCTGTGGAAAATATATAATAAATCAATCCTATGGAATTTCTCCACGTGAGTGCCCCTTTTTAAGTCTTGTGTAATTGTCATGAGATTTATGTGGTTTGTTTATCTTCACAGGTCTCGTCAGAACCCAGGAAAGGTACGGCATAAACGGCAAGCTCTGCAAGACATGGCCCGGCCTTTGAAACAGTGGCTCTACAAACACCGGGACAATCCGTACCCCACTAAAACAGAAAAAATCCTCCTCGCGCTTGGCTCACAAATGACACTCGTGCAGGTGAGTAAGTTCATTTTCCACAACTTTTCCATGCACGTGCTACTAGTTCTTGACAGAAAGATTAATAAAAGGACAGTTTTCTTTTACATCGAGATGAAAATGCAGGTGTTCATTCCAAACACGAGTTGCAACCAACTCACGTTTACTCTAGCGAAGGTTTTCTGTTTTTATTGTTTAGTCAATATATATTAAAATTCAGAGACATTCTGGCCTGTGTTTAACTCTTCACATATGTGTTTTCCAGTCCATGCTGAGTGTCGGTTTGTGTGTACATATCTGTCTCAGTCTGTGTCTCTGTATATACGTGAAGACATAAACATGTTCTCTCAATTTGTTAAGAATTGGCCCAGCCTGAAGATGCTATTCTGGATGACCCTACAAATTTAATCTGGTTCTAATATTCATGAAAAAGACCCATTTGTTAAAAATGTGAGCAGACTGCACTGCAGTATGGGGAAAAAAGACGTACAAACACAAAACGTATGCTCGCAATTTCAGCAAATAAATAATCTTACGTGACTAAACATATCTCTGCCTAAGATACACCTGAACTTTTCTCATTGCAAGAGTATTTTGCTAACACGTCCTATGATACTTCAGAAACTGGCCTCCGCTGACCTGTTTAAAGTGAAAAATACGGCTTTTGCTCTTTGAGAACTTTATATAAAGCAGAGGTCAGGAAACTCAGGGCTTGAATAACATTTTTAAAGCACAATGCCTGTCATAAGTGGCTTGAAGTGTATCGGGCATGAAAAGTTTTCCTAGTATAACATCTAATGGTCTCTGGTCTCTGTGAAATGGAGAAGGCTGGGTTAAATATTGTTTTTATTGCAAAAAGACAGACGTCGGGCAGAGGAAAAGGAATATTATTAGGTGAGAGTGGCAGAGGCCAGAATAAGCACCCAGGTCGTCATCGTCTCAGTTGAAGAAGACTTAATGTAATGTTTCGTTCACAGTGTTCCTGGGATTTCTGCATGCGCTATTTTTAATAGTTTTCATAGCGTCCTGATAAATAAAGCAGTATATGGGTCTTTTAGTCCAAACACAGGCAGACATATGGAAGATAGTAATGTAATAGAGAAACACTGAAACAATGAAATATACAGGTTAAGGACATCTTTTGTGTCTTTTTCTGACCACTCCTTTTATTGTCATTCTTTCCTCAGTACCATTCCAACACCCTCCCTTTTTTTTTTTTTTTTTTTCAGGTGTCCAACTGGTTTGCAAATGCTCGACGGCGGCTGAAGAACACAGTTAGGCAGCCTGATTTGAGTTGGGCCCTTAGGATCAAACTCTACAATAAATACGTCCAGGGCAACGCAGAAAGACTGAGTGTCAGCAGCGATGACTCCTGCTCTGATGGTACAACACTCACTCATCTCACAATTACACATGTAAAAACATCCGAGACTAATTATTTTTGCAGTGCACTTATGGAGAACTACCAAAAACACACTCATATGCACAAAGGTGCCAGTGCTAAATGTGATGCTGAAACCAAGGATATTTAACATTCAGTGTCAGGGACTAAATATAAAGTTCAACAGTCTGTCATTGGAAAAACTCATATTGATCAACCACTAATTCGAAAGTTGGATGGACGTGTTGTCCCCAATGAGTCCAGGATGAAACTTAAAGAGACAGCTCACCTAAAAATAAAAATTCTGTCATGATTTCTGCCCCGTCATGCCATTCCAGCCCATTATGCTTTTCTTTCTTCTATCAAAAACATTTTCTTTCATCTGTCAAAAAAAAATGTGTCTTTTGTCCATACAGTAAAAGTCAGTGGGGTCTAATGTTGGTTTGGACCTCACTGTCTTTCATTGCATGGGCAAAAACAGTTCTTAGATCTTAAAAGATCTTATTTTGTGTTCCACAGAAGTAAAGGTTATTAAAGAGATAGTTCACCCAAAATAAAAATTACCCTATGACTTACTCACCCTCAGGCCATCCTGTGTGCATATGACTTTCATCTTTCAGATGAATACAATCAGAGTTATATTAAATCTTTATATTAAATACAATCAGAGTTATATTAAAGCTTTATTATGGCTGTGAATGGCTGTTGAGATTTTGAAGTCCAATAAAGTGCATCCATACACCATAAAAAGTGCTCCACACAGCACCGGGGGGGTAAATAAAGTCCTTCTGAAGTGAATCGATGCGTTTGTGTAAGAAAAATATCCATATTTATAACTTTATAAACTGTAATCTCTAGCTTCTGCTAACTGTCGTACGCACATTCACATGAGAGTTGCGTTCCAGTGGATGACGTCTGATGGGCGTATCAATCCTGAAGTATCGATATATCAATACTGATGTGAGTATTGAAAATATCGATACTCAAATAAAAATACTGATACTATTTACCAGCAATTTTGTTTATTTAACAGAAAAATAATGCATGCAATATGGATTAAATTGGACGAATAACCTATGTTAGCAAATAATTGTCCTGCTCATCTGAACTGCGCAAATGTTGCAAGACAGAACTAATCGATCACAGAGAGCGTTCACTCACTTCAGACAGTGCATTCAAAACAGGGTCCGTTTCCCAAAAGTATCATAAAGCGTTGATGTTTTTGGGAACGGCAGCCCAGAACAATGCAGAAAAAAAGTTATATAGCCTATGCTTGAGTTATTGCACAATAAACAAATTAAAATTGTTGCTTACAAAGTTTGTGCAATTACATTTATTAAAGTTGAACGTTAAAGGTTCATGTTGATCATGTTCTATTCTGTAATGTTTATATAAATCATACACCGTCAGAACAAAAAGGCTGCATTTTATGCGTGCAACAGCCTATCACTGCAGTCCCTTATGAAAACCGTGGTTTTATTAAAGTGACCACAGTTTATTTATAGTATTTGTAGATTTCCATGGTTACCACTACAGTAAACATATTTTAACTATTTGTAAACAAAAATATAACCTAATAATTAAGGCATATTGAATGCTAAAATGTGTTTCAAATAAAGTGGGTATTATTACCCATTTTTCTGTTAGTAATTTAATAATTTATTAAATGTAATAATTGAAAAGTTTCGTTTAGAAGTATCGGTATCATATCAAATACAAAATAAGTGATATCGCACTTCTCTAGTGACAAATATGGATGAACAAACGAAGAGAAAAACAAACATCCGTTACAAATTAGAAGTACAAAACAAGGATTTGTAAAGAAAACTGTTGGAGGATTTTGATATAAGCCAAGAGGAGAATGTTTGATTCTAACAAGACTAGCATATTCTCACCGAAGCTTACGCTACCCCTACATCTTATGTCATCTGCTGGAAAGCCACTCTCTCGTGAACGCATGTATGACAGCTAGAGGTTACGATTTCTAAAGTTGTAAATATGGATATTTTTCTTATACTTCACTTTAGAAGGCCTTTAATAACCTCCTGTAGCCATGTGGAGCACTTTTAATGATGGATGGATGCACTTTATTGGACTTCAAAATCTCAACACCCATTCATTGCCATTATATAAAGCTTGGAAGAGCCAGGACATTTTTTAATATAACTCCAATTGTATTCATATGAAAGAAGAAAGTCATATACACCTAGGATGGCTTGAGGGTAAATCATGGGGTAATTTTCAATTTTGGGTAAACTGTCTCTTTAAGGTTACTGAAGGTGTTTTTACTCTGTCTTTCAAAGAAAAATATCCTTCTAGAGAGGTGAGGATGAGTAAACTAGTGAACTATCACTTTAAGAAGATGCATATGTACAGTGTTTATTGCAATAAACACTGTTCATCACTGCTTGAGTATATACACACAGTGCAGGTAAAACTTCTTTTTAAAACAAACAAGCACAAACAAATTCACCTATCCTGGTGCTAAATTTGTGTGGTATGAAGTGTTGTGGTATTTATAAGAAACTGTTTGGGGTTTTATTCAGCATGTAGCTGAAACAGAGCAGACAGGATGCTTAAACATGGATGTTTTATTACAACGCAGTCAGTGCAACACTCCAAACATTTTTATAGCATCGTATAGCAGCCGAGCCATAAATCAGGGTCGGGGTATGTCGAGCGCAGCGCTCGTGTGTGCATCCTCCTCTGTGTTTAAGTTAACCGGACAGACGCGTAGGCTTACAGACAGTCATGCACGCTGTGATTAACACACCGCAACGGGGCGTCAGGACTCAACCACAAACACTCGCACACAATCTTGCGCTTACATGCACAAACACAAAAACATCCTGAAGTTCTCGCTTTTCCTTCTCTCCTTCTCACTCTAATTCACACGCTAAGGCGTTACAACTAAAGGATGTCGCTGGCTGTCTGACAGACTGCATGTTTGTTGGCCGCGTCGCTCAACATAAGCATCCGCACACAATGAGACATTCAGTCAGAGCACTTATCATCCCCCCAGTGCTTAACAGTGACCTCCAAACACACACACTCTGTATTTGGTGCCTTGATTAGATGTCTTGGATGAGGACACACACTCTGTGGTTAGAAGAGGAATGCCCAGTCTGTGCCTCTCACATCTGTCCCATCCTACAAATAGCTTCCTTGTTTTCTTTTACATGGCATAGAAACTGTGTCAGCGGCCTGAGTTAACCTTTGACCTCAAATACCCTCACCGTCAAATCTAAACTTGGCGAATTGATGCGCAAAATGGAAAACGATTGTGTGCAAAAGTG
Source organism: Cirrhinus mrigala (assembly GCA_036247105.1). Lineage (NCBI taxonomy): Eukaryota > Metazoa > Chordata > Actinopteri > Cypriniformes > Cyprinidae > Cirrhinus > Cirrhinus mrigala. The sequence goes on from CM070018.1 coordinate 16,926,169, forward strand.
TACTAATAACGTTATGTTGGTTTTTGATGCGCTAAACCTTCTCCATGTCTTTCTCTAAATTTTTGTATCAGTTCCTGATCATAACACAGAGCATAAAAAAAATGATATTGTCATGGTTGAGTAAATAATACATTGTTAATCTATAAAAACATGAACAAAAAAATCATTTTGATATTTTCAATGACAATTCAGCTTAGTGACCTCCAATATCCGGTGAAAATATATGCCAGTCAAAAGTTTTTGAACAGTAAGATTTTGAATGTTTTTTAAAGAATTTTCTTCTGTTCACCAAGCCTGCATTTATTTGATCCAAAGTACAGAAAAAATGTTGAAATATTTTTACTATTTAAAATAACTGCTTTCTATTTAAATATATTTTAAAATGTAATTTATTTTTCTACATTTTCAGCATCATTACTCCAGTCTTCAGTGTCACATGATCCATCAGAAATCATTCTAATATGCTGATTTGCTGTTAAAGAAACATTTTTTAGTATTATTATTATCAATATTTAAAAGAGTTGAGTACATTTTTTCAGGATTCTTTGATGAATAGAAAGATCCAAAGCAATTATCTGAAATAAAAAGCTTTTGTAACATTATACACCATTCAAAAGCTTGGAGCCAGTATCTTTTTTTTTTTTTTTTTTTTTTTTTTTTTTTTGAAAGAAATTATAGAAATTAATACTTTTATTTAGCAAGGATTCTTTACATTTATCAAAAGTGATGATAAAGACATTTATAATGTTACAAAAAATTTCTATTTCAGATAAATGCTGTTCTTCTCAACTTTTTATTCATCAAAGAAACCTAAAAAAATTCTACTCAGCTGTTTTCAACATAATAATAATAATAAATGTTTTTTGAGCAGCAGATCAGAATATTAGAATGATTTCTGAAGGATTATGTGACTGGAGTAATGATGCTAAAAATTCAGTTTTGAAATCACAGGAATAAATTACATTTTAAAATATATTTAAATAGAAAACAGTTTTTTTTAAATAGTAAAAATATATCAAAATTAAAAACATTCAAAATCTTACTGTTCAAAAACTTTTGACTGGTATTGCATATATAAAGAAATGAAGAGTGCAGTCACTACCGTAAAAACTGCTATTTTGTGACCTGTTTCTGTGCGATTCTTCAAAACATCACGAGCCGTGATTATACAAGTAAGACATCGTGTAACATCATACAAGTTGTTTACTATGCATATGAGATGTCTGGTTGTTTAGAGGGAACATTTTGTTGCGCAGACGTTTCATCAGGTCTGTCGTTTCCCTGTCTGAGCTCAGTAATTATGTGCTATAGAAGATCTGAGCTTCAGACACACTCTTCACACGTTTGAGTCAAGATAGAGCCTTGCAGTGAAATCCTAGCTCACTTAGGAGGCATTCACTCATGCAATCCTAACCCCGTATCCTAGGAAATATTGCGTTTGTGTGAATTTTAGTGTGTTTACCTTTGTTTCCTACATTTTGGAATGGTTGTCAAGGTAGTATACAATAAGGGCGTGCTAAAAAAATGTTGACTTTTAGAACGTAGAGTGAGGATACACTGAAAAAAAAAAAAATTAAAAGTAATTTCGCTCATTGACCTTCTTAAATGAGTAAATCAAAACCAACAAGGAATCCACACACCTAGTTATAAATGAAAGTGCTGATTCAAAGGAACATGAGAATTTAAGTCAATATTTATATAGATTTGACTGAAGGCAAAATCGCATCAAGAGATCAATAACCATGGTGGAACTGCAAGTGATTAATAGTCTAACTTTATTCTGCAACAAAAGTATTAACTTGCTTGGAATTATGACATTAGTGGAAGAAATATTTTGGACCATCCCTTTGTTGTATTACAATCAGCATGAATGCCTCTGATAGTTTTCCATCAAGAATGTACAAACAAAGTCTCACGATTCATCTGGTAATAAAACATGTCAGTGTCTCTTATTTATGTTCTTTAATGAATCACTGATGGGACTACAGGTGGCTGAGCAAATAAGAAGAGATGAATGATTGGGTGTTTTCTACAGAATAATCAACGGAACGGAAAGATCAACTGAAAACAGTCTCTCCAAGGCTGAGATATGACATTGGAATGTCCGATGTATTTTTTTTTTTTCCCTGTTGATGAGAAAGTTAATACTTTTATTGGTTTTGTTACCTAAAAGCAGAATGAAATCAGACGATTTATCACTTGCAGTTCCACCAAAGTTATTTATCTCTTGACTTGTCCTTGTGGTTTTTAGTATTCTGGCAAAAATAACAGACAACTCTGTACCTTGATTAATGGACATCATACGGTTGTTGCATTTGCACTTGAGTCTAGAATAAAAGCTGCTACTGTTTGAGAGCAGATAAATCTACTGTATATAGTCAAAACATTGGTCCTAATAAAAAAAAAAAACCCTCTTTGTTTCCTTTACACTACTATTCAAAAGTTTGTGGTGAGATTTTTAAAATGATTTTAAAAGAAATCTCTTGTGTTCACAAAGGCTGGATTTATCTGATTCATTGTTCAAAAATAATAAATAAATAAATAAATGGTTATCACAATTTAAATAAATGGTTTCTATTTGAAACTATTTCAAATTAATAAAATGATAAATAATAAATAAATAAATATTTAGAGACTCTGTATTAATTCCTCAAAAAAAAAAAAAATAAAATAAAATAAAATAAAAATAAAAATAAAAAACACCAAACCAACAAACTTTTCAATAGTCTAGGTATCATTCTTGTACACATTTTTTTTGCTCACTTGCTATAAGTTATTATTATTATCACATGTATATTTTAAATATGTTTAATTTTTAATATTTTGCATACATTTTTGTATTTTATCTTCTGTAAATATATCTGAATGTTGAAAGTTTGAACATTTCATACTTTATTTTTTATTTTATTATCACATGTAGTCTTAAAATATTTTTAATATTTCATATTTTGCATACATTTTTGTATTTTATCTTCTGTAAATATATCTGAATGTTGAAAGTTTGAACATTTCATACTTTATTTTTTATTTTATTATCACATGTAGTCTTAAAATATTTTTAATATTTCATATTTTGCATACATTTTTGTATTTTATCTTCCGTAAATATATCTGAATTTTGAAATTTTTAACATTTCTTACTTTTTTATTATCATGTAATATTTAAAGATTTTTAATATTTCATATTCTGCATACATTTTTGTATTTTATCTTCTGTAAATATATCTGAATGTTGAAAGTTTGAACATTTCATACTTTATTTTTTATTTTATTATCACATGTAGTCTTAAAATATTTTTAATATTTCATATTTTGCATACATTTTTGTATTTTATCTTCTGTAAATATATCTGAATGTTGAAAGTTTGAACATTTCATACTTTATTTTTTATTTTATTATCACATGTAGTCTTAAAATATTTTTAATATTTCATATTTTGCATACATTTTTGTATTTTATCTTCCGTAAATATATCTGAATTTTGAAATTTTTAACATTTCTTACTTTTTTATTATCATGTAATATTTAAAGATTTTTAATATTTCATATTCTGCATACATTTTTGTATTTTATCTTCTACAAATATATCTGAATCTTGAAATTTTGAACATTTTTTTTTTATTTTAATTTGTTTTTTTTATTTTATTTTTTATTATCACATGTATATTTTAAATATGTAAAGGTTTTTAATGTCATATTTTGCATACATTTTTGTATTTTATATTCTGTAAATATATCTGAATCTTGAAATTGGTTATTTTATTTTTATTTTATCATCACATGTATATTTTAAATATTTATAGATTTTTTATATATTATACATTTACATATATTTTTGTATTTTATTTTCTGTAAATATATCTGAATCTAAACATTTTATTTTATTATCACAAGTATATTTTAAATATTTTAATATTTCATATTTTGCATACATTTTTGTATTTTATCCTCTGTAAATATATCTGAATCTTGAAAATGTTATCTTTTATATTTTATTTTGTTTATTTTATTTTACTTTTATTATCACATGTATATTTTAAATATTTAACGATTTTTATTTTGCATTTTTGTATTTTATCTTACGTAAATATATCTGAAACTTGAGATTTTGAACTTCATTTTTATTTTATTATTTTAGTTTAGTTTAGTTTAGTTTAGTTTAGATCTCAAATTATGCCATTCTAGGCTCCAAGATTGAGCTCTTCTCTGCTTCATCCCCTGTAGTGGCAATCAGTCTCTCAGCACCAAATTTGATCTGACACACTCAACTTACGGTTGGGAGGCCCTTGTTTTCGAGAAGTGTAATCCATTCAAGAGTTTTCAATGTGCTGGAGGGGTCATGCAGAAGAGAAGGGTGATTAAATGAAAATGTGACCGTGTCTTTCCCCGCTGAGAAGGTGTAAAGGGCAGCAGATCAAAATATTGACTTTTTACAGTCGAGCTCTTTTTCTTTCGCAAATGTCTTCTCGAATGTGTATTGACATATTTGCATGTATCCCGCATCACATCCAGATGGTGACCCAGCAGCACGGGCCCAGGTCGGGGAGTTCAGTAAGCCGATGTACCAGAGCGTCATCAAGAAGGAAGGCGGCGCTGTGAGTGCGGGTCTCCGAGCCGCTGCAGACGCCTCATTGTCTGATGACTACGTGTCACCACCCAAATACAAGAGCAGCCTGTTGCACCGCTACCTTAACGACTCGCTCCGTCACGTAATGGTGGCCAACGGCGTAATGGACGCGCGGAGGAGGAACCACTCAGGCTCTTTCAGCTCTAATGAGTATGATGAAGACCTGCTGTCACCGTCTTCTTCAGAAGCAGAAGCCAACTTTATCTACAGAACTGGTGAGCTGCTGCCAGTCTTGCATTCTTTCCTTGTCTGTGTCTCTGTCTCTCGCTTCTTGCGAGGAAGAAGGGCATCTTGAAGCTGTTTCCCAGTATCAGCTGTGTTTTGGTCTATGCATGATTTTGGCTTCTCGTTCTACAACAAGGAGAGTCACAGAGAGGTCATATGTTTTCTCTATTCTTTCTCACATACACATGGTTGAATAAATCATTCCAACCTGACATTTGTAAATATTCTGAAATATGTTTTTAATAGTATGAAAATACTACTAAGTTAAAAATATTGCAGTTCAATAGTTCAAAGAATGCATGCTTTTATATTAAGCTTTGTACTTTTGATAAAACGTTTAAGGTCTTGGAAGGTCAGATTTGAACTTGCAGTGAAACAGAACATACTGTACGGCAACCACAGTTCATCCTGGTTTAGTCTTCAGCCCATTTACTCTCAGTACTTCTTTAGTCAGTGTGACAATTTTTCTCTCTTTTCAATCTTCATTCTCTCCTTATCTTTTCAATATAACACACTTTTTCTCTCAACACAGTTTTGAGTTCATGTCCAACATCCACTACTAAGAAACAAGAAGTCTTTAATCAAAAGAGAAAGTGCCCGTGAGGGAAAGAGAGTGTGTTGTTTGTGTGTTATTGCAAGTGTGGAAGTGTATATCAGCTTTAGGGTTAAAGATGTCTGAGAACGAAGTGTATGTGAAATAATTTTCTCTGTCATTTCTGAAGTGAGCCAAACTCTGACCTAAAGAATTTTTTCTTGAAGCCTCTCCAATTGTTTATCTGAAACATAACCACGTTTCACCTCATGGTAGTCTGACACAGATAATAGGTCACTATAGAAAGTTCAAATCTATCAGTGGTTTCAAGTTTTTAAATTCCGCAGGACATTTCTGAAACTTTTAGAAAGTAATTAACTGTTATTCAGCAAGAAGACATTGTTAATTGAAACTGGCAGTACATTGTTACAAAAAAAAAAACAAAAAAAAAAAACAGTTTGAAATAAATACTGGTTTTGAACTTTTTATTTATGGAAAAAATCCTGAAAACAATAAATTAAATAAATAAATACAATGCCGATCAAAAGATTGGGATCAGTAACGCTTATCAAAGTTCCATTTATTTGATCAAAAATGCAGAATAAAAATGATATGAAATCCTATTGCAATTTAAAATGAGTGTTTTCCATTTTAATATACTTTAAAATAGAATTAATTTCTGTGATGCAAAGCTGAATTTTCATCAGCCATTACTCCAGTCTTCAGTGTTGCACGATCCTTCAGAAATCATTCTAATATGCTGATTTATTATCAAGTGTTGCAAAGTTCTGCTTCTTAATTTTTTTGGAACCTGTGCTACTTTTTTCAGGATTCTTTGATGAATAAAAAGTTAAAAAGAACAGAATTTATTCAAAATAGAAATATTTTCTAACAATATAAGTTTTTGCTATCACTTCTTATCAATTTTAACACATCCTTGCTAAATAAAAATATAATTTCTTTCAAAGAAAGAAAAAATGTACTGACCCCAAACTTTGAACGGTAGTGTATATTGCAAAATATTTATTTTTTAAATGCTGTTCTTTTTAACTTTTTATTAATCAAAAAGTCCTAAAAAAGCATTACAGGTTCCAAAAAAAAAAAAAAAATTAAGCAGTATAACCGTTTCCAATACTGATAATAAATCAGCATATTAGAATGATTTCTGAAGGATCATGTGACACTGAAGACTGGAGTAGAAGACTGATAATTCAGCTTTGCATCACAGGAATAAATTCTATTTTAGAGTATATTAAAATAGAAAACTGCTATTTTAAATTGCAATAATATTTCACAATATTACTGTTTCTTCTGTATTTTTACACAAATAAACGCAGCCTTAATGAGCAGAAAAGACTATTTTAAAAAACATTAAAAATCATGCTTAAACTTTTGAACAGCAGTGTAAATAAACCAGTTTCCACAAAATTATTAAGCAGCACAACTGTTTTCAACATTAATAATAATGAAGAAAATAAATAAATAATAATAATTTGAAAAAATATTTCTAAAGGATCATGTGACACTAAAGAGTGGAAGAATGGCTGCTAAAAATTCAGCTTTGCCATCATAGGAAGAAACTGCATTTTAAAATATATTCAAATAGAAAACAGTAAAATTGTTTTAACGGTAATTTTGATTAAATAAATGCAGCCTTGGTGAGTATTAAAGTTGTTAATTCAATGTTAGTTCACAGTGCGCTAACTAATGTTAACAAACAACTTGAATTTAATAATGCATTAGTAAATGTTAAAAGTTAATATACTTAGATTAATAAATGCTGTAGAAGTATTGTCATGCTTAATGGTAACTTAAGTAGTAACTAATGAAACCTTATTATAAATCGTTAAGACTTCTTTCAAAACTTTTGAACGGTAGTGCAGTTGTATTATATAAGCTTTGGTTTAATAAGTAAGTAATGAACTACTCTACCAGTTTCTTCTCTGCAGCTGCTTTCTAGAGCGTTCACCTATCCCAGGATGTCTCGTTTACCGAAAAAGGCAAGCTCTGCCAAAGTTTAGGACTCTCTAACTCATCTGTTTAAGGTCAGCTTTGGTTCGGAGTCTCTCGATAGGAAGCGTCTGCAGTGCTCACAGTCAGCTGTGTTTGCTCCCATGTGCTGTTTAAGTCCTCCAGGTGTTTGTGATGTTATCGCAAATCTTTTCGACATTCCAAAATGACAAATATGTTTCAGGAGAGTTCTGGCAATTATTTAAGCCCTGTTCATCATCATCTGGAAGAATGTCAGCCTCTATTGATCATTTGTAGGAATTTATGAGAGATACTGTGTCTGCGACCGCGGCCTTCAAGCGCATGTGTTTTGCTCTCTCCTTCTCTCGAGAAAGAGTCTCTTCAGGTCAGAACACTGCGTCTTTGTCCTGACAGGATTCATAACTGATAACATTGTTTGCTTCTTCGCTTACATATTGTTGTTCACATCAAGCCTCTGGGATCTCGCCGTGCAGGCTTTGTTTTACTTTGTTTCTCATTTCAGTTTGCCATTTCTTACTGACAAACATGGTTTGCATTATCTCAGGGCTGAGGAACAGAACGCTGGAATTCTCTTCAAACCCAAAAGCCGTTGCTCCTAAACTACCTTCTGGACTAAGGTTTAAACCCTATATGTGATGCAAGGCTACTTATGTAGACACCTGCTGAGATTTGGTGTATTTTGTTGCTTATTTCAGCTTGAATCAGTTGTTCCAAATAGCTGTTATACTCTTAAAGAATATTTATGAGTTGCGTGTTTTTTCTCGTCTTTCATGGTAAATACGGTTTCCTGGCTAAGGATTCTGATGGCTTTGTCAGGTAGATGAAATATCTGTTTGTCAGATGAGAATTCGCCAGGTGAAAGGTTTAACACAAGATCACGCGCAGCAGCATTTGCGCAACGGCGAATAAGGGATCAATCAGAACGGAATATAGCAATAAACTCTGAATTAAGTTGATATTGAATTTGTCATTCAATCTCGTTGCTAGTTTTGTATCATTTCCTCTTAAGATTTCGCTCTCTCTTTTTTCCCCGCTATTCTCTTTCCTTCCATTTTCCTTCTTTCTACATTCCAGAATATCTTCATACAAATATTCCTCAAGTTTCAGACTATGAGGTTGAAATTTTAGATCTACGGTCTATGTTTTCTTAAAACAGCTGTCTGTCTGCCTCTGCGTTGTGTTAGCCAAGACGCTAATGTTTTAGCTCACACGTCTTTTAACCAAAGTGGCATCTCAGAATCCGTCGGTTAAATGTAGCTTAATGGAACAAATTGGATCTAAAGAAGCTCTCTCCTCCTTTCCATCACTCCTCACTTGAATCAGACGTGGCAAAGGAGCCGTCAGGCCAGCAAAGCCTCTGATGGAAAACTAAAGAGGCCATTGTGTAAGAAAAATACAAAATAAAACGCAACGGGAACTCTGATGGGAGTTTCATTGAAAACAAGAAGTGAGAGAATTCCAGGGCACATGCCAGGGATTTTATGTCAAATTGCACTTTAATGGGATATTTAATGGTAGGAATCTCGCTCAGTGTTTTCCCTGTGTGCGTGGTACCGAGTTTAGGGCCGTCCTGTACGATATAGATCACTATGCCGCGCTGTCAGAGCAGCTTGGAGCTCGCAGTAAAGTGAGAGCACGCAGGAAAATATTTCTCAGAACTTTGTCTAACGCTTTAGATGTATTTTCACAGGTTGCATCTGTGCAGGAATCTCATAAGCCACATAGAAAGTGCATCACATGGAACATAAACTGGCTGCTGCACCATTTATTCTAGTGCGACGTGTCCTCGTATTGCTTTCAACGGGATCCTTGTGATCGAGTTATTGAAACTTATGTCATCTGAGGTGTTTATGAATGTATTATATTATGCGTCAGTGAACTAAAATGAATTGATGAAAGTGATATATATCTCAGTACTCAAATCTGACTTGGAGGGTTTTTGGTACTGCTGCCTATTACGCCCGTTCAAAACATTTACGGTTCAGTAAGATTTTTTGAATACTTTTATTCAAAAGGGATGCATTAAATTATTCAAAAATGACAAAAGACAAAAAAGTTTACATGTTAAATGTTCAGATCCCAATTTTTAAGAATTCTCCTTATTAGGGCTGTGTTTTGACACAAATTGTACAATTTGATTAGATTTTAATTAACAAGCTTGCGATTTGATTTCTGATTCAATTCAATATTGATTATTTTGGATGTATATCAGGTACAGTACGTGCTTGATTTTTTTTTTCAAGGATAAAAAAGAAAATCTCTCAACTAATATTGTAAAATATACACAAGAGTCAGTTGGTACTACATTACTATAATATTGAAAGTTAAAATGAACTGATTTGTATACAAAAGCTTAAGTTTTTAATAACAAAGTTACAATTACATAATTATATTTCTACTCCAATTCGTTTTTTGAAATATAAACATTTAAGTGGCGGTTGTCATAAAAATTTGCCAGATTTATTTAAAAATAAATTAAACTGTAAAAATTATAATTAATATGTTACATGCTGCACATATTTAACAAAATGCTCCTCTCTAGAAGTAATTTCTCTAGCTTACTAACAAATTTATTGTCACCGAGTAAGTTTTTTTCTGAGATAAATATGACGTTATGTGACATTGTTTACAAGCTGTTATATATTGACGTCTTTGTGCTGTTAAACACTGATTGAGCGATTATATGAGACAAGATATGGATATGGATTTAACTGTACTCTTTCATTTAAATGAGAAGTTCACTTCCAGAACAAAAATTTACAGATAATTCATTCACCCCCTTGTCATTCAAGATGTTCATGTCTTTCTTTCTTCAGTCGTAAAGAAATTATGTTTTTTGAGGAAAACATTTCAGGATTTCTCTCCATATAGTGGACTTCTGTGGTGCCCGTGAGTTTGAACTTCCAAAATACAGTTTAAATGCCACTTTAAAGCGCTATAAATAATCCCAGCTGAGTAATAAGGGTCTTATCTAGCAAAACAATCAGTTATTTTCTAAAAAAAAACCTTGAAACCTTGAAAAACTCCCATCTCATCTTCTCCTCCAACTTCAAAATCGTCCTACATTGCTGCAGAAGTACCAACCCAGTGTTTACAAAGTGAACATACAAAGATGATCAAAAGCTCTTTACAAAAAACAAGGTAAAACAGCGATATAGGATGATTTTGAAGTTGGAAAAGAAAATAAGATGGGAGTTTTTCGACATACCCTAACTGTCATGAGGTCACACAGAGTTCACGAAGAGCTAGAAAAGATGAGCATTTAAGGTTAAAAAGTTATTAAACGGTCATTTTTTTTTTTAAAGAAAATAACCAATCGTTTTGCTAGATAAGACCCTTCTTCCTCGGATGGGATCGTTTAGAGCCCTTTGAAGCTGCATTTAAAAGTGCATTTGGAAGTTCAAACTCGGGGCACCATTGAAGTCCACTACATGGAGATAATTCTTGAAATGTTTTCCTCAAAAAACAATTTCTTTACGACTGAAGAGAGAAAGACATGAACATCTTGGATGACAAAGTAGTGAAAAGGGGAGTAAATTATCTGTAAATTTTAGTTCTGGAAGTGAACTTCTCCTTTAACATACCTTTGGATGTTTATTTCATGTGTAACTGGCATTAAAGCAGAAGATGTGTGCTTTGCGCTGCCGCTTTCTTAAATTGAGGCACTACAGCGATCTGTCACTCACGTTAAACAACGGCAAAACAGCATTTATTATTTCAATACTGTAATAAAATGGACAAAATTTGAAATCTGAGACTTTTTTTCATATGAAAAGTAACAAAGCAAAACAAAAAAAAGGCTCTCTTCTTCCAATCAGTCGTTTTGCTGTGCGTTAGTATGTTAGCTGTGCTCTGTGGGACATATTTCATCACAGAACCAAGAATGTCACCTGTGTTTTACGACATGAAAAGACCTTCTTTTTCAAGGTCAGTGGACATTAAACAGACGTGGAAGGTAGAAATATGTTAAATGAAAACAGAGAAGCTTGACAAGGCCACCGGGGCTCATAGGTGCCAGTCACTCATAAGAGTCCTGCAGACTTGTTGGACTGAAGCCACCAAAAGAAAATGTTTCAAAAGTCATTGTCCAAGAAAAGTACAATGTCTTCAACTCAGAAACATTAGAGCTGATTTCAGGCCGCGATCAGAGGCAGGTGGGCAATCCATCCAAGCCTAAACATGCAACAGAGTGAAAACACATAAATTCTGGTATTATTAATGTGCAGGGCCTGCTGTTCATCAGATGATTGACAGCTCTCTGTGTGTACAGCTGGAAATACACAGCACGCTTTTACTGCAGTTTTTGCACAGTTGTACTACACATCCAGCCGCATATAGTACATAAAAACATTGGGAGTCTGATGCCATTAAAAAGCTTGAAAGTCTCTCTTTCTCTCAAAGCACGACAGGCTTTGGCTAACGCGTTTTAGCGTTGTTTGACAATGACATACAGTGCTGGGGGAGGGATGTGTAATTTAGAGAAACAGCCTGGCAGGGATATGGCATTTAAAGAGTACATGCTGAACTGCCTGATTTATGGTACTTGACTGCTCACTGACCACAGAGCAGCAGGACAATGACTGATCCAGCTCTGCTGCGCACATCTCAAATCGCAGAAAACACTTATGTAAACGTCTCTATTTCATCTTGAACGTCAATACTGTAATATTAAGCTTCACCATTAGATTTTATGTTGTTGTAGTACTCGTGCAGAAAAAAAAGTTACAAAAGCTGTCACTTAAGGACAGAGGGTACCGTCCCAGTTACAGATTTTGTACGTTTTTTTTCTGAGAGTGAAGTATATAGACAACACATTCTCATACAATACAGTACACAAATGTTTGGGAACAGTATGATTTTTAATGTTTTAAAAGAGGTAAAAATACAGAAAAAACTGGTATATTTTGAAATATTATTGCAATTTAAAATAACAGTTTTCTATTTTAATATATAGTTTAAAATATAATTTATTCATGTGATGCAAAGCTGAATTTTCATCAGCCATTATTCCAGTCTTCAGTGTAACGCAATCCTTCATAAATCATTCTAGTATGCTGATTTATTATTATTGTGCTGCTTAATATTTTTTTGGAACCTGTAATACTTTTTTCAGGATTCTTTGATGAATAAAAAGTAAAAACTAACAGCATTTATTCAAAATTAGGGCTGTCAAATGATTAATCGTGATTAATCGCATACAAAATAAAAGTTTGAGTTTGCCTAATAAATGCGTGTCTAATTATTATGCATATATAAATACACACAAATTAATGTATCAATTTAAGAGAAATATGTTATTTATTTACAAAATATTTTTATTTATATATAATAGAAATTATATAAAAATTATAATAAATACATATACTTGTAAATATTTCTTTGTATTTATATGTACATAATAATAACACACAGTACACACACATATATTAGCTTTATAAAACTTTTATTTTGTATGCGATTAATCACATTTTCTATCAATATAAGTCTTTACTATCACTTTTAATCAATTTAACACATCCTTGTTGAATAAAAGTATGAATTTCTTGCAAACAAAGAATGAAAAAATTGACTGACCCCAAACTTTGAACGGTACTGTATATTGTTACAAAGATTTTTTTTTTATTTTAAATAAATGCTGTTCTTTTTAACATTTTATTCACTAAAGAATCTCGAAAAAAGTATCAAAGAATAATCAAAAAATAATTAAGCCGCACAACTGTTTCCAACATTGATGATAAATCAGCAGTAATGATGCTAAAAATTCAGTTTTGCATCACAGGTATAAATTCTATTTTAAAGTATATTAAAATAGAAAACCACTATTTTAAATTGCAATAATATTTCACAATATTACTGTTTTTTCTGTATTTTTAATCAAGTAAACGCAGCCTTAATGAGCAGAAAAAGAGTTCTTTAAAAAACAAACAATGAAAATCTTACTGATACCATATACTTGAGTGGTTTTGAGAATGGATGGATAATTAATATGAGGTCATAAGACCTGCATGAATAATAATTATAAAATAACTGGTAAAATGCTGTTTAAAACGGATTTACATGGACTATGTCACATCACAGGACATGTCAACTACCCGAACAACAAGATTTCCTTTTCTTGGAGAGGTTTTCTCCATTCTCCCACTCTATCCCTCACAAAAAAGGGAGGGACAACTGTACAATCCTGAAGAAAGAGGAGGCTGAGGCCAAGATTTACTTCAGACTCTAGGTTACAGTGGTCAGGATGGGGTCTCATCATCCATCACCAGAGGGAGAGAAGAGAGAATGTTGAGAGAAGTGAAAGGTGGAGAAAAGAGAGATGAAGGAGGGGAGTAGGGAAGGAAGAAAGGGAGATGAAAGACAAGCTGGAAATTTGAGGATGAAAGTCTTGTGAAAGAGAGTGAAAATAGTGAATAACGTAGAATAAAAGACACATGGGATGAGAACATTTACAACTCCTCTTGTAATAATGAGAGATACAAACAAAAACAAAGACTTAGACAAGTGTCCTTCTGTGATTGCACTCATTTTACTAAGGGAACCACTAACTTTTTGCAATAGTATTTTCATGGCTTTTATAAATTCATCATACATTTTTTATTTAAATTAGTATTTTTTTTATTAGTAGTATCAGTAGATCTTGGAGAGCAAGTAAGCATCCACCTAGTAGCATGAATAAATGTCTTATTTTATTACAACATTCTCCACGTATCCAGACACTGTTAGATAAGTTTTCGTCCATCTTTTATAATTTACTTTTTGGAGCCATTTGTAACTTGAAAATGATTCATTTCGAAGCGTATTCCAAAAACTGAATTCTTAGTCTCTCGGCACGGTGCTGTGTATAAACCGTTCTGAGGCTCAAGAGCAATATATCGTGATGAATTGCAAATAGTCCGAGGCACACTTGAAAAGTGAGCGTGTGTGTGGATTGTGGTGACTTGTGTGGAGGAGAGGTGTAAACAGACACACACTGCTCTGGCTGCTTACATGTGAGAATAGATAGAGAAAAGAAACAGTGAATGAATGGGAGACTATTAGACGAGTGTGGAGAAGCTAATGGCTTCACACTGAAAGACTCTGACAATCAGAGTGTCAGAAATAGTACGGCGGGGCCTGTGTATATTTGTCTAACTTGGAAAGTAAAGTTTTTTTGGGAAGGGGGAAAACAAAAATAGGCAGTTTTACAAGAATAGATCAACGGATGAAAAAATCCGAGAATCAAAGAGAGAATGTGCGTGTGAGCAAACCAGAAGGAACATCACAGCAATTCATTTCACTTCATATTTTTGGATCAAGCCTGCAATCATTATTTAGTTCAGAAAACACTTTCAAACATTGTTATGTTACACTCAATCAGTTTTTTTTTTCCCCGAGGTTGCGGTCGAAAGCAATTCTATATTCATCTCTGGGCAAAATTAGCTTGCAAAGAAACATACAAACTTGTAACATGAGATCTAAACAAGCTTTTCCATTCTGCAAAATCATTTGCAATGACTCCAAAGTTTCTTACTGCTAATCGTTTTTTCCATTTTGGAATGACACTAAAGCTGAAGCGAAACTGAATTTTATTGAAGCTGAAAAAGGTTTGTGATGCGTTCTAGATGGAGCCTTATCTACGTCTGATAGCACTTTAGGCAAATGCTTTCAGCATGAGCCCCTCTCTCTCTCCCTCTCTTTGGCCTTCTGTCTCTCTTCCTGACATACGTCAGAGAGCAGATACTGTCTTGTAATACCTCAGTGGCGTGCTATGTCTTCTAGCTAGCGTGTTTGAAGTCTGTTTGTGCGACTTTCATAGGTACCGATAGGGTAAGAGATCAGAATCATTCGTCTAACCATTAGCAAATAGCAGATCCACTCATCCGTATCCAGAACAGGAAGCCAACGGATGACCTCTAAGTCTTATTAATGGTCAAAAATGGATTCCTCTGAGTGATATAGAAAATATACGTTAACACTGTTTTTTTTTTTTTTTTCCTTGATCATGACCAGACCTGTATCAAAAATGAACTTTAATATTCAACTAAAAATCCTGTCATCATTCACTCAACATAATGGAGTTTCAAACTTGCATGACTTTTCCTTCTGCGGAGCACAAAAGAAGATCATTTGAAGTAGTGGTAGCCAGTAGATTTGCCAATTTTGAAATATGTTTTTAATTACCATTCAATTAACGCTTCGCAATGACCTTCGTTACTGTTCTCACACATCGTGTTCTCACGCAGTGAAAAATACATTGCGGAGCAAAGAAAACTGACAACGTGCCGACAGACAAGACAGATCAGGTTACTCTTGGTATGAAACAGTCTCAGCTTTAAAATTTTGGCATTTTGGAAAGAATTCAAACTATAAATACTGCTTCGTGGCTCTGTGATGTGTCGTGGCAGATCGCTGTAGTGCCTCAGTATAAGCGGAACGTGAATCGATCATCTTTTCCTCTTTACTAGTTACAAGACAAAACAAACATGAATGAACATCAGAAGGTATCTTGTTTCAAACGCGTTAAGACGTCAATACACATCATTTTTAAAGTTCAAGTCCACCAACAGTAATCGACTCTCCTGTCTGGTTTGTTAGACAAATGGCAGATTCTGCGTTATGATTGGTCAGATCGCCTGTCAAACAAACTCCCTTCAAAGGGTCAATTGTATCAACAAAAATTTCATCTTTATCAATTTAAACATTTCTCAAAATCTTTTTTTGTTCCACAGAATAAACAACAGCACTATTTTACAGTCCTGTTCCACATGTACATACTATGTAATAATTACAACTAGATGAGTAAAGTTCAAAAACGAACTAAGTTGGCTTGAGAAAGCCAGACCAGAAAGTTGTTAAGTTTTAAAAGCTTGAAGTTTTAAAGCTTTCAGTCTGAAGTAGTTTGAAGTTTAAAATAGTTTTAAAGATTAGTTTGAATGGTTTGAAGGCAATAGAGTCTATTACAAAAACAGACAGATAGATAAATAGATAGATAGTTTGATGGTTGTAGAGTTTAAACTTTAGGAGAAGATACAGTCAACAGATTTTTTCCAGAAGAATAATAAAGTTTAAATAGCATTTCTCAAGCCAACTTAATAACTGGGTAATAACTAGGTAATAACCATAAACCTACACTTAAAGAAGTTCACTTCCAGAACAAAAAATTACAGATAATTTACTCACCACGTTGTCATCCAAGATGTTCATGTCTTTCTTTCTTCAGTTGTAAAGAAATTATGTTTCTTGAGGAAAACAGTTCAGGAACGTATATGAATATAGTGGATTTCTATGTTTGAACTTCCAAAATGCAGTTTAAATGCAGCTTCAAAGGGTTCTAATCGATCCCAGATGAGGAAGAAGGGTCTTATCTAGCAAAATGATCAGTTATTTTCTGAAAAAAAATGTACAGTTGATATGCTTTTTAACCTTTAATGTCGAAAAACTCCCATCTCATTTTCTCCTCCAACTGCAAAATCATCCTACATCGCTGCAGAAGTTCCAACCCAGTGTTTACAAAATCAAAGCGCAAAGATCAAACACCCTTTACCAAAAAAAAGGGTAAAAAGCGATGTAGGGCGATTTTGAAGTTGGAGGAGAAAATGTGGAGTTTTACGACCTACCCTAACTGTCATGAACCGGAATACACAGAATTCACGCAGAGCTAGACAAGACGAGCTTTTGAGGTTAAAAAAAAAAAAACGATCGTTTCGCTAGATGAGACCCTTCTTCCTTGGCTGGGATCATTTAGAGCCCTTAAAGAGCTCATTTAGAGCTGCATTTAAACTGCATTTTGGAGGTTCAAACTTGCGGGCACCATAGAAGTCCACTATTTGGAGGACATTCCTGAAATGTCCTCCAAATCTAACCCTAAGACATGTTGCTGCATGTACCTTTCTTAGGTAAGTACATTATAAATACACATAAGTACACATACCGTAAAATAAAGTGCAACTGAGTCATGTAAATCATATATATTTAAGGGTTTCAATATTTGCCCTCTGGAATTATTTCTAACTATTCAAAAGCACATAGTATGTCATCCATTTATGTTAAGTACTGAAATGAATTATCAATGTGAACAGTTAACTGTTAATTATAATTATTGTTAATTATGAAATATATAAATGCTGTAAAAGAATGCACAAGATATAATTACACAATAACCGTTATGTTCATATGTTAGATTAAATGGAGCTCTGTACTGTCTACTGTCAGAGTAGTGGAGTGGTTTTCTTTACATTCTGTTTTTTTTTTCCGCTTTTAATTAAAAAAAACACCTAAAAATAGCTACACATGCAACATTATATTTGAGACTGTGAAAACAAAAATAATCTGACAGCTACAGTGTCTGTGAAAGCACTAAACCTATCTACAGAGGCCTAAAATGGCATATTATTAAATATAGTTACGCAATACAATAAAACAAAAGATAATTCACCACAGGAGCAATTTTACACCCCATTTAAAACATCTGGGGCACTTGTGTCATTTTTGTGACTCTGGTACAGACTGTTCTGTTTTTTGGCTGGTAAGAATGTGTGTTGTGGTGATTTGTATTTATTCTGACTGGTAAATGCAAAATGATGGGAAGATTAACACATTTCGCACACAGATGCTGAGGCTGTACGTGCCATTGGTGGCAGCTGCTTTATCTTGGCCGTGGCTGGACTGTCATTGTTTGTCATCTGCTGTGCAGACCCACAGAAATCATAAAAATATGAAACTAGGTCTGTCTCAAGATGAGTTTTACTGTTTATGAGTGGCCTTGTGTCCATGAGGCCGAAAAAAGCTTTGCTGTCGGTCTCTCTCTCGCTCACCCTGTTTACCCCCATACAGTATTGCCACTGTTTGATTGTTCTTTCAGCTCGCCAGTCAAATCCACAGCCCAGAACATGTCAGCACCCTCGACGCAGTTTGATCCATCACAGATTAATGTGCTGCGATTCAAAGGCTGAGGAAAGGAAGTCCAACAGTGTCCAGACAGTTGTGTTTTTTCACCACGGAGAGTTTTGAAATAATACGAGAAAATGTTGTGTGTGAAGAATCACTATCATTCTTCATTCCTCCTCATTCCTCATGCCGCTTCCAACCACCCCGACCCAGAAACGGAGGATATCGTGGATATTTATAGCACAGCGATTACTGATAAACGTGAATGGAATGGAGAGAATGGAAGAACGGAGTCAGTAATAGGGCTGCTGTTTTAAAGACGGCCATTACAGTCAATGAAACCTCAACCAAAAGTATGATCTGGGAAGGCAATGGGAAAACAAGAACCATGACATTAGGTTTAAAAAAACGGTGAACGTCAGAGACGAGCTGAAGAGAGAAACAGAACAGAAATGATCTCAGGAAACAGACAGAAAAATGGAAGCTAACCAAAAGACAAACTCAGACGGTTTAAGATGGATTTATCCAGAGAGTGACCAGAAGAGACAGACACTCGAAAGAAAGAGAGCGAGATGGAGAAACCAAGTGGATGTTGAATTGGGAAGGAGGAGACTGCCATCCTGGACAGCTAGTGGGGATAGAGCTGGCAGAGCAGATACGACACTTATGCCAACTTCATTTTAACATCATTCACAGGCCTTCAGTGACATTATTAAAGAACAACGTTCATTTTTTTCAAGCGCACATTGGACGCCCAGAGTAAAAATGAGACACCAAGAACTGATGATGTCTGTCTGCTTTGGGCAGAACCAATTTTCCTGTCCTTTATATGAAAAGCTGTGAAAGATGTGACTGATATTTTATAAACCAGTAAAAGCAGGCAGAGATTATAGTCATGGGTTTGAGAAAACAGCGCAGACTTATCCAATTTCAAAATGTGACAAATTCGTTGTCTGTTATTTTCTAAAGTTTTAGCAGGTTATCTTGTTGAGCTACAACCGCTTTTCTTTGTTCTACATGCTGGGATGTTTTTCGATGACTTAGAAGCAGTATGTGCCACGCTCAGTCACCACAGATTGCCGTTGACGTCTTTTCCATTCTCGTCTGCGTGGTTCCATAGCCAAAAAGTCATGACATCTTGCCCAGATTCCATTTGTCACTTCTCTTCACGCATCTGATAGATGGATGATCAAAAGAACAAATGAACGGATGGATGGAGGTATATTTCCAGCTCCAGTCTGCTCTGACATGCCAACCATGATGCCGTTCTGTCTCAGTAGTGATTGCTCATTGAGAGTTTGCATGGAAACAGACCTGTCTGCAAATTTTACCCAATCGTCTACGCCGCCAATGTCCATTCGGTCCTGTCTGTAGAATTTTTGGTTAATCTGGCAAAACTTTTATAGTCGAGGGACTGAAAGATCAACTTGTTCGCTGTGTTAGTCAATGAGAAGGTCGTTCTTCATCAGATACTTTTGATTACAGAGTACGGACAGTTCAAGGTGAGAGGACTGGCATGATAACACTTTAATAGGTTGGCTGCAAGGTCTTGTATTATTTCTGCTTAAAGGACAAGCAGGGTTTGAGATCACTGCTTGGAGTTTTGTGTTTTAGTGGATTTTGACCATCCAGTATTGATGTGTCTCTTTAAAGGAATGATTCACCATCATTTACTCACCCTTCATAGAACACAGCAGACATTTAAAAAAAAAAAAAACGAAATAGTTGCTCGCTTGTTTTAATGAAATTCCAAAGTTGTTTTGTACCACACTGGCTTTCATTACATTCATAAATAGAAACACTCTTTAAAATGTCTTCTTTCTTCAGAGGAAAGAAAGTCATACAAGTTTTAAATGTTATGAGGGTGAGTAAATGCATATGGAGATAGCAAAAAGACAGATAGCAAAGACCAATTCATATATATTTTACAAGGTGGCAAATTCATATGAAAATCATACGACCTCACTTGTAGGAGTTTTTTGCTAAATCATACATATTTTACTTTTTCCCCAATTCATGTGAATTCGTACGAATTACCTACTCCTAACCCTGCCCCTAAACCTACTCGTCACTGGAGTCTAGACAAATCATACAAGTGAGGTCATACGAATTCGTATGAGTTAGCCACCTCGTAAAATCTGTATGAATTGGTCATGTGATAGTGTCGTACATGCAGTCTGCTAGCAATCACTATACAGCACAAACCGACAGCAAGCAAGCCAATGAGCTTTAGTCTTACCATTGAAACCCTCCACCTCCCCCAGCTCCACTTGTCTAGATCTATGTGTCATATGCTACCTGATCTCATGATGAAGCAAGAAGCAAAATACATACCAATAAGTACATATCGCTGAAGTCTCCAAGAGAAATTAACGCTAGAGGTGGTAAAACAGCGAGCACTTGTAATCGTTTTCGTACATGGTTATGATTACAGTTCAATATGTTTTGCTTTCTGGACGTAGTAAGCTTGCTTGGTAGCTTAGCCGGCATGGAATTGGACTTAGGTTGTGGAATTCTTGGGTACGAAAATGACTCCGAATGAAAGAGCTAAAAGAGGCAACATCGAAAAACAAGCTAAAACGATATGATTACGATTGCGATTTTACGCCACATTTGTTTTTATTCATACTATTGGCTAAGTTTAGATGCAGTGCAGAAGGTACATTATTTTAAAATGTCATTGATCAGTAAAGTTATAGCGCTACTTAGTGGACATTTCAAGTCAGAACTGAGGTGACACTTACAAAACCAACGCCACATAAAATGTACCATATGTACATTGTTCATCTGTTGCGGGAAAAAAAAAAAACACTCTTTTAACGCCACTCAGTGGACATTTCACATTGAATATGCTGCAAAACATATATATCAATACGTATTTTGCGTCTTGTACGTTTTCATCATGAGATCAGGTTGGCATATGTATGCCTATTCATGCATCAGTAGCTTACATGCTCACAGCAGCAGAATCGTACATAGCAAATCTATTCTGCAAAGACCAAATAAATTAACACTGTCATATCCATTAACATTCTGTTATTTGTCTGGGTAATTAAAAGCAGTATGTAGTGTACGGAAACCATACATCTGCCACAGGTGTTTGCTGGTCTGTCATCCCTCAGTGCTTAGTCGAGATATAGATGTTTTTAGCACTACTTTCTGTTCTCTCTCTTCCAATTTCCTGTGGTGATGGTAAGTGTACTGGAGTATTTTCAACCCATCAGGCTTATTTAGCAGCATTTCACACAAGTCCTCCAACTCTAACAGAGCCATTTCAAAACAGACCCGTTCGGTAGCAAAGAACGCTGCGAAAACGGATTAAAAAACACCAGGCAAATAGTAACATCTAGCACATTTTGATTTATAGAGGATTTGTAATTTCTTTGGCGCAGCCATTGTTTTTAAAAAATCTGAGTTTTAGATGTTTTAGGCAGCAGCATTTGGAAATTGCAGTGGGTCTGCATCCAATTTTCAGCAAGAGTTTCCCTGGGGGAGAGAGCGGAGTCGCAGTCTGCTCCCAAAAGAGGGTCGCTTAATGCACCATGCAGACAAGCCCCCTTAGCACTGCTGGAGACATCACAATAGCATGAGTGACAGACATTAGTATATATGCAGAGTTCAATGTTTTTTAAAGATATGTTTTTGAAAATCTCTTATGCTCACCAAGGCAAAATACAGTAAAAACAGTGATAAACTGATAGCAAAGCTTAATTTTCAGTGTCACATGATCCTTCAGAAATCATTCTAATATGCTGATTCGGTGCTGCATAATATTTTTGTGTAAACTGTAATACATTTTTTCAGGATAAAACTGAAATATGATAAATGATGATTTTAAAGTATTTCATATGGCACCAAATATATGTATTTTAATGGGAATCCTGGGTATTAAGATTTGCATGGTGTAATATAATGTAAATGATGTCTCTTACTAAAATATGTAGTAGAAAACCCATGAAAGATTTACGTTATTTAAAAAATCCACATCGTTTTATACATATTTTAGACTATGGTGGGCGCCATTATTTCAATGATGTAAGAAGAGAAGAATGGGAAGATGTCTGTAGACAAATAAAATCTCCTAAAGACCTGCGTCTTTGTTCGCTCCACTTTAGCTCTGATGCCTCTGAGGTATTTAGTAGACCACAGCTACTGAAAGAGCTTACAAATGGCAGAGACAAGAAACACTTGATGCCATCCTGGCAGGATGTAAACATGCCGATGCTTGATGAATTGGTGAATTTATAACAGCTAAGGTGGTTTTAGGCACTCTGCTCCACGTCGTGCCTAACAACGCCCCTTAGCTGGTATAAATTCACTTTAAACCACCGCTTCTTGGGGCTTATTGCTTTATTATATTAAGCCAGTCTTAACAATGCAGGTTCCCTTAAATTTTTTTTTAATTTTTTTTTTTTCCAAAAGTTTCAGCCTCAACAACTTTTTCCTTAAACACAACAGTTACACCACCTAGACACGCTTAACCTTAAGCACTACAAAAAATATCAGAATTATTTATCTATAAATTAAAATGTGTTGAAGTCATTGCCTCATATTTCGGAATAATAACTGACACATACAAACAAAAAAAAAGCATCATGATATTAACCATTTCTCTTCATTTTCTGTGTCTTTTCTATTCAAGTGCCTTCACCTTTTGCACTCCCTCTATTTCTTTCCTTCTATTCCTGACCATCAAGAGATCCGTGTTATTTAGTAGATTAGATACCATTACTGGCCATGATTTAGCAGAAGAATGTTGGTGTCTTTATTTGTTAGGCTAGTCGTTGTCAGTAGAAACCAGTCGTACAACTGCCAAGGGAATAAACTGAGCTACTGTCACTGGTGTAATAATGTCAAAAGCTGCAGCTCTATCACAATATCTGAATGGTGTCCAAATCAAATTCATATTCAATCCTGGAGCTGGTATTTTTAGGAACCCAAACCTGGATTTTCACAGTAGCAGTTTCTAAGCAGTCTGTGTTGTTTGTATTTATCATCATACCGTTGATAAATGAACTTGTCCAGGACAAAGCAGACAGTTATGAGACTGAGAAAAGAGCAAACTTGGAAGAGCTAAATACTAGGGGAAAAAACAGTGTAATAATTTTAATGTTTAATGGCATGTGCAGTGAACGACTGAATACCTGCGTTTGACAAAAGACAGATCTAGATGTGTTGTTTGTATCAAGTGCACTGAGAACAGCAAATCACGAAGCCCTCCGAGAGCAAGAGCTTATCTACAACAGAAAACAGACAACCAAAACCTGTAAATACAGAGAGATACAGAAAGAGAAAGCTGATACGAGAACAACGTGTGCCACATGTGCCTGACACACATCAGCAGAATGAACTTAACGTGAATATACAGTCAAAGAAAACAAAAGAGATTAAATATTGTGACTGGAACCTTATGGGATAATTTGGAAAGATACTGAGAGAAATCAAACTCAGACTGGACGAATTAAGGCGAGATTTCCCGACGGAGAATCTCTAATCGCTCCATCTTCACATGAACTACTTGTTTCGCAATCCCACACTCGAGTTTGGTTAATTGAACCCCAAACACATCTGTGAGTTTTGAGAGGAGAAGCTCACTGTTATTCCGACTCACATTCTCGGTCTCAGCTGTGTAAAACTATTACTGAACACGCTGAGCACAACAGGATATTTCCCAATCAGCCTCACGCCAGCCTCAGGCTGTAATGGCCGCTGCTGGCCTTTCCTAAACACCCAGTTGCCATTCAGCGCACATGTGAACGGTTTTTGAGGAAAAACAAGTTTAACACCGGCTCAGACGAGCCGTTGGGGATGATTAGGTGCTGTTTGGCTCTGCAGGTGTTCAGGCAGAGCTCCAATGTCCGTTCCGGATACAAGGGGTGTGTGTGAGAGCACAAGGTTCGGGATGGGATGAGGTGAACGCATGGGAAGCGCTGCCTCAGGGGGGAGAACCGAGACATCCGGAATAAAGGCACGGGGTTTAACTCACCGAACAAACGACACCCTGGATCTGGATTTAGAGAATGATTCAGTGCCTGTAAAAGTCATCCTAGATGAAAGTGTGAAGCATGTTAAACCATAACTGTCATGTCCAGTAAGACATCAGCCTGGCAAAATATCATACATCTCTTTAGAATCATTTTACAAGATTGAAGGTTTATGTGTGCACATTAAGAGGAAAAAAAAAAAAGACATGCTTATAATTTGGGGCAGTTTGTACTTGCAGTTCAAGGCTAGCAGCCTCATAATTTATTATCGTTTTACTATTGAATGTTGAAATCACTTGAGTGCATCGGCCATGTGCCTGATGGCCAATTTGGGCCTGGGTCGGTCTAGATAACGAAATGTGAACAAAATGTTTGTTTTGTGAATATACAGTATGTTATTTTTGTGCACTATGAATATTAAATGGAAGGTACATAAACATTTCTTGAACAAAGTATGCATTTGTGGTACAGACTGATCCCTTCGTTCCCGTAGGAAAAAAAATTGCCAAACCTGGGATTGCAAAAAATACTGATAAATATAAAATAGTGTAAAGGTCCATGCACACTGAGTCCGAAATTTAAATGCGTATGTGTTTTTTTTCATAATCGTCATCCTTTTCTATCAAAATGCTTGCTATGGATGTGAAAACGAAAATTGAACCTAATCAGATAATTTTTTTTTTTAATGACAGACGAAAGTTTCGGAGGCATATATAATTTATATAATTTAAAAATAAATCATGCGTTTTTGGGTTATATACAAAAATCTATAATTTGTTAGTACTTTACACACTTGTGCAAGTGAGTGTGCGTGTGCGGTAGAGGAACTGGTGATTATCATTAAGTAATTAGCCTTAAGTGTGTTGCTGACCTCTGCATTTAACAAATAACATATTATTATTGTGCCAAGCATCTGGATATGGAAGATTCCACCATTCACAGAGTAAATGGAAACAAGCCTTTACAGTCTCGCTTACTGCAGCATCTTTCTCCATTCACACAAGTAGCACAGATCTACACATAAACAAGTCTTCTGAATGTTTACTTAGTCTTACTCTGACTTTTCCTGCCTGTCACATCTGCCAGCATTAAGATACAGTGTTTTGTTACTGACACTGGGTTTGTCCTGTGTTTGTATTTACAGAGACCGTGGAGCATGGATCAAATAAATCTGACAGGTGCGTATAACCAGGAACTGGCACGCACATGAAAAAAAAAAACAAAAAAAAAAACTGCTTTTCATATTAGACAAGTGTGTCTAAACTTTTGGTTTAGAGAATGTACTATGAGAGAATGACTTCGAATACAGCTACTGAGCAGTAACAGGCCTTTTGTATGTTAACAGGAGCATGCAGAAGGAGAAGGGACAGAGGAAAGACGAGACGTACTGGAGGGAGATCAACGCGGCCATGGCTCTCACTAACCTGGCTCAGCCCAAGGACGCGGCCACCGCCGCCACCACCAGCTGCATCATTCAGAAATCCTCACACATAGCTGAAATCAAGACTGTTAAAGTGCCTATCCTGCACAAATACTAATGCACACAAACATGCGCAGAAGACCCCGCTCTTCTACTTTTTTGGAATTCAGTTGTTTTGAATATTGTTTATTACTTTGTGGTACTGATAAAGAATGAATTTTTTGGGGTTCGTTTGTTTTTATTGTTAATACGAGTACGATGAAGTGCCCTGAAATGCAGCACTTGTTTAGTTCACCCATTTGTGCATTTCCTTCGGGCCGCACAAGCTTTTTTTAATAAGTGTTGATGAACGACAGTATTTCTGAACGAGACACTTTTTGCAATGTTAACTTATTTTGATATGAATCAGAAATTTGTATTGTATCGCACCAAAGTGCCTTCATGCATCTCAAAGGAGAGATTAGTGAGAATGTACAGTTTCTCTCTGAATGAAATAAAACGGATGTAACGACAGGAGGAGGGTATAGCGCACTCTTCTCACAGCCTACAGGAGCTGATGACCTTAAAATTAAATCAGCACAAGTCACAAAGACATGCACGTCAACCTAAGGCCATTCCTGCATGTTTTGTCTTAAAATCTCATGTGGCTGTGACTACGACATTGTTTTGTCTCAAAAACGGAAAACTTCAACTGTCACCTGCCAACAATAACCGTGAGCCGAGAGATAAGTTCAGCCGACATTAAACGCCAGTCCTTCCTTCCCAGCTAACAAGCAACATTCTCTGAACTCTGGCAAGGTTATGAACAAACGTTCTTACTAACACGTTTGTTCAGTTAGGGTGTGTTCACACTTGTAGTTTGGTTGTCTTGGTTCGTTTGGTCCAGGTCCGCTTAGTGTTCACACTGGCAATTTTGAAAGCGAATCTAAAGGAGTAGTGATACGTTCACAACCTGATTGGTCAGGTTGAATGACGTATATTTTGTGACAGAACTCACCCCAAACAAAAGGTATGTTTGACTTAGGCCCTGTTCACACTAGTGCGTTTTCGTTTCATTTTAAAACGCAGTTTTAAAAACAATCCACTGGCATTTTTACTGCGTTAAAGAAACGATTTCCATCCAAACTACACAACCGAAAACGCATGTCACATGACCATTCATAATGGACACGATGTTACTGTTTAAACAATTGTTGAGGATACGTAGAGCAAATGTGGACAGCCACGCCATCATTTTCAGAGTTTCTGTTTTGGTCCATTCACACTGAAAAGCTACCCTGGAGTTTTCAAACTAAAACAAGGTCTGCAGCGTTTTCAAAAGTCTCCATTTTTGAGGGTAGAAAACGCAGAAGTAGTGCAAACAACAGGCGTAACTGTAGCAAAAGTTATGAGTTTTAAAACAAAAACACTGGTGTAAACGTGCATTTTAGGGCACTAGTGCATTTTAGTTTTAAAATGAAAACAATCCTCGTCTAAACTGGTGTTTTCACTGCGTTTCGAAAACAATCTCCATCCACACTACACAACCAAAAGCGCATGTCACATGACCATTCATAATGGGCATGATGTTATTGTTTAAACGATTGTCAAGATTACGCAGAGCGAATGTGAGCAGCCATGCCATTGTTTATACTGAAACAACAGAAGTAGTGTAAACAACAGGTGTAACCGTAGCAAAATGATGTGTTTTATAATGAAAACGCACTAGTGTAAATGTACCCTTAAAGTGGCGCTGTGCATATGACATCAAAGTACCATAAAATCTCATAAAAGGCACTTTAACTCCTCGTTGCTCAACGTTTGCCCTTTGCTAATTTTGTTTTGGATACGTCACTCATTCTGCGTTGTCAAATCATGTCACATAGCATCGCATTTTGATATTACAGCCCGTTTTGATTAGTTTAAAAGTTCAAACCACACCAGAATTAGTTTGGAAGTGGAATGAAACCCAATATTTCAGCAGTCTCAGTCCGCTTGTTTGGTGTGCACCAGGGTTCGGATGTCAGCGTTCACACTTAGGGTGCATTGACACCTGTCATGTTTGGTTCCATTAAAAACAAACTCGGTTCATTTGAGTAAGTGTGAACGCTGCCAACTGAACCCTGGTGTGCGCCAAACATGCGGACTGAGACCACTAAAAAGATGGGTCTCGGTCTTCTTCCAAACAAACTTTGGTGTGTTTCGAATGAAATGTGAAAGCAACACGGACTAAAAACTTCTAAAACCAAAAAAAGGAAGTAATGACAAGATGCAATGCAATGCGACACGATTTCATGAAGGGAAAAAGCTGTGTATCCAAAACAAAATCAGCAGAGGGCAAAACGTGGAGGTAAAATGCCTTTTATGAGCTCTGTGTGAGTTCGCAGGTGGTGAAAATAACATTATATATACACAACATTGAGCATGCTTAGTCCAGTAGACGGCATTAGGTGTGTTCGATTTAGTGGTGCTAAGCAGACCGATTAGTGAATGGGTACGCTTTAAGTTGAACGCACCTTTTCCTTTTGTTTGGAGTGTTCGGTGAGTTCTGTCCCAAAATATCATTCCACCCGCCAATCAGGTTGTGAACGTATCACTATGCCTTTAGGTTTGGTATCTTTAGGTTCGCTGTCAAAAATGTCAGGGTGAACGCTAAGCGGACCAGGGCCAAATGTATCATTTTCCTTTCTGGTCTGGACCAAATGAACCAAAGAAACCGAAATACAAGTGTGAACACACCCTTACTCAAATGAACCGCACTTACAGAGCAATCACACCAGAGTTCATTTTGATCGAACCAAACATGACAAGTTTAAAAAAAAATGGACTTTTTTTGTGTTCAGAGAACAACCTTTTTATAACTTATTGTGAACGTTCTAGAATGTTTTTGTTAGCTGGGTTAGTCTCTGCTTCCTTTCATATGCACATTTCTCAGACAAACCATGAGAACAAGAGAGAGAGACTTCAAGGTTTGCTCTGTATCTGTTTGAGACGAGGACTGTGACCCAAAGGGATATTTCTGAATCCGTTATCGAATGTGTTGCCTTCTCACATTTCGGCTCTGAACATGTTACATCAGTGAAAGAAGTAAATGATTTGGCCAGTCGTGTTTTACTCCCTTTTTCTCTCTCAGCTGGTTGGAATTACTCTCAAATTGCTGTTTACAAGAAGTACGTGAGACACTTCCATGTTTAAAAAAAAAAAAAAAAAAGAAAACCATACCAGTATTACCACATCTCTGATTCAGTGAACATTCAAACTTTTTTTGCAAACTTCATTTGTTTGTCCTGCGGTTTTAGCTCTTTAGTTAGTGTTTTTGCCGTTGGTTCTTTGGTTCAAACAAGCTGTGTTAGTCTTGTATTGACTCAATGGAAAAAAATGATGTTCGATGCAACTGCTATTTACATTAGAGTTACGGAAGCCAAGTACGCAATTTAGAGAATTAAAAGCCACTTTTGAAGTGAGCGAGGTAACACTATCTTATGTTGGTTATCTGGAGAAAAGTCTCCACCTTCTTGTGGTGAGAAAGGCCAAAGAGACTTGTTCAAAAAGTTGCATGCACTTATCTGACTACACCCTCCGTCCTTTTTTTTTCAATATTAAAAGTAATACTCACGAACACCCACTAAGACTGTAATTCATAGGTACTATGTCCCTGTTTCTTCAACTCTGCTCTGCAGAGTTGCATAGCACATTTTTAGAATATTTCCTATGAAAACTGGGAAAATGTATGATCTGATCTGCTTTTAAAATTGAATTTTCTTTTCATTTTTGTTCTTAAATCCATTAAAATCACATGTGAAATGTGAATCAAGCTTTTGGCCTTTGCAGAGAACAAAGAGAAGAGAAAGCATCAATCTTGAGTTTTACTAATTCAGTTTTTTTTTTTCCCTTGCACACTCTGCTCTAAAAGAACCTGACAGACAAACAGTTATTTTGTGCACACTTTAGAACATTTCAAATGATTAAAGACTGTAAAAAAAAAAAAAACCTGTAATAATAGTCTGATTTTTTTTTATTGTTAAGTTATATTCTTTTTTTATTTTTAGAGACTGGATGTTTATCCAATGAAGGAATGCATAATATCTCATTTATTCTTTGACTTTCTTTTAATGTTCAGTTTTACGCCAGGAATTTTGTTTACTTCAACGGAACATTAAATAAAAATGTTTTTTTTTTTTTTTTTGGATGATGATGATAAGATGTTGCTTGGCGTTTCATCATTAAAGTTTGCTTTCTGCACAATTATCTGAAATCTTTCTCTTTATACAAAACCTGATCAGAGATAATTTGTCAAATTTAAACGTCAGTTTCTCTATGAACAAACATGAGTTTAAAATGAATAAATTCCTAACAGAAATATTTTAGGCCCAACATAAGATGAATAATTCACACAGCATTGAGGCAGACAAATGAAATTTCTCTAATTTGTCTCTGCGGCTTGACCTGAGTTCAGATGACAAGCTTCTCTTTTTCTTTTTTTGAAAGCGGTCTTGTTAACTTTGCCAGAGGCAGAGACCTTGTTTGCCTTCACGCTGGTTTCAGCCCAGCAAATACAAAAACACCGCACAGCACAAACAGAGCTGGAAATGGATGATGAGAATGGAAGTTTGTGTGATCTTGTCTTTCCTTAAGGGTTTAATCCTGAACAAATGCTGGGAACAGACACATAGCGCTTGCTGCAGTATTTACTGCGTACAGCACAAAGAGTCATGAAGCAGCGCTCTTCATTTAGCTAAACAAATCAGCAGTTAAGGCCTCTGTTGCATTAATCCAAGACACCAAAGTGAAGCAAAAATGTGCATTTCATTTGCAGTACATAGTTACTTTTGAGCCAATCCGTGAACCCTGACAACAGCATCAGGGTAGAGATGTGAAAACCCATCTTCTGCTTTTTAGGCTGCAAACTAAAGCGTCTATCCATATACACTTTTACAAGCAAATATATAGTGGTACCAGCATGTATTTAGACACACACACAAACTGAACGACATTGATTTAGACACAAAATATCAAAACCAAGTGTCATCTGGAATGACTTTAATGGATGCATGAAGTCTATCTTTGATAGAGTATAGGGGTGTGCGATAATGACAAAAAATAATATCTCCATACTTTCTGGAATTTTGTCGATAACAATGACAAAATTTTACTGAGCATGCTTAGGATTGCCATGGACAGCTTCATATTCTGTGCGGTGGATAGTTTGCAGGGGTAACAGAAATTAATTTTTCCAACTTTTTCCAATTCTTAAATTTAATCAATAAATTTAAATAGTAAATAGTAAGACACTAACTATAGGGTTGCTACCAATCAAATAAAATTAGTATCAACAAAATTTGTGTTTAAATGCGTTCACACAGACTGTTTAATGTAGGACATGAATGCATTTAACCTGCAGTTACAAATGCGTAATGTTTCAAACTGTGATATTTAAAATGTTTTCGGGAAAAAGGGAAAATCGCCAAATCTTAAATCGCAAGTAGGTGGCGGCAAATCAAATGAGTGAGTCATTGAGTCATTTATTCAACCAATTCATTCAAATGGATGATTGATTCAGTAGCGAAACACCGTTGTGTGTTGCTCAGAGACGCAAAACAGCAAAAAAAAGAACCATTGTGTCTAAAATGTAAGTCACTTAATATGAACTTCTTATATATTTGATATGCTCCCTTATCTTGAACTTTGGGGGAATTCTAATAGTATTTTAATAGACTAAATCATGCAGTGAAAGCGTTAACTCCAAATGCGCATGCGCAGTAGTGTACACTACCAGTCAAAAGTTTTTTAAACAGTAATTTTAGATTTTTAATATTTTTTAAAGAATTCTCTTCTGCTCACCAAGCTTGCATTTATTGGATTTAAAGTACAGCAAAAACAGTAAAATTTTAGAATATTTTTGCTATTTAAAGTAAGTGTTTTCTATTTGAATAGATTTTACAATGTAATTTTATTCCTGTGACCAAAGCTACATTTTTGGCATCATTGCTCCAGTCTTTAGTGTCACACAATATTTTGGTGTTCAAGAAACATTTATTATTATTATTATTATTATTATTATCATTATTATTATCAATATTTAAAACAGTTGAGTACATTTTTTTAGGATTCTTTGATGAATAGAAAGATCCAAAGATCAGCATTTATCTGAAATAAAAAGCTTTTTTAACATTATACACTGTCATTCAAAAGCTTTGAGTCAGTATTATTATTATTATTATTATTATTATTATTATTTAGCAAGATGCTTTAATTGATCAAAAGTGAAGATAAAGCCATTTATAATGTTACAAAAGATTTCAATTTCAGATAAATGCTTTTCTTCTGAACTTTCTATTCATTAAAGAAACCTGAAAAAATTCTACTCAGCTGTTTTCAACATATTAATAATAATAATAATAATAATAATAAATATTTTTGAGCAACAAATCAGAATATTAGAATGGTTTCCAAACGCTTTTTGCGGTCACATACAATGCCCACACACTCAAGCTAACTTGGTTGCCAATGAACAGTCTGAAAAAAACATACAAAAGAACGTCAACACGAGAAAGAATATCAAAACAATGAATGGAACAAACACAGAGCCACCGAGACTTCCTGACTGTTTAGCCTCCAATCTCTGTCCTGGTTTCTCTCCCTCATCTACTCCAGCATCCCTCTTTCCCGTTAATGGTTCTAACATGCTGCTTGGCCTGGTTCTAAATAATGTGGAATCCATAGTTAAACATGCCAGTCATGCAAAATATGGGTGAGGCATAAGGGACAAAAAGAGGGCGAGAAAGAGTTTTGGGCTTCATTTTTAGTGTTTCATACACATAAACAAGGATGTAAATCTTTGCTGAAGCACTGATATACTATTATATGGTATTATAAATGTAATAGGACGCTGATTGACTGAAAAAACTAAAGGAGGATCGCTTTCAGATCATATTATTGTATCACAAAGGTCATCCTCAGATCTCCACTATAAAGGCCACTAGAATAAATCATGTTCTCTCATCTCTCTTCAGCTCTCTCTGTCCTACTATTGTCTCTGCTCACTTCCCGTTTCTCTCTCACAGGCTGGCAAAGACCAGCGCTCTGAGCAGAACTTTCCATCGAGGCCATTTGCTGAAATGTTTGAGCAGGTTTTGTGGATCTCACCCATTATCTAGCTGAACAGGTTGGGATGCTGGGCCGGCCAGTCTTGAGACACACTCCAGACGTCTCTCCACCCTTCTCATCAGACACAAGGTCCAAGTTACTGTCAAAAACTACACACACACACAACCTGAGCAAGACGAAATTCCAAAAATCATCTGAACAGGGAAAAAGGGCTTCAGTCAGATGAAGAAATTTGACCCGTGTCCCATATTGGAATAATTAGTTACCTTGCCTCGATGGTCTTTGGTTCATTAATTATCAATTGCCTGTATGAAGACATATGCTGGATACAGAGTCCAGAACCTGAGCACTGATTAACCACTGGGTCAGATACTATTCCAACCCGACACTGATTAAAAATGTATAAATTTTAAGTGACATTACATTTATTAAATATTTCGTCCATTTTGCGTAACAACGACAATGATCATTAAATAACATCAACAAATATAAATACATTTTTCAACCTACAGGTGGCCAGAGAATCTCTAATTGCATGTATCTTTATATATAATTAATATACACTACTATCAGTAGAATCAGTTTTTTTTTTAACCCTTTAACTATCACTCCCTATCTTGAACATAGACATGAAAATGCACTATCCAGAGTTAAATTTTTATAATTCATGAATGAAAACATTTTGTAATATGATTTTGATGTACAATTTCCATGGTAATGCAATGTCTGATTTTAAAATGGTTTTCAAAAGATGAATTTCGAGATTTTAAGTTTTCAGGTGATATATAATGTCTTAAGATTTCTATTGCGTGACAGGTAAAAAGGCAACAAAGAAGGTCTTTTTGTGACAAAGGTCAGAACTCCTGTTATGATGTAGATTTCTGAGGTGCACTCTTGTCATAAATTAATCTATTACTTTTCCTACATAATTTGTAACACAAAAGAGTGGTAAAATATCTATTTAGGAGTCTTAGACCTTCCCAATGATATATAGTTTGTTATGATTAGATTAGGATTTATTTATAAAATGGTGAAGTCCGCTTCACAGAGTGGATGGTGACAGTTAAAGAAAATAATTTCTCTATTCAAAGAATGAAATGTATCATGGTTTCCACAAAAAATATTAAGCAGCACAACTGTTTTCAACATTAATAACAATAAAAACACTTCTTAGCAGCAAATCATATTAGACTGATTTCTGAATGAACATGTGACACTGAAGACTGGAGTAAAGACTGAAAATTTAGCATTGTCATCACAGGAATAAATTACATTTTACAATATATTCAACTAGAAAACAGTTATTTTAAATAGTCATAATATTTTACAATGTTACTGTTTTTATAAGCATAAGAGCTTAAGAAACTCTTTAAAAACACTTTAAAAAAATTGCAGACCTTCAGAATTAATAGGATTTCCAAAAACAGGGTAATTTTTCAAAGCCATAAGAGAAATTTTTCCTTAACCAGAGCTTGATTGCCGTTAGACATTTAATATATCCTAAGATTTTCTTTAATATCTTTTATGTGCGTAAATGCCGCAAAAACTACAATAGTCTGAGTCACAGATATTAAGTTTGATTCACTGCATTATGTTTCCTAATGGATTATTTCCTTTAGATCTTTTTTGTTTTCGTTTGAGAGCAGAAGGTGGTAGTTGGCATTGTTTTCATCTTATTATTCTTCCAGATTCACAGATGTTTCAAGGAATCTCACTCCATCCTTTATTCTGGCTAAGACTCGACTCTTCAGAGCAGCACGGATGCAAGCGTGTTTCTGTGGCCGTACTTTAGCGCGCTAAACTGAGGTGCTCAAAACATTTCCTGTCTTTAATTCATGCTCTAAACCTCCAAGTAACCACAAGAAATGTTAAGAGAGAAAATAAGCGGCTTCAAGGCGTGTTATTAAAATACAAACGCACAATATGCTGCTTTGTGTAGCGCTCTGTGAAGACATATAACAGAAATGTTTTACGGAAAAGGGATTAATCAGAGACATTGCTGGAATTTCCACTCACACTGAATGTGTTATGGCCCAAAAAAGGAAAAAGTATGACTTTAAATCTGAGCCTACGTCATGAGAATAGACTTTGTTAAACCAATGAAAATAGCAATAATAACCAACTCTATTTTAAGTTCCATTTAAAATGTATTGATATATTTATTCATTAATTCATTCATTGTATCCGGGGCAATATACATAGGTAAGATGGCTCAATTTCTGAAAAACAAAAAAAGAACTGAGAAACACTAGCTCTTGCAAATACTCAGTTTAAGTGAACTCAGGTCAAGGCATCAAAGAAAATTTCATATCTCATATACAGTGTCAAAAGTTTACATACACCTTGCAGAATCTGCAAAATGTTAATTATTTTACCAAAATAAGAGGGATCATACAAAATGCATGTCATTTTTTTTTTTATTTACTACTGACCTGAATAAGATTTCCAACAATGACTAAGATTTTGAAATCAATCTTTTGATACTGAGGACAACTGAGGGACTCATGCAACTATTGCAGAAGATTGAAACACTCACTGATTTAGAAGGACGATGCATTAAGAGCCGGGGGTGAAAACTTTTGGAATTTAAAAATCAGAGTAAATTTTACTTATTTTGTCTTCTGGGAAACATTTAAGTATCTTCTGTAGCTTCTTAAGGGCATTACTAAATGAAAAAAATATGATATTTATGCAAAATAAGAAAAATGTACACATCTTCACCCCGTTCAAAAGTTTTCACCCCCCGGCTCTTAATGCAGTGTGTTTCCTTCTGAAGCGTCAGTGAGGGTTTGAACCTTCTGTAATAGTTGCATATGAGTCCCTCAGTTGTCCTCAGTGTGGAAAGATGGATCTCAAAATCATACAGTTATTGTTGGATAGGGTTCATATACACAAAAATGCTAAAAAACAAAGAATTTTTGAGACCTGAAGGACAGCAGGCAGTTTAACCGTACAAAACAAACAAGGGGCTTATGAACTACTATTGCTAAATGAAAAAAAAAAAAACAGCTGTGGACCATTCAGGTAACAACACAGTATTATTAAGTGCTAATGGTTGGTAAATAACAAGAATTTCAGTTTCCAGCTTTTTAAAATTAACTGAAGAATAATAAAACTAATTATAATTATATGTATAATTTTATCCAGTATAAATAGTTGAAATAACATTTTTGGCTGTTAGCAAAGGGCTACTTGAGCCTTAGAGATTGGGTTGTGGTTGTAAATGAGACGAAAGCTTGGGAAGATTTTGTATTATTAAATAATTACTGTAATTTGGACTTAATGTAAGTTTATATTCTATTCTACAGACTTTATATTCTCTTCTTCTTTTCGCTATGAAACAGGACAAAGAGAACCAATCTGACTTCCACCCTTTCTGTCCAAACGTCTCCTTTCTTAAATCAAGTATATTCGCTCCTATACTCCTGTGTTTTGTTTAGAATATCTGACTTTCATGTCTAAAGCGGATCAGTCCTTGCCAGGTCAGAAGTGCCATGCCACGAGTGGTTATGACAGCAGAAATATATTACAAATCAGGAGCCCGAACCACACAGCACATAATGACAAGATCAAACATAAAAGACACGGAGAGGAGGGGGGGGTGAAACCTCAGGGCCCATGTTTCTCTGTCTAATATTTCTAAACCGAAAGTTAAATAAATTCCTCAGTACAGTGAAGTGGAACCGCGTCAGTAGAGCAGATGGAAGGGATGGCAGCTGCAGCTGGAATGCGGTTTGGCTGAGAGGGACAGCGAGAGAAAGAAAGCAACGTCCTCACGCGCTTTAGCCGTTCATACTCTCTGATACACTGATGATGAAGTGTTCTTCATTTGTGTGTTTGTGTGTGTGCGCTTGTGTGACAAGGAGTCAAAAGAAAGCACTTAAAAAATTTAAAGGTAACGGCGATGACTCCACTTTGGATAAACCTACTGTTGTCAATAAACAAACCGTCTAGACTCCAACTCAAAATATTGGTCTCTGGGTACGTTTTGTGATGTATTCTAGACTATACAATGATAAATACACAGAAATCATATTAGATGCCTATGTCCGCTTGCCAAATGTTTTCAGGCAGACAATATTTACAACTAAACTGACAGTAACACATATTAGCGCATCATATCACGATGAATAATTACAGACAAAAGTTTCCATCCGCCTAGAGTCACAGTGTTTTAAAAGTGACCTCTGAATGGGGCTTATGATTTACAAATTACCATCTGTAACACAAAACCTCAACTCACTTTGCTCTCAGTGTCTCCCTTTTTCATTCCTGGGCTGCTGTTAGTTCAACCATCTCTGTGTCTGTAATATATCAGCAGTGAAAGCTTCACTCTCAGTTCTCTCACACCTAATCTGAATCCTAACCATAGTAGGGTGAAACAGGGGTGTCAGATACGATACTGTTCTAAGTGTGCTGTTATAACAAGTCCAACAGCACTGGAAGTTACAGTGTGTATTACTTTAGGATTTTTCAATGACTCTTTCTATGGGTTACATCCAGTAGGTGCTGACAAGTAACTGACTTTACGTGTAAATCATTGAATCATTTAGTCAACCAATTCATTCAAAACACTGCTTCAAACAATCACAAGCCACTGTCGTGAGTCACTGAATCGTTTACTTGACTGATTTTTTCAAAAACACTTTCAGCAACAAAAAAAGTCAGTGAATCATTTACTCAAACAACTAATTTAAAAATGCTGATTCATTTAGGGAAGAAACAACACAATGGCATCCAAATATGCACATTTCCCTACTACATACATTAGCCTCTTAACTGTCAACATACCACTGGTAAGATGCTTGGTGCTTTTTTTTCCTCTTTTTTCCCTATTATATATTTTAGCAATCATCATAAATTATATATCATTTGAAAGGTTAAAATCTCAAAATTCATCTTAAAAATCAACCATTTTGAAATAGGACATTGTGTTACCATGAAAAAATGGTATTTTAAATTTTAATCTGGCACTAAAAAATCCATGGAGTTTGGGTATAACCCAGTGCCTATTTTTACAATGCCTAAACAAAATTTCATAAGCAATTAATAAGCAATTCAAGCAATTAAAGGAGCAAGTCTACTTCCAGAACAACAATTTACAGATAATGTACTCACCCCCTTGTCATCCAAGATGTTCATGTCTTTCTTTCTTCAGTCGTAAAGAAATTATGGTTTTTGAGGAAAACATTTCAGGACTTTTCTTCATATAATGGACTGATATGGTGCTTCGAGTTTGAACTTCCAAAATGCAGTTTAAATGCGGCTTCAAACGATCCCAGCCAAGGAAGAAGGGTCTTATCTAGCGAAACGATCGGTTATTTTCATAAAAATAATACAATTTATATACTTTTTAATGTCAAATGCTCGTCTTGTCTTACTCTCCCTGAACTCTGTGTATTCTAGCTCAAGACAGTTAGGGTATGTCAAAAAAACGTATTTTCTCCCTCAACTTCAAAATCATCCTATATCACTGTTTTACCTTTTTTGTTAAGGGTGTTTGTTCTTCTTTGCATGTTCACTTTGCAAAGACTCAGTCGGAACTTCTGCAGCGATGTAGGATGATTTTGAAATGATTTTTGAAGTTGAGGATTTACAACTGCATTTGGGATTGTCTGAAGCCGCATTTAAACTGCATTTTGGAAGTTCAAACTCGGGGCACCATATCAGTCCATTATATGGAGAAAAATCCTGAAATGTTTTCCTCAAAAACACAATTTCTTTACGACTGAAGAAAGAAAGACATGAACAACTTGGATGACAAGGGGGTGAGTAAATTATCTGTAAATTGTTGTTCTGGAAGTGGACTTCTCCTTTAAATAATTTGCTCAACTGATTCCAATGAAACAAGTTATTGTCATTGAATCATTCACACAAACACATCATTCAAACATGCTGATGAATTTAGGAAAGAACCAATACAATGGGATCCTAATATGCATACTTCCCTAATAAACACATTAGGCAAAACACAGATGACTTAATAGTTTTGATAAGATTTTATAGTGCGCAACAAATGGACACTTTACTATCCCATGAGGCCATGATGAATTTACGCCCTGATTACATTCATACTACACATATTCATATAGAATATAATTTTTAACATTCACAAACTAAATACTTATTCAAAAGACATATCTACTCAGGAAGTATGCAATTTTGGATGCAGCCTTAGTGCTTTATGAGTCATTGAATCAGTCACTCAAATAATTAATTCAAATCACCAATTCTGGAACAAAACAAGAAATGTTTCTTAATTGCCTGAGACATGTAGCAGTTAATTCTGTTTCGGCTGCTTTTGGAAATATTACTGTGGTTGGGACAAAAATGTAAATATCAGTATTGTGCCTAAAACTCAATATTTACTCAATATTGTAAATATTATTGTGTTTTGATTAAAAGTAATACAAGCCACTGTCATGAGTCATTGAATCGTTTACTCAACCTAGTTTTTTTTCAAAACACTTTCAGCAATGAAACAAGTTATTGTCATTGAATCATTCACTCAAACAAATCATTTAAAAATAATAATTAATTTAGGAAAGAACCAATACAATAACATCCAAATATGCATACTTCACTAATATATACATTAGTAGGATGGCTTACTATTTTGACAAGATTTACAATGTGCATCCAGTGGACACGTTACTATTTCATAAGGCCATGATGATTGTACGCCCAGATTACATCCATGCTATATAGAACATACTTTTTAACGCTCACAAAGTAAATACTTATTCAAAAGAATTATCTTCTCAGGAAGTATGTGATTTTGGATGCAGCCTTAGTGATTTTATGAGTCACTGAATCATTCACTCAAATAATTAGTTCAAAAAAACCTATTGAAGAACAAAACATAAAATCTGTTGCTTAAGACACAAAACAGTTCATTTTTTTGGCTGCTTTTGGAGATAATTTTTGTGGGCAGAGCAAGAACGTAACTTGTAATATTGTGTCTAAACAAGGTACTCAATATTAACTTTGCTTTTTGGATAAAAGTAATACAAGCCGCTTTCACGAGTCACTGAATTGTTTACTTAACCGTTTTTTCTTTTTTTTCTAAATAATAAAGAATCATTCACTAAAATTATTATTTAAAAAACATAAATTCAGGAACAAAAAAAAATCTCTATTGCTTGAGAAACTTAGTAGTTAACTCTGTTTTGGCTGCTTTTGGAAATATTTTTGTGGGTGGAGCAAAAATGTAATTAGAAATATTGGGACTCATTCATGAAACACAAGCAGAACAGATTTTTGTGTAAATTGTTCTGAAAGACGCTCTGATGTAAATTTTTGAATTCATGAAAATAGTTTTATTTTCAAAATGTTAGTAGGTCGAAAGAAATGTCCACCTGCTCCTTACTACGCATAAATGGTGCGTAAAAGGCTCTTTGTTCTTTTTGGCAAACTGATGACACTGAATTTTGATGCAGCACTATAATATTTTACAAGTTTGCTTGCTCTTTATTTTGTGGTAGCTATTCAATTTTGTCACTGTAGCTTTTTACCAATCAATGGGTTGGGCTGGGACAAATACTACACCGACCAACCATCCTACTTGTACTAGGGATGGCTCGATACCATAATTTTGGCTTTGGTACAATACCAGAATCGCATACCTCGGTATCGATACTAAATCGATACCATAGGTGACAAATAACCACCCTCAAAAGATAACTGAATTGAAAACTATTTAGTAAGCAATCTTAACATTCTAAACATGTATTAGTTTATTTATCATTTATAAATAATTACTGACCTAGATTAATAAGTGATGTAATACTG
The DNA here is from genome assembly GCA_036247105.1 of Cirrhinus mrigala. NCBI lineage: Eukaryota > Metazoa > Chordata > Actinopteri > Cypriniformes > Cyprinidae > Cirrhinus > Cirrhinus mrigala. Next base: position 16,966,693 of record CM070018.1, read on the forward strand.
TTAGGTCAGCTTACCTAATGAATTTCAACAAAGGTTGCTTTAACTGTAAAACATTATTCTAACAGTCTAATGTTGATCAGTTGGTGGACAGTAGTGAGATATTTTCACTCTGCTTTGAAAGTGCTTTTCAAATGTCTGTATTTTATCAGTGTTTTTCTTTAGGAAACTTTACTTCACAACATTCCAAAGCATAGCACTTTTACTGCACTGCGTTTCATATTAAATATAACTTAGTACTTAATTACACTAGAAATCTATTACTTTCATACTTTTACTCAAGTAAAAGTAATTTAAAGATTTACGCTCGATGCTAACGGTCTAATCTGATTCAATGATCGATGCTAAGCTATAAGCAAAAAAAGTGGAGTGTTCCTTTAATATCCTTAAGTATTAAAGGTAACACAAACAACAACTTTTATTTATAAGATGTAGTACAGTAAAATGTATGACATTATGCTTTGGAATGAATTGAAGTAAATTTTTTCCAAAGAAAAACACAGATACTTTTTACATTTCCTTGAGTAAAGTAAAAATACTTTACTACTGTCCGCCTCTGATATGTTGTGAATAAAAGTTAATTAAAACTGAACTTATGAATGATGCACTCACCTGTCGATCTCTAAATTCGCGGAAAAGATCAGGATGAGCAAGTGACAAATGCTTGGCAAGATTTCATGTGTTGTCTCCTGTGGCAACACGTGATTTATAGCAACGCTTGCATACAGGTGCAGTAAGGTCAGTTCGTTTACCTTTATCATCTGTTTTGTATGCAAAATAATGTCATATTTCACTTCCAGTGTTGTCTTTATTTACTAGTTTCGGACGCGTTGATGGATTTCATCTGTTTAAAATTCCATCGCGTTGTTCTGTTGTCACGTTTACCGGTTTCGCAGCATTTTGGGAAGCACTGCCACCTACAGGTGAACTTCGAAACAGCAGCGTATAAAATACTGAACTAGACAAAATTATATCAAACCGTTTGAAATATTATATGTACCGGTATACCGCGCATCCCTAACTTGTACATGAACGAACAACAATTGAGAAGTTAAGATAGCTGGTCACTTCATTTTTATATTCAGTAATATTCTTAAAAAGGAGAATATTAGTAGTATGATACTTATGTGGATCATAGCAACCTGAGCATCTCAGCTGGAAAAACACAGTGCAAACAAGCGTTCTGTTAATGTTAACTGAATATTTAATATTGAATACTGTTATGCATATAACCTATTAGTCTTTTTTGCATTTATGCAATATACTGGAACCAAACCTGAGAAGGGAGTCCAGAAGATTCCACAGCGTTCCTGGACACGTAACTTACGCAGTTGTAATTCAGGTCTGTTTCATGGGCATATTACATCGAATTTACTCATATATTTATGCAAGTTTGATGAATGTGGCCCAATATGTTTAAAATGTAAGTTAATATATTAACTTATTGTGACTGGTATAAAAGTACACTTGCACTTGTGCTGTTGGTCTGAATATCAGCATATGGCTGTGATTACCTGCGGCCTCATGCCTATGGCGAAATGACAGCTTTAATAATTGTTGTACTCTCACTCACACACACTTTCTTTTACACTTAATGTGACATATTTTCTCTTAGGGAATCCACAATTACACATGTAAACTTGGCAGGCGCTGTGGCATCACTTTGCCAGTGGGTATTTTGGGGCAACACTCATACACGAGTGCCATGATGGCTTCATAAATCCGAACGCTGACGGACACTTTCCACAGGCAGGCCCCTGGCCCTTCATACACTGATTTGCTCCCTAACTCACACATTTTTAAACATGTCTTTATGTGTTTGTATTTTTGATATAACCCTGATGTCTGGATTTAAACTCCACGGCGGGAGACTTGTGGTGAGAAGGAGTCACTTTACAACACATTAAGAGAGCTCAGTGCTCTTTAAGCGAGAAGAAACGAGCCCAAAGACCAGAACTAGAGTTTGATAGAGGCCTTATCTTTAAGCAAGTCTTCTGACAGCAAAACAATTTTTTCAATTACACAGTCAGTCATCAAACAAAAGAGGTTAGTTCTCCAGGGAAAAAAAAAAAGAAAGAAAGAAAAGTCGGGCCAGACTGCAACTTTTCCGCTTCTTTCTTTGTTTTGCTCCTGGAAAATGATTGATTGGCCAACATAATTGAATCAACATTGAATCTTTGTGCACATGCACATCACATTACAAATAGGGCTCTTGCTCTCTGTCGCCTATCCAAAGCAATAAAAAGACAATAAAACAGAGAGATGTGCCTGGGAATCGCTCTATGATGGTAATATATGTTTCTCTATATCCTCTGACGTCCACTATAGTTCACGGAAACACTCCACTTTCCAGTCAAACAATTGCTAACCATCAAAGGTCCTATGAGGTCTCCACTATAACAGACGGCTTAATCCAGGCCTGAAGATTAGACAAACTACTGGACTTATAAAAACTGACAGCATAACGTGAGTTTTTCCTCTTTGGAACGCTCTAGCCATCGTTCAGAAGCTCTTTTACTGATTTTCTAGAGGCTTTGCTTTTGACATTTGAGATTGTAGAATCTCAAAGGTGCAGCCTTTTAATTAAAGCATTGGGCTGATATTAAACAGGGTTTATGAAGTTAAACAAGTCAGCACAAGTAATTGCTAATACAATTTGACTACATTTTCAAAGAATTAACAAACCGTACATTCATTCTTATAAATATATTTCTATCATGACAGATCTCTGAAGATTTTAGCCTGGTAATGGATATGACAATGTTAATGTATTTGGTCTTGGTGGAATAGATCTGCTGTTGCTACTGAACTGCTGCTGATGTTAGTTATTGCTGTTGTTGTAGATTATTGCAGCTAAAAAGCAAGTAGAGGAACTTGCTACTGCCAAAACGCTGATACGCTAAGATATACTGCTGCTGCACAAGTAGCATATATAATAACCTGTAGCAGATCTATACAGGTGGAGCTGGGGAAGGTGGAGGGTTTGAGAGGAAAGTGTGCTGCAAACTTCTCTAGTGAATGCGAACCAGTCATTTAAATGAAAAACAGTAAGCTCACTGGCTGCATTTGCAACATAAACCAATCAGCTTGTACCATGTAGTTTATTGCTGTAAATATCATCAGTTTGCGTTAACAACTCATTAGACTGTTTCATGACAGAACTTGGCATTAATCCTATATATTAATAACAATAGATATATTTCATTTAATTGAAAATAAAAATAATCTAAATCTAAACTAAAATGCTGAACCACAAAACCATGTAAAATTACAGTCTAACTTCTGGAATCACAAAATTAAATGTGGTTAATTCATTTCGTATATCAATACTTCCAGTTTCTGTTAATAAAGCTGTTTGTTTTCAGATGTTTTTGTCAGAATTACAGCAGAAATACTGGAAATATTAACCTACAGTTGAGGTCAAAAGTTTACATACACCTTATTTAATCTGCAAAATGTTAGTTATTTTACCAAAATAAGAGGGATCATACAAAATGCATGTTATTTTTTATGTAGTACTGACCTGAATAAGATATTTCACATAAAAGAGGTTTACATATAGTCCACTGAATTTGAAGATCAGTGTAAATGTAACTTATTTTGTCTTCTAGGAAACATGCAAGTATCTTCTGTAGCTTCTGAAGGCCAGTACTAAATGAGAAAAATATGACATTTAGGCAAAATAAGAAAAATGTACACATCTTCATTCTGTTCAAAAGTTTACACCCCCGGCTCTTAATGCATTGTTTTTCCATTCTAAAGCATCAGTGAGCATTTGAACCTTCTGTAATAGTTGCATATGAGTCCCTCAGTTGTCCTTAGTGTGAAAAAATGGATCTCAAAATCATACAGTCATTGTTGGAAAGGGTTCAAATACACAAAAATGCAGAAAAACCAAAAAATTTGTGGGACCTGAATGATTTTTTTTGAAGAACAGTGGACAGTTTAACTGTTCAGGACAAACAAGGGGCTCATGAACAACTATTACTGAACAAAAAAAAAAAAAAAAAAAACACAGCTGTGGATCACTCAGGTAAAAACAAAGTATTAAGAATCAAGTGTATGTAAACTTTTGTACGGGGACATTTTTATAAATTCAACTATTATTTTCTCTTGTGGACTAAATGTAAACATCTTTTATGTGTCTTTTATATCTTATTCAGTTCAGTACTAAATAAAAATGATCAAGCATTTTGTATGATATTTTGCAGATTCTGCAAGGTGTATGTAAACTTTTGACCTCAACTGTATATTTGATTTGAAATACTGTTTTGGACAACCACTGCATATCTGACCCAGTTTACACGTTGTATTAATAGTGAACCAAGTGGTCAGTGCTAAATACGTGTGTAAACAAGTGTAAAAAAATATACATGCAGCTACATTTATAAACACAAAGTCCTAAATAGTTATAGACACTTACAGTACGTACAGTAATAATGCTACACATAATGCAGATAACTTCTGTTCACAACAGATACTTTAAACGTTAATATCAGGTGTTAAAAGGGTTGTTGAGTAACTTTGAGGGATCTGAATAAAGGGATATGATGGCCCACCTGGTCTGAACTTATAATAATGCTGCTGGTGGCAGGACGCATGACCTCATTCTAGTGTAGGCGCTACTGTCTGGAGCTTGATTGGCCAAATGTAAACATTTTAGCACTAAACTTTGCCAAAGGTGAAATCAGACTTGAGACCTCCAGCAGCGCAGTCGAAAGCACCTCAAAGCAGGGCTGCTTTTGCACTCTTAAAGCCAGAAGTGTAAGAAAGAATTACTGGCACTCACAACCCACTCTGAAAAGCATTAATCATTAGATGAATTTTTGTAGTATACAGGGTAGAAAAATGAAAATGAGCCAACAAATCACAGTTTAAGCATTAACAAGCGCCCTAAAGTGAATCTGATGCAGTTAAATCAGACTGGCCTGTTAGGAGCAGTAAGTAAAAACAGACAGGTTATCCACAACCTGGGACAGACAAGTAAAAACACAGTCGTGATTTACTGCTACTTTTTAAGCGCACCAGTATTACACAATATGATGGCTTCCATATTATATTCCAACAGAGTTTGGCCATTGAAACATCTAACCATGAAATTTCTGGCAATTTTGTGCGTTCAACTCACCGGCATGTCACCAAGAGCACAAGATCAGACAGTCAAAGAGAAATAAATACTACAATTACTTTGCAAGTCAAGATTATTTACACAAAATAAAGAATCTGTTACCGCGTGTGCCAATCATATGACCCGTAGGACCACCAGACTGTTTTCATCCTCTTTCCTTTCACTCCACAGGAACACAGAAAAGGGACTGTCTCAGTGAAACATGCGGTTTTTCCATGGCACTGCCTCTTCTGCTTGAGGAAAGCTTACACCCTGTGTGTGTTGATACAATGTGATTAGTTTATTATAGAAGCCTGTGGCTACAGCGCTCTATACTGTAGTAGTCAATCTGGTAGTCTTTATGTGTGCATGTACGAGTGGAGTGAATGACAGAATGCTACAGGAATCCCACTGAGCGCACCCGGGCCAACGGGATGTCACATGGGAGCACACCGAAAGCCACAGATCTGCTAAACATGAATGAAGCCACTAATTCATACTCTGGCCTCCCATGTGCCCACTTAGCTTTGTGCTAAAAACTGACTTTGAGAGCAAAGAACCTTTTTTTCCCTTTCAGTGAAGGGTCTTTTATTTTCCATCACCACTAAATCAATATTTGAGGGGCAGAAGACGGATGGTCACGGTCACGTCAGAATTCATGTGGTAGACCTTCCATTATGGAATTTAGACAGCGTTATTAATTTCCTTTTTATTGATGAGGAAAGCGCTGCTGCACATCTGATGTCTGGAAAACAAAGGTGATGAAAGAAAAGAAAGCAGAATTGGGGGACTGGATGTCAAAACAGGATGGATTTGAGGAGTGGACAGTCCAGCCAAATCTAAATCGTGTGCAACGGATCTTTACAGCCAGGACCATCATCTGTCCAGAGCAGAGAAAAGGAATTTGTTTTAAAAGTTTGACTTAAGACTCAAGGATCAGACAGTGAGCTTCTTTATACAGTACATGCAAGTTTAAAAAGCTCTGTGAATATTCTGACTCATTTTATCATCATAGCTCTGCTTAATTCTCTCAACTGTGTGTTAATGAAATTTAGCCTAAAATATCTTGGCTTTGCTGTAGTTGATCAGCAGCAGCCACATCTTTGTACCGTACCTACTCTTAATGGCGCATATAAGTATCCTAAATAACATTTGAAGTCCCCATGAAATCAAAACTTTGAAAATTAAACTTTTAAATTTTAAAAATGAAACTTTTTGGCTTTTAGTATGAATATGTTAGCTTTAAGGTTATCTTGCAAGAGTGCAAGACAATGACAAAATTCACATTTAGAAGATTTAAGCATTCAAAATTTATAGTCTCTTATTTCCACCAATATGGATCAACGATTTTGATGACATCATCCAGCACTTCATTTCGTCATCAGACTTTCTGTCCAATCCATTGCTCTCTAGAATCCGAAGCGTCTCGCCCCCTACACTATAAACAGATGCTGAAGCTCCAGCTGAAATCGGTCACTTGTTCACAGAATTAGTATTTTCTGTATGGTGAATGGCATGTAGTGCACTATATAGTGGTAGGGAACAATTCAGACAGTGTAAATATGCTTTCCATTGAGGCGAAAAAAAAAAAAAAAAGTGTGTATCACGTGGACCGCCTAAGTGCGCACACGGTCTGCTCCACTCCAGAGACACGATAGCATGGAGCGGATCATATGTGCAAGTTGTTGCAGACCATAAAACATATTGGAACCATTTGAATTCTGCACTATTGGCTATTTAAAAAGGGGGCGGGACTGTTTGATATGTCCCGCCCTGTCTTCCTATTTCAGTTGAAATGATGTCAACACATGATGTGTAACACATAACATTTTAGGTGACTGTTTTTAGACTGTGCAGATGCACAGAATAATGAATTGTAATGTTGGAATTATTACAAAGGTTCAGTATAGTAATAAACTAGTTAAACAAAACAATTTTATAAGTAAGTGAGCTGCAATTATGTCATTAAAAGGCCACACAAAGCTTGTGAACTGTTGAGTACCAAGGTTCTCCACTGTGACCAATATGAACATCCAAGTTACATCGCCAACTAGTCAGAAGAACTATTTATTTAGAATAAACTGTGGTTATTCTGACAGTTCATGCATTTTAAACACTTGGAGGCAAATGATTATGACTGTTGTAGAGGATTATTGCAAAAAATTACCACAGACATTTCTAATCAACTTGATACTTAACATAAATAGTGTTTCGGATCCAGATAGAGTCTTATTCTAGGTTAAGAAGGATTTGGAAATGGATGTCAGCCAAGGAAATTGCTTTTCAGACCAATGTCACGCTTAACCAGGCTTCAAAACTGGCCAAATATGCCATCAATAACTGGAAGGATATGTGGTACAAAGAAACCCTGCATTTCATCCCCCATTAAGATGCATTTACCGTACAGCTCTAATGAAAATGTTCCTTTGGTTTATACACAGCACGATGCGCTAAATGTGTCTCTGGAGTGAAATAAAGATTCCGAAATCATCACTAAACGCTGACCCTTCGTGCACTTTCCGCAAGCCATCCTCCGACCCACAACTGCTTTGGCTTTGTTTCCCCGGCCGATACGGCAAATCAATCAGACTGATAACGAGAGCAGGGCGTGTGAGGAGGCCAAATGCAGTGACGTTTGGGGAACTCGACACCTTATGAAACCACCATTGCAGTCTCATAATGATCTCATGGAGGACAGTGTGATGAGCCCACAGAGAGGCCGTCTGAGCACTGAGCCATGCACGAGAGAGAGGGGGAAAAGAATAAACGACGGTGGTTAATGAGACATAGGCTGATGGCCTATGCAGAAATGTACAGATATAAGCACTCGGTTTGGCATAGCAAGCGAACAGAGTCTAGAAAACAAAACCTAGACCTAGTCAATCATTTTGGAAAATGAAGCACTTTGTAAGTGAACTAACCTAAACACATCTTATACATATGAGATTAATCACATTAAACATAAAATAATAACACAAACATTCTGCACAAAATTATGTGAATGCACTTGAACTTATTTTCGCTTATTTGAAACAGATACCATTTTAGTCAGTCTAAATCTTTATCTGACTAAAATGAATAATATGATGAAAATATTGCCTAAGTTTAAAGGATATTTACGTCAAATAACAAAAACTATGACAAAAACTAGGAAAAATTAAATGTTTAGCTCATCCAAAAATGAAAATTGTCATTAATTACCCTCACGCTGTTCCAAAACTCGCAACTCCAAAACTTCGTTTATCTTCGTAACACAAATTAAAATCCGATAGTTTCCTGACCCTGCATAGACAGCAAAGCAAGATAAGTGAGTTAAACGGCCCTGAGAGGTAGTAAGGACATCGATAAAACAGTTTATGCGACATCAGTGGTTCTGTAACTGTAATGTTATGAAACTATGACAATACTTTTTGTGCGCAAAGAAAACAGTAATAACTTTATTCAACAATTTCACCAACTTCCGTCTCGGTGTCAGACAGGCGTTCAGGCCTCAGGGGCGTCGTGATACTCTCGTGAACGGGTTTGCCAGGTTTTCACAACAAAGCCAACCCGCCAGCTACTTAAAACTAGACCAACCGTGTTTCTAGGGGGCGTCCTCCGTTAAAAATCGCGTTCTGGGGGATAAAACACACGTTTTCTGTCGGGGATCCCCTGGTAAATTCGCATTTCAGGAGCTAAATATGACGTTATTGGGGTCGATTCAACCGACATCGACTTGGCAAGATCGCTCGTGAACGCGCTGGGGAGACTGACACGGAAGAGAAGAAATTGTTTCATTTTTTATTTTGCGCACATAAAGTATTCTCGTAGATTCATAACATTATGGTTGAACCACTGGTGTCACTTGACTATTCTAACGAATACCTTCCCGTGCCGTTTGAACGTTTCAGTTATGTTGCTGTGGATGCAAGGTCAGAAAGCGCACTCAAAAATGACTTCATTTGTGTTCTGAAAATGAACGAAGGTCTTTCGGATTTGGAGCGACATGAGGGTGAGTAATTAATGACAGAATTTTCATTTTAGGGTGAACTTGAGTGTTTGTTTATTGTTAATGTTAGATAAAATTAAGAGTGCAGTATTTCCATCTCTGGATATTTATAAATCCTTTCTATGAAATCCCACAGATTTCTCCCTAAAATAAGAAGATAATACAAATAAACAAACAAGCAAACAATAAAGTGCCAAAATTAAATGACCTAAACTAAAACAGAAAGGAATACAACACTTACATTTCAACACAGGGGCTTGAGAATCCAAACCAAAGTTATATCCTTACCCTGAAAAGACCAGAATGGCTGGTCACCCACACATGTTGAATTTTGGACACTGATCCCCAACATACTGGTCCAAACCAGGCTTTTAACCATCCTAACCAGCAGAGTAATTAGACCTCAGTATTATATTATGCAATTATAATATTGTGCCTGGAATATCCCTTCCTGATCCAAGAGAAAGGTGAAACTGGCAGGTGGGAGCATTTAGAAAAGACTTTAGGGAAAATATAACGTACTGAATTACAGAACTAGCATGGACAGCCAGTCATATAAAAACAATACAGTATAGACTCCGCAAAGCGTGCTGATGTATGATCGACACATACTTTCTTCAAATAATTTTGTATCCAAGAAGATCTTTATGCTAGGCCTTCATTTGTCAATATGGAATTACGCACCTCCTGGTCAAAACATATCTACGGTGAAAAACCTGCAATCACTATGGTTACAGGACCTGCCTGTCTGTCCAAATGCAATAATTTGGATTCATCCACATCGGACGGCTGCACAAACCATATGAAGATGCCATCCGAACGCATGAATAAGCAAACACTTCAGTCACTACAGTATTCACGCAGAAATGTAACGGGAAACGGTGAATTCGCAACGGCCTGGAGATACATTCCTGTGGTCGGTCATATTTAACAAGAACTCACTGCTGGAAAAAGTACGAGAGAAAGTGAAAGAGAGACAGAAAAAGGTATTCAAAGACAAAATATTGTGATTTCAAGTGCAGCATTATAGTGGAGAGAGTCAAACATCAACATTACAATGTATTTATGACCATTATCAGCAAATATTTACATACAGCAAATAACAGTATGCGTAAATGCGTTTTTGTGTATTCATTGGATCTAGTGCTCAACAGCAATAACTTACATACAAATAGAGAAATATATTTTAAAGAAAAAATAAAATTAAAGTCCTCAGATCAATGGCAATATGGGATGATTTTTATATGTAGTGAATGGTCAGAACATGCACCATTTGATATAACTGGCATTAAAAAGCACAGAAGACATCACTGCATGCAACTGGAAACTATACGATACATTTATAATCACCTAATAATGTTCAAAACAAGCATAAATGCGCAAAAATGAAAATACTCTGTGGGTGTACATACAAACCCAGCGTTTCCTTCCACATGTGCCACACACTTTCTGAAACTGCTGTAACTGAGGTTGGCTCTCAACAGAACTTTACCACCCAGCTTTTAAGCAACGAACACGAGACCAACATCTGGGACCCCCTGGATGTTTCTCTAAAACAAACATAACAGACTAAATAGTCCAGATCGAACAGTCCAGATTAAACCAGGAGAATGGAAATATTCAAGTTAAGTGTCAGATTTTTTTGGTGAATTATTTCTAAATTTGTTCTTTTGTTCCATTTGTCTGTGTGTGAAAACCTGCCATCTATTGTTACACCCTGATGACTCACTCTAAGGATTTTAAACGTTTTTTCCTTTCTCTGAGATGGACAGACATGTCTTGACGACAGTTACACTGTCCATGAGTCTGCAGGAAGAAAATGTTCCTACCCAAGAGAAAGAAATTAACCTTTTCTTGTTAATCTATTCCTTGCTATTGCAGCTATTTTTACCCTCATTTATACGCACAACAGAGATTCGTTGTACCAATATGTTTGATTTATAACCTTTCAAAAACATGTTTTTATGTGGGCGGCCCAAGTCAATAAAACACTGATCCAAAACCTTGGTAACTCTATTATTCTGTAGAGAGGGATGTGGAGAAACAGAGACAGAACTGATAGAACTGAATTGAAGACAGATACATGTAGCGAGACAGAGGAAAGAGAGTTAACAAGTGATTGACAGTAGGAAAAAGTGGGATCCAAAGATGGACAGATAAAGAAAGAACGGAGTTCCGCACGTTGCAGACATCAAGCGAGGGCATGTTGATGGAAATCTGTGTTCTACTGAGGTCTCATTCCAGCAGATTGAAAGGTCGAGTTAGACTGATGAGTGTTTACCTCTCCCTAAATAAGAAACACAGGCACTGGGACAAAACAAAGTAAAACACTATGAGAAATACACAAACTGAGAAGCAAACCGATCTGAGGTATAATGGAGTAATCAAGCTTTTTTAATCCCTCTCCTGAATACGAATGATGAGCATGCCTTCAATAGATTTCTTCAAACCAATTTCATCGCTAAAAATTTGGAAAAGGTCCCCGCTAAGGCTTATCTAGTTTTCCAGCAATCGTCCTTATTTTGTATGTGCTGGATCTGATAAATGATTAATGCTTTAAGAATGAGATATGAGTGCTCTTGAACATTGCTTGTGCGCTTGCACAGATACATCGGCCAAAAAGGTTTATGCATCCTGCGTACGTATGCATTAACTAATCTAACCTGCACTGTTTAAACAGCAGTTTTTGTGTTAGAGAAGTGAGCAATACGCCCCACAGCCTCCTTGACCGGTTTCAGAGAGTTCAGACAGGGCAACTCCTCTTGTTTTGTGCACGCTCTCCCACAAGCCTGGAGTCTGCAGGATTTTCTCCACCAGCTCTTCAAATGCACATTGAACACCGTCTCTCGTCTTAGCACTGGCCTCTGCATAAATAAGAATTTATAAGAAAAAAAAAAATCATTGTACAAAAACAAAACAATGCAAATATTCAAAATATTACATAAAAAGTATATAAATCACTTTTTCTAAAGAAACACTGTCCAATAGCGACACCAGCAGGTAAAGTTACAGCGGGAGTTACAGCGCATCTTTCTCGCCTCTCCTGATCCCACAGAGTTTTAACAGACCCCCTAAAAGGTGCAGTGAGTTTGGTGGAGGGTAACTAAGAATACATGGGGGGAAAAAAATCACGTGTCATTGTGATATGATTAGATTTGACTGGTCATGAAACGGTTATGACTGACTACTGCAATAAATCCCGCCTCTTGCGTTCGTGTGAATTCAGCGTTTGCGAATCAGTCTGAATGAACAATATAATAGGGTTAATGGGAAGACTAATTTATAAGTAAATATTCATAAGTAAATGACTCACATACTTAGATATAGCCACTTTAAGTCAAAATCAAACTTCAAATGGCCTGAAAACATGATCTTTTTTCTTTTTTTTTTAGTGAGATCTTGTTGAAAGGTACATCTTTGCATTGGTGACCAGTGTTTACCGAGCTCTAAATATAAGTTTATTATGAAAAGAACAGCTGAACATCAGTTCATAAAGAAAATATGTAAGTGTTTAAATAAAATACATTGCTAAAATTGTTACTGCCTTGAGTTATTATTTTGGAATAAATGTAAAATGCGTAAAAACACTCGACAGATGAGATTCATACTTGGTTTTAATTAGGGCTGACCCCTAATAGTCGACTAACTGTTAGTCAACAAGAAGAGGTCGACCAAAATTTTATTAGTCGCAGGGAAAAACAATTCCACAGGAAGTGGTGAAGTCACACAGATGGGCATATCGTTAACAGCTGGTCTATGTGGTAATATAGTACATCAGGCAGGACATCCTAATGCTCACCTATCATTCTACGACCTCAAATATGGCTTTTCATCTGAAATATGTACTTTACATGGCAGCTCAATCTAATGTTAACCTAAAAGAATGTGCGCTATTCCAGTGTCTGTGCGGAGTGTGGAAGCTGAACAGTAGCACGCTCACTGCATGACAGATGGAGGCGCCGGTGTGTTCACTTAAAATATTCCATCATTTCTGGTCATACAGATAAAAGTAATACATCTTTTGAGTCTGTAAAAACTCTACGTTTATTTGTGTGCGCTCACAATAACAATGAAACGTTGCACTTTTGTAAAATAATAAAAGCAAAACGGGATGTGCTTTTCTGCCGTCTCTGTCTCTTTTAACTTGCGCGTGAAACTTCGAAACTCTGTGTATACTTGCCTACAAACATGAAATATATATCTATAGAGAGTAAAATGACTACTTTTAAATGAACCAATTCAGATAGAAAACAAATATTGTCAGATTATGTAATCCATATGAAACATTCATACAGGCGCACCACTACTGCCGAAATGGTGAGTCAGTGTCGCCGACTTCATCTCTTAACCAATACATTTATCAGTAAGTTTATCAATAAATTATTAAAACGTTAATGCAATCTTCTTGCTGGCAACCTTTTTATTTATTTATTTTATTTAATTTTTTTGCGTGCGTTTAAACGCTTGTAAGCTATGTAAGCAACTGAAGGCTCATTATGATGATTTTATACAGATTTTTATTCTGGTAGTGTAAGTAATGTTTATTTAACCAAGAAAATGTGACTGAGACATAAATTTACATTTAATTAAAAAAAAAAAAAAAAATGTAAAAATGTGAGGATTTTTCCTCCTCATTTCAGAACATCACTGATGTATAAATATATTATTTATTTATATTTGAAACCATTTAGTGCTTAAAAACATTTATTACTATAGAAGTTGAAATCAGTTGTGCTGCTTAACTGTAAAAGTGTGACAAGATTCTATGCTGAAAAGAAAGTTTAAAAAAAACAAACTTTTGTTTTAAATAGAAATCTTTTGTAACATTATATGTGACCCTGGACCACAAAACCAGTCATAAGGGTCAATTTTCAAATTGAGATTTATGCATGATCTGAAAGCTGAATAAATAAGCTTTCCATTGATGTATGGTTTGTTTTGGACAATATTTGGCAAAATTTGGAATCTGAGGGTGCAAAAAAAAAAAAAAAAAAAATCTAAATATAGTTATCCAAATGAAGTTCTTAGCAATGCATATTACTAATCAAAAATTAAGTTTTGCTATATTTACGGTAGGAAATTTACAAAATATCCTCATGGAACATGCTCTTTACTTAAAATCCTAATGATTTTCTAGCATAAAACAAAAATCGTTAATTTTGACCCATACAATGTATTGTTGGCTATTTCTACAAATATACCCGTGCTACTACTTTGTGGTCCCATATATGCCTTTACTATCAATTTAATGCATCCTTGCTGAATACTTTCTTAAAAAAAAAAAAACACAAATAAATTTTTGCCTTCACAAAACCAGCAAAGAAATGTGAGAGTGGCATGCTGCAAAAACATAAGAAACACTTGGCCTTTAATATTAAAAGTCAGGAGAAAGTAGAAGCGAATAGGAAACATTAAATCTGAAAAAAACAGCATTGGCCTCCAGCACACGGGCCGCCGCCACGGTGTCCATCTGCAGATTTCATTTGGTGTGAGGGCTTCACGGCTAATTCAGACAGATTGCTGCTTACATACTCACTCATGAGGCGTGTCACATGACTTACAAACCAAACCCACAGCGGAGAAGAATGCAGGACGTCACCCACAAATACATACACAGCACTGTTACGATTACACAAGCTCAAATGAGAAATAAATCAGAACCACTGTGAAGTCTGACTTGAATTAACTGTCATAATAAATGAATGCTCAACTTCTATAAATAATCCATCTTTCAATTAAAAAACATAATCTTTGTTTTTAGCAAATGGGCGCAAGTGTTTAAAAATAGTAGGCCGCGTGTATTACAGCAGTTCGAATAAACTAGCTTACGTCAAAAGTCTGATTTTTCCATGTGTGAAGATGATGAATCTTGAAATGATATATGGGAACTGAAACCAAAGTAAAAGGGCAATGTATTCCTAGTTAAAGCTTGTGTTTTAGTGAATAACGAGGGCTCAAGTAATTCATCACAGGATAAAGGGAACATCTTAGTGACAACTCACCTATGAAAAGCATGGAATGTTTTCTAGCAAACTTCAGACCCTCTTCTCGCTCTAGCTCGCGGTCCTCCTACGCAAACAGAGAAAAACAGCTCTGAATCAGACATCGCTTTTCATTACAGTTACAAATACAAAATCATTTTTCCATGTCTACATCAGCATTATGCATTTAACAATCCAGAAAAACTGCTATTTTTTTTTTTTTGTAGATAAATGTAGAGCAGTGTAGGGATGAAGCTGAAAAAGCAAACAGAGAGCAGATCTGTCTATGTCAGGCTTTGGAAACTGAGTCCAGGCAGGTGTTTTAAAGACAAAAAGAAAATATAAGACAATGTGTGCAAAAGCTCTGCTGGACTTGTACAGCTTTTAAGCGCATTAAGTCAAACTTACCTTATCGATTTTGTTTCCCACCAGCATTTTGACAAGATCATTTCTCGTGCAGTACGTATCCAGCTCATTCAACCAGTTATCCAGCTTAGCAAACGTCTCTCGCCTAGTCACATCGTACACTAAAAAGACAACCCGAGTAGGCAATTTAAAAACAAAATTTACAGCTAGTAACAGTGTTTTTCAAATTTTTTAAATAGTATCATAGTGAAAAAGAAACTGTTTATGCTCACTTACCCAGAATAACACCCTGAGCTCCTCTGTAGTAACTAGGTGTTAAGGTTCGAAAACGTTCTTGACCTGCTGTATCCTGTAAACACAAAATAAAGGAAAATTGCATTAAATAATATCTAACAACGAATATTTTGAATTCTAAAGACATTATAAAAGAATAGCCAGCCTTCAGAGGAAAAAAAAAAAAAGTAAGGAACAACACTGCCATCTTGTGTTATATTAATGAAACACAGTGAATAGTTCATAGAAGCATTATAAAGAGTTCTTACTTTTGTCCCATACAGTAATGTCCAAACTAAGACACGACTGGCCTGGAAATATGTCTAGAAATATATCTAGTGCCTCTAAACTCTAAATGTATGGATAAAACATGGTTAACTGCTCACCCAGATTGCTAGCTTTGCTTTGTTTCCATCCACAGCCAAGGTTTTCACCTTGAAATCTACACCTGTTGGAAAGAAATTATGTTTAGTACATATAAAACATCATAATAATTTTGATTGTTTTACATACAGCTAGTTATAAACATACTGCAACCAAACCCTAACAGAAAAATTCTGCATTTTTACAATGTTAAAAAATCATTTTTACAAATGAGGACGTCCCCAAATGAAGGTTTTGGGAAGTTTAGCTCAATTCTGGGTTATTTAACTCTAAAAAATACAGAAATATGTATCTCTTTAAAAAAAGGGTTAAATCACATAAACACAAACACTACAATCAGGTGGAATATTCAAGAAGGTTTTGAGAAGTTTAGCTCCATTCTGAGTTTAAATTAGGGGTGTGCGATATGACGATTGTTGATCGTGGACGATTTTTGATCCACGATCTGCTTTTTGAGAAATATCGTAGTATCGTGCTATTCTTTCAGAGGCAGTTCTGGCGCCTCCGTCTCAATATACTGTACAACGCGACATACATATACATTCACTTCAGTGTTAACTCAGCGGTAGTTACACTCAAGGGACACTGCACTTATTCACAATCACTAAAGTACATTATCTGCTTTAAAGTCTTGACGGTTAAACATTTCATTCGCGTGCTGTTCCGACAGGCACTTTTCCATTGCGCGTACACCTGAAACGCGCGCACATTAAAATACTGTTACATAGCGCCTAATTACTGAACTAAGTTATGTATCACGTCTGATTACGCTACTATTGTCAAAACACACAAGGTTTACATATAAAAACAGTTTATAGAAGCTTATGTCTAAAGTGACAGTAAACAAATGAATTGAGAGAGAAAAAAAACGGATGCCTGACTGTATATTAGATGTGCAGCTCTTAAAGGGGCAGTACTCAACATGCTGCCGCTTGTCATCAAAGGGATAGTTTACCAAAAAATTATAATTCTGTCATTATTTACTCACTTACATGTTGACCCAAACCTATATAACTTTCTTTCTTGTGCTAAACACAAAATAATATTTTGAAGAATCTGGATAACCAAACAGTAGCTGGTCCCATTGATTTTAATAATAGAAATTATCAAATAGACAACGTTCAACAGAAAAAAAGAAACTCATTCATGGTTAAAACAAGCTGAGTGTGAGTAAATGATGGTATTAGAATAAAACACTATGACGGAATTGACACACAGATGACAGAATTTTTATTTTTGGGTGAACTATTCTTTTAATTGTTATTAAACAAAACACAAAGAGAAAAATCACTTATTGTTCTTGACTGAAAAACTTTATTACAGTTGCTTTAATAAAAATCAGTGTACAATTAATGTGTATATATATAGTGTGTAAGTTTTTATATTTGTTAATTAAATTTCTTAAATGCTACTGCTAAATACACCTACTGTACCTGAAAAATAGCACTGTTTTTGTATTCTTTGTTTTTATCTTTTAATAACAAAGATAAAATAATGACAAAGATTTTTTATCTTCGCTCACTTTGGCCTAAATATCTGCTATTCTTTTTTATTTTATACTTTGTTACCTTGAAAGTCTTTGTTTTTAAAATAGGGAAATTAGTTTGGCTGTCCTGCTCAGACAATTTGTAAAATAGTAAAACCAACATGACAAAGAATCGTGATAAAATCGTGATATGATATTTTTGCCATATTGCCCACCCCTAGTTTAAATTTGCCACCAAAATACATGATAAAGAAATATTTATGTCTAAAAAAAAAAGGGTTAAATCACATAAACACATACAAACACTACAGTCAGGTGGAATATTCAAAAAGCATTTGTGGAAATACAGTCTAGATGTTTTATGAGGGTTATGATAAAACCATTCATATATAGCGAGACAGATTTAATTTTTGACGGACCCAGATATTTGTCAGGCAGCAAGCCCAGAGCGGCTAAAGTTAGAAAGACCAGAATTTACAGCTGAACGGGGAATTGTGGGTTTATTACGTAGAGATAAAAAGAAAATAGGACGACTCAACCACCTGTCTCATCACTCGGCAAAGCCACATCACTTACAAACGTAAGAGATTTACATTCATAAAAGAAAAATGAAAGTATGTGTAAAGATGACAGCGGAATAAATCTCTCAGCACTCTGTGAATGAAAGATCTGGAGGCATGAAGTACTCCTGAATTTCAGCACAGCACTGACAGATTTACCAGAGGAAGCCAAAGAAAGAGATCTGGACTTGTTTGGTTTGGATTGGGGGGCTTTGAAAAGAAAACGCCGGTCACATCAACACACATCAACCTAAATGTGACAAAGTTATGGCCACTGCTTTGAATTTCCACAAGGTAAGGTAACACTTTATTTATTTTAAGGACCTGTTCTCACTAATAACTAGTTGCCTATTAGCATACATATTACCAACACAATAAGCAGCAAATCAGGAGTTTGTTGGACAAAAGTCATAGTTAATAGTTAGTTAATAGAGAGAATTCATCCCCAAAATAAGTGTGACCTAAGATAATAAACAGTAGATTATACATTGATCTCCACTGTAAAGACACTAGTGAAAAAGTGTAGCTGTAAACATACTTTTCAATATTTAAAATTTCACTTTTAGGTCCAGAATTTTAACAATGCAAGTAATGTTGTTTTTCAAGTAAGACCAAACCTAGAGAAGACTGTGTGATAGACGTCAGTGTGTGCTGTGATAGTTAGGTTTTTAAACTAAATTAAAAACAGCAACACTCCTCATGCTCACACAACAAGTAATCTGTGATCTGCAAACAATTTATAACTCATAAACAGAACTAGACGGCAATAAAAGCCTATTAAACAATATATAATAATATATTTTGTAATATGTCAGTAACCAGAATCTAAACACTAAGTGACTGTCTGTTTTAGCTTAAAACGATGAAAATACTATTGTGTTTAAACCTGGTTTTATGTGTGTTTGGCCTCTATATCAATATTACCTCAGTCATACATGATTTTACAGACTTACCAATTGTTGCACCAATTTCTGGATCAAACGTATCATCTGTAAATCTCAAAAGAAGACTAAGAAAGACAAGAGAGGAAAGAAAGGTGAATCAGAGACTTTACTTTCCTCCTTACTAGCAAATTATGACACATACACATCTGCAAATATGATATGTGGTATGGGAATTTAAGAATAGTGAACTGACAAACGTTCAGTGGTTCCTATCTAAAACGAGGTCATGTTGTTTTAATATAAGCAGGTCGTGCAATGTGTTGTTGCCGTTGTTGTTGTTCCATCAATTGACATCTGTAAACTTTAAGCATCTTAAGAATCATACCTGGATTTGCCCACTCCACTTTCTCCGATGATGAGTATTTTCAGAGTGGTCAAAATATCCTCATTCATCTTTTCCGAAAAATGCCACTATGAGCAAAAATACTGTCGATATAAATAAAATATATATAAAATGGAAAAGCAAAACTATTCGAGGGCCAAACGTTTCTCTCTTCTTCGGTAAAATCTTTCGATGGTGGTAAACAACAGCTGAAAAACACAGCTCTGCCATCTAGCGGAGGTTTGTAATAATCGTTGTAGAGTATAATCATTTTATGTCTTACCAAGCTCAGAAATGAACTTTTCCATTAGGGGGCAACATTATAATCGTATTATTATCATACATCGTATTATTATAAAATCCATATGTTGTCTTTAAAATGTCAAATACTTAAATTGACCCTATTACTTTAAATCAATATTTAAACTGTTGTCAGTAAAGAACAGACTATTTAGAAATGTATCTAAATTATACATGTAAAAAACAGGAGCTCATAGGGCTGCAATGTTTTGACATTATTGTGGATTATTGTTCTTTATATTGTTATAGTGATTATTAATATCGGTATAGAAAACAACATAAAACGTTTTTGTTTCGTTTACAGCACGTCACATTCTTGCTTCACAGACAAATATGTCGGATTGCCGGTTCATGACGTTAGCCAAGTCTAGCACAAGTTATGCAAAAACTCCCTTTATAGTCACTAAAACTACGAAATTAATCTTTTATTTACATCCTATCTGCACTGTGTTGTTCATGATGAGGTCATTTTTTTTAATGTTCAAAAACAGTATACAAACAATAATACAACCAATAAAAATGCTAGACAATGACAACAAAATAAAATAAAATAAAATAAAAATAAATTTAACAATCAACAACAGCTCTGGCGTTTTTCTCGCTGACTATCTAAGCGCCTCTGATTGGCCAATGCATTCCTAAATTCAACAGAAACGCATTTGATTGGTTAAAAGGCTCAACGCTGCGCAAAACAGTGCTTAAAAGCAGTCTGATGCAGTTTGACCGAATTTATGTAATTCGGCCAATTGAGACTTTCCATTCATTTTCACATTTGTGTCCCTGGACCACAAAACCAGTCATAAGGGTCAATTTTTTGAAAGTGAGATTTATACGTCATCTGAAAGATAAATTAATAAGTTTTCCATTGATGTATGGTTTGTTAAGATATTTGGTCGAGATACAACTATTTGAAAATCTGGAATCTGAGGGTGGAAAAAAAAATAAATAAATAAAAAATAAATAAATAAATAAAAATCTAAATATTGAGAAAATCAACTTTAAAGTTCTTAGCATACTAATCAAAAAATTAAGTTTTGACTTATGGTAAGAAATTTACAAAATATCTTCATGGAACATGATCTTTACTTAATATCCTAATGATTGTTGGCATAAAATAAAAATTTTGCCTGATACAATGTATTTTTGGCTATTGCTGCAAACATACCCGTGCTACTTAAGACTGGTTTTGTGGTCCAGGCCAGGGTCACATTTCATTTTAATCGTGACAGCCTTAATACGTTGTTTAATTGTGCAGAGGCATTTTTGGCCCTTGTCTTCAATTTATGGGGCATTTTTGTTCATTTTGGTGTCATTTTTGCCACAAGCCCTCGTTAATGTCCGTCCCTGAAATGCACAACTGGAAATCCTCCTTCCATATAATTAATTTCTATATAACTATTTTTTTATTACTATTATTATTCAAAACAACTATAATTAGACTATCTTGCCTATCGATGAAAAATAATAGAAATCACGTGACAAAATCTAAAATGTGAGAAATCTAAACCTTTGTACACATGAGGTCGCCAGTGTTTCGTGTGAGTCACTGGATTTAATAAAACCAGCCATTATTTGCCGTGGGATTTGTTAGCCTGACTTAAAGGAAACTTTCCATCTTTTTAAGACTCTTTGGCTAGATTTATGTGAAACACAATCTGAACAAAATTTAGGCCCTGTTAATTTTTGGTTTGTAATACAATAGTAACTGCTGGAGTGAAACATAAGTGGGTCATTGTGATTTTATATCCTTATAGTCTCACAAAATCTAAGAAATGTCCCCAGTTATGGTCTATCGCGGCATTTTAATAATACACAAATGGTACAAACTCAAACACACAAGCAATTTTTTTTAAAAGCAGTTTAATTTTGTTCTATGTACACTCCTTTTGTTGTCAAGTTGACAACAGTCATCAGCATAATAAAAGAGTAATATCCATAAGGTGCAAAACAAACAACGGTGCCTTTGCTCCCACCCTCAAAGCGAAATTTAAAGCAGTTTTTTCACATTCCACATTCCTTTACTTTTGCAAAGTGAGGCTGAAAGCTGACTCAATCTAAAGGTTTTATCAAATCAGTAAATCACTTTGACTAAAGAATAAGCAGCTGTGCAGAAAGACTTTAAGCTGGAGACAAAGATGACTTAATGTTCTCCTTTACACATAATACCAATGTTTCATCCAGTGCTAACATTTACAAAATGACTGGACAAAAAAAAAGGCTCAAGCAGACAAGAATTATATTTAAACAGGAACCTGCGTGTAGCGTAGCCTGAAAATGTGCAGCTTCAAAACAAAAGCCGAACTCACTGCACAATAAACAAAGAGTTATAAATGTGCCTTGAACATTATTACAAAAGTTGGTCTAAATTAAGCACCAAGACTCCATAATCTGGCTGAATAAGGAGTGAACAGTTTAAGCTTTGCTTAAAAGCACCATTTTCAGTTACATCAGGCGGCTGGACTTTGAGTGGTCAAAACAAAGCAGGATTACAGCCTGAAATCTTCTGCCAAACATTGTTTTGTTCGCAAACGGATTACCTGCACATGCACAGCTTATAACTGCAAACCATAATGAAACTTCACATATGCACGCCGCTGTGTTAGTTGCGTTAACATACAGTACATGTATAACCGTCAGTGTATGATGCATTGCAGTGTTCTGGTGTTTCAGCTGTTTCAGTGCAGTGGTTGCAGTGTGTTCGGCGGAGGGGAAGTGTAGCGGTACTTTCAGGCCCAGTTTCCAGAGCAGTCAGCCAACAGCGGACCACACCCTGGCCTGAGCTGCCCTGTTCCCCATGGGCTGCTCTCACCATAGCCAAAAGTTTGGCCAGACCACTGGATTGAAAATAATGGGCCAGACACTGAGGAGGAGGAGGAGGAGGAGGAGGAGGAGGAGGAGGAGAGGCTGGTAAAATACTTTCATACAGATTACACTTTTTCGGTAAAGAACAAGCTCTGACTGATCACATTCTGTCATTTACATTTATCTTAAAACGTATATTCTGACGCTGCTCTCTACAACTAGTGTGAAGCCCGATGAAAGGCTTTATTAAACATCAACAGACAAACACAAAGTGGCTTATATTTATTTAAACATTTACAAATAAATACTTGAAGATTTTGTGTTCCATTAATGGCTTTTTGTTGAAGAAAGAAACAGACTTTTATAGACTTTTAATTGATTACCGACTGAGATCAGTGTGCTTTGCGCACAATATATTTAGATTGCAAGTTTGGACCATAATCTGAGACGTTCTATGTTCTGTCATGATAATAAAATTCTCTTTCCTCTAACGTTACACTACCATTCAAAAGTTTGGGTCTCTTATGCTCACCAAGGCTGCATTTATTTGTTTAGAAATACAGAAAAACTGTAATTTTATTACAATTTAAAATAGCTGCTTTCTATTTTAATATATTTTAAAGAATGTCATTTATTCCAGTAATGGCAAAACTGAATATTCAGCATCATTACTCCAGTCTTCAGTGTCACATGATCCTTCGATATCATTCTATTATGCTAATTTGACACTCAACAAACTATAAATGTTGACAACAGTCGTGCTCCTTAATATTTCTGTGGAAACCATGCTGCATTTTTTAGGATTCCTTGATGAACAAAGTTCAAAAGAACAGCTTTTATTTGAAATCAAAATTAATGTTTTTACTGTCACCTTTGATCCATTTCATGCATCCTTACTAAATAAAATATAAATTTCTTAAAAAAAAAAAAAGTACTGACTCCAAAATATTGAATGGTAGTGTGTATGTATTATGGTTTAAAAACTAAAACTTGGTGCTGTGGCATTATTGTTGGCCTCTGTATGACAAATTGACAATTTGCTTGAATTATAAGTCGCTTTATAGTCAGATCATGATCCAAGGATAGTGCTAAAATAATAAAACACCACCGGGCACCGGACTCAGTCAGAGTTTTCCAGAATTAATTCTGGAAAATAGTGTGTCTATGGTTCAGTCAATTCAATTTCAACATCACTCATATATGGACAAAATTAAATAAATAGATACAACGAAAAGTGAAAAGTTGGTGGAAAAGAACTTATGTGCCAGATTTCATCTCCCATTCCTGCAAAAAAGAGGGCAGAGTGAGTACATAGGGGAAAATATCTGCACTGTAAACATCTTAAAATACATGCAACTAGAGGATCATGCTTTTACATGACAAGCAGCAGTGTGATGTAGAAAATAAGTGTTACCTTGGCTTTCCTAAGGACGTGTCCTCGCACAGGTGAGGCTTTCTGTTGTGTCTGACGCCGCAGCAGAGACGCGCTGTTGACTGGCAGAGAGCAGGTCTCGGTGTCACTGGTGTCACAGCTGGAAATTGGCGAGTTGTCCACTGTTCGCCTCATTAACACTGGAGACTAAAAAAACATAGAAACACATTTTGATACCTGCTTTTCTTTATCACCAAAGACTGAATGTGACACAAGCCTACAGTTAGTATTACATCATGTCTGTGTTAGAGAAATTGTTGCTGTTTTTCCAGACCTGTGGGCTGGAGCTGCCTGTTTTGGGTTCAATGGTCAGGCCCAGGGTGACGCCTCCATTCAGGGCTTTCTTAAGACTCTCCTTCACCTCCGTCAGCTCCAGTTCTAGATTGACTCGTTCCTCTTCTTTTAGTTTGCATTCATCCTCCACTTTCTTAAGTCTCTCTGTCAAAGACGCCTGAGAACGCTTACCTGGGAGAAATAAACACCGGGGGAGGTTATAACTCTCAGTATAAAAAGTCTCAATACAGCATTTCATAAACGTCTAAATAATAAACACTTTTGATCAATTTAATGCATCCATTCTAAGTATTTATTATGGAAGCCCCTTTTCCGTCACTGAATATACTGTAAATAAAAGGTAACTGTGACTTTTTATCTTACAATTCTGACTTTTTTTCTCAGAATTGTGTGAATTCTGAGAAATAAAGTCAGGATTGCATGATATAAACTCACAACTTTTTTCTCAAAATTGCAAGTTGATATCTCGCATTTGTGAGTTTATATTTTGCAATTTTGAGAACATATCAGTCTTTTTCCCCCTCAGAACTGGACAGAATTGAGCAAGTGCAAGTTTATAAAAAATCAGAATTGCAAGATATGAAATCGGAATTGCAAGAAAAAAGTCAGAATTGCGAATTATGAAATCGGAATTGCGGGAAAAGGTCATAATTTCAATACATAAAATCGGAATTGTGACAAAAAAGTCAGAATTGAGAGATATGAAATCAGTTTCGAGAAAAAAGTCAGAATTGCGAGATATGAAATCGATATTGCGGGAAAAAGTCATAATTTCAAGATATGAAATCGGAATTGCGAGAAAAAAGTCAGAATTTTGAGATCTGAAGTCAAAATAGTGAGGAAAGAAGACAGAATTTTGAGATATGAAATTACAGTTTCGAGAAAAAAGTCAGAATTTTGAGATCTAAAATTAAAATAGCGAGAAAAAAAGTCAGAATTGCGAGATATGAAATCGGAATTGCGGGAAAAAGTTATAATTTCAAGGTATGAAATCGTAATTGTGAGAAAAAAGTCAGAATTTTGAGATATGAAATCGGAATTGCGAGAACAAAGTCAGAATTTCGAGATATGAAATCAGTTTCGAGAAAAAAGTCAGAATTTTGAGATCTGAAATCAGAATAGCGAGAAAAAAGTCAGAATTGCGAGATATGAAATCGGAATTGCGAGAAAAAGTCCGAATTGTGAGATATGAAATCGGAATTGTGAGAACAAAGACAGAATTTTGAGATATGAAATTACAGTTTCGAGAAAAAAGTCAGAATTTTGAGATCTGAAATCAAAATAGCGAGCAAAAAGACAGAATTTCGAGATATGAAATAGGAATTGCAAGAAAAAGTCAGAATTGCGAGATATGAAATCAGTTTCGAGAAAAAAGTCAGAATTTTGAGATCTGAAATCAAAATAGCGAGCAAAAAGAAAAAAAGTCCAAATTGTGAGATATGAAATCGGAATTGTGAGAACAAAGACAGAATTTTGAGATATGAAATTACAGTCTCGAGAAAAAAGTCAGAATTTTGAGATCTGAAATCAAAATAGCGAGAAAAAGTCAGAATTGCGAGATATGAAATCGGAATTGCGAGAAAAAGTCAGAATTTCAAGATATGAAATCGGAATTGTGAAAAACTAAGCTTTAAACTTCCATCAAACTTCCATTAAAACTTCCATAATTTATTATCCCAAACCTTTGAATGGTAGTGTACAGATATTTCTTTTTTTGTTATCTTGAACACTCAGATCCTAATGGTTAGGGAGTTGGGCTTATAATCGAAAGGTTGCGGGTTTGAGTCCCAGGTCCGGCAGGAATTGAAGGTAGAGGGAGTGAATAACCAGCACTCTCTCCACCCTCAATACCACGACTGAGGTGAGTCCCTTGAGCAAGGCACTGTTCCCCCAATTGCTCCCCGGGCGGCGCAGCGATAGCAATATGGCTGCCCACTGCTCTGGGTGTGTGTGTGTGTGTTTGTTCACTACTCACTACTCTGTGTGTGTGTGTGTGCACTTGGATGGGTTAAATGCAGAGCACAAATTCCAAGTATGGGTTACCATACTTGGCCACATGTCACATCCTTTCCTTTTCCTTTTGCTTTTCAAACTTGAATGCCATATTCCCGTTGACATCCTCACCTGCGTTGTTCTCTATAGCAGTTCGGAGATCCTTCCTATCTTTTTTCAGCTGGGTCAGGCGGTTTCGAATTTCCTGCTTCCTCTTCATCAGCTCCTCCTCTTTCGCTTGGAGTTTCTTGGCATCCGCCTCCACTCTGTTTTTCCCATACTTATACTGATCCACACCTGTAAAGGTTAATGATGCATCATAATCAAAGTAAACCATCGTCAGAAAATCTTTTCATTTTTAACTTTTGGATGCAGTCTTTTCATCCCATTAAAGGCCTCGGAGACCACAAATGCAGATTAAAAGGCAGACAGAATACACAGTACACCACATCCAAATATTTGCGAGTCCACGTAAATGGCCACTGGATGGTTAGGATGTCTGTGACTGACTGACTGCCTGTCTGAAATGGAATTTGGGGTGATTGAGTTTATAAAGGAGCATGTCAACAGATCCACTGCTGTCTAACAGCACTGCAATTTCCACATACCGGCATTCTCCGCAAATCTGTGTGGCTTCTTTTTCCTTGAAAGAAATTAGTGGTGTAATGGCTAGGATAATAGATGCAGACTTAATGTCTGCTTAGTTTAGTTTCAGCCGTATGTCCACTTTTTAAAAATAAAAAAATTGAAAGGCTCATTTTGAGATTATCAACTTATATGTTAAAATCTCTTACTAGAGTTGTTCCGTTTCACTGGAATGGTGCTGCTGATTCCATTGGCCTTTTTGGGCTGGTTCTTATCCAACTTCTGCTTTGAAGTGAACCCATTGGTGGTCAAGCCTTTCTTTCCCTTAAACTGATTGGACGAAAGAAACACGTATGAGCTTTTGAACACACAAAAAAGGTGAAACTGATATGTGGGCTACTGACTAACATCTGATATTTAAGGACTTTAAATTTCACTGTTAACACCTGTTACATTTCAAGGGTGTGATTTAGTTCTAAGATTACAACTTCATACAAATAACTTCAGAAAGGTTGTGTCTGCAAACCACATCTACTACACCACACATGTTGCTAGAGGGACATTTTCTTTTAGTTATACTACAGCTGCCAGCTATAGTTTTCTATCCCCGGCCTATAAAATGTAACCCAGAGTGAACTAAGGCCTCAGTAAATCCATTCAAGGCCAAGGCCACACAGACATGGATATTATATAGATCAAAAGCAGTCATTTCTGAAGCTGGGTGGTCCATAATGCATGCACTACACTCTGTGTTTATTTCCATTCTGTGTTTGTTAATATTAAACGAAAATGGAAATAAGATGAGATAAACTGTGTTAGCCTTGGTTAGTCACCTGGTTAGTGTTAGTATTAGCAGCTGAGGGAGAGGAGGAAGAGGACAGAGATTTGGTGGAGAGCGGTGTGTTGTAATGCCCTGTGGAAGATGACTGCGAGCGGAAGTTTTTGGAAGAGTAGCGGGATGCTAGTTTGGGGGAGGGCATGTTTTCATAAAGATCTGTATTCTCATAATGAGACTCTTCTTTCCAACGACGGCCCCCTGAAGCTGGGGAGGAGTAGTGCGCATCTGGTACCTTCCGTATCGCAAGCGTGCAAGCAAGACAAGAGCGATTAGAAAAGAAAAGGTTAAGGTCAGGGACAGAGAGGAGTTAGGCAGGATCAGAAATGAAGGAGAGATTTTAACACGTTTAACACGTTTGCTTACCGATCCATTGATGCAGGGCACATCATCATAATGCAAAGCGACACCTGTGGGACAGGCGTAACCGTTGACTGGGTTATCCAGGTATGGGTTTGGAGAAACTGCACGCTTACTGGTGAAACTGTGAACACATACATGTATTCATTACTACATATACAAATGCCACACAAAGAACTGTAACTTTAAACTGTAGTGTTGGAATAGATATTTTAAAACTGTAGCTTTACAAGATACAAGCTATTCATGAGCTCTCATTTATAGTCATTTATTTGATCAAAAATGCAGTAAAAACTTGTAATATTGTGAAACATTATTACAATTTAAGATGCCAATATTTATAA
Source organism: Cirrhinus mrigala (assembly GCA_036247105.1). Taxonomy (NCBI): domain Eukaryota; kingdom Metazoa; phylum Chordata; class Actinopteri; order Cypriniformes; family Cyprinidae; genus Cirrhinus; species Cirrhinus mrigala. Next base: position 16,995,045 of record CM070018.1, read on the forward strand.
TATTAACTGCTAATATTTTTTTTTAAATGTAACTTATTCTTGTGATGCCAAAGCTACATCTTCAGCAGCAATTACTGCTCAAACATTTCTTATTATGATCTATGTTGAAAACAGTTGTGCTGCTTAATATTTTTGTCAAAACAGATACATTTTTTTCAGTATTTTTTATTGAATATAATGTTACAAATATAAAGAAGAGCATTAATTTAAAATAACATTTTTGTAACATAAATGTCTTTACTGTAATTTTTTTTATCAATTCAGTGCGTCTGTACTGAATAAAAGTATGTACTTACTGAAAATAAAATCTAACTTTTGGATAATACTGTTAAAATATATTAAATATCTGGTATATTTATAAAATAAGAAAAAAAAAAAAGATTATATGCACTACCAGTCAAAAGTTTTTGAACAGTAAGATTTTTAATGTTTTTTAAAGAAGTCTCTTCTGCATTTATTTGATCTAAAGTACAGCAAAACAGTAAAATGTTGATATATTTTATTACTATTTAAAATAACTGTTTTCTATTTTAATATATTTTAAAATGTAATTTATTCCTGTGATTTCAAAGCTGAATTTTTTAGCATCATTACTCCAGTCCATTGTCACATGAAATCATTCTAATATCATTCTATAGTGTATAATGTTACAAAAGTTTTTATTTCAGATAAACACTGATCTCTGGATCTTTCTATTCAACAAAAAATGTACTCAACTGTTTTAAATATTGCTAATAATAATAAAAAAAGTTTTTAGCAAATCAGCATATTAGAATGATTTCTGAAGGATCATGTGACACTGAAGACTGGAGTAATGATGCTAAAAATTGAGCTTTAAAATCACAGGAATAAATTAGATTTTAAAATATATTCAAATGGAAAACAGTTAATTTAAAAAAATATAGTAAAAATATGTCAGACTTTTACTGTTTTTGCTGTACTTTGAAATAAATGCAGGCTTGTTGAGCAGAAAAGACTTAAAAAAAAAAAAAAAATATATATATATATATATATATATATATATATATATATATATATATATATACCAGTAAAGTTTTTGAACAGTAAGATTTTTATATGTATATATATATGTATATATATATATATATATATATATATATATATATATATATATATATATATATATTAATACCCACTATAATATAACGCAACAATATATTATAATACATTTAATGTATACATATTTTATATTTTATGCATTAAATATGCTGAGTAGCAATGCTATTTTAAACATATAGTATTTTTAAATATTTCTAAATATGCAAATACAGTGCAGGAAACTTTTGCCCAAAGATACAATTTGCTAATCAGTTCTTTATGAACTGGTTCATTTGCATCAACTCTTCAAACAAACCAATTCAGTAAAATGAATTAGACTTTCCAATGCTACATACTGTATAAGAGAGTGTGTAGGAGAGCTTATTAAAGCTTAAATGGCTGTAAAGCTATGTGTGAAATACAGTCTGAAAAAAAATAAATAATGCTATACTGCTACGTGTTGAAAAAGTAGGTTGTTAAAGAAAAAGTTACTGGCATGCTAATGAAAATATTTTTAGCAGAACTGGGTTCTCACCAAAAGGACTGCTTGGCCAGTTGAATGACATTAGCAGTGGTTTCAACGTCAATGTAATCATAGTGCAGTGCAGCAGGATCTGTTGTGGAGCCCGTTTCAGCCAGCAAGACCCCCAGCCACCTTCCCATACTCTCAGAGGAGGAGGCCTGACGGGAAAAAGAGTGAGGAAAGATCCAATGAATGAGTGTCAGTGGAATATGAGACAAATAAAGCACTAATCTACGCAATCTCTGCAAATCCACTCTACACATGATACAGCAGTGACATCATACCCAAAGTCAGCCAACCAAACCATCCATCTAATCCCTGCCCTGAGGTCCTGTCTCAGACACATTAATTGCCCCGCAAGAGCTGAGGGACTTGGCACGTACCTCCAGAACAGCCACCTCCTGTCCGTTGCGCAGCAGACGGAAGGCAAAGGGATGTTTGGAGTCCAGCCCTGGAATGACCTCACACCCCCGCAACGGCAGAGAGGCCATGTGTGTCTTCAGATCTGCCCGGTCCTTGTGCAGCAACAGCTGGTTGTCTTTTAGCTGGCACCAGCGCTCTCTCCAGCGGTTATTGGACAGCACGTTCAGATAGCCTGTTAATGAAGGATTGGGCATGGAGATTTATATCACAGCCAACAGACAGACCCACACACAAACAGAACGTAAAGTTGCTGATGTTAGGGGGTTGGAGGAAGAATTATTTTAAAATTCAGCCAATAATTTACACTACCAGTCAAAAGTTTTTGAACAGTAAGATTTTTTTTAAAAGAAATCTCTTCTGCTCACCAAGCCTGCATTTATTTGATCCAAAGTATGGCAAAAAGTTAATTTTGAAATATTTTTACTATTTAAAATAACAGTTTTCTATTTGAATATATTTTAAAATGTAATTTATTCTTGTGATTTCAAAGCTGACATTTTAGCATCATTATTCCAGTCACATGATCCTTCAGAAATCATTCTAATATTCTAATTTGCTGGTCAAAAAATCATTTACTATTATGATTATGTTGAAAACAGCTGACTAGAATTTCAGGTTTATTTGATGAATAGTAAAAACAGCATCTGAAATAGTCTTTGTCTTTGTAACATTATAAATGTCTCTATCATCACTTTTAATCAATTTAAAGCATACTTGCTAAATAAAAGTACTAATTTCTATCATTTCTGTTCCAAAATATATATATATATTGTTTTCTGAACAGTAAATCAGCATATTAGAATGATTTCCGAGGGGTCATGTGACACTGACGACTGGAGTAATGATGCTGAATATTTAGCTCTGATTACAGAAATAAATTACATTTTAAAGTATATTCAAATAGAAAACAGTTATTTTGAATAGTAAAAAAAAAATAAAACTTTTATTGTTTTTGCTGTGCTTTGGATCAAATAAATGCAGGCTTGGTGAGCAGAAGAGACTAAAAAAACAAACATTACAAATCTTACTGTTCAAAAACTTTTGACTGATAGTGTATGTGTTCAGCTAATTTTTTATGTTAATAGAATTTTCTATTTAAATATACTTAAAAAGCCATTTATTCCTGTGAAGGAAACAGCAGCCATTACTCCAGTCTTAAGTGTCACATGATCCTTCAGAAATCATTCTAATATGCTGATTTGGTAAGAAACATTTCTTATTAATATCAATGTTGAAAACTATTTCAAACTGCTTAAAGCCTGTGACATATATTTGCATAATTATTTGATGAATAGAAAGTTCAAAAGTACAGCATTTATTTGAAATAGAAAACTTTTTTTTACATTATACATGTTGTTACTGTCACTTATGATCAATTTAATGCAATCAATTGAATCCTTGCTGATTTTTAAACAGTAGTGTATTTGCGCAAAGCGCCAAGTACAATGGAGATAAAAACAAGTAAGTAAAATAAAAACAAAATAAAACAGAAAACAATACCGGTAAACAAAAAATAACAATAGTATAATACAGTCAGGCCATATTTACTGTATATGATCATATTGCCAGGGCCTTGCTGTTACCTTGGTTATTAAATAGATACTGCGTTATCTAACTACAGTGATTTCCTCAATTTTCAGGACTGAAAATCTAATTTTGAGATTGTAAAAATTTTACCAGAACCACAGCAAACAACTTGAATGTTTCATTTACGTGCTTCACAGGCTGTCAATCACTAAATTTATGATGAAAATGGCAAAAATCTAGGCATTGTGTGGTTAGACAGCAAGACAATCCTTTGTTTGGGTGTTTAGGTGGTGGAGAAAGAAAAAACCTAGACGGAAAAAGCTAGACAGAGTTTTGGCAGCATATCTGAGAGGATGAAAAACAATGGGAGCTGCCAAAACAGATAAAGCTAAATCCTGAAATATGCAACACAAAGTCTTGATATTTACTACCTTTATCTGTCACTATTAAAATTACAGACATTATTTAATGACTTTAGTTACCTGTTAATACGGGTAACTCTATGTCTACAGGACAATCTAAAACCTACACCTATTAGCAAATACGGTTATCAATTCAAACACAGACCGTGTGAATATGTCACCACTGTCATCACTGAACACTTTTTAAAAGTTACCAACCCCGAACTTTTGAGTATTAGCTATGTACATTAAAAAGGTATTGCAACTGCTCACCACATGTTGGGACATCCTCCTCCGCCGATGAGGTCTGTTCATCTGTAGATGGTTTTTTCTTGCCCAGGCTTATGATTTTAGTGATTTTCTTTCCAGTCACACGTCCCACAGTGCCTTTCTGCTCTGATTTAGAGTTCTTCTTGCCTTTGGCTGCAAAAAAAGTCAAATTAGTGTCAGAGTGTGAAATATATGTATGGGATTTTATAAAGCAATATATTACACAGATATGCTAGTTATCTAGAAACCCGTCTGTGTTGCAACTATAACAAGGGATGGGTTTGGAAAATATTTTGTTTGTGGGGTGAATTTAGTGGGAAAAAGATTGAATTATGGAAAATGACAAACGTCAATCTGCTCACTTTAAAATGTTAGTAATTTAGGTCAGAGAGCAAGAGGCTGAACTGACAACGACAGGACACGTCTTCAGACTTATAATCCAAATCCTAAACAGTGCGTGAAACCAACTCTCTTCTTCTCCAAGTAGTTCAGATAGTTTTATCTGAGTAGTGTGGTCTGTGGTTAAGATACTGTAAGAAACAAAAGACCTAAAAAAACAAACTTGTGCATTGAAAGTAAAACGACACACTGTGGAAAACCGTTCAGGTCACATCCTATTCCAAACCAAGAGTGGACAATGTGAGCAAACTAGCAGTTTGGGCTCTGGACTGGGTTAAATGTGTAAGACGCTACTGCACAACAAATTACAGCTTTTCTCCTTCTCAAAGGCCTACTACAAACACAGCAAAAGCAGCACAAGGGCAAAGAATTCCTGCTCTTCTGAAGGCCTGACTTGGTCCAAACTGCACTGCAGAAGATTACATCTTAGTTGGCGACTCCTTTAATTAAAGCTAAGCCCATCTGAACCCAGAGTCCTCTAAAGTTTCTCCGTCTCTGCGCAGCAGCCTCAGGCATGAGGCAAAACCCAGAGCCACAGATGCAAAAACCATTGGCCCTTAAAGGACCTATACAGACATAGTTCTTCATTTTATCATGAGGGAAAATTCTGCGATCAGGCTAATATGATTTCACAGCGTCTCCGCGCTTACGACAGCTGGAAAGAATATGACAAAACTGATTAATCTATGTAGTTCATTTAAATTTGCCTTCCATCTATGTAAGAATATCTCAGGTGAAAGAAATGGTTTCACATAGAAATGGTTTGTGTTTCTGTTACCAAGAAATGCTACCCTTTTTCAATAACTTTCCATAACTTTACACTTTTACGGGAATTATTATATGGCACCAGTCTTTGTTTATCCATAGGTTTATCAGAGGTCAGCCGCCATAACTCATCTGAAAGCAGCACAGCAGTTACTGCGGCTTGTGGCCGTGATGCTGAGCTATCAATCATTCGGGTTTGCAGATGCACAAGTTTTGGATTCCACTCAAATTAGGCAATTCTTCACCAACATGTCTGAGGCAAGGCAGTCTCAGATTGGAAAAAAGAAACATTTCCACAGACCTGAAACAGATGTCTTGAAAAGTTCAATCCCAGATCGAGACTGGGATTGCATGGTATAAATACTAGATAAATAATCCTATTAGATTATTTAAGAAGGGTCTCCTTGCCTTGACTTTAGCGTTGTTCAAACAATGGAATTGTTTGAGTCATATAAATGTCCACTTTATGGGATTTTTATTTAATCCCATATTAATCCATTTTATTTTAAGTACTGTTTCTCTGTTTGTTTTACCAAATTTGTTTTCTTAACCAAAAATGTTCAGACTTAAAATCTAACTCATTAAATTAAATTAAAACACTAACAAATGTGTGCTTTTGTTGTTTTTTTATTACAGCAATTTTAGCTAGTAAGTAAATGGTTTCCAAGAATAATTCGGCAATCAAAACATGCTGATCATGTTTATTATTGTTAAAAATATTATTTAACCCTTTAACTGTCACCGTCCCATCTGTGGGATGCTTGGTGCTCTTTTTTCATTGTCTTTTTGCCCTATCACATATTTTAGTAATCATCATAAATTATAAACTGTTTGAAAGGTTAAAACCTCAAAATTCATCCTGTGAATTTTTTTTTAAATCAGGTCTCCTTCCTCTTAGTGGGTGGTGTCAAGTGTCATATTACAAAATGTATTATGGTATTTTAGAATCAAAACTTTTTAGAATTGTGACAAAAACATATCGTTGAAAAGGTCTAAGTCTAAAGATTCCATATTTGGTGGTTATTTTGTGATATAAGTAATTTTGACAGAGAACTTTAGACATCTGTGACAGAAAAATGCATGAAAAAAAAAAAAATCTTATGGAATTTGTATGGCACCTGATGGCTGTTTGTGCTATAACGCTCTAAATAAATTCTCACAGGAAGCTCAGTTTTTTTTTTTAAGATTAACTTCAAATCTGGAACATAACTTATTTAGACATAAACTTTAAAGGGGTAGTTGATTATGATTTAACTTTTTTTAACTGTTTTTTTCTTTTTTCTTTTTTGCTGTTTGAGCATTAACAATATCTGCAAAGTTACGAGGCTGAAAGTTCAATGGAAACTGAAATAATGTCTTTTTAATTTATGGAAGTTTAATGCCTACAAAAACAGCTCACAGGGACTACAACAAGCTACTTCCAGGGTTGGTGACATCACAAACCCTTATATTTACATAAACCCCGCCCCCCAGGAGCATGCAGCAAAGGGGGCGAGGCAAGAAGAGCAAGAGTTTAAAATCAATGTTTTAAAGCAGCGGTTCTTAATACTGTTTCTCGCGAGTTCACGATTTCTGCAGAGGGGGACCCGCGATTGACAGACATTTTTCACATAGCTACGAGAAGTGTTAAGCATGATCGCACACGCAGTTACTGTAGTAGAGCAATAATTGTTGGCAAACACTTCTTATTGTTACAAAATAAACAATTACTTTACAGAACCGCTACAACGCAGTCACGTATTCTGCTGTATTAAAGCTTTAATCAGGATAAAACCGTATATTAAAAGCTAACATAAGCAGTAGCATTTACAAATCACAACGTATCTAAAAGTGTGAGACAATAACAAACAAAAACACAGGTTCTGCCGCAATCCCTTTTACCAATATTCTCTAGATCTCATTCGGGCTCAAATTCAAAAGCAATATTGATGACGCTGTTGTTTACAATACAACCGGAGTGCATGTGAGGGGCGCTCTAGCGGTTTAGCAAATCACAACACACTGGGCCAGCTAACCAATCTGAGCCCATTGCGTCTTTCTGAGGGAGGGGTTTCATAAAACCCAGAAATAATTAGTGTTCATGGAGGAAGGGACAGAGCGGTGTGGAATAAAGGTAAATTATATGAAAAATAATGCTTTTTTTAAAAAACTAAATATTAACATGTTAGACTGCACCCCATAAACACAATCAATCCTAGAAAAAACCCAGTCTTCGGATCACAAATTAAGATATTTTTGATGAAATCCAAGAGCTTTCTGACCCTGCACAGCAACACAACTGACACATTCAAGGCCCAGAAAGGTAGTAAGGACGCAAAAAAGTATTTTCATAGCTTCATAACATTACAGTTGAACCAGTGATGTCACATTCACTATTTTAACGATGTCCTTACTACCTTTCTGGGCCTTGAACGTGTCAGTTGCGTTGCTGTCTATGCAGGGTCAGAAAGTTCTCAGATTTCATCAAAAATACCTTAATTTGTGTTTCGAAGATGAACAAAGCTCTTACAGGTTTGGAATGGCACGAGGGAGAGTAAATAATGACAGAATTTTTATTTTTGGGTAAACTATCCCTTTAAATATCACTGAATCAATATATCAAATACTAATCAAAACTTAATCCTAACAGACAGCTAGCTTTTTACAGTGTATGCCACAAAATATTCTCCCTTTATATAAAAGGACTCCACATCTGTCATCTCCAATGATATGGACCAAAAAAGAGGACTTAACATAAAGGCTCACCTGGATCTTTGCCATCTGAGATGCCATTTTCATGACAAGGCTCTCCATCTGAACTAGGTCGATCGCAGGACAGCTTCTGCAAAACAAGAGTTAGGTTACAGATACGCTTGCAGCTACAGAGAAAACACATTTAAGAATGAACGTCACAAATAACAGTGGATTCATTGTTAAATTTAATGACAAATTGTTTATAGACAAACACACTCAATACATACACACAAAGAGTATGGAATACTAAACCTCATACACTTAAACCTCTGCAGTCTACCCAAACAAACCCCAAAGCGCATCTGTTTTGCATTAAGTGTGAATAATTAGACTAGGCTCATGCATGCTGTGCCAGTTTAAGAGGTTTGACATTAAACCCCCTTTAGATCCGTCTTAAAAACAGCACACACACACATAAACAAGTGCAACATGCGTACACTGCAAAAATACTGTCACAGCACACTGCATATTAAAGAATGTGTTCTGAAAAATGATAAGATCAGATTTCTTCCCACACCTATTTAACCTTGCCAGCAGCACACATCCGTGGCAAGATGGAATTTGGTACGCATATGCTTCTTTTATAGCCCTCCATGCCCTGGCAGCAGAGCCACTGTGCAGGAACACAGAGAGGAGGCGCCTGTGCAGGGTACTGAGGTGTGGTGAAGCTGGCAAGCATGCAAACCGCCACACAGTCTCACAAACCTGCATGTAGGTAGACCAGCATGTACTCTGCAGGCGTAGTAAATCCACACACCCACCCACATACACACACAAAAAGTACTATACATAAACAGAATTATGAATTTGCACCTTTTCCAGCTCTGCTTTGTGAACAGGGGAACCAGAGCCAGCTCCGTCACAGTCCACCACTCCATTTCCATTAGAGCAGACTTCCTTCATCACCTTAAAGAGCCACAGAACAAAAAGTTAAAGTGTAAAATAACAAGCAGAAATTCAGTATTTCTCAATATTCCTTGTTCTATTATAAATAAAGAAATACCGATTAATGGAGAAGTCCACTTTCAGAACAAAAATGTACTGATAATGTACTCGCCCCCTTGTCATCCAAGATGTTCATGTCTTTCTTTCTTCAGTCGTAAGGAAATTATGTTTTTTGAAGAAAACATTTAAGGATTTTTTTTTAATATAGTGGACTTCTATGGTGCCCCGAGTTTGAACTTCCAAAATGCAGTTTAAATGTGGCTTCAAACGTTCCCAAATGCAGTTGTAAACGATCCCAGCCGAGGAAGAAGGGTCTAGCAAAACAATCGGTTATATTCATAAAAATAATACAATGTATATACTTTTTAATGTCAAATGCTTGTCTTGTCTTGCTCTGCCTGAACAGTTTTTTTCCGGTTCATGACAGTTTGGGTATGTCGAAAAACTCCCATCTCATGTTCTCCCTCAACTTCAAAATCATCCTATATCGTTGTTTTACCTTTTTTTGTTAAGGCTCTTTGATCTTTTTGCATGTTCACTTTGAACATACCCTTTGTAGGACGATTTTGAAATGATTTTTGAAGTTGAGGGAGAAGTCTTGAACCATGATGAGCTTAAACTGTATTTTTTTAATGAAAGTAACCGATCGTTTCGCTAGATAAGACGCTTCTTCCTCGGTTGGGATCGTTTACAACCGCATTTGGGATCGTTTGAAGTCGCATTTAAACTGCATTTTGGAAGCTCAAAATCGGGGCACCATAGCAGCGACATGGAGAAAAATGCTGAACTGTTTTCACAATTTCTTTACGATTGAAGAAAGAAAGACATGAATATGTTGGATGACAAGGGGGTGAGTACATTATCTGTACATTTTTGTTCTGGAAGTAGACTTCTCCTTTAATAACTCTCAAAAATGGTGAGATTAAAATGTTTTATTTTTATGACATATAACAGGGTTCCCACACTTTTTATCCAATGAATTTCATCACTTTTCTGGAATTATATAAAGATAAAAATGCACTCACAAAGATTTTAATTTAGCAATTTAGCTGACATATTTTTATATTAATAAATACAGATAGAAAACAATACAAAACAAGTGGGAAATTTTCTTATTAAAGGAGACATATTACGAAAATCTGACTTTTTCCATGTTTAAGTGCTATAAATGAGTCCCCGGTGCATCTACCAACCCAGAAAAACTGAAAAAGGACAAACCAGTAAATGTTTTGGTAAGCCTTTCTCTGAAAGCATGTGAAAAAATGAGCCGCTCATTATAATATTACCGCCCCTTAATCTGCACGTTTCCACCCACAGCTCTGCCATTTAGTTTTTGCAAGTGACAACGGCGTACCAGTTCTAACGCACTGGCAAAAGTTCAATCAAAGCACGCTAACTGTTCTGTCGTTGGCTGCACAGACGAGCACAGAACACTATTTAGAGTCCCAGCTTCAGAGGAGTCAGTATGTATTACAGTGTGTATTCATAAACGTGATTTCTTTCCCAGCTGTTCAGCTTCACAGACATAATCAACCGTTTTTGTAACTTGGGTGTTTTTAACATAAACTTGTGTGTATTTGACAGTTTAAGCACAATAAGGCATGAAAGAGAACTTAGTTTAGTACTCACATGCCGTGTGACAGCTACTTTAGATAACCGTATATCAGAAGTTTAAACTGATATGGCTTAAAAAAGGAAGATTTCAGCACAATAGACATGATAATCAAAGCCAAACAGGTGTTTTTTGACAGAGTACCCGAGGTAGGAGCCGTAAAAGCACAGCCCTGTTTTGGAAAAGGGGGCGGGGAGCAGCAGCTCATTTGCATTTAAAGAGACATACACAAAAACCCAGTGTTTCTGCTTCCACTCAAGGCATTTTCAAAATGATATAAGAAATTATTTGTGGGGTATTTTGAGCTGAAACTTCACAGACACATCTGGGGACACCTGAGACTTATATTACAACTTGTAAAAAGCGGCATAATAGGTCTCCTTTAAAAAGAGCAATTTTCTAGCGAATTTATGACTTTATTATTTTATTAGGTTTTATTATTTTTCATGATTTTTCCAGGCCTTGCAATTTTATTCTGTTTCCCGAGGGAACCCTTGAATAGTCAAAAACTTTTGTCGCTCTCAGTCAAACAGATGCCACAAACTCTCCACAACCTCCACGTTCTGCCATGCACATGCACTCAAATGGATTCTGCACGTCACATGCAGTTGGAAATGCAGCTGGAAGGCTGTTACATGCGTCATTGCTCTCGTGGCTGTCTATGCGCTGTGCAGTGGCTCTGTGTGAATGAGATATCCAGAGATCTCCAGACTGCACAGACTCTTCGCCGCCACATATGAGTGTGACCTCACATTACCTGGGGATAACATCAAAAAAACCTATAACCAGTGGTGTCGAATGAACAAGACGGATACAGAGATCCGTCACAATTAGAGGAGCTCACCTTTACACACCCCCTTCCCAAACTGCCCCCATGCCAAAAACCGAAATATAACCAAATACCCCTGAACGTCGTAACTTGACGCAGCACGTTGGGGTTTGGCAACCGGTTCGCATAATTGGGCTCACGGGAAAATTGCAGGCTGTGGCCTCACTCTTTGGCTTTGACTGCAAAGAAGTGGGTTTCTGGGATACGCTCAGTCAAAAAATCTTTTGTGCTGTGCTAATGTGCCCTCATTAGCATGGATATTTTCAAATGAAGAGTCAATATGGAGAACTACTGCACAAAGTCCATGAAGGTCAAACAAATGTTTGCAAACGTTCAAACTTTGAGTGCCACAATGGATGGTGATGAGAAGCAAAGCCAAAACCATTCATCAAGGGCAGTAATTAACAATTTCACACCAATAAGCACACAAACACACTCAGTAGTGCTACCCAAAAGAAAGCAGTAAGTGACAAGACGAATAAAACTGCAAACATTATTCAGTGGTTACATTCAATGATACAATCGACAAAGTATAACAGGAGAACAAATGCACACCATATCTTACCATTCCTGCCCAGGGCAGAGGAGAGTCAGATGACAAAAAAAGAGAGAAGAAAGAAGAACGAGGGGAAGAAGAAGAAAGACAGGAGGTGGAATTTCCCCAGGCCTGTCCAAAGGATCAGAACAGAGGAGCTACACGGAGAGAACTAATCGAATAAAGACTGGAAGAGAGAGAGAACAAAGAGGAAAACAGAGGAGAGGAGAGATTCAACACTAAAAAGAATTAAAAATGAATCATGGAAAACAACAAGCCAACATTTTCCATAAATAAATCATTAGCAAACTGGATAAAGCATTAACGAACCACAGACGCCTCTGGGCTTCTATAATGTTCCTCGATTTTGTTTGAAGACATGAAGCATTCCATTAAAGCTTAAAAAAGTTTCCTTATCGCCTAATATTCCACTCTTTTTAATACTAATGGTTCCCATATAAAACATTTAGTTCCACTTTTAAAAACTAAGCTTAATTGAATCAGTGCAAAACTGAACACATTCAGAAACAGAATCTCATCTTGTGAATATTTAAAAGAGTTTCAGTGGGTCATTTACTGTGTTATTAATGATCTAATGTCTACTAGTGTCTAATGTGTCCAACCTAGTGTTTAATCTAGAAAAAAATGAAGTTAACAAGGAAAAAAAAACATTTCTTAAAGTAATTTCACTCACAAAGCACAATTTTCTAATTGCTATAATAAAACATAAACAAATAAACTGGACTAGAGAAATTTTATCACTTTACCAAGACTTTTAAGGTTTTCATGATTTTTCCAGGCCTAGGAAATTCTAATTCTATTCAATTTCCCATGGGAACTCTGCAATAGTCAAAAAGCTTTATTTGTCCCCAATTAAAACAAATGTCCTCCACATTTTGCCATGCACGCTGTGTGCATGAATGAAACACAATGCAGAACGTGGCTGTTAAAGGGATACAGTAGTTCACCCAAAAAAAAAAAAATTACCCCGTGATTTACTCACCCTCAAGCCATCTAAGGTGTATATGATTTTCTTCTTTCAGACAAATACAGGCAAAGTTATATTAAAGAATATCCTGGCTCTTTCAAGCTTTATAATGGCAGTGAATGGCTGTTCATTTTTAGAAGTCCAATAAAGTGCATCCATCCATCATAAAAAGTGCTTCAAACGGGTGGTTAATAAAAGCCTCCTGAAGTAAATCGATGCATTTGTGTATGAAAAAAAATTTAAATATATATATATATATATATATATATATATATATATATATATATATATATAACTTCATAAACCATTGTCACGATCTCTAGCTGGAGTGCCCATACCTTTGCCACTCAATCCTAGACTTCATTTCCCATAACCCCACCTAGGAACAAATTACGGACTCCTTCCATTTCCTATCAGGAGGACTATTTAAGTTGCACCCTTTCACCCACTCATTGCTGTGTATTGTTCGTTTCTAGCCTTTTGTAGTTCCTGTGTTTTCCTATGTTTCCTAGTTCCTTGTTTTCTTTCCTTGCCTTAATGTTTTGACCCTGGACTGTTATTTGGTTTTCCATTACTCCAATACCTGGTTACCATTGCCTGTTTTGTGAATTACTCTTTTGTCGTTGCCTTGGATGTTATTGTTTGCTGGTGTCAACCCTGCCTGTCTGACTATGTTTTTTTAAATAAAGGCTGCATGTGGATCCTCCAACTCTGTTGTCACGTCTCCACGTTGCAACCGTAATTTCTAGATTCCGCTAACTTACATATGGCATATCAGCGGATGACGCTGATGTAGTGTAAGCTCTGGTGACAATATACCATGTCTTGCAAGAACCAAGTTTTGCTTAAAGCAAAGGAAAATCAGTCTCCTCTTAGCTTGTATTGAAATCACTTCTGGAGTGATTAGCTTATATCGAAATTTTTCTTTACAAATCCTTGTTTTGTACTTCCAATTCATGACTGGTGTTTTCTTTGCTCTCTCCACTGCGCTTCAGCATTCGTCACCGCTTCTGCCTATGTCATCCTCTGGAATTGTCTGGAAAGACAATTTGGTTTTAAATATGGATATTTTTTTTACACAAATACATCGATTTGCTTCAGAAGACCTTTATTAAGCCCCCAGAGCCAAATGGAGTACTTTTCATGATGGATGGATGCACTTTATTGGACCTCAAAAAATTAACAGCCATTCACTGCCATTATAAGGCTTGGAAAAGCCAGGACATTTTTTAATATAACTCCGATTGTATTCATCTGAAAGAAGAAAGTCATATACACCTAGGATGGCTTGAAGGTGAGTAAATCATTTGGGTAATTTTCATTTTTGGGTGAACTATCCCTTTAAGTCATTCACTTTTGCTCTGCTTCAATTGTTACCATTTTTTAAAAGTGGAAATAAACTGTTTTTATATGGGAGACAACAGATGCAGAATTAAAAGTAGTGGAATATTCGAGTTCCTTTGGAATAAAAAATAAAAAATTTACCAGGTTATTTCTGATCTAAAAGTTAGAGAGAACATGTTTGTATATATTGGGAAAGAGTTTTTATGCACGTTTGAGTTGTTGTGTGTACAGTGCGTGCATGAATGAAACACAATACAACAAATCCCCCTGAGCTAGGGTGGTTTCTGTTTATCCCAAGCAGAAATCAATTACTCCAGTATGTTTTTAATACACACGACACCTGACCAAACAGCGCAGAGCTATGCTTCCTTTCTAAACGGCAATTACAGCTGTTGTTGCTTTCCCGGGCTGTATATTTGCACAGACGTCCACACCCACTTAAAGGTGCTGTACGGCTAACTGCATGTGCCTTCCTGCCCACAAATCAATAAACAGAAGCCTGTTACCACATAACGTAACGGAATAGGAAAATCTCTTTTTTTTGTCTTTGTAAATGGGACTGTTGCAACGAGTGATGTCTTTATAAACAGATGCACCGGAGGAGTGATGGACAGCAATGACGGAACTGCTATTTCCATCAGTCGTCCGTTGACTGCAGCTGGTTTTGATGATTTTTGTGCAACATAAGTTGCTTTCAGGTAATAAATTCATATATCCATCACATGAGAGCCTAGAGGCTTTCACTAGCACTCTCCACGATGTTTGTGAAAACCAGATGTGGAGGAAAACAGCTTTAAATGGATATACAACAGACTATCAAAGTAACAATTTATCAACAAGCACAATCTTCAGAGCCATTAAGATTAAAATCCTTTGAGCTTCAACCAAGAATCTTTTTTGAGGTTAGGCTCACATGAGACTTGCACATGGAGGTAAAATTAACTGTGGGTGGATATAAAACATCTAAATATGTTGATGTGACACCTGGGAACAAAGACGCAATAGTATGCATAGTTCTGTATTTAGCAACCAAGCTGAACACAAACACTGAACAGCTGGACCTGAAGATTACTACTGCAAGTTTGTTTAACTGCTATGCTGAAAAGATGAGCATATCCATGTGGTTCACCTAAAAACTTGCAGATTGACAGCTGGTTTCTAATGAGCTACTCCATCACTGAGCACAATCTTATGAATATGAGCCTAGGTTACCTTTAACCACTCTTCGGCCTGTTCTTTGCTCTGTACGGCAAGCACCAGAGCATCAGCTCCCTGATGGACAATCTTCAGTTCATGCTTCTTTTTCTTGCCGTCTTTGGGAATATGTGTGATACTGCAGCCAGACAGGAGGAGCTCCATCTGTGGAGTCTGGTCTTTGGAAGACTTGTAGCACTGAGAGAAAGCGAGAGACACATTAGGGAAGCTGTTGAACATATAAATATTTTCCTCTGAAATCATTTTGTTTACACACTACAACATAAGCTGAGGCGAACCAACCAAAATCACTTAGAAATGGAGGCAACTGGAGAGTGGGGTAAGATGTGCCAGGGGGTAAAATGTATTACGTTGAAAATCATGCAAACTGTGCATCATTTTTATGTGACCATACATTTAGGCAGCATTGAGGGGTAACGCATTACAAGTAACGTAATCAGATTACTTTTTAATTTACAATATCTGATATACTTTTTCAAATACGTAATGGCAGTTACTTCGTTTTCCCATTTACTGACTGACTAGTTTCCTGGCCCCATGTTGAGAGAAATGGGAAGTACAGAGACATTGTGTGCACTGTGTGAACATGATGATACTGTAGTTCTAGACTAAATCTGAACATGTATTATCTCACTTGTAAAAAAAACAGATACAGTCTTCATCAAAATGAATTAAAACAGTGAAATGCAAACTCACAATATGATGCAAACCAGCAATAATTAAATGTTAAATAACACAAATATCTTTATGTATTCAATCCCATTTTATTAACCAGTGCCTTTGCTGCTGACCTTTGATGATGTAGTTCAACCATACTAATAAGAAAAATTACTTTAGATAAAGTAAAATTTGTTGGTCATTGGTTTTTTTTATTGCTGAAGAGTGTTGAACTTTCTTTGCCTGCATTCTACTGTGAATTTGCTTTTCCTTCCCCCTGAGGCTTATTCATTTCACTTTGGTGTGAAAGGGCTTTTACATTTTTTTTTTTATCAAAAACAAACAAGCAAACCCTGTCCAAATTTGTTTTGCATTTTTAAGTCATTTTTCCATGCCAAGGTACTTTTCACATGACAAATAAAAAATGTGTATAATTTCAAAGCAATTCGGGATTAAAAATGGAATTACTAATGTAGAAAACATGTAAATTGTTAGGCTAAACATTTACCATTATTTATTAAATGAAGCATTTTCCTAAAATAGCTCTGTGTGGTAAATTTTGCCCTTATGTTATACTATCAATGCAACTTAATGTGATAGTTCACCCGAAAATGAAAATGACCCCATGATTTACTCACCCTCAAGCCATGCTAGGTGTATATGACTTTCTTCTTTCAGACCAATACAGTTGAAGTTATATTACAAAATGTCCTGGTTCTTCCAAGCTTTAT
The DNA here is from genome assembly GCA_036247105.1 of Cirrhinus mrigala. Lineage (NCBI taxonomy): Eukaryota > Metazoa > Chordata > Actinopteri > Cypriniformes > Cyprinidae > Cirrhinus > Cirrhinus mrigala. Next base: position 17,012,001 of record CM070018.1, read on the forward strand.
AATAGCAGTGAATGGCTGTTGATTTTTTTAAGTCCAAAAAAGTACACCTATCCATCATAAAAAATATGTTTTATTAACCACAGCTCTGTGTGGTTAATAAAGGCCTTCTGAAGTGAATCAATGCAATTCAGTAGTCTAACAAAGGTTTAAAGAAGTGCATCCATCCATCATAAAAAGTTCTCCACATGGCTCTTGTGGGTTTATAAATGTATTAACCATCCATATTTAAAACTTTTTAAACTGTAATCTCTAGCTTTCGCTAACTGTCATACACGTATTCACGATTCCAACGGATGTAGGCATAGATTAAGCTCCGGCGAGTCTCACGAGAACCAAGTTTTCTTTCACAAATGCATCGATTTCCTTCATAAGGCCTTTATTAACCTCCTGGAGCCATGTACTTTTTATGATAGATGGATGCACTTTTTTGGTCTTCAAAATCTCAACACCCATTCACTGGCATTATAAAGCTTAGAAGAGCCAGGACAGTTTTTAACATAACTTAGATTGAATGTGTCTGAAATGTGTAGAGGATATCCCGAAATATAATTAGCTGTCTTCTTCTCATTTCTCCTTGCTTAAAAAAATTTAAAAGGTGGCTCATCTTGCCCCATTCCCCTCTAGTATGGGTGTTCATCTCTATGAGTGTGTGTGTGCTCACCAACAGTTTGTTATCCTTTATGACACAGAGCAGTTTGGTCCATTGTCCAAAGCGCTTCTTTCGCAACAGGAACGCACAGATACGTGCATCTTTCACCAGGTCCATGGAGGCCTCCTCTGATGGCCACTGGTGACGCATCTTCTGCCCCTTCCCATCCTCCTCTTCCTCATCGTATGACTCATATGAACTGCTCATGGCATCCGAGTCATAATCTGAAAATACATTTGGAACTCTGATTATTGAATTTTATTATAATTATTTCTAAGGTCACAGATGCAGCTACATTACTCTCATAATTCTAAAATGTGTAACACATATTTATAGAGTGATGTTAAAAACTGTCCTTACTAGAGGTGATGTACTCTGGTGCTTTCCCAGGGCCCAATGGAACGGCTTCCTCATAATAACCTTCAGGAAGAGAGGAGCTCGGCAAGGGAGGAGGCCCATTGTCTGGAGGCTTTGGGAGCGAGGGAAAGAGAAGGAGAGAGAAAGTGGTCAGCTCAATCATACAGCCTCCTGGACGAGAGTGTTTGTTTCTGCTTTTCCTAGAAATGTGGGGACAAAAATATCAGCTTTTCTGGCTCCAATGAATGTCTGCTGTTGTGAAACCTCAAAAGCTAACAATATCAAAACATCTGAGGCATTATCCATCTTATCTGAACTTTCATCTTAGAGGTCATCCTGCACTAAGATCTCCAACATCACAGCGAGAACCAACAGGGGTGTACATATCAACATCTGTGGCAAGGGTCAAAAGGGAATGTTAACAAACAAAACTGTCAGAAAAACTGAAAATTAATGCTAAAAGAGCAGCTGGTCATGATGAGTAGAAGAAAGAAAAAGAAAGCAAGTGAAAATACAACACAAACAAATTAAAAATAGGAAACTAGAGCAGAGAAAGCTACAGATTAGAAAGATGAGAGTCGTAAGGCCGGCCAGGGAGTTCTGGAAAAAGAGTTCAGGGCTGTTTGCTGTTCTTTATTCCAGTCTGGAGGCGTACCATTAGAAGTGTGGGCACCTTAAAGTAAGTCATTTGGCCAGGTTTTTCCGTCTGTGTTTAAACAAAAACAACTGTAGTAAATAAAGGTAATACCTAACAGTCTATCACTCATTTAGGTTGCTGCAATAAAGATTGAGGTCCAAAAATCTAGTGTGCTACCTCCACAGGCAGGATTTTACGTCAGCATAGACACTTTGTTGATGCCAAGACTGTATCCAAAGGTAGGCGGCATAATTATACTGTCTTCTAAGATACTTCCATTTGGTTAAATTGCTAGGGCAGGGTAGCATTGCATCTATCCTTAGCGGAGAAGGCAATCCTAGAAAGCGCTAAAATGAAGTCCATTCAAGAAAGCAGGAAAAATATTATAAATTCAAATATTATTTTATAATAATATTATATCATAAATATAATAAAATATAGGCAGCGGCTAAGTGCAAATAGCAATGGATTCTATTTACAGAAAGCGAAAAACAGCTTGTTTGAATCCAATGTGCGAAGTGACATCACCAGGGTGCAGTTGTTTGCATAAACACTGCCTCCAGAGCAAGACTTTGACAAAAAGTCTTCTTCTCATCATAGGCCACTGATGTTTAGTTGCTTAACGCCTGACGCTTGTCCATGTGCTTGAGTCTGTCGTCAAAAGGACAAATGGAGTGAAAGAACGTTCGATTTGATGCATTTGGTGTAAACACCTCACTCACGTCTTTGTACAGATATCAGAACGATTCCAGCGTAAGGAACAAGTGTATAGTTTAATTTTAATGTCATCCCGGATCGCGTCTGAGGATCGTTCGGAGAATTTTGTTTTGCAAATGTGTCACAGTGTCATGGAGAGTTCACAAAGAAACATTTATTGAAAGACGAAGCGGAACTAGATCTGATTGCAGCTGCATCACAAACGGTAAGTAAATGATTTCACAATGTTTTGTCTGGAAATGACCGTTTATTTTGATCATGTTGTCAAAACACTCACATGCAAAAGTAAGAGGGGCATTGATACTGTTGATAACAGTGGCAAATTACTGACCTTAAGGACCCGCCCCTTAAAACAGGTCATTTTAGACAGAGGGTCAGAATGAGGGTTGAAAATAATTTTTCCACATTTTGTTTTTTTTGTGCAAATACCTTTATTAACATTACTAGTAAACATTAAAATAATTTTAAAAATACATGACCCCTTTAAATGGACGCCATTTTGGGACAATAAGCCCTCACTACCCCTAATCGATAAACACCTGTGAGTCATGCTATTTTCCACTTTTTGATTATCTCCTTCATTTTGTGTTGAAAATGAATGGCTTTCTGATGTGATATGTAAAGTGAAAATGGGGGAAGAACGAGTTTGCAAAATGCGGATTCGAACTTCGGTCGATCGGATCAAGATTAATAACTCCTCCTACGTGTTTTATTATCTACGCCAATGGAGTTGCTGTTAAACAGGCGTCTTTTGTAATGTTGTCTAATCTTACAACACCTTAGTGGGTGGAGTTAGTGTAAATAGCCTCTGCCAACAAGGCAGGCTATTTGCATTTAGCGTAAATAGACTCTTCATAAAGGATGGAGGGAAAATTGTAAAATTAAAGAAAATTCAAATATCTGCATATGCATTTTCATTGTTATTAAAGTGACAACACGAGTCGGCGCCGATAACCTTGTGGACAGTGAGCCGACATACAACACCATTGCGCTACAGGCGTCCAGAGTTCGAATCCTGGCTCGTGGACCTTTCCTGATCCCACCCCCTCTCTCTCCTACTTCACTTCCTGTCATTACACTGTCCTATCTAAAAAACACCAAAAATAAATCTTAAAAAAGAAAAAGTGACAACATGAATAAATAGTTTAAACATCTGAAAACTTTTGTGCATATTCATACTTTGAGGGTCAAATCTATGCTAGTTTTCTACACGAGGCCCCTGTAATCAATGTGCACACTATAGAACCTCATTAGTGCATCAGTGGAATTGTTTGAAAGAAAGCAAAAGAGAAAGAGAGCTTGTGTGTATATGAGCGCAAATGAGCGTGCATGTGTGAGTTACAATGTGTTTAAGAGCGTCTGATTTGGGTTGGTCGGGCCCCTTTGGCAGCACATGTGACAACCTGGTGTTGTCATGACGACACAGGCCCTCCAGAGTCTCCCTCATTTCCCAGGCTGCATGCAAACAATTATGGTTGATGACAAACTCATATAAACGCTTTTCATTTTCCTTTTTTCCCCCTTTAACGCATGGAAAGTATGTCCTTATTTCTTTTTCTTTCATTTCGGCTCATAGAAAGCGCTGTTATTTTCCAGTGCTTTTCAGGTGGGGGGAATTACAACACATTTCAAGAGACCAAAGGACCAATGACCACAGTTGCCACCTGGCACACTTTATTACCATGGTAACCTAAATATGCTACAATAGTAACACAGAACATGAATGACTATTTACATTAAAAACACTGCAAGACGACATGGAAATATACTGTAAGTTAAAACAGGCGGGAAAGAACAATATGAGAAATGTTTCCTCACGCTTTCACTTGTGCTCCATTTTTCGTTTTAGGAAGTAACTGACCTTTTATGTTCAGATATTACCAAGAAATATCACACTTTAATGCTTTTTTGGACTATTGATGTTGGCTAGAACAGCTTGGCCTTTTTCAGCATGGCCTAAATTTGCTCATAGTATATTGGCAGCAAAAAACATCATCAAATTGATTGTGTGTTGGGCTGAACTCAGTATTTATTCTGTACTCTGCTGGTTCCTGAGGGTTTTTGTTCACATGTGTAATCAAAACTACAACAGAAACTTTTATGTTTTAGTGTGACCTCCTGGCACATGAGAGAAGGGTGTGTTTGACGTCTGAGGTAGAGGAGGATACTTTTCTCAGTGCTAATCATTACAACTTGGCGTAAGATATAATGAAGACCAGAACATGCAAAATTTCCCACACACTCTTTATCTTTGCAGGTAGTCAGTAGTTAAGAGTGAACTTACTATAAATGTATGTTTAAAACAAGACTTGTCTGCTCCTTTCTTCTTGGAGTCAGCATGATTTTTATTTTATTTATTTATTTATTTATTTATTACATACACAAAACTAGCCCAAAACTTGACAAATCACATTTCGATGTTAAAAATCGCATTCAGTGGGGTAAAATACACATTTTCTTGGCATAGCCTCCCTGGTAAAATTCGCATTCCAGGAGATAAATATCTAAGTTTCAATATCTAATATAAGTTTTTGAGGCGCTTTAACCTGTGAAAATTGTGTTAAAGTATTCCAATTCCCCGGGAAAACTGTAGACTTGGCAACACTGCTTTAAAGAATCTTAAAAAAATGTATCTAAAAATATTTACTAAAATCTTAAGCAGCACAACCTTTTTCAACATTGATATCAATAAAAATGTTTCTTGAGCATATATATATATTGCATCTTTAATGCATTAAATAGACATTTTTAAGCATTCAAGATGCACTGAATTTATCAAAAGTGACAGTAATGCTATTTTTAAAAAATGCTGTTTTTTTGAACATTCAGAGAATCCTGAAAAAATTTATCACAGAAATATTGTGAAATATATACTAAAATCATAAGCAGCACAACTTTTTTCAACATTTATAACAATAAGAAATGTTACTTGAGCACCAAATCAGCATAGAATGTTTTCTGAAAGATCATGTGATGTAATTAGTAATGGCTTCAGCTTTGCCATAACATAAATAAATTACATTTTAAAAGATATTAAAATAGAAATCAGTTATTGTGGAATGCAATAATATATTATTAATAAATATCAATTAAATGCAGCCTTGGTAAGCATCAGAGAATTTTTAAAAAGCGTTTAAAAAAATCTTTTAAACCCCCAACTTTTGAGCAGTAGTGTACATTGTCGAAAAAAGTGGGGAAAAAAACAACGAAATATGGAAAACCAAAAGGGCAAAGATCTGTTTTTCTTTTATGGTTGACATTTCCAGTCTAAACGTTCGCTGAATACAGAAGCGCTATTTATCAGTTCCTTCCGTCCCATCAAGCCATAAACTGCTCAGCTAAACACAGAAGACGGCTGTGTTACTGCCTGTTATGGTTTCGGTTCATCAGGGCATCTAAGCCCGGAGGGAGGACAGAATTCCAGGCAAAAACTGCAGTGTGAAGAGTCTTGCTGAAGCAGCGTTCCGTACCAGAGCCACTCAAGTATTTTTAGGCATAGTTCCACCTCTGGTCTAAGCTGGAAATCTGTATGAAGCATATCTGCACCTACAGAAAAAAGTGCACTTCCACCTATTCATGCAACATCTAGTCCATCAATATGTCTGTGCTTATATATAAAAGTACGTACTTGACCTAGATTTCAAAAACGAGCTTCAAACCTTATTTCACACTTCCTTTCCAGACCATTTCACCTCATAACATAGTGTATAGAGTTATTATGCGGTCCGTGATAAGTGTGAGTGTTAACAGACGTCTGGGCCAGTCTGGATCTATTGTATTGAAACTGCAGTGCAGGGCTGCCAGGAAAATGTACTCAATCTGACAATAATTCAATCGTTTAACCTTCACATTTCCTTGTTTGGCTGCCTTGATATGCAATGTATTCATGCATGCACTTCAACACTATTCATGCACAACAACTCGCCTCGATCTCACTTTCATGCAGTGGAGTTCATTTGTGAGGTTCGTGTCTCTACAAATGGTTTTCCATGTGTTTCGGAGAATCCTTGCGTTCTCAACTGGTTCTTCGGAGAAACTTTCCAGCAGTCCCTCTCAAAAAAAACAGCCGAATAACTGAAAGCTCATTTTCCCGAATGAAGTGACTATATAAACTGTCACTTGCTATAACCTATAAAAGATGTTCGGAGCGGTAGAAATCACCATCTGTATTGGTATTTCCATGGCAACGGACAAAATGCATTGTTGTGCATGAATCATAATTCATTTTCCTCCTTTTGTCCATGACACAATAAGGCATTAGGTCATTGCATTCCAGACTGCGGTTAACCCTCCTTAAAAGGGAGGTGGGGGGGATACAGTAGAGCCCTTTGCTTTTGCACAACTGAATCTTGGGATTTCCATCGCATGCCACTGTGGGCCTAGAAAGAGAAAACATAGACCCAAAAGTACCTGAATATCCTGCTATGATAGATCAGTACTCACTGGTACACCATTTTGAGCAAATAAACTTCATTTAACTTTGAGAGATTCAGTGAGAACGAGAGATAAAGGGGAAACTAAAAGCTAAAAATGGCCTAAAAATGGGAGATTTTTCAAGAACAGACTCCCTTTTGGGTTACAAAGAGCAGACAGATAATGAGTTTGTCTGCGTCTGTGTTCATTAATGTGACATTGTGTGTTGGGGTGCAGTTGGGGGATGCTGGTGGGGAGGAGCAGAAGCCAACATCAACACAGATGGAAGTCATCATTGTCCCAGCGGAGTCTGCTATGGCTTCCCCATATTCTCTTACACGCACTCTCTGAGGCTCAGCTACGAACGGCAGGATGTAATTCGGCGACTGCAGAAAGTGTACCAAGGTCTTACGCCCTCCACGACAGAATCTACTAATGTTTATTGATATATGGAAGTGTTGTCTTTGAACTCACTGCGCATGATGGGATCACGTCTCTTTGTATTTTCAGCTTCTCAGCATCAGGTTTTTAAGATTGCGTGTCAAAAAACACACCTCAGACGGGGTTCTGTTCCATTTAGTTGCATTCCGTCTAGCTCTCAACAGCACTCGACACGCACACTAGGGAAGATGTGTTTTTTGAAGGGATAGTTCACCCAAAAATTAAAATTATGTTGTTAATTACTCACCCTCATGTCGCTCCACCTTCGTAAGACCTTTGTTCATCTTCAGAACACAAATTAAGGTATTTTTAAGGAAATCCAAGAGCTTTCTGACCCTGCATAGACAGCAACACATCTACCACGTTCAAGGCCCAGAAAGGTAGTTAGGACATCATCAAACTAGTCCATGTGACATCAGTTGTTGAACCTTAATGTTATGAAGCTACCATGTCTCTTCCATGTCTGTCTCCACCATGCATTCACAAGAGTACCACAACGCATGCAGGTTAAATGTCCAAACTGCAGTTTTATTGCAGCTTTAAAGGCATCTACACAATCCCAGCCAAAGAATAAGAGTCTAGTGAAACTATCTGTCATTGCTAAAAAAATAAAAATTTATATACTTTGTAACCACAAATGCTCATCTTGCACTAGCTTAACTTTACTAATTACGTAGTCACTTTGGAAAGGTCACACGTAATGTAGGCAGAAGTACCGACCTAGTGTTTAACGTGCGAAGAAAGTCAAATGCCCCTTACAAAAAAAGGTAAAACAACGATGTTGGACGATTTTGAAGTTGGAGGAGAAAATAAGGAGTTTTTTGCCTTACCCTACTTTTTTGAATAGGAGTACACAGATGAAGAACTAACCCGTGACTTTCCAATGTGATTATGTAATGCGTGAAGTCATTTATAGTTAAAAAGTATAGAAATTTTTATGTTTTTTAGAAAATGGCCATTTGGTTCACTAGATAAGACCCTTATTCCTCAGCTAGGATTGTGCAGGGCCCTTTAAAGCTGCACAAAAACTGCAATTTGGACCTTCAGCCCCTTGGCTCCCACTGAAGTCCACTAAATGGAGAAAAATCCTAGAATGTTCTCCTCAAAAACCTTAATTTCTTTTCGACTGAAGAAAGAAAAACATGTACATCTTGGATGACAGCTAATTGTGAGTTAATTATCATGACATTTTTATTCCGGAAGAGAAACTGTCAGTTCAAAAGTACCAGATTTTCCTGCTATGTTGGGCTTTTGACAGCATTAATACACTGTGTAATAAATTTAAAGGGGTCATGAACTGAGAAACCAAAATTCCCTTGATATTGATCCCCTATATAAACATCCTGTAAGTTTCAGAACTCAAAACAATGTCGTTAGTCTAAAAACAGCTTATATTGAAGGCAGTCTGCCAAAACGACAGCTTTTGGAATGTTCTACTCTATGATGTAATAAGTAGATTAAGCACCGCCTCTACAGAAGAACACCGACATCGCTGCCTGTTTAGCCCCGCCCACCAATTCATGCATAGTGTTTACCAGAGAGGTGAACGTGCAGGTCTACGCAGAAACCAAATGGTAAAGATGGCTCTGAAAACAACAGGATGATCTGCAGTGCCCATTTGTAGTAAAAACAGTCTTTGCATTGCCTTCCTTCTGATCCCAGTGTTCGAAAAGAGTGGATGAACTTTACGCTGTTAGCCAATCATAGCAGTGGCCATTTACTTCCGAGTCCACAATCCGCCACGCCTAACTTTCAAACTTCTAAATTATGATGTAAATATCTTTTAAGTGGACCTCAGAGAACAGTACAAAAAAAAAACAAAGGCAGTTCATGACCCCTTTAAAATGAAACATTTGTTGTATTATGTTCACATGCAGTGGGTTTTGATTGGTAAAATATTCTGAAAAAAAGTTACAATGTTTTCATTACTCAGTATTGCAGTCGCTCTTATAAGGGCTATTGAAAGGACACAGACCAAACTGTACAGTAAGCATAACCTTCACTTGTCTCTAAGTAATAGCCACTATTGCTTGAAAGAACTAAATTAGCGCTTAGAAAGCTATGCATCAACGGAAAGTCAAAAATTCCTCCCCTGGGTTCATTATAGTACATGCACAGGGAAGATTTGCAGTGAATTTGCTGCCAAACGTTTAGAAACCCAAAGCCACAGAGTTCAATTCAACACAAACACACACACATGCACAGAAAGTCTCCAGACGCGATTCTTCCCCTTGCATACTGTGGCGTCTGCTGTCCTGTCCACGGCCCTATCTCACCACCCACATGCCCAGCTTCAGTCCCTTTTCTTCAATCTCTCCCGCTGTGGTTTTGACCACTCATAGAGGCCATAGAAGGCTCTAGTCAAACACACACACACACACACATACACACAGTGAATGTGCAGAATTAAGTCTGGCAGGGATATGACAAGGAGTCAGTTTATAAACCTGGCTCACTGACGCAATACTAAATCATCACATAGCTGGGGAGAGAGAGAGAGAAGAGGATGGAGTAGAGGGTGTGGTTGATGGAGAGCAGGAATAAGAAAAACTAAACAGTGCAATGGAAAAGAAACCTCGTGTTCTGCCTTTCCTCAGGCAGGTTTTGCACAGGCACAGGTCCGACCTTGGACTGTGTTAAATGGATATTTCTCTTCTCTCATCTCACACAGTCTATCCCGCAAATCCCTGCCCCCTCACACCTTCCGGGAACGGGAACAGCCGCCCCCTCACGCACACGGGTTATACACGGGATGGCTGAGGTAAAAAAAGGATGTTTCTAATTATACTGTAAAGTGCTGAGTGCATAAAGGGTGGACTGTAAAACAAGGTGCGTTTGAGAATGACCAACCACGACCCATGAACACCTGCTATTTATCACAAGCATCTGCTGCTGCCCTCAAACAAAGATGATTGTTGCTCTAAGTGTCACACACATGTAAGCACATAATGGTGTAATGTGTTTCACGTGCGACGGATGAGACCACATCAGGTTCGTGTGTCGGCAACTATGAGGTCATGTGACAGAAAACGAACTGATGTGAACACTTCCTGCTGCTGTTTTACAGAGCTCATAAAAACACAGAACACTTCACAAAAAGAGACCGTCAAACCACCAGCCAGTGGCATTCAGGGTTCAGACGACATCACTTCCAAATATAGGACAACACTATTTTTGTTTCTGGAGTACAAGGAATGTTAAAACACACTGAGAAAAGCCTAAACTCACTGTAAAGAAACCAAAGTTCTGCTGAGTTATTTCAGAGCAAATATATAAATGATGTGACACATTTTGAATATTAAGGGATGAAACTACAGTTATATAATTTTTTTGTGATATCGCCCAGTGCTAGTTAAGGGTTCAAACGCATAGCGCTGAAACCCTATTGAAATTATTAGAATGGCCAACGATCAGCAATCTGTATGTAAAACTGATCGTGCAGACCAAACCATAAGCCGTAGAGTCTTGAAACTTGGAGGGATGGTAGTACTCACACCGCCAACAACATCACCAAGGCTCACCCCAATCGGCCTGACGGGGGCGCTTCTGCGACCAAAACTACGTAGTCGCTCATAACTCCTAAACCATCAGTCGCAGGCTCAAGTGTATTATGTCGTTGGAATCCTTGGCTCACGTCGGACAAAACGCATCAGATTCGATTGGGAGCTGGGCGAAATTTTGGGGTATTTCGGATTTTTTGAAAAACCTACTTTTGGGAACTAGTCCTAGGTTTTTTGCCCCTTTGGAACCAAACCAGGGCAGAAAGATTCTCTGGAGAGTGAATATCAATAGGTATCAAAAAAAAGTTTAACTTTCGACTCACCGTTGCAAAGCAACGCTACAACACCTGAAAAGGGGTGGGGCACTTTTAGTAAAATGCCTATAACTCCTGAACGGAATATCTTCGCTAAACTCAGAACACTTATAAGAGCTCAATCTGAGGTCACAGGACAAAATCACGGAGCTTGGCCACTTGGTGGCGCTATAAGAGGGAAAAAACATAAAAATGGCCATACCTACGTAACCATTTGTCAACATGAAAAGTCTTGGTCCAAAGTGCCACAAGTGTCTATAAGGACATTTGCGTATCTCAACAAAAACATGGCCGCCATTGACCAATGAAGTTTGAGCACTTGTTAGACAAGGTTATAAGAGGCAGATCGGAACAGAACTCTGTGGGCCTGTTTAACTCAAGGCCACAAAGGTCTGTGAAAAAATTGGAAGAAATCACCGAATTCACCAGGAGGCAATATCTCATTTTTCAAGGGCATAAACGATTGTACATTGCACGGTTTTACGCATATACACGCAATATTTGTGTCATATGATAGAACTCCTCATTCCAGACAATTTTGCCTCTATAACCACTGTTGTCAATCAAATTGTTTGTTAAATGATGGGGCAGATGTAAAAAAAAAACTACTTTTTTAAACTATTTCTTACATTTTTCACTCTTTCTAGAAAAAACACTGCAGTGCAATTATCTGGACTCTATAGGTCAATAATGATCAAAAAAATGTTGAAATTTACCCTTTGAGAAGCTATAACTGGATAATTTAGAAAAGAGGCCTGTCCAAATTTACCCAAAATCCTATAAAGCCTAAAGGAAAAATTGAGCAAATGCGTCAGGTGATTCTAAACAAGCATGGAAAGTTTTAAGGAGATCGGACCACAGCTGGCGCTATAACAGTCATAAATGTTAAAAAACATATTTCTATGGTAAAATACTTGGATTTGCCCAAAAACCTTTTTTAAATTATTGGTTTAGGTGGTTACAGGCTTGCTACATAATGTCTTTTTTCAAATGTGCTTAACTGCCTTAAAGCGCTTGAACCCCAGTAATCACTGCTTGCAGATACATTTTATAGTAATTGCTGTATTAATAATAATAATATACACATCTTACCATCCAGGGGTGAGGAATCTCTGGTAGAGGCATCTGAGGAGGGGCTGGGAGAGAGGTGTGTATTTCTGTCTTACATGAGGGCTCTGAGAGAGCAAAACGCAGAGATATTAAGTAGACATGAGTTATGATAAAGACATACGGTGCTGTGTGAATAGTTCAGCTGAGGTCAAAGGTCAAATGAGCAGCTAAAGGGGGTTTGGACTTACCTCTCGTGGCAAGAACTCTGTGTAGGATGTTTAATATTTGCTGTTTCTTCTCTCTCACTCCAGCGGTTAAATATTCTCTGTCCAACAACTCCAGAAAGACCCGCAACTCTGCCAACAACTCCTCCATCGCTGAAAAAACACATACACAATCAGATGTTTAATAAGCACAACAGGAGCTTTAAAAGAACTAAAAACTAACAAACTAAGTTTGTGTCATCAAATGTTTTCACACTGCCACTGTAAAGATGTGTCGTGTGCTTTTCTGTACTGAGATGTTGGCTGGCATTTGGAAGAAGTAGTGAATTATGGGTATCTGTTGGCTCGGCACCTGAGGAATATCAAAGGCTATCAAATGTGAATTGCAGCCCTGGAAAATCAGAGGTCTATAAAACGGCATTACAATGGGCTCAGGCCCATACAAACACATAGCTGAAGGTTTACATAAGACTGAGGGCTGAAAGGGGGAGGACGGCTGCTGTAGGGACAGTTCCTTGACGTAAAACAGAGAATGGAGCTCACTGATTAGTGTGTGCTATGAAATGAAGTGTGCATAGCAAATTGAGTGTGTCACTGTACGACTGCTGGTCTAGATTCCAGCCGTGAAGACACTTTTATACCTGGATATGAGCCAGTCTTTTTCAGGTTGGCTATAGTTCATTTGAATGCAGCTATTTTAAACTCAAGAATGCAGTTCTCAGTGATAAATATCAAGAGAATGTAAAGTTGCAGTGATTTATGTCTATTACAGATAAAGCTTTTTCAAACATTCTTGTTCTAAAGGAATACACAAGACTTCTTGTATCAGAGTTAAATTGATTGGCTGAGCTCTGATTGATTTAGGAAGACATTCTGGTGTCCTTACATAAGGACATCTAATTTAATCAATTTGTGATTTGCTAGATAATTCAAATCACATGTTTTTGTGTCCAACTGAATAGACATTTCCCCCTTAACACGCTTAAACCGCTCCTGAGTTATACTGTGTGTAATCTCACAATCTCACATTTTAATAGAACAGCACACTGAAATAATCATTCACAAACTTTTACACAATTTTTTGTAAAGGGTTTTGATCAAATTGTCCACTCTAAAAAACTACTGGCTTGATGCAAAGGTGATATGATCGTATAAATACATAGGCATTCTACTGCACACCCTGTTTTAGTAGCGATTTCCGTTAAACAATTTAAATTATACATGAATGAACATGGCTATTAATCAAAAATTAAAATTAAAAACATTAGTAGTACATTCTGCAAGCATTTGCAAGAACAGTCCAGCATTCAACAAGCATTATAATTAAAATCTGAATTTTTTTTTTTTATAATTCTGGAACAGTTAGAGTACTGATACTACTGCAATATAGCACCGCTGGAAAAGGCTCTCAGCCAATCAGATTTGAGAACTAGAATGAACTGCTGTATAAATATTTGGGATGTGCCCCAACAGTGAATCTGTACTCGGAAAGGCACTGAAAACAAATAACGTGTTCTATGGAGCAACTAAAGGGACATGGTTAGCCACTTGCTAGTGGTAGCCTGTTACATTACAGCACATAAAATTTCACTCACCACATAAACAGAGTAAGAGGAGATGATTGATAGGTTGATGGTGAATGATTTGCATATCCTGAGCACCACTGACAAACATCTAATCTTGTAAAATGTGTGGTTAAGTACTGCTCCATAGTATAGTATAGTAGAATGTGTGATCGCGAATCACAAAAGTTAAAGTAATAAGCGAGCGCACATTCAAAAGCCACTTAAATGCCCCACATATTAACAGTGGCTCCCTGATGCCCACAATTTATATATAGTATAATTACCCACCGATATAAGTGAAATATATTTTTTCTCCTATCTTGTATTTATTCCTTTCAGGGGTTTCCTAGTACATGTTATTTCCTTTCCGAACATGGTATTCGGAATTGGGCACATCCCTAATAAATATATAATTTTTTTATATATATAATTATATGTAGGGCTGCCCTTGATTAAAGATTTTTCTGGTCGACTAGTGGTCATTCGTTTCAGGCATTAGTTGACTATTAGTCGCTCATTTATTAATAAACCATATAAATCATAATAATGAGACTTTAATTGCTTACATAGCCTAATAAGCGTTCAAGCGCATGCAAAAAAGCTTGCCACAGTGCACCGGCAGATATAATAATTATGAATGTGTTAAGGAAAAACAGCAAGGAGACTGCATTAACATTTTAATAATTTATTGATAAACTATTGCTTTCTTTATTCTCAGCTTAAGAGATGAAGTCGGCGACACTGACTCGTCATCTCAGCAGTCGTGGGTGTTTCATACAGATTACATAATCTGAGAATATTTGTTTTCTATTTGAATTGGTTCATTTGAAAGAAGACATTTCACTCTCTATAGATATATTTTTCATGTCTGTAAGGCAAGTATACACTCCAAAGTTTCGCACTCAAGTTAACAGAGACCGAGATGGCAGAAAGCGCATCCTGTTTGCTTTCATTATTTTACAAAAGTGCAACGTTTCGTTGTTATTCTAAGTGCACACAAATAAATGTAGAGTTTTTACAGATTCAGAAGATGTACTACTTTTATCTGTATGACCAAAAATGACAGAGTATTTTAAGAGCAAGTGACCGCACCAGCGCCTCCATCTGTCATGCAGTGAGTGCGCTATTCAGCTTCCACACTTCGCACAGACACCTGAATAGTGCACATCTTTGTAGGTTAACATTAGATTGATTGGCAATGTAAAGTTGCTACTACATACATCTTTTAGATGAAAAGCCATATCTGAGGTTGATGAATGATAGGTGAGCGTTTGGATGTCCTGCCTGATGTACTATATTACCACATAGACCAGCTGTTAACGATCTGTCCGTCACGGACTGCATGACTTCTCCACTTCCTGTGCATTTTTTTTTTTCTGCGGCTAAGCGACTAATTACATTTTGGTCGACCAAGCCTCTTCCTGTTGACTAATGTTAGTCGACTATTAGGGGGCAGCCCTATTTATATGTTGTATAAATATACAAGTATCTTTTACCCAAAAATTCACTGACTTCAAATCAGACAAAAAACGAGGAAAAAAGAACTAGAGTAAAATAACTGAACTGAACTGAAGGAACATTTTCAACTGTTTTGATAGGTCTTAGATCTCATATTGCGGCTTATGATGAAAAATCCAATAAGCTTATACCATTTCCAGTTGTTCCTTTATCATTCCCTGTCCAAAAGCTTGCACATGTCAGAGTGAATAAAGCTAATGAAGCACTTTCAATGATGGTGGCCAAGCAACATGAAAGGAAATACACTTTAAAAACCAACCAAGCAAACCAAATCGCTGCATTAAAGAGCACCAAGTGCCACACAAAAATGAGGACCACCTTCAGACTATGCTTGGGGGCAAAGTCAGGGGAGAGAGAAAAAGGGAGAGAAAGGAGAAGGGAAAAACTTTAAACAATCACAACCACCCACGATCACAAATCTCCGACTCTGATTCTTCTTCACTCACATTCTCTCGAATGACTAACCCTCGTGTAAACAAAACAAAATGATGAAACATAGCAAGCAATGCTTCCAAAAAAACCCATCTTTAAAACAGTGACATGCCTCCAGCTGAGGAATGACAAATTAGGAACATATTAATACATCCCAACCAAAAAAAAAAAAAAAAACAAGGGCCTCAAAGTCAGCAAAATGAGATTTTACAGAGAACTCTGCTCTAGTTTTACAAATACCTGCCAAAACGACCAGAAAAAGGCTGATGCCATGCCAGCGAAGGTTTCAACAAGCAAAGCTGATTTTAATTCAGTGTTGACAGGGAGAAATAATGAATGGCATTCGGTTTGGTGGTTGTCTAAGAACAGTTTGACAAGTTGACCTAGTGAACTTTCAGAATAAACAACATTCAAAGTCTCTCCTGAACAAAAATCACATTATTCTACTATTCCGACCCAAATTCAATAACATAGAGGGATGTGGTCTGCAAAAGCAATTGTGATGCTGCCAGCATGCAAGAACTAGTATTATTTGTCTGCTGATGCAGTATGTGTGTACATTTGCGTAGGTGTGTATGTATACGTGGTTACGGACTACCACCCAGGCCGCTGAGAAGCAACAACATCCTTGAAATTCACCAAAGAAAATGTGTGTGTGTGTGTGTGTGTGCGCAGATTACAGAGTACCTACTGTCATCCTATCCAACTCTTCTAAAGCAGTTCTCTTTAATGAACCGTTCGATTCCATATGCTCACACATGATCTATGACCTAGAACCATATATATAATCAGGCACTAACCCATGCCAAGTTTCTGCGGAGTACCCACCATCCCACATCCTTCACTTATGCTTCTGCTTTCTTTTATCTCTCTCGCCCACTCTTCTTCATTTCTATTTCCACACTGAGCCAAGACGCTTTTCATTTTTCTCACTTTTTACTTCAGAAGGGGAAAGATATGACAGCTGACAATAAACCTTTGAAAAAAAGAAGATAACAAACAACCTCTTTTGCTTTGGTTAAGAAACCTGCCAAGAACATAAACGTGAACCTCTCGCTCGTCTGTCCTCCCTTTCTGAAGGAAGCCGACCTCTCATCCAGTGCTTTGCTTTCCTTTGATGTCTGTGGACAGGATCCAGGCGGAGAACTGGTGATGACTGAGATACAACACAAGCTCTTCGTACTCCGATCCAGCCTTACACACCAAACAGCTTGGAAGCTGAACAGATGGATGGAAGGAGGGATAGATAAAAATAAAAGCATGCAGCACTCTCTTATAACACCTACAGAGTCACATCAAAGTTCTGTTTCAAAATACTCTTCTGAATGCGAGTCAAAGACTGACATGGAAGGACTATTTTAACGATGATCTTACTACCTTTCTAGGCTTTTAACATGTTAGTTGTGTTTCTGTCTATGTAGGGTCAGAAAGCTCTCGGATTTAATCAAAAATATCTTAATTTGTGATCTGAAGATGAACGAAGGTCTTACGGGTTTGGAACGACATGATGGTGAGTAATTAATGACAGAATTTCATTGGGTGAACCATCCCTTTAAAGGAGAAGTCCACTTCCAAATCAAAGATTCACATATAATGTACACACCCCCTTGTCATCCAAGATGTTCATGTCTTTCTTTCTTCATTCGTAAAGAAATTATGTTTTTTATGTTTCATAATTTCTTTACGACTGAAGAAAGAAAGACATGAACATCTTGGATGACAAGGGGGTGAGTACATTATATGTGAATCTTTGTTTTGGAAGTGGACTTCTCCTTTAATTGATCTATACAAAAAATTAACATTGTCATTGACACACATAATCTGTCAGCAAGCTGATTGGTTCTTTTAAGTCAAAGACTGACAGCCACCGTACTGACTGTTACAATTTCTCCCATTGATTTTTCTATGAGTGGTCCATCTGTTCATATCCCATTGGAACCCAAAATATCAATTGGTTGTATACTGTATAGAATCCCTCATAGATCTGAGAGGCACTGGGTGCCCAAAACAAAACATTTGGCAGCTGGGAATAAGGCAGCTACTAGTCTGTGGTTTGTGAAATTAGGCTGCTTTACGGTTTGGCCTCATCATGGTTACCGCTCACTGCCACAGGCCAGGGCACACCAAAGCACCACTCGGGCTGCACATGCTTTGAAAATAGTACAAAACTACAGGATAGAAGAAAATATTGAACAGATGCTCTACTGTCCCACTAATGATGGGCTTCAATACCAGCATCTGTGTAGTCACATATATCAAATGCACCGGGATCATCAATAAAGAGAATATCTCACTTGTATGATTACATTCATCTCTGTGTTTGATTATATGTGTGCACTATCCATATGTGAAAATACTGAGGTTTCAATTATGAAAAGATGGTTTAGAATATATGTCCATGTATGCATACTTGTGTGTTTATGAGTATGTGTGTGTGTATAATTACAGAGCGCTAACTTCTAAACCGCAGTGGGCAGAGGGGTGGGAGAGAGGGGCCACTGGTTACAGAAACCTTTAGGAATCATCCTTCTAGAGGGTTGAGGAGACTCCGTGGTGCCTGGGAAAGTGAGCATAGAAGTGTCTGCATCCACTTTTTATGCGTGCATTTATGAATGCTTACCAGCATTTGTGTATTTGCCCTCCAACAATTACTTCAGCGCTTAGGCTGAATTGTAGCATATTCACGAGTTTACCATGTACAGATATTATTAGGAGAAAAATATATATATTATTAAGGGGAAAAAATGTAAATAATTGGTCATGTACTTTAGCAGAAAGTAAAAAATAGTGAAATAGGCAACCTAAAGACTAGTATCAGTACTGTAGTGTCAGTATATTTATGCATTAAAATAGAAAAAAAATCATAATAATATTTCACAAAATTGATGTTTTTGCTGTATTTTAGAATAAAAAGGGGAAAAATAAAAGAATTATTTTACAACATTAAAAAATCTTACTGATCCCAAATAGTAGTGTAATAGACAAAATATATATTTTAATATTAACAATAAATTCATTTTTAAGATGTCAGTAATGTAAAATACTAAATCAAATATTCTATGTAAATCTATGCATTTTGACAAATTATTTTAAACCACAACTGACCCTTCGCAAAGACCCGCCCCCCAGTTGCTACGTCCGACAAGGCATCCACATCCACATATACAATACACACTACATCAAGGAGCAAAGAGAAAACTGACAACATCCTGACAGACAAGGCAGAGCATATTACTTTAGGTATGAAACAAAGTGTGTGTTCACACTTGTAGTTCAGTTCATTTGGTTCAACTGGTCCGGACAAAAAAGGAAAATGAAACATTTGGTCCCTGTCCACTTAGCATTCACACTGGCATTTTGGACAGAGAACCTAAACACACTGAACCTAAAGGCATAGTGATACGTTCACAACCTGATTGGTCAGGTTGAATGATGTATATTTCATGACGGAACTCACCGAACACCCCAAACAAAAGCAAAAGGTGCATTAAACTTAAAGTAGCGCTGCGGGTGTATGACATCAAAGTATCCTTTCACTGATCGGTCTGTTCAGCGCTGCTTTAAATCGAATACACCTAATGCCATCTGCTGGACTAAGTGCATTCATTGTTGCTTGTATATGATTTTTTTTACCACCTGTGAACTCACAAAGAGCCCATAAAAGACATTTTACCTCATTGTTGCTCCACGTTTGCCCTCTGCTCATCTTGTTTTGGAAACACCACTTGTGCCCTTCGTGAAATGATGTCGCATCTTGTCATTTACTTCCTGTTTTTGGTTCGTTTAGAAGTATTTGGTCCATGTTGCGTTCATATTTCATTCGAACCGCACCAGAGTTTGTTTGTTTGTTTGGTGCACACCAGGGCTCGGATGGCAGCGTTCACACTTACTCAAATGAACCGCACTAACACAACAGTCGCACTAGAGTTTGTTTTAATCAAACCAAACATGACAAGTGTGAACACATCCAAAGTCTCAGCCAATGTTTTCATTTTTTAAGAAATTCAAACAATAAATACCATTTGTGGCTCTTTAATGTGTCGTGACCGATCACTGTAGCACCTCAGTTCAACCGGCCAATGTTAAACGATCATCTCTTCTTCTTTACTAGTTATAGCATGAAATAAACATGAATGAACATCAGCAGGCATCTTGTCTCAACCGCGGAAAGACTTAAAACACACCATTTTTCAGGTTCAAGTCCAAAAAAGACAAAAAAGTTACAATTGGTCAGATCACATGTCAGTCAAACTCCCTGCAAAGGGTCAATTATGCTTCCCACCCCCCACTGATCTGCATATTGAATAATAACTAATTCTAATTGAACCAGCATTATAACTGAACCAATTATTAAACCTATGGTCACAAAAATACACTCCACTTAAGAGTCATGAATGCTTGGAGTTCCTTTTTCTTGGAGTTTCCCAAATTTGTCCTAAATTGTTTTTTAAAGAGGCAAACTCACTAACCTCTCTGGCACACTAATTTCTCCCCTCAGGGACAATGTAGAGACTAGAGAACTATTAGCTTTCTTACAGAGTAGTAGTGAATGTTCATGGTAGCAATTGAGAGAGAGGGAAAAAAAACAGAAAAATATGATAAAAAAAAACCTGTAGTGGAGCCAAGCAGCAGTTGACAGCGTGGGTGGAAAAGATGGAGGAAGGCAAAGTTAAAGAGTTCTCTTCTTCCCACTCGTCTTTTTTGGGTCAGACATCTCTACTTGGAGGGAAGGAAAGGCTTTGGGGGTTTCTGGCACGTGTAGGCCTTTAAAAAGTCATCAGCGTGGAAACTGTCGGAGAGGAGCCCCCCTAAAATAAAGCCAAGTAGGCTAACAGACCAATACCCACATCACACACAGTAATCGAGTGCCAGTTCATGTCAGACTGGTCTAACAACACTGTGCCATGTTCATAAATGCCAATAAACACATTAACCACCAACGCAGCCCAGCATGAGCTTCAGAACGAGATGAAAAGTTCAAATCTACAAGGAAAATGTCACATCTGGAACTATGCAGACATGTTGTAGTTTAAAAACTTCATATAAAGAATGGTGCTGTAGTCCCACTGTAACATACTGTACGTTAAGCGATATTATGTGGTTTTTGACACAAACCTTAAACCACATGATAAGGACACTGAAACAAAGCAAAGATGTGATGATATGGACAATCTTTTCATATTCTGGAAAACAATCATTCAGAGTTAAAGTTTGACTGTTATGACTGACCAATCAAAATCAAGGATTCCATCCAGAGAGCCTTGTAATAATACCCAACAATGCTATGGCAAAACCACACTTGGCCCTTTACACATAAAAGCCCAAAGCCAATACTACGCCCTGCACTCAGATACTGTTCAAGCACTGTGGACAATAGGGCTCTGTCATATCCAACAGAGTGCAAAGCTGTGATGCACGTACGGGATACCTGACACCTCACAGCTGCCAGCCAGCCAACCAATCACAGGCGTTCTGCCTATCCAGCTCATGTTGTGTTTATGAAAGTGCAGACTTCTGTAACAGAAGATAACAGGGCACCTGTATCACCCTAGAGTTATTATGGGTGACTGGAATCGCTTTTCCTAACAATTGTGATTTAATTATTCTCCAGTTCTAATATGAAAAAATAATTTGTTTTGTTTTAATTAAATGCAAATCTGAACATTACTAATGACAAGCACTTATTAAAAATGTTTTCGAATTAATAAACAAACACAGCAAACAAATAGCAGTCAACGACTTGAAAAGTCATTAAATTTACCGCCTCTTCACATTTCAAATCGCAACGGCTTTTCTGACTGACCTTAGAGAAAAGCTGTTAAGGATTCAACGGAGAAAATCTGACTCACGGGGTGAACTCAGCTCTTCCGAGTTCGAAAAGGTATTCCCGTCTTTGAAATGTCCGTTATATGAAATATTTACTATTTTCTCACTTAATGTAAGTTCAAATTCAGTTTATCCGATTTTTTTTTTATTGACAAACTTGTTCGTTACTCAAAGCGCGAAGATATTCCAGAATGAGAAGTGTTTCTAACATATACTGTTTGTTGTGATATGGCATCTCACTAAAAGCTACGTTACATTGTTCTTTGAAGCTATAAATGAAAAGTTTGGTGACAGTAGCCTAATATTAATCGACCGTCTCAAAGCGTGCAACAATGAATCCACTCATGGAGATACTGGACACTCACCCCTCGAGGCGAACAGTATGGGGTCGCTCCGCATCTTAAAGTCAAACGCATCTAACTCGGGGTAGGTAGAGGTTGCAGGCGTGTGTCCGACAGCTGCTGTATTTCATTAAAATCCGCGCAACAGAGCCGTCTCTGTTTTCCCCGCTTTCTCCCTGTGCGAACCAGCAGCAGACCTCCTCCGCTCTCCACCGCCCGGCAATGTCTCGTTTCTTTTGAAAACCTCCTTTGAATCTCTCCTCGATCCTGACACAGAGCAGCTCTGTTCACTTTCTGTTTGTCGCGATCCCGACAGCAAACCGCTGCGCCTTCGAAGGGGAGCTGCTTTGGAGACTTGAAGTAAAACCTCTCACTTTCTCTCCATGTCGTGCTCGGCGAAAAGTGGGACCTCCTTCCTCTCTATTTAGTTTCCTCTCCCTATTTTCTCCGCCCTGTAGCCCCACTTCTCCAATTCCACAGCTGGATACAGCGCATGTGTGTGGAGAGGGACGATTAACGAGGATATGTTCAGTGAGAGTTATGCGCGGATAGGTTTATTATTCCCATATGCAAGATTAGGATATTTACCTCAGACTGATCAAGAGCATCTTTATCCTTGTCTGTTTTTAATAAAAACTTTAATTCTAAAGAAGTTTCAAAATCAAAATATGAGCTCATCAAAAGGTTCAGCTGTGGTTTATACTGATCTATAGATAGTTTCTAAACAAATGTTTTGATTCATCTTAAATGTAAGGGTCATCATCAAACGTAATTGTTACTGTTAAACATGTTACATTTACTTGCTATTATAATAACAATCAATTATGCATAATTACATGTAAGTAACCCTAAGCCAAACCCTAACCCTAACCATTTAGTAAGAATACGTAGTTATTTAATATTACTCAGTACTTACTGTAAATGTATAATTATGCTGTACAAGGCCACCAAAAGTGTAACCAAAGAGTCTACTTGGCAAAATAGTTACATTCTAGTCAATTTACAAACACACATATATTATGAAGATAATCTAATTATGGCTCATTCACACTGACAGCAATTTGCAGAAAGGAAGTGACCAGACATTATTCATTTTCAGTGAGAGTTGATAACTTATGCTGACATTGAGAAGCTGAACAGCTGAAAAGCTCAACAGAACTATGGTAGAAAGAAAAAATAATTGTTGCCACTATTATAGAGGTAAACTATGGAAACACGTTTCCACCACTGAATAAAAAATAAAAAAGGCAATTGCGACTTTTTATCTCACATTTCAAACTTTTTTCTCTCACATTTCTGACTTTTTTTCTCGGAATTGTGAGATATAAACTCGGAATTGTGAGATACAAAGTCAGAATGGCATGAAATAGACTCACAATTGCGAGTTATAAAGTTTATATCACACAATTCTGAGAAAAAAGTCAGAATTGTGAATTTATATGTTGCAATTCTGATTAAGTCGCTATTATGATTATATCACATAATTCTAAATTTATATGAGTTTATATCTCACAATTCTGACTTTATAACTAGCTATTGCGAGTTTGTATCTCACAATTCTGATTAAGTCGCTATTGTGATTATATGACGTAATTCTGAATGTATAACTCGCAACTACGAGT
Source organism: Cirrhinus mrigala (assembly GCA_036247105.1). NCBI lineage: Eukaryota > Metazoa > Chordata > Actinopteri > Cypriniformes > Cyprinidae > Cirrhinus > Cirrhinus mrigala. The sequence goes on from CM070018.1 coordinate 17,035,607, forward strand.
TTATATCACACAATTCTGAGAAAAGTCAGAATTGCGAGTTTATATCTCGCAATTCTGAGAAAAAAGTCAGAATTGTGAGTTTATATCTTGCGATTCTGATTAAGTCACAATTGTGATTATATCACATAATTCTGAATGTATAACTCACAACTGCGAGTTTATGTCATGCAATTTCGATTAAGTCGCAGTTGCGAGTTTATATCACATAATTCTGACTTCATAACTCGCAATAAGTCGCAATTGCAAGTTTCTAGTTTATATCATTCAATTCTAAGAAAAAAGTCAGAATTGTGAGTCAGAATGCCTTTCAAGTTTATATGTTATTTCTTTAGATCAATCATCTATTTGTTGATTCAGTCAGTAACTGAAAAGGTCTATAAAAAGTGAGAAACTCTGTAACATCAGTACGCTGGGTCTGTGATGAAAACACCAGGGTATCTGACCTACTGTACAGATGTTTTAACAGAACATTAAGATGCAGTCTCCAGTGGCTAAAATGTTTGATTTTTCCAATAATCTTAGTTCCTTCTTTGAAAAAGAAAAAGTGTCTTTAAAGTTCAGGTTTTAGTCAGCACTCATATTTCTCAGCCTCCTCATGTGTGTCCCATTTATCCAGATTTTTCTCCCTCGTGACCTACAGGGAGATTCAAAACTGAAAAATGAAAATACAAATTTTATACAAAAGGTTATTAATTCTTTTTAAGAATGTAATCATGTAGGAAGCATGGTCCTAACAGTCAGAAAATATAACTATAACTACAAGTCAATGTAAAGGTATGTCTGGATTGCAAAACAGTGCACACAGGTGGCCAAGTGAACTCACGTGTGTGTCAGCAGGATATTGTATCTGGACGCTGATCCATGTATTTGGCCTTGGTGCAAAAACAACTATATACTCTGACATCATACTGGGGAGAGATTCAAATTGATATGCTGACATTAAATCCACCCAAACCCTGCAGCACAGCGGAAAGCAATAGTGCCGTTGACTAAGAGGTTTCAACACAAAGCCTGCATTCCCCACAGTTTTGGATTCAACATTGTATCAGATTCAAACAAGTGCCAGGTTTACAATAACATACACTTATCTGTGTTCTGTTTATTTAGTTGCTTTCCTGTATAGCTTTTATCAGTTAGGGTATACCTTGTGTGTTTAACTTAGATTACACTAACAAACGCACTGTCAACTTTTTGTGGTATCACATGAAAGTCATGACAAAGCCATGTTTATTATCTACTCATGTTAAAAATGGCACATGGCACAAAAGAGTTAAGTGAAGGAGACAATATGGTTACACTTGGAGAGCGCACACAATTCAAAGTGGTATCTTAGAAGAGGCAAGAGTCTTTAGAGAGATACACAAGAAGCAAGCCATTTAAAACAAATTGTGAAACGCTTAATTTCTGTCAAGAATCTCAAACATTGAGTCATTCAGCTAATTTGAAACACACAAACTGTGGGTAGTGATAAAGAAACAAAGAATGGAAGGAAATGATATCTGATGTAAACAACATTATGAGTAAACCGCATCTTAACATTATCTCTCCCCAGCTCCAGACCTGCCGTCAAAACAAAGCAATTCTGTGAGACCCCTCTAACAGGACTCAGCCCCCACGTCAAATGCTCAGGATGTTGGAAGCAGGGTGGAGGCCCCGTACTGGCAAAATGGTAACTGTCAGGAGGGTAAGTTTTAAACAAACAGAACTCTAATGAAGCATTAAAGAGCCTGGTAGCCAGTGGAATGACTGTTTCCTCTGGGTTCCATTGCAGGGAATTCATTACAGCAAAGGCTGTTTTGTCACATGAGCTAAATTCAAGGTCTTTTGAAGTGCATCTCACAGAATGTGCCTGTGTGTCACTCATCAGCGCTTATGTGTTTTCACGTCTCAGAGGAATGCAGCACAATCTGTGCCCTGGTGAAACACCTCATTACTAAAGTGGTTGGCCTCATTGGCAAAACACACAAGCCAAAATCATATGCACACCACCTGCAAGACAACAGGATTTTTGATTACAAGACCCTGAAAGTAAATGGATTGAATTCCACAGACAAATTAATTTGAATGCTCTAGACGTTGTTGTTTCTGTACTCTATTAAAAACTAGCATTTCTAATCAGGTCCTGAATGAACCCGTTGACATTTATTTTTCATCCCTGAAATGCTTGCAGGACTTGCTGAACCTTTATAATTGCTGGACGATGTTTTCCGAGTTTCTGGAACGTTGCCGGGTATTTTTGATTCATTTGAAACAACTGAATATCAGCTCTGCAATCTGCACCCCTGCTACTCTCAAGTATCCAAACAGCAGAGAAGAGACTAAGATTTCAAAAGACATTTGGCTGTACTCTTCTCCTACACACACACATACAGTATAATCAAGCCAAAGTCTCCTTATGGAATTAACAAAGAGTAGACAGACAGGATTTACAACAGACAGGATTTACAACAACAGGAGGCAGTTGATCTGATAAGACAGTTTTTGTCATCTCCTGTAATACTCCAAAAGCATATTATCAAACACCTTGTATACCGAAGCTACACAAGCCATACCATACTGAGAGAAAACATGTACACTGCAATCTGCAATGAAAATTAATTTGTACCAGATTGCAGAGACTGAATGTAGCTACAGATGTTGCTGTTGCAAATACCTCAGATGTGTTCAAGTGTTAAATGAACTTCGATGAATCCAATTAAAACAGCATAACTAGGTATTCAACATACATAATGGCTCAAACGCAACAATCTCAGTGGCAAAAACCTTGGCTTCATTTTCACTGGTTGCTCTCCAGTTCCCTAGTTTGCAGTTCTTCCCTGATAAGATGTTATCTCATGTACACATGTGGAAAATTAAACTAAACACACACACACACAGACTGACTTACACAGGCAGTAAACGTGATAATGGAAACTTTCTGAGCTGGTACACTGCATCCAAAACTGTACACAGGTCTGGAGAAATCGTCAACATCATTGTCTTCATCACAAGCAATCAGGCTTCACAGACTCTCCATATGGCTGTGAGGTAAAGGCTGGTCTGCTCAGCTGCAGTTGCATAATTTGACACCGGAGTCATTTTATAGTATAGAAAGTCTAGAAAGCTGTAGCGCATATGGATGTGCAGTATGGAACACTGGCTGTGGTCCAGTGGAGGAAAGCCTTGATGAAGGGAAGAGAGAGTATTTAAAACTAGGTCAGAATCAGAGTGAGCATGACTGCGTTTTGACACGCTGCTCACTCGTAATATCATGGCTGGGTTTCAGACATACATTAGTGCTGTGTTTGGGTTGGGCAGGGTCAGCTGGATATTGCACTTCAAACCGGTCCAACAAAGGGTCTCAGTGGAGATACACAATCCTATATCCTTGAACCGCCCTAAAGAAGGCTTTGACAAAAAACAGCTCGGCATTCCACACACGATACTCCGGACTGGTGCAGATGAGGCCATGTTATGGTCTCGCTTTACAATGATATATGCTCAGTCAAGAATAATCAATAAGCACACTTATACACAGACTTGAGCAATAATTCACGTCATTGTAAATGGTTTAGTCTGACTGAAATTGTACCAGTCAGATTTTAGCATTTTTTTTCTCTCCAACAGCTTCAGAGCAACCACTCTATTCATTCAGTATTCAAAGTTTAATTCAGGTCAAATGTATGCTGGTTTTCTCAAAGCACACTGAGTACCAAGTACAGTGTTGGCAAGGACAAGATGACCAAGACAAGAGTCCAACTGGGTCCATTTGTTAGAATTAATGGAGAGGACAATGTTGAAGACCCATCTGCAAGTTATCACTAGGAACAAGCAGCTGCATGAAGCTCATTCTGTGCTTTCCTCTATTGATCTATACAGAATCCACTTTGAATTGATCCCTAACTCTGTTCTCACAGAATGCTCAGATTCTTCCTAATTTTGTGTGTTTTTGCCTTAAGTCTACATCTACATTAATCCGGATACATCTGAAAACAGAGTTTTCATTTTAAAACGCTATCCGTCCACATTAGCATTTTCAAGCATTTTCCGAAAGTTTCTCAACCACACTGAAACGTCAGAAAACGTTAAATTCGCCTTACTGCGCATGTGTACATCCTCGTAAAAGCTCACTGAGATGATACAGAAGGAACCCACATAATTCTTCTGGCAGGATCATTTTGTTTACGGAAATATCTCATTCACTGACGCGTTCATGTCGTGCTCACACATGTTTGATCTAAAAAGCACCTGCCGCAAACAGCAATTGTGAGTAAATTTTTGTCATCTTTTTAGGACTGTAATATGAAGAGTGGACAAAGTAGATATCTTTAGCAACAGTGTGAAAGTGAATAGCACATAACAGGCACAATTTCCGGTATAAACATCGATGTCTATTGGTACAATATGCGTCACATGACTAATTATGCGTCAACGTTTTCAAAAGCTTCCATTTTCATAGTCCACACTACAACGCAAAAATGCCGTTTTCAAATGTATCCACTTTTTCTTCCTTGACAAAAACGCTGTGTCAGTGTGGATGGAAGGCCAAAATGGAGAGAAAGTATTAGTGTGGACATGGCCTACTTTTTCAGTTCAATTACATTTCCTTCCTTTTTTGCTCTTGTTCTTCTCGATGCCAATCCTTGATACACATACACATGACCCTCCCCCAATCCACACCCAGTCTCAAGTCCCAGCTGCTTTAGCCAGGGTGCCTCTTTAGCTCCAACCGTCCATAGCAAACAGTCAGATGGATGGATGGATAAGGCGAGGATGGCCCAGCAGGACTACAAGTCACAGCCACTAATACACACTCAACGCACCCCACCACTTTGGGGCTCAGTCCACCATCTGGCCAGGCTGAGACTGCAGACGTGTTGTTGGTTATGGCTGGCCAACCCAATGGGGGGAGGAGACCCAATTGAGAAGCCAATCTGCTTTAATGCAAAATGTATGAGCCCCCCACCCCACAGTTTTTTTCCCAATGTGTTTTTATCTGGCTCTCCCTCGATTGCTGAACGCAGCAATCAAATACAAATCCTCTCAGTGTATAGCGGACATCAGACAGTCTTTCATTTCCTCAGATCCAGGCACTTTCCATCAGATGATCTTGATAAATGTTTCAGCCAGACTCAGCCAGAACCACAGACATTGATTTTCATCAGACCTCAGGGAGGAAGTCCGCCCCCGGAGATCCAACAGCATGTATTTGTGCAGAGTGCTGATTTAGGATCAGATTTTCACATTGTTTACTGGGGTTTAAGCCAAGGAGTGCTAAGGAGCAGCTCTGATCCAGAGACAGCATTCCTGATATGTGATCTTGTATATGTATGGGTTCAGGCTTCTCATAGCAGACCTAACGAGTCAACCTAGGGTTGATAAATGATCCCAACAAAAGATAGAAAATGAGACAGCACAATATAAAAAGAAAGAGCACTGCTATCATGGCCACTGAGATATGAAAGCTTATTCATTTTATCCATTTGTGAATCACATGAATCTGATTTGTGTCCATAATGTTAATTCTGACCCTAAGTGGACACACCATAGACACTGAGAGAAACAGCAGCTAATATGTTTACACACTATCAAATAATCTGTTAATAATCTGACTGATGACTTACTCAGACTAAAAGGCATTTGTTTAAATACCTAAATCAGATTGGTGTAGGAGTGGTGTAGATCTAAACTAATCCAATTAATCCACCTTTTTTTTTCCACTAATAATGGGCACAGCCATTTGTAGCCACTTTATGGGTCTAGCTTCCATTCTCATCCACGTCCAGCTGCTTGATATTGCAAATTGGTGTGCCTTACCATTATCAACACACTAATTTGTAGTGCAAACAGTTTACCGTTAACTGCACAATGTTATTTTTCTTGTCATTTTCCTATAGCGGCTAATGAACTGGAAGTCTCGCCCATAGGCTCACTTCCGTGTTGAAGAACATGGTGGATAGGAAATAAGTAAGCCTGTAAATGCTTGAATCCAACTATTTTCAGTCGGATTCAAAAATACTTTAGGCATAAGTGTTGTTCCATGATGTGCATGTTTACATGATTTACTTCTTATAGTCAGTGGAGAAGAATGTTTATTAAATATTTGCTAAAAAGGTTTTCTGGTTTGTTCTTTTAAGATATGGCAAAAGTGACAAATATACTGTGTCCTAACTACTTGCGACACAACAAGATTCCAGCGACAAGAAATTTGGGTGTCCACTCCACACCAGACGCGATGCAACACCGCAACACGACACTACGACGCAATAGAACCAATCAAATATCAGAGCCAATCAAAAGCTTGTGTGGGCGGGCTCTCTCTGAAAGCGCAAAAAAATGTAAACGTTTAGAATCTAAATCATAAATATGATATATTTTTAAGATTATTAAATGTACATATTGAGTTGTTATGGAATATACTTGTTGGTTCGCATTGAGTTCGCAGTTTTAATGCACATCTTTGCTTTAAATGCAAAGTTCACTTCCAGAACAAAAATGTATAGATAATTTACTTACCCCCTTGTCATCGGTTAAGGCTAAAAGGGATACAGCTCTAGCTACCGGGTATGCGCACATCTAACATTCTTTTTTTACACTGTACAACAATAATACTGTTTTTGTAGTATAGTAAGGGCTAAGTTTAGGGTTGGGGTAGGTGTAGACGTAAAAAAAACAACAATCTAATAGGTAGAACAATTCATTTTATTGTTAGTTTCCGGTCAGAGCTGTATCCCTTTTAGCCACAACCCTTGTCATCCAAGATGTTCATGTCCTTCTTTCTTCAGTCTTAAGTAAAATTATGTTTTTTGAGGATAATATTTCAGGAATGTTCTCCATATAGTGGACTTCTTTGGTGCCCGCAAGTTTGAACGTCCAAAATGCAGCTTCAAAGGGCTCTAAAAGTTCCCAGCCGAGGAAGAAGGGTATTATCTAGCAAAATGATCGTTATTTTCTATAAAAAATGTACAATTTATATACTTTTTAACCTCAAATGCTTGTCTCGTCTAGCTCTGCATGAATTCTGTGCATTCCGGTTCAATACAATTAGGATATGTCGAAAAACTCCCATCTCATTTTCTCCTCCAACTTCAAAATCATCCTGCATCGCTGCAGAAGTACCGACTCTGTGTTTACAAAGTAAACACACGAGAAGGGTGAAACACCCTTTACAAAAAAAGGTAAAACAGCGATGTAAGCAAGTTAAAACAGTGATTTTGAAGTTGGAGGAGAAATTGAGATGGGAGTTTTTCGACATACCCTAACTGTACTGAACCGGAATGCACAGAGTGCAGAGACAAGACGAGCATTTGAGGTTAAAAACTATATAAACTGTTTCGCTAGATAAGACCCTTCTTCCTTGGCTGGGATTGTTTAGAGCCCTTTGAAGCTGCATTTAAACTGCATTTTGGAAGTTCAAACTTGCTGCCACCACAGAAGTCCACTATATGGAGAACATTCCTGAAATTTTTTCCTCAAAAAACAATTTCTTTACGACTGAAGAAAGAAAGACATGAACATCATGGATGACAAGGGGGTGAGTAAATTATCTGTAAATTTTTGTTCCGGAAGTCAACTTTTCCTTTATTTTATTTTCAAGATCTGAGGTAACCTATCTGTTGTTGCTTTCAGTATGGCTATTAGGTCATGCAAAATGATATTCAAACTCACATTAGACACTTTTAACTTTAAATGCAGCACATCATCATTACCTGAGATTATCACTGTCATATAGTTTGTATGTTGTTGTCACACAACATACGTCACATCGCACATAGTGAGGACACAGTGTTATACTTACATTAGCATTGGTGACATTACCGTGGATTTCTGACTGATGACTGGTGACTGAAATTTTGTTCAGAATAGATGTAATTCAGATGTTCATATAAACAGAACTTTCAAACTCTAAAATTGGATTGATGAAAATAAGTGCATGGAAACATAGCAAATGACTGCCACAGAGGAAAGGTATTGAGAGTAGTAAAGGAAAGGTGACAGGATGTGGGTGAAAGGGAAGGGAGGAGAAGGATGGAAAATAAAACAATGTGGAAGACCTTTAGTTCACCTGGCAGACACAAACTGCCAAACCTCGCCCCTACTGTCAGGGAGCGAGCCAGTCGGCTTTAAACATCTAGCAGTCCCCCAAATATTCACACTGATCTGTGTCATCTATGTTGAACTAGTCTAGTCGTAGATGTAGTATGTTTTTTACTCTGTAACACTGATTACAAAAGCAACCATTTTAAATCATCATGGGCAAAGGGCACTCAAAAAATCAGTTCTGTTTGTTGTGTTTTTTAAATTATTTCTTCTTCCTGTTGAAATAAAAAAAGCATATGTTGGTTATATATATTTTGAAGCACGGTAGCTGGTTTGAGTAAGCTGGTCCTTAAGTTGGTCATGAGCTAGTTTAAGCTGGTCCTGAGCAGGAGCTAGTTAAACCAGCTCAAACCAGCTACCATGCTTCAAAACACACCTAACCAGCATATGCTCTTTTTTTTTCAACAGGGCTGGTATCTTTTTATACTATGTTTTATGTTACCTTTTCTGTTGTGTTTGTGTTGTTTTATGTAGTGTAGCATGTAAAGGCAGTGTATCATTCCTGTCTATCAGTTTTGTGTTTTGTATGCATGGTAAAATTACACTCATCATTCTCTGTGAAGACAGCATAGGAGGCGGAGGCTCTTTGCGCAGCCAATGGCGGTACTGCAAAGGACCACTGAGGAGAGAGGGATGATGGGAATAGCATTCCAAAGAAACATCTGCAAAGCTTCAAGTGTAAAAGTGCTGAATGACAGCAACAACAAACAATTATAATATACTGAAAGAAAAGAGAGAAGGAGGAAAGGGAAAAAGTTGACAAAGGATGAGTGTTGATGAAATCTCTCACATACACACAGACTCAGTCACAATAACATATTCACTCATTTAAAATGTCCACCCAAATGGAAACTAATGCACAGTATGGAGAAAAAATGAGAATCGTTACAAACCCACTGAAAAAACAAAACAAAACATAATTTCAGCTTTTTAAAGTGAACAGCGATGTTATTCTCTGCATCTCTGAAAACTTTACTGTGCCTTCCGAAAGTATTCATACCCCTTTTAATTTTTTTTCACGTTTTAAGTTGCAACGTTATGTTAAACTGCTTTAAATTACTTTTTTCCCATGTCAATTTACACTCCATACACCATAATAACAAAGCAAAAAATAAAACACTAAAATAAGTACATTGCATAAGTATTCATACCCTTAACTCAGTATTTAGCTGAAGCACCTTTACAGCTTCAGGTCTTTTTGGGTATGATGTGACAAGCTTTGCACATCTGTATTTGGCAATTATCTGCCATTCACCTCTTCACCTCTCAAGCTTGGATGGGGGCTGGCAGACATTTTCAGGTTTCCAGAAATATTTGATTGCGATCAAGCCAAGGCTTTGGTTGGGCCACTCAAGGACATTTACAGAGTTGTCTATAAGCCAGTCTTGGTGTGTGCTTAGGGTCATTGGTTCTGAATGCTCTGGACTGGGTTTTCATTAAGGCTATCTCAATGTTTTGGTGCACTGAGCTTTCCTTCTACTCCTACGAATCCCTCAGTCCCTGCCGCTGAAAAGCAGCCCTAAATCTTGAGGTTGCTGCCACCACATTTTACTGTTGGGATCATACTCTGCAAGTGATGAGCAGTGCCTGGTTTCCTTCAAATATAATGCTTGGAATTGAGGTTCATCAGACCAGAGAATCGTGTTTCTCACAGTCTGAGGATCCTTTAGGTGCTTTTTTGCAAATTCCAAGTGGGTTTTCATGTGCCTTCACTGAGTAGAGGACTGAATTTGGCCACACCGTCATATCATGGAGATCAACTAGAGTGACCATCAGCTTCTTGGTTACCTGTATAACCAAGCCCCTTCATCAATTGCTCAGTTTGGCCAGGAGGCCAGCTCTAGGAAGAGTCTTACTGTAGTTGTTCCAAGCATCTTCCATTATGAATAATGGAGGATACATGCTTCTGTGAACCTTCAACGCAGCAGCATTTTTTCTGAAATCTTGCCCATATCTGTGCCTTGACGCAAGTCTGTTTCAGCGCTATACAGGAAGTTATTTTGACCTTAGGGCTTGGTTTTTGCTCTGATATGTATTTTCAGCTGTTAGACCTTTTCTGAGAGGTGTGTGCCTTTCCAGATCATACTCATTCAAATGAATTTACCACAGTTTCGAAGTGTAATAACATCTACAAGCGACATGAATGCTCCTGAGCTCAATTTCAAGTGTCCCAGAAAAGGGTGTGAATATTTATGCAATGGAATCATTTCAGTTTTTTATTTCTAATAAATGTGCAAAGTTGTTACAAAGCTGTTTTGTGCTTTGTCATTACGGTGCATGGAGTGTAGATTGATGTGGGAAAAAAAAGAATTTAAAGCAGTTTAACATAAAGCTGCAACATAAAACGTGAAAAAAATGAAGGGGTATGAATACTTTCGCAGGACACTGTATGTATCGATGTTTTAAAATGTCATAACCATTTACTCACTCAGCTTTCAAATCCAATCCTGCTGTTAGCTGGACAATGTATAAGGGTGTTTATGATCTAAAGCAGCAAATGCCTGGTTGGTTTAATCCATGAAAGAATGCCATGATCTTACTACTCACACCTCACTCTGACAGAGCTCTACTACTGAAACTTTGCAAGATTTACTGAGGAGTAAAAGTGGAAGGTGCTAAACATTACACTCTTGAATCACAACACAGCCTATTGCTGTCTTTAGAACAGGCTAGATTTCATCTACAGAAGTGTCATGTGCAGGTGAAACTACTACAGTAAAAGCAGCTTGGCTGTACTAGCAAACATGCTGTGAGGACCAACCAGGGGCCAGATTCACAAAACATTCTTATAAATAAATTTCCTGCTTATTTTATTACTTAAGAAAACCACTTTCCACCAACCAAAGCAAACCAAACTTTGACACTTAACAGACTAAAATCAGATGAAAAAGCACTGAAAGCTTGCTAAGCTTGAGGTTTCAGTATGCATAGCCTCTGGGCTTTGTATGGGTGTGTCAAGGGTGAAATACAGGGAACGAAAGCAAGTATTCCCATATATCAAAACACCTTGACATTAACCTAAATGTACAATCGATTTAAAAGGACAGGTCTGGAGGCCTCGGCACACATCTCTGTGTTCTTAAAGAAGTTTGTAATGAAGAGCACTTAAATTTTCCAGAACGCAAACAGAATTGAACATCACCTTTAGTGCACATAGCACTGAACACCTGGTTACTTTACCAGCAGATCTATACATGCACATAAGCACATCCATTTACTACAGAAAAGCCTGGAACCACTATTCCAAAAAACATGTGAAAACAAGTCTTGGCTAAAATCCAAACTAAGCATTTTACCCAAATACCCAAAGGGCAGGTTGCCTTCATCATCACCCCAAAAATCATTCTCCCCTACTAAAAATAAATTGGAATTGATGGAAAGTGAGTTACAATAACATGAATAGGTGGAAAAGCATAAAAAGAAAATAGGTGTGTTTATTTCTGCACAAACACACACACACATTGTCTGAGCGTTGAAATATATGCACTCCCTTTGAGAATTAAAACCCAAAGACTGACTCACTTTTACTCCCTTTCTGACCCACCACAGGAAGTGACATAATCTATTAGTCACTGTCACTTTCCCCATGAATTACAGAGCGATTTCTATGAAGTGGGTCTCTTCTGTTTCCATCACATTGTTGTTGGGATTTTATGCAGTACAATGTGTGAGTATTCTTTGATTCCTTTCTTTATTCATCTGGCAAATCAAAATGAATGCAGGAAATGAATAACGACAGGGACAAAATAGGCACGAAAAGGCATGCCGGGCGGCAGAGAGAAGAGAATTTACTGTAGGAAGATGAGAGAGATGCCTCAAGGTCTAAATACCAGTGCTCACAAATACACCTGCACGATCAATAACCTAAAAACACAGATGGCGCTTGTTTTCATGACAGAAAGAATTTGGCGAAACAGGAAGACTATGTAGGTCAGCAGTTTTATATGGACCATTTTACAGAATTGGTGCAAAGTCAGAATTGGAAACATTTTGAAAAAAAATGTCTTTTTTTTTTTTTAACAAATTTTGTAAGTTTGCAAATTGTATAATATCCAGGGTACACATTTCTAGTAATTGTGCAGTTAATTCTCATATTGTATATTTTTTAGAAAGTTTTGAAATATTTGTCCTTTCCCAAATTTGTCACTACTGAAACACAGTAATATAGACTGTAAAAAAAAGTTTTAAGTTGTTTCAACTTAAAAAAGTAAGTGTTCGTGCTGCCTTAAAATTTTAAGTTGAGCCAACATGAAATGTTCAGTTGTACTATATAAAAACATAGATTTTTGAGTTGAGTAAACTTAAAAGCCGCACAAACACTTACTTTTTTAAGTTGGACTCGTTAGTTTGAATAGACATTGAACTAAACAATATCATAACGTCTTACTTGATATTTCAGTATACTTTATTTTTGACAAAACATCCCATGTTTCGATCATGACTGCACATTTTCGGTAGTGACAGTAATGTTTTGGTAGCGGCCACATCACATTACAGAATTTTAACTCACATACTAAAACACTACAAAACGTACCAAAATACTAAAAATGTGCATAACTGTAGTATAATTTTGTTTATTTCCCCCAAATAAAGGATTATGTGTTCCCTTTTGTCACTGACTGTTTCGGTAGTGACAATTTTAGAATTTTGAACCTAGCGCAAAAATGTTAATCAGCACATGGTTAGCTAGCACAGTTCTGAACAGTTGTACACACATAAAAACTACATTTTATAATAACACTCAAAAAAACAATGTCACTACCGAAACGTCACCAAATGTTTTGGTTGTGATCGTTTCTGTAGTGACAATTTTAGATACTTTTAAACTTAGCTCAAAGATGCTAATCAGTACATGGTTAGCTAGCACAGTTCTGAACAGTTGTACACACATAAAAACTAAATTTTATAATAACACCGAAAAAAACAATGATGTCACTACCGAAACTTCACCAAATGTTTTGGTTGTGACCGTTTCAGTAGTGACAATTTTACATACTTTTGAACCTAGCTCAAAGATGCTAATCAGCTCATGGTTAGCTAGCACAGTTATGAACAGTTGTACACACATAAAAACTAAATTTTATAATAACACCGAATTAACAATGATGTCACTACCGAAACTTCACCAAATGTTTTGGTTGTGACCGTTTCAGTAGTGACAATTTTACATACTTTTGAACCTAGCTCAAAGATGCTAATCAGTACATGGTTAGCTAGCACAGTTCTGAACAGCTGTACACACATAAAAACTAAATTTTATAATAACACCGAAAAAAACAATGATGTCACTACCGAAACTTCACCAAATGTTTTGGTTGTGACTGTTTCAGTAGTGACAATTTTACATACTTTTGAACCTAGCTCAAAGATGCTAATCAGCGCATGGTTAGCTAGCACAGTTATGAACAGTTGTACACACATAAAAACTAAATTTTATAATAAAACCCAAAAGACAATGATGCCACTACCGAAACGTCACCAAATCTTTTGGTTGTGACCGTTTGGCAGTGACAATTTTACATACTTTTGAACCTAGCTCAAAGATGCTAATCAGCGCATGGTTAGCTAGCACAGTTATGAACAGTTGTACACACATAAAAACTAAATTTTATAATAAAACCCAAAAGACAATGATGCCACTACCGAAACGTCACCAAATCTTTTGGTTGTGACCGTTTGGTAGTGACAATTTTACATACTTTTGAACCTAGCTCAAAAATGCTAATCAGCACATGGTTAGCTAGCACAGTTGTAAACAGTTGTACACACATAAAAACTGAATTTTATAATAACACCCAAAAAAACAATGATGCCACTACCGAAACTTGACCAAATGTTTTGTTTGTGATTGTTTTGGCAGTGACAATTTTAGATACTTTTGAACCTAGCTCAAAGATGCTAATCAGCACATGGTTAGCTAACACAGTTCTGAACAGCTGTACACATATAAAAATGAAATGTTATGGAATAACACCCAAAAAAGTGTGCATAATTGCAGAAAAAAGGTGTTTGGTAGTGACGCTCCTTAAAGTTACACACAGATTCAGACTTTTGGAAACATTTACCTCAAAATGACTGGGCCATCTACTCATCATGTAAAATTTCACTTTCACTAGAGACTTTTGCACACTAGGACTATTCCAAAAGCAGAGCTTTGAGACTGTGCTTCTCTAGCAGGACAAACTACATGCCTGCAGATTTGCTTCTTGGTGCATTTTGGAGGAAATTGCAAGGTATCAGTCACACAAGGAGTCAGTCACACAGAAAATCTCTGTAATCTATGCAAACAAATCACTATAGGTTATTTCTAAAAGGCTAAGCTAGCTCATCTTCTAAAAGCTCAAAACAATTACAGCACACTGTGTATTAATTATTCATGCTAACAGTTCTAGCATCTGTTAGCTATAAAACAAGCCTTTACAGAAAGACTGTAACCTTGGCTGCAACAACACGCCCTAAACACAAAATACTTAACCAGAGTTTCCACTCGGCAAATAACACTAACCACATCAGACTAATCAGATCCCCTCTCCGCCTGTGATGTGGTCAAAACCAGAGCAACTTTCATTTTCTGTATCTCTGCCACAATTTCCACACCTTCCTCACTCATTTCCATTTTCCTTCTATTACTTTCCATCTCATACTCTAATAGCGAAACGAAAAGCGACAAAATAATAACCTCTACTTCTTTCAGAAATATTCATGATGAAAGCAAAAGTAAGAGAAATGAAGATAACTAAAGCTTTCTAAAGAAAATGAGACATCAGCTTTCTCAGACAGTGACTCAGAGGTCTCGAGTTCAGCTTGGTTTACAGGACAGACACTCTAGAGTCTATACACACACACACACACAAATACACACATACTCAAATGGGCAATCTAAAGTACAAGCACCTTCTTTGTGAACACAAACACACTTTGAGTATGCTGAGTTTGACAAAAAGATAAAGAGCAAAGCTACATCTTTCCTCTGGCTATGTCTCGATTTGAAAGCCTAATGGGACAACATCTAAAGCTAGAGAAGAGCCAAAAGGCATGCAACACCACTTTTTCATGTTTAACTTTAAAGATCTGCCACTCCAGTCCAGTCATGTTACAGAGCCGTGGGCGGTACGGATGACTGACAGCTCTGGAGAGACGTCTCGCACAGCTGTTTGTGTAAATACACAGTGTTACTTTAGAATTTACGCACATTTATTTATACTAATAACATTTTATATATATTTTGTTTCATCTAACATTTCCAACCTTTGAATTCATATATAGTTTTAATCATTGTTATATATTTAATACAGTGTTTGAGGATTTGTTTAGACAAAAGTCTGGGTAGTGCAAAATGAGTCATCCAAGAAGAGAAAATCTGTTTTAAAGTGTAGCATGTAATATTGACAACTAGTGGTTGAAATGGGTACTACAGCCCAAATTGAGATTTGAGAAAAAACAGATTGAGAAAACACAACAGGAATGAGGCATCAAGTCTTACACTGTGTTGATGAGTTGATTATTCCATGTTTTATATCATAATATATGATTTATGATATATTTATAGCAAAATATCATAAATAATAAAGCTTTTTAGATGGATGCCGAGGCTTTTTAGGTTGGGTAGAATCTGTGATCTCTTACCGAGTTTGCTTGCTGGCTTACATTGTTGCAATCCGTTTTTTCCGCATACTGGCAACCCGTGGCGTCAAAATACTATTGGGTAAATTGGCAGTGGGTGGAATTACACAGACCAAAACAAAAACAGACATTCCGACATAGAACGCGGTATAAAATAACTGGCTGCAGCATTGTTTTTCAGAGAAACAAGTATGTGAACTTAGCATGTTTCCAAAATATCTGCAATAGAGCTGTCACGTTTATTTTGGTAATCAAGTAGTCAATTATTCTGATCATTAATTGAGTAATCGAGAATTATAAATAAATTTTTTTTTGTAGTAATAAAAATTGACAGAGCAACAGCCTTTAAAATGACTTGAAATGCATATGTGACCCTGAACCACAAAACCAGTCATAAGTGGCATGGGTATATATTTGTAGCAATAGACAACAATACACTGTATGGGTCAAAATGATCAATTTTTCTTTTATGCCAAAAATCATTTGGATATTAAGTAAAGATCATGTTCCATGAAGATATTTTATAAATTTCCTACCATAAATACATCAAAACTTAATTTTTGATTAGTAATATATATGCATTGCTAAGAACTTCATTTGGACAACTTTAAGGGTGTTTTTCTCAATATTTTGATTTTTTTGCACCTTCAGATTCCAAATTTTCAAATAGTTGTATCTTGGCCAAATAGCAAACCATACATCAATGGAAAGCTTATTTTTTCACCTTTGAGATGATGTATAAGTCTTAATTTAAAAAAATTGATTGGTTTTGTGGTCCAGGGTCATATATAATTGCAATGAGTCATTAATAATTAGTTTAAAAAAAGTTTCAAAAGCAATATGCAGAGATGGAGTCTGAGTCACTTCATTTTTAAATGGGTTTATAATATCATAGATTGCGCCACTGCTGGTATTTTGGCGGTTATTTAACACGAGCAAATTGCAGTCGAGGATTTTTACAATCAAGTACGTAAATTGAATTGAGGATTTGTGAAATCCCTAATCTGCAAACATATTATGGTATTTTTATGCTTTACTACAGTCAAAAAATACATATAGCACCTTTAAATGTGTATATCTGCTAAAAGTGAATTTTTTTGCCCGATTTTGTTTGCGAAATGTTGCATGCTTTCATAACAGCCAGCTTTTTGTTAAAGTTAAAAATAGCCATGCCTACTCTTACATTAAAGGAGAAGTTTACTTCCTGAATAAACATTTTCTGATAATTTACTCGCCCACATGTAATCCAAGATGTTCATGTCGTTCTGTCTTCAGTCGCAAAGAAGTTAAGGTTTTTGAGGAAAACATTCCAGGATTTTTCTCCATATAGTGGACTTCAGTGGTGGCCAATGGGTTGAAGGTCCAAACTGCAGTTTTCAATTTTCAGTTTCACCTTCAAAGGACTCTACACGATCCCAGCTAAGGAATAAGGGTCTTATCTAGCAAAACAATTGGCCATTTTATAAAAAAGAAAAAGAAAAATGTATATACTTTTTAACCACAAATACTCATCTTGCACTAGCTCTGCGATGCGTATGCGCCTCTTTCTGCATTATGTAATCATGTTGGAAAAATCACACGTGATAGTTCCTCATCCGTGTACTTAGGTTCAAAAAGGCAGGGTAGGGTGAAAAACTCTAATTTTTTTTCTCCAACTTCAAAATCATCCAACAACATTGTTTTCCCTTTTTTGTAAAGGCCGTTGGACTTTCTTTGCACCTTCGCTTTGTAAACACTGGGTCACACGTGACCCTTCCAGCATGATTATTACATAATGCATGAGGTCGTGCTGGTGCAAAATGAGCATTTGTGGTTAAAAAGTAGATAAACTTGTATTGTTTTAAGAAAATGGCCAGTCTTTTTGCAGGATTTGTATACACTAAAAACTGCAATTTGGACCTTCGACCTGTTGGCCACCATTTAGGTCCACTATATGAAGAAAAATCCTGGAATGTTTTCCACAAAAACGTAATTTCGTTGCAAATGAAGACAGAAAGACATGAACATCTTGGATCGGATGGGGCTGAGTACATTTTCAGGAACTTTTTATTCTTGAAGTGAACTTTGCCTTTAAACATAAGGTGGATAGATGGCTTGAAAGTAACACACATGAACACACATCTCATGGGGTCTTTAAGACAGAGTCAGTGGTTTTTATATGTTCTCAAAGGGCCTTTCAGCTTACATAAACAAAACCGAAAAGAGTATATAAAAAGGTTTAATAAGACAAAGACAAGAGCCCAACTGGTAGAGCATAGTGCTTGCAACTTCAAGGTCATGGGTTTGATTCCCAAACAAGGCATTTCCCATGAAAGTGTGTGCTTAATGCAAAAATGTAATGATGCATGTTACGTTTCCTTTTTTTTTTACAGCATCAATAAAATTTTAAGTGTCTGCCGATTTCAGGTCTTTTCATAAACCAACACAGCTTTCCATAGGAATCAATATCAGAGGTCAGGAAGTGGTTTGGTATTGAGTAAGACAGACAAAGAATCAGCAGCTGTTCACAGCTGTATGTGACACACACTCACACAATTAAACTACATACTGCATCCCGAGGCAGACTAATATAAACCCACTGGAGACTTGTCTGTGAAAACTATCCTAAGGCACAGACTCCTAGACTAGAACCACAAGAGAGGAAAAACAGTCTGGAAGAAAACTGGTAGAAGTCAGGCTGTACTATATTGTACTGTACATTATCACTGCATTTTCCCCATCATTCAAAGCAGTGATTAGAAGATAATGAATGTCCACTTAATATCTGAATGCTGTTTTCTCCTGCAAATTAAGCAAGACCAGTCATCCATCTTCAGCAGTGGCCTCTCTCTTTCTCACACAGATGCTGCAACAATGCAAGTCCAGATGTGCACTGGTAATGATGTCACTGCATCAGCAATCAGACTTTAGACCACATGTACAAACCAGTCATCAAGCTATCAGACAAAATATCAAACTCCCACCTACTGAGGCTATGCAACACTCAACCATACTGGCATTTAGCTCTTGGATGACCTCATTTCGTGTGGTTACAATAAAGTGTAAATGAACAAGCTTGCACATGCTATGCTACTATAATAATGGTGCGACTCACAAGCTTTTTCACCTTAAATGGAATCAAATGCACCTACTTCTGAAAAAAAGGTGTTCATTCTTTGCCAAATCGATATGAAACTGCCAGCACATCAGCATTTCGAAGAATCGAAGGAAATATTATTTTTAAAGGGTTGGATTCAATAAGACAAAGGTATTTTGTTTTTGCTCTGGTTAGGAAGCAGAACATCCTGAATTGAACCTCCTGTTTGCAAGATACAAATTGTTGCGAAAGTTCAGCCAAAAGCAGAGGAACAGGTCAAGTTAGGCTCCATCGCCTATTTTACCAGATGGTCCTTGACTAACATCCCTCAAAGCGCTTGGTCACACCCTTCTAAACTCCGCACTGGCTATTGATCAAAGATGCTAAGCTTTTGTCCACATGCTTATCTTTGTTTTTCCAAATGATCGTATTTCTAGCCAAGGAGTCTAAGAACCGCATTTGGCCAAACCCAACCTGTTCCAGTCGATTCTTTCTTATTTTCTTTAACTGGTTTGACTGTTTTGAGACAGTCTGGACAATGAGATATGAGATGCGACCACTTTGGTGGCTTTGTCCTGTTTTCTTTCATCTCCGAGCCAGAATCAGTAAAGCCAACAATGCACAGGATGACGGTTCTTGTCCGCTCCATTGTCAGTTATTCCTGGAGGAAAACTAAAACACTTTCACATGGTCCCAAATGCTTTATATAAACACTGTCTCTACATAAACATCCCCTGGACTTGCAAAAAACACCTGAGTATAACAGTAACAAAGCTGCTGAAGAAAAATAGGGTCAACTGGGGTAAACATAACACTGAAATCTTAGACATAGGGATGCAATTATGATGCTGTCAGTGACAACTATGTTTCATCCTCATATAAACTACATACACATAATCCAGCTTCCCTTTTCCAGTGGTTTAAGAGTCATCCCACTGCACTGTATCAAATTAATTGGATTTGTTCTTCATAATTTAGCTTTTCACCTCTTTCAGCCCCTCCCCCCCTCCGCATAATCAAGAAACCGGGCTCCAGACGCCAGCTGATCCCTGCAGGCTCCTGCTATTCAACAAGAGCCCCCCCCCCCCACGACCGCTGCACATTCATCAGGATGCCTCGTGGTTCTTTGTGCTCTGCCTCAGCTCCAAAACAAGAAAAGGTTTGATGGCAGCTCCAAAAAATGACAAACATTAATGTATGATGACAACTTCAGAGCTGTTTTATTTGCAAATAAATAAACATTGAAAACCGCGTCTATCACATTCACATTAAATGTTTTCTGAGCAACGCCTGTCCTTTTGAAACCTCAATAGTGTATTGAAATCGACAAATTAGGAAACATTTCATTGATGGCTAAGACTTTCACAACGCATAAATAGAAGCAACTGTCTAAACATTTTTTATTGACATCTTACCTTCTCCGTTATTTTCCGTCATAACTTTATCGCCAGATGATGGACCTGCCCTGTATCCGTGTGCACTTGATAACAGCCACCTCTGTTGTTCCTTTGGCTGGCCCGTGTGATCTTCCTCAGATTCATTCTGCGCTCGAGGGACCGCTCACGCTGTCAAATCAGCCCGAGATTGACAAGCACGTGAGCCAATCCGGCAGCGCGCTACTAAAAATCCAACCAATAGCAGAGCACGAAGGCGGTCATATTTAGTGAGTAGATCGACGAGTGTTGAAAGATATTTAGTCTCAACGTCTGTTTAGTTTGTTTATATGATAAACATAGGAGACACTTTAAAACAGCAAATAAAATTTGAGACATCTATCTGTTTTTTTATCTATCTGTACGTTCGTCCATCTGATTGAGAAGCTTTACAGAAAAAGAATTAGTTGAAATAGCTCTGTCTAGCTATCTATTTATCTATCTATCTATCTATCTGATTCAGAAGCTTTACAGAAAAAAAAATCTGTTGAAATAGCTCTGTCTATCTATCTATCTATCTGATTGAGAAGCTTTACAGAAAAAGAATCAGTTAAAATAGCTCTGCCTATCTATCTATCTATCCGTCCACCCGCCTGTCTATCCATCAAATTCATCCATCTGATTCAGAAACTTTCTTTTACAGAAAAAAATAATCAGTTGAAACAGATCTATCTATCTATCTATCTGTCCACCCGCCCGTCCTGTCCGTCAAATTCATCTGTCCGATTCAGAAACTTCCTTACAGAAAAAATTATCTATCTATCTGTTAGGGCTGTTCGATTCCGATTCCTGGTTCTGGAATCGATGGGATTCGATTCCAAGAATCGATTCCTCACTGTGGTTTTCGATTCTTTTTAGATTGGAGGAAACCAATTTCGCATTGACTCTAAAGGTCTTAGAAAGTAACCTTATCGTAGTATGAAGCTTTGTTTTTAAAAATTATGTTACATTTCTGTATTTATAATATATTATATATATTATAAATACAGAAATAATATATTATTATATATTATATATAATATAATATATTTCTGTATTTATAATTTTGTCTGCATTGCCCATGAAATTAGTCATAGCCCACAGCTTAGTAGTGGACATGCGTTTATTGCATGAGTGAAACAAGACGTGTACAGTTCAGCTGAAAGTAATGTTTACTTCAGCCGTATGCTTTGCACAAAATTAACAAACTGGACAATCAAACAAAATAACCAGAACATTAACAACAACACTGATATAAGAGCTCGTGGTTTATCTGTCAGTCCGACGCGCACTCTCCGCCACTGATCTGTGCTCTCGGCGCTTTCTTTTAGAACTATCACAAGCTGATAGAAAAGTTAAAAATAGCCTTTTATTGAAGATAGAAATAGGACCAAGACCCTAGATCACGTCATGATCTATTCTGTTGTGCAGCGCTCATGTGGACAATATAAGCCAGTTCCACCGTAAAATAACCTCTGAATCATTTTCGAACTGGTTCATTAAAACGATCTATCCGAAAGAACCTTTTCGTGGCAACGAATCAGACTTCTAATCACTATTAGCGAGCAAGAAGAGGCAAATTAATAAGTGCTTAACGGAGGGCTGCACCCTCAAACTCAAACGTGCTAAGTACCGACTCTTTTCATTCAGTTTATTTTCGTGAAAAGACCTTGAGCGACATTTGATGACAGCGGCCGAGGTATGCAGCCTTCGTATTGAGAGGCGCCCATATTTAAGCTTTGTTGAACTGAAAACTGCTCTGAATGGGGAGTCGATTCCCCCTGACGGAATCGATTCCAACCTTTGGAATCGACTCTCGATTCCCAACGCCTCGGAATCGAATCTTTTTGGAATCGATTCCCAGCCCTACTATCTGTCTATCTATCTGTCCGCTCGCCCGTCTTTCTGTCCGTCAAATTCATCTGTCCGATTCAGAAACTTCCTTACAGAAAAAATGATCTATCTATCTATCTATCTATACGTCCATCAATCTGATTCAGAAGCTTTACAGGAAAAAAAATCAGTTGAAATAGCTCTATCTATCTATCTGTCTATCTATCTATCTGTCCACCCGCCCGTCCTTCTGTCCATCAAATTCATCTGTCTGATTCAGAAACTTCCCTACAGAAAAAAATTATCTATCTATCTATCTATCTGTCTGTCCATCCGTCCATCTGTACATCTGATTCAAAAACTTTCTTTACAGAAAAACACTTGAGTTGAAGTAGCTGTATTTATTGAGATGAATATCAATATTTCTTGCAAAGCAACTCAAAGACACATGAATGAAATGGGTGCATTTACATTTCCCAAACGCATTACTTTGCACAGTCAGAATAACATCACAATCACAGTTATACGCAGTAGTTAGTTCGCATACGAGCACAAAACCACACGCACCCATGGAAAACCCAACATGTTGCGTTACCTCAGCATAACACAGAGACAACTTCATAAGAAGCTCCCTCAATCTTTCTAGGTATAAAATAAAACATTTTTTTTTAATGCAGTCGGGCGGTCGGACCCAGGCACAAACACTCTTCAATAGTAGCAAAAGTAGGAAAGCAGCTCTCATAACTGTCGGGTCAGAGTTCTCTTGGGTCACAGTCCTACATCTGCTTTCATCCAGACAAAGAGACTTCACACACACACAAAGAAAAACAAATTTTGAAATGATTTCCAAAGGCAAACCACATTTTCAGAAAACACAAAAACTGAATCAGTGCAGATGCAGATACGACCTCGCTGTTTAGTCTCCACTTGTGTCAGTGTTATGTTAAAGAATAAAGACGATCAAACACACACTGATCTGAACTCACCTAGTCTGAACTATTGGACTGCTGAACTGCAGGCTAACACCACTCACACTCACACCCACACGCGTGCATGTTTCTACAGCTGTTCAAATAAGACTAACACATTCGTCCTCCGCAGCTCAACATGGTTCTTCTGGGAAGGCTCCCACCTACGCACTCAGACCAAAACACATTCATGTGTTCAAGCTTTACTGTACTGTATTTTCTCCAAAACAACAGATTTTGGCATGACCGGCGAAGGCTTAAAATGTACTGCATGAAAAATTACATTACGACCCTGAACAAGGAGATGCGCACACATATAGTTGATTAGAAATACCATACTTTTACAATCAACAAAGTAAAACAATGAGTTTCCCTGCTGAGCAGTTTAAAAAAAATCCAAAGATGCCTTGATATTGTACAAGATATAGGCACGTTACACATGGTTATCATTAACGTGGTGGTGTTTCTAACAGTTCCAGATTTTTGACATCTTTATGTAACATATTCACATAATTAAAAGGACATAATACCCTTCTCTTTCTTGTTTTTTTTTGCTAATTTGAGTCACTGGCGTAAGAAAAAGAACTTAAGAATGTGTCTGAAGAAACAAAACAACCTCAAATCAAATAACTCATCTCATGATTATTCTTAAAAGTCCATTATGAAGTCATTACATGATGCTTTTAGTAAATGCAGTTCATGCCTACAGGGTGACATGATAAATGTAACGGATATTTATATCAATATACTGCACACATTTATTAACAATCAAAAAAAGAAGAAGAAAATCAATCATATTTGGGTTTTAAATGAAGCGCCACTGAACTGCATGCTTTATTAAGTGTTGTGTTGTATCAGTTTTGCTAATTGCTACAGAATCTGTTAACTTTGGCATGGCTCCATGCTAAAGTCAATGTTGCAGTTATGGAAAATAAAGTATCTGGCAAACATCTGTATGAAAAAGAAATAAGGATACAAAAATAAGGGTTTGCTCTGCCATGAGAACTTTCATTTGTGTGAACTAAAACATTGATAATGCTTGATAAAGTTTATGCCCATATGTACTATGCACATTATATATGGTGAGAGTATGTGAAATCCAGATGTCAAGTTTAGAACTCTAAATGTCTTATTGAATAACTGTGATATCATGACTTTGCACATTGACCTGAAAAAGCAAACAATACATAATATAACACAAAAGCTATGCATTGTTCCAGCTGTTTGCACTCACAGTCATTCAGCAACAGTAACGTTTATTAAACATATCAACTAACACTGTGTCCTAACCAGGCGCAATACGACAAGTTCGAAAACTGATGTGTGATGTCATAAATCACAGCCAATGAAAACATTTGATGTTTAACATACAGTTCTGAGGAGCCAATGAGATTTCACAGTGGGCGGGGCATGGAAAAGTGTCCTGTAGCTCTGGTTAGGACAAAAAAAAAGAGGAAAAAGGAAGAGGTTTTTCTTGTCGATTTATTGCGTCGCGTCTGGTTAGGTCACGTGTAAGGTGCTTTGTTGACTTCTTGCTCCGTTTGAGTCTTTGGCCTGGTCATGCTAAAGCCATGGATGAATGAGCTTCCATAAAGCTGATATTACATGATAGATATTACAGTCCAAGCAGTGGCTGAGTATCATGTCTAGGAGGTAAGAAGAGGAACAGGCAGGAGGGAAAGACACTGAGCAAACAATATGAGTGGACGAAGACGTTGGACAACATTCACTGCAGTCAGAAATAAAGACAAGGGGATATAGCAAAAAGACAAGTAGAGCTAGTTGGCCATGTTTATCAACGGTACAAAATGTAAAGAAAGTGGCTTATATCAATATTGAGTGCTTTTTCCACAAAGAGAGAATCACAAAGACAGCCGAGGGGGTGAGATCAAAGACAATCAGAGAGAAAAACAAGATGGAGAATTTAGTTTGGACTCTCCGTCATCAGAGTAACATTCAGACCATGTGGTGCGGCGTTCACGGACGAAGCTAGGTGGCAAACGGCGTTGTGAAAGCGTTCCCTCTTCTTCAGCGTGAGATGGGATGACGGTAGCTATGCAGCAGAACGGAGGTGCATATATATTTCTCTCACACTCATCCCTCCATGCGCACAGGATGGATGAGAAGAGGTTTTCTCTTTATCTTTGCTTTCCTTCAAGCGATTCGGCGTGGTTTAAAACAAGCGGGCTTTCTTCTTAAGGTCATTTTTCTTCCACAAGGCCAAACGGTCAAACTGTTCAATGGTCATCCCGAACACATTGTAGAAGTCCTCAGGTGACAGGTGCCTCTGAAATGATAAGAATTAGAAAAAATTTAATTATTCGAGTTTGAATGCACTTTTAAAAATCACTTTTACATGGTGTTTGCATATAAATGTGTCTTAGCAGTGTGGACACAGCCATCCTACAATGATAAAAACCTAATCCGTTTAGATTTTTTGAGCAGTATGATGTCATATTGCTCAGGCCCCACCCACCACAGCTTACGGTCCGTCCCGTATTTTCTCCTGACATCAGAACCACTGAGGATGCAGTGAATTAGTTTTGTTCTTGATTGTAATGCGCCACCGAATACACAAAAAAATGGAAAAGAGGGGGCGGGGTGAGCTTGTAGCTCATTATCATTTAAAGAGACATGCACCAAAACTGGTTGCTGTGAACAGAGCTGATTTTGAAAAGGTAAAAAGGGTGTTTTACACACTGTAAAAAATAAATAGTTGAGAAAAGTAAGGCAACTTGATTCAGCAAGCCTTCTGAGTTCTCTCAACAATAGTTTTTTAGTTTTTCTCAGTAAAGATAGTTTGTTTAGCCAACACAAATTTGTTAGTTCATGCAATGCTGATTGTCTTATTTTGCTAATAAAAAAGTCATCACAGCAACTGAAACAACAATTACTGTCGTTGAGGAAATTAATTTTTTTTCTGTATTAATCTTTTTTGTTTATTTACAAATGACAAAGAGTGAATTGTTTTAGAAATCTTAATGAATAACTTAGTCTAATATGTGGACAACATTGTCTTTGTTTGTAAAATATCGTACAAGACTAAGATATCCAGCAAACAGATATAAGTGGTTGAACATACTCTAGGCCTCACAAACTTCAAGAATTGTTTCAATCAACAAATGTTAAAAAGATGAGCTCTTTACATCACTGTCCAACAAATAACTAACAATAATGACAAAACAACAACAAAAAGTTTAAAGTCAGCAAACAGCAAAACAACAGTCCTATAACAGTAACTGCATAATTTATTCATGCTGCAATGCATGCTGGAAACTCACAAAGCCTTAACATTTCAACAATATGAAATTCTTTGCTCAGACAACTGTGTTTGACTAGTTGGGACAACATTTGGGGCAATTTTGTTGGTCTGCCAAGGGTTTTTATGTCGTTTCAAGAAAAGAGCATTTTTTAGTATTTGAGACTCAAAATGTTCCGTAAACTGGAAAATATGCATTTGCATTTTCGCAGTGCATGACAATTGAGGAATTTTAACTAAAGTATTTTTCATGAACACCCTAACGATTATACCAACTTGTGGAAAATGGGCATCCAATGTCCCCTTTAAGAGGTAGTTCATTTGAAAAAATCTAAATTTTGTAGTAATGTATTCACCCCTAAACTTTCTTTCTTCAGTGGAACACAAAAGAAGATATTTAGAAAAATGTTCACACTGCACTTTACCACAATGAAAATAAAAGATCAGGTCATATTGGTTTTCAAAAAATATCTTTTTTGCAGTTTTTAACATAGCTATCCTTCAATGGATAGCTATCCTTCAATGTAAACAGTCTGCAAAGTTGTTAATCAAAAAAGTACATTATACATAAAGATATTGTCTCTCAAAAGAAAGAGTCGACTCAGAATTGCCTTAAGTCATCATATTTTCGAATCTTCTACCTGTTACCAATCTATGTTACTGGGTAACGTATTAGCAAAATCCCCACTGCCGGTGAAATACGAACAGTCCGACCTGACAAACACTTAAGCTGGTAAGTGTGTCTATATCAGACGCTGCGTTCTGGGATGTGAAAGCAAGTTTGTTTTGTTCTCATTGCCGAAAGATGATGATGTGAAGAATCAGAGGTTAAAATTTATTTTTTCCACAATACCACAGCGATACAATTCAAGCCTTTTGTTGTGTGCTCATCATTTTACCGAGGACTGCTTCTGTAATCTTGGCTTTTGTCTTCTTTGGCTTTTATTCATCTAACCTGCAAGTACGACTGATACATTATGTGTACATTTTCAAGTTAGTGCTCAAAATATCTATTTTTTTGTGCTAATATGTGATGTATAACGTTACCTAGTGCAGCTTTAGTTTCCCAAGTTTCCCGCTGTGAACCCACTGTTTAATAAGAATGTGTCGATTAATGTAGACTGTCGTTGTTATAATTACTTCATTTAATAATAAAGAATGTAAGTTAGACATATTTTGATTTAAAACTGTGACTGTTTCATCAGTTAGTCACGTCAGCATTAACATATCCACCATTATTGTTTTGCTAAGTGTTTACAGTTTAGCACTCAAAACTATCCCTATCACATTTCACGGGGGGGCCCCATTAAAAATCACATTCCGGAGTGTAAAAAACACGTTTATTGTTGGGGTTCCCCTGGTAAATTCGCATTTCAGGGGCTAAATATGATGTACCGTGGACTTGGCAACACAGATGGCAGCACTCGCTAACTTGCTCAAGTACTCCTCTCTGTGCCAATCACAACAAGCTTGGCCAGCTGACCAATCAGAGCAGAGTAGGCTTATGGAAGGGAGGGGTTTACAGACATTTCACTTAAAACTGATTTGAAGTAACTGTCTAAATGATATACATGTACATCATGTATATTCTGAAAAATTTCAATGTTTTCTGACCTTAGATGCATTTAAACCTGTTGTAGGGGACTCCAACACAATATTAGGACACTTTAAAAAAACATATGTGACCCTGGACCACAAAACCAGTCATAAGGGTCATTTTTCTGAAATTGAGATTTAAACATCATCTGAAAGCTGTATAAATAAGCTTTCCATTAATGTATGGTTTGTTGAAAATCTGGAATGTGAGGGTGCAAAAAAATCAAAATATTGAGAAAATTGCCTTTAAACTTGTCCAAATTAAGTTCTTAGCAATGCATATTACTAATCAAAAATTAAGTTTTAATATATTTATGGTATGAAATTTACAAAATATCTTCATGAAAAATGATCTTTACTTAGTATCCTAATGATTTTTGGCATAAAAGAAAAATCAATCATTTTGACCCATACAATGTATTTTTGGCTACCGCTACAAATATACCCATGCAACTTAAGACATATGACCTGCTCTTTAATGGTAAACAGGCTCTCATAGACAAAAAGGTGGCATAAACAATCATAATCATATGGCTTAGTGCAATTATCAACTGCAAAGGTTGTGATTTATTATATACAAGCAATGTCTGTTTTAAATATTAAAATTAATGTACTGTAAAATATTTTTAAACACGATTTTATTTTTTCCAGTGAAATATTACATAATAGTACTATTTCCTAATTTGTTTTTATATTTTTTATTAAAAAAAAAAATAATCTTAGTATTACTATTATTTAGATTTTTTGATATTGATAAATGATCACAATATTTAAGACTGAATTGTGCAGGTCTACAAACAAGCATGCTTTTTTATTATCTCAACTTCATTTTTAATCAAACGAGTTGCAATTATTTATTTTTCCCAAATCGTGCAGCCCTAATTCCAAGTATTCACGAGGAACAGGCCAAACTGAAATGGCTATTCATTAAAAAGTCTTCTAAAGCTATTAAAATGCACTTTTTGTATGGAACAGAACAGCTTGGACATTCTGATAATTCCTTTTGAGTTCCACAGAACAATGTCACACAGTTTTAAAAGCAATGAGGGTGAATAAATGATGATAGAACCTTCATTTTTGGGTGAACTATCACTTTAAAGCATGCAGAATAGCTCCGTGATATAGTCATCCATCTATAAAGGCCTAAAATAACACTGTCAAACAGCTAATCAAAGCTTAATCAGAACAAACCCAAAGGACTTCTGCCAGGAATCTAAGCACTGTTTATTCTGCTAACAATATCGGCACGGCGCAAACGTCATTCCAGATTAAAGACGGAGCGAAAAATAATAAAATATTGACAATAATTACAACCATCTATATGCATGTGTCACCTAAAGCTTTGCAACAGTTGACGACATTCATTGCTTTTAGCACAATCAGGATTACGAGCACCGCTGGGGGGCTGCGAAAGTTGCCAGGCTTTTAAGCCTATGACCTCAATTTGGGTTTAAACCATTCCAGAATGGATTTGTATAAATCTTTATTCTTTCAGGCCCTGTCGTTTGCGGTACTGTAACACTTGCAGATGTGTGGGTATCTTAAACGTCTCCAAACAGATGCTGAAATCAGCCTCTTTGGAAAGTTTTGGGTGTTGCAAATGTCTCCCGCTGGGACTCAAATCATGCTCAGTTCAAACAGATGTGACAAGGGCCTCTTACATCAGGACAACAGTCATACAATGACACACACACACACACATTTTGAGATATTGCGATTCTAACCACAGTGATTCCCAGCTAACAGTTATAGGGAGTGGGATCAGTAAATCAGTGTCTCTCGTAACTCATGCTGAAGTTAAAGTGAGCCAGACGTTTCTCTTCCCCTTTCCATTTAAACCCACTAATAACACAATGTCCAGAAACACTGTGGATATGTGTTGGCCGTCCGACAAAGTCATAACCTCACAAACACTCGCACTGGCAGATGTGCAGTCAGGCATGCACACAAACATACACAGCTCTTCGCCTTGCTGTCTTCTGGCGTACTTTGATCAAGACTAATGCTAACAAAATAATAATTAAACAGAAATAAGTCAACCCATGCTCCATATTTTTAAAAAAGGATGACACAACTGTATTTAAATGTCAACCATTGTATCAGTATCACTCAAACCTAACTTGGGATGCTCCAATTACGTAAAGTAAAATCATCTACAGCATAAGAGTATGATTCAGCAAACATAGGAATACATAGAAGGAGTGGTCTACTTGAAGGTCTAATAAATATTACCTCCAGTCTGGTGCGGTCCACATCCCGTGGTAGTTTTACTCGAACTCTGTGGGTCACAGCTAGCATGTCATAGGGATAGACCTGCAACATACAGTCATGTGAAAAATTAAGATATTTTTCATGAAATCTGAGAGCTTTCTGACCCTGCATAGACAGCACTGCAACCGACACGTTCAAGGCCCAGAAAGGTAGTAAGGACATTGTTAAAATAGTCCAGGTGACACCTGTAGTTTATCTGTGCTCAAAGAAAACAAGAATAACAACTTTATTCAACAACTTCTTAAAAACAGGGTTCCCACACCTTGGTTAACTTAAAATTCAAGGACCTTTCAAGGGCTTTCCAGGTTCAATACTCTCAAATTCAAGGACTTAATATGGCAGGGCTCGAAATTGCGGCCGTTTTGGTCGCATATGCTCCCAAAATTTAGTCTGCGAGACTTCAAAATATATTTGGAAGCATTTGTGCGAGTGCGAGAAATTATTGTGGAGCGACTTGTTTTCATTTCTTTACAAAACTTTCGCTAGCCTAACTACTGCCCAGAGTGCTGTGAGCTGATACAGTGACAGTTTCGCCGCTTTCTCCAACATTACATAACTAATTAAACTCGATTTGTACTTTAATGCAGATTTTAGATATTAGCCGTCAATCACTCTCTGTCACTGCGCACCGCTGAAACTCGGAACCGGACGTTTTTTTTCTCTCTCTCAACCAACCTTGTACAAATTTGTACAAACTACATTGCAATTAGGGGGGTGTGATATGACGATTTTTGAGTGCGGACAAATAAAATGTCTCTACAATCTGCTTTTTAAAAATATACTATATTCGTGCTACAGCGCACATTCTGTCAGACGCAATTCTGGCGCCTCCGTCTCAATATACTGTACAACGCGGCATACATTCACATCCAATGATAACTCAATTTCTTTTTGTTTAATTATTTTGTTAAACTAATGTCTTGTATTGTAGAATGCACGCTCAGCACGAGTTTCGCGCCATCGTTAAAACGAAACCGAAAGTAAAACGCGCGCACGCATTCAAAAGCAATTTTAATAGCACACGTTTAGAGAGCGACTCCCCGATGTGCGCAAATTAGGCTACATAACATATCTAGGCTGTAGGTTATAGGTTGTGTAGTTGTATTTAATACAACCTTAATATTCATTTGGTGCTCCTAACTTTTTGAAGTTGGGAGCACCAGTGTTTACCAAGTAAAAAAGTTAATTTCGAACCCTGTATGGGGACACATTTTAAGTGAGAACTAGGTTACATCATGCTACCTTTTAAGATACAACACGTTTCAGCAGTTTCAGCCTATTTTTATCACACGTTTCAGGTGTGTCTGTGAAACTATGAGGTAGTAGCTAGTAGTAGTAGTAGTTTTGCGGACACGTGAACGTCATGGCAACGCACAACTAACGCATAGTTACGCGTAAATAACACATTAGTGGACCAGAGGGAATAAAATAGAATTTTGTCCAAAAAACGTCTTGCACAAAATAAATTCAAGCACTTTCAAGGACCTGTATCTATGCATGTTTATTTTCAAAAACTTTCCAGGGCCTTGATTTTTTTTTTTTTTCATATTCACAAACTTTCAAGGATTTCAAGA
Source organism: Cirrhinus mrigala (assembly GCA_036247105.1). Classification (NCBI taxonomy): domain Eukaryota; kingdom Metazoa; phylum Chordata; class Actinopteri; order Cypriniformes; family Cyprinidae; genus Cirrhinus; species Cirrhinus mrigala. The sequence goes on from CM070018.1 coordinate 17,067,298, forward strand.
ACCCTTGGGAACCCTGTAAAAATTATTCTTGTAGCTTCATAAAATTACCGTTGAACCACTAATGTCACATGAACTATTTTAACAATGTTCTTACTACCTTTCTGGGCAATGAATGTGTCAGTTCATCATCAAAAATATTTTAATTTGTGCTCCGAAAACAAACAAAGGTCTTATGAGTTTGGGTGAGCTATACCTTTAAGAACCCAGTTTTCATAGCAGCCAAACCAGTATTAGAATTATTTATTGTAGAAAAATGCATCCACATTTGTTATTGAACTGTATGAACCCAGCCTTGTTCAAAATTATGTACCATTTTAATAATTGTATGGACCTAACCATATTTAAAATTATTAAAATAGTACATATGCAGAAATAGAAAAATGACAATTTTGTCTCTCAATGTCTACTGAAACCTCTGAAAGCATCCTGCAACCAATAATTAACACAAAATGATGTGCAAGTGAACCTGTATTTAATGCTTTCTGGGTCATATTTACTGTACGTTTTTTTAGGTTAGTTGTGGTTTATTTTTCTTTCCAGTTTTGTTTTTCCATGATCAAAACAAGTCCAGCCACTTAGTTGAGAATTACTGTTCCACAAAATGGGAAACTAATAACTAAAACTGACTTGAAAAGCTACAGCATTCCATTATACAAACTAGAACTCACCTTGTATTCTGAGAAGCGGTGGACAGAGGTTGAAAAACAAAGAGAAAGAAAAAGAAATTACAAACATTAAATTTGTGCGGCAAAAATGCAGCTCATCTGTTGTCTATGTACACTACCAGTCAAAAGTTTTTGAACAGTAAGATTTTATGTCTTTTAAAGAAGTCTCTTCACCAAGCCTGCTTTTATTTGATTCAAAGTACAGCAAAAACAGTACAACTTTGAAATATTTTTACTATTTAAAATAACTTTTTTCTATTTGAATATATTTTAAAATGTAATTTATTCCTGTGATTTCAAAACTGAATTTTTAGCATCATTAATCCAGTCTTTAGTGTCACATGATCCTTCAGAAATCATTCTAATATTCCAATTTGCTGCTCAAAAACATTTATTATTATTATTATTATATTTTTTTTCAGGTTTCTTTGATGAACAGAAAGTTCAGAAGAACAGCATTTATCTGAAATAGAAATCTTTTGTAATCATCACTTTTGTATTAATCTACATCTACTATTATTACTATTAATAATAGTATTAATTTCTATATTTCTTTCCCAAAAAATTGTAGTGACTCCAGACCTTTAAATAATATAGCGTATAATGTTACAAAAGCTTTTTCAGATGAATGCTGATCTTTGGATCTTTCTATTTATCAAAGAATCCTGAAAAAATGTACTCAACTGTTTTAAATATTGATAATAGTAATAATAATATAAAAATGTAGATTTGATCACAGCAATAAATTACATTTTAAAATATGTTCAAATAGAAAATAGTTATTTTAAATAGTAAAAATATTTCCAAATGTTACAGTTTTTGCTGTACTTTAAAAAAAATGCAGGCTTGGTGAGAAGAAGAGACTTCTTTAAAAAAAACATTAAAATTCTTACAGTTCAAAAACTTTTGATTGGTAGTGTAGGTTAAATACTCACCTCTCATTCCACTCCAGGATGAATCATGATCGCCGTCATCCTCACCAAGATCAGCCGCCTGGTAAGAAGCAATGCATGACAAGATTTAGCATATTTACAATTATATACATGTTTAAAAGAAACTGATTTCAGCATCAGGTTTTATAAAAGTCACATTAAAAGCTTCTTGGAAAAGTTTCACCATGCCTTCGCTATTTATTTTTGCTACTATCAAATGAGAGTAACAATATCATGTTTGAACAGTACGGCTGCTGTAACTGTGAAAGTTGTTCTTTCATTTCCTGAGGCTAAAGGTTAAAGTCTAGCACAGACAGAGGCTTGAATCCTTAGGACTGCAGGATTTGGTTATAAATATTGATCTATGACCAGCTCTCTGCTTCACATGCCTTTGTGAAAGCTTGTGGAAAATAAAGGTGAAACATGACACTAAGTCAGACCAGATTAGATATAAATAAAGGGTAATATTTCTGTTTTCAGGTAGGGGATTAGATACAAAGAACCGTTGCAAAATACTGCCACCTAGTGTACAGGAGAAGCTTTCAGATTTTTCTCAAACAAAGACCCTGGCAACTCTGCAAGCGAGATAAAAGATCTGAATCAGATTTTTAATAAAGACTACGCCTGGGATTTCTGCTGGGGAAGCACATCTTGCTCTTCATTACCGAGGATAGTCCATTAAGGGAGCCAGATTTCAAGATCAAAGCAGAAGATGGAAAACAGCCAGAGGGTGGGAACAAGACACGCTTCCAACTGCATGCAAGTACAGACACACCCTCTGAGCATTATAGCTTCCTCAGCTAAATCTCTACACTAACTGATCTGTGACTGTGTTTCCTGATGTGTGCGATTACAACAGCCCTCTGTGTCCCAACAGCTGGGTTGGACAAATCCAACTAGGATCAAACAACATTCTTCACTGCTGAGAGAACGAATGACAGCATTTGTGACCACAGCTCACATATATTCCCAAAAATCACACACAGATGGCGTGTTAAAAGGTTTGTGGGGTACTGTGTTTGTGTGCAGATATCAGGTCGTATGAGGTTTACCTTGTATATGCCATTCCGCCCATATCCTGGCAGCGAAGCAGACTTATTGTATGGAAAGTCTGTAAAACAGAGAATTCAGAAAGATTTATAGCACTTTACTCTAGTATCATGTTCAAGGGGAGGACAGGCAGAGACAGCTTAAAAAGGAGGATATGAAACATTCATAGAAAAATGAACAGAAGAAACTACCACTTAATATCAGTATGGCAGCTGTAGGAAAGAAAGCCTGAAAAACACAGGTTTTAAAGGGGACATCGGATGCAAAATTTGCTTTAAACAGTGTTTGCATATAAATGTGTTTTAGCAGTCTGTGGACACAACCACTCTACAATGTAAAAAAAAAAAAAAAAAAAAAAAAAATCACTCCTTTTTTTTAATCCACCAAAAAACCTAAACAGTCTCAATTATCAAGCCGTTTTGATTTTCTGTGCAATATGATGTCATATTGCTCAAGCCCCGCCCACGACTGCTGACGGACTGTCCCGTATTAGCATATTTTCACCCTTAGCCAGTTGTACACTGCACAACAGAAAACAGATGAGAGGGGCGGGGTGAAATGTAGCTCATTAGCATTTAAAGAGACATGCACTGAGACGGGTCGCTGTGAACAGAGCTGTTTTTGACAAGGTAAAAAGGGTGTTGTTTTAAACAACCATTGAGGAATTTTAACCAAGGCATATTACAGACATTTCATGAAACCCTAAAGCATCCGATGACCCTAAAATTGGCATCTGATGTCCGCTTTAAAGTTAAAGCGTTAAAAGTTTTAGCTTTTAGTACACTCTAAAAAATGCGGGGTAATTTTTAACCCAAATGCTGGGTTCAGCCTGCTGGATAATTTTATTGGCTTGTTTTTAATATTTTTATTCAGGTGCTAGGTTACTTTTTTTTTATCCCAAATGCTGGGTTCAACTCACTGGGTCATTTTATTGGGTTATTTTTAATATTTTTTTACCCAGGTGCTGAGTAGTTCTTCTGTAACTAAGTTGCTGGGTCATTTTTAACGTTGGGTAATTTCTTTCTACCCAACCGCTGGGTTAAGCCTGTCTCTGACAGAACAACCCACCTGCTGAGTTACAGTCAGAGCACGGGCTTTGTGAGTCCTCTACAGGAGAGAGCAGCTCTCAGCATCGCTGATTTAGTGCACTTCTTCAGCAAAATAAAGGCTTGTATTCATTTTATTTCATTTATAAAGTCTTTACTGTGCTCTAAATTATATTGTTTTACAGAACGCAACATAAGGATGAGATGTCAGTCAGCTGCGTCAGCAGCGGCTACTTCGCATGATGGAAACGCCTTTTGCCCTGCATAAAATAAACGAATTTTTTTTGTTAAATTTTAATTTAATTTGATGTTAAAATATGTTTTTCTAATGTCAGTACTGTTTGTTCATGGGCAGGTTTTAGAGTCAGTCACAGCATCTTTCAGCTACGAGTGAAACGTGAGGCTGCGGTCTGAAGTTCGCAGTTAACCCGGCGAACAGCAGCCCTTCACTGGCTCAGATTTCGGCAACACAATGGCACAAGAATTAGCGTTATTCCGATAAAAGGGGATTACAGAGAACGGTTGAATACACTAAAATTAAAATTCTACTTTTAAATTTTACATTTTTTAAGTCTAAAATGCTTGTTGAACATGTTTAAATGTATGTAATATTGTAAACTATGCTGTATTTACCCAAATAAATTCAATTTGTATTATATTTTGTCCATGTGTTCTTGCTTAATAATAAATGTTAATCTTTTGATTATTGCAGGCATGAAAATGGGTCAAGGGTGAAAAAGGTGAGAAGGGTGCTCCAGGGGTGATGTGGCCTCTGATGAGGCCAGGAGGTGGGGCGACTCCCACAGAATAAATATTATGGCCTCATTAGGGGACATGCTGTAACTTAACTTATTTATTCTTCCATCATGATTGACAGCCAAGTTTTTTGTTTGTTTGTTTTTTTGGGCAAAGAAATCAACCTAATAAGTGTTTTCTACCATTATCGAAAAACATACCATCAACCACAAATGCTATTTGCTATTGCAGACAGAGCATGCCAGAAAAAAACATGTTTGATAAAAGTTTCCCTTTGCCAATTTTACAGTAGCCAAATAAGTTGAATGGAATAATAAGCCAAGCACAGGTTCTGAAAAAATACTGTATTGACATTTGTCTAAAGACATATGAAATAGAGCTGCATCGTTCTGCCCTAACACACTCATACTGCAAAAATAATCGGATCTACACGATTCACGTGGGTCACCTGTTTTGGCTTCAAAACGGCGAATTTCACCGAAAGGTGAGGGATTTTCATGCCTGTTATTGCTGTTGCCTCTAGTAATTCTGTGTGTTTTTATAAGTTCCAGTCTTATAAGTTCCATTTTAAGCAAGCAATGTAATAATTTTTAAACAATAGTTGAATTAAATAAAATAACCCAGCGTGTTTGGTAAGTCTCTAACTTCCGCCAATACGGATCAATGATTTTGATGACATCATCCTGCACTTCAGCTTCTCATCAAACTTTCTGTCCTATCAAATGCTCTCTAGAATCCAAAGCGTCCCGCTCCCTACACTATAAATAGATACTGAAGCTGCAGCTGAAATCAGTCACTTGTTCACAGAATAAGTATTTTCTGTGTGGCAAATGGCACGTAGTGCCCTATTATGGGGATAGGGAATGATTCAGACAGTGTTAATATGCTTTCCATTGGGGTGAAAGAAGTCTGGTTTTGCGCCGTTTCACACAAACCGCCGTAGCGCATACAGTCTGCTCCAGTCCAGAGACGCAATAGAATGGAGCGGATCATGAGCGTGAGTCAGCGCAGACCATAACATGCATCAAACCCATTTGAACTGATGTGACTTTAAGGAAGTTTGAATTCCATTAAATCATTAATTAGTTACTCACTGGGTTGAGACATATCGGTTGGTAAGCTGTGGGTGGAAGTCCTGGGGTCTAGATCTGGAGACTGTCCATCAATCTCACTCTTTAGATTCATCCAACTTGTTCTGGTCTATTGACGAACAAAAGCAGCAAGAAATACAATAAAGAATTTAACGGAAAGATGGAAAACATATATAAGCCTTATTACATTATGAAGCGTGCTTAAAGGGACAGTTCACCCAAAAATGAAAATTCTGTCATTAATTACTCACTGTGTCATTCCAAACCTATAAGACCTTCATTCATCTTCATAACACAAATTAAGATATTTTTGTTGAAATCCAAGAGCTTTCTGACCCTGCATAAACAGCAATGCAACCACCACATTCAAGACCCAGAAAGGTAGTAAGGACATCATTAAAATAGTCCATGTGACATCAGTGGTTTAACTGTAATGTTATGAAGCTACGAAAATATAATTTGTGTGCAAAGAAAACAAAAATAATGACTTTATTCAACAATTTCTTCTCTCTCTCAGTCTTCCATGAGCGTTTACAGTCCCATGCATGCAAGCTCTCGGATTTCATAAAATAATTATTAATTTGTGTTCCAAAGTTGAAAGAAGGTCTTATGGGTTTGGAACGACATGAGGGTGAGTAATTCATGTCAAAATTTTTGGGCAAACTATCCATTTAAGTCCTACTTAAATGGCCAAAAAACACTAAAAAAAGCCAAATAAAGTACTGCTGATTGAATTTAATATAAATGTAAAATGTAATACATTTTCATTTAATTGCAATTAACATTCAATGTGTCCATTACATTCAGTTCACTCTTAAGTATACATTTCCATAGCAAGTAAAAATGTACTTATTTTCCACAAGAGTAGGCTGGATTAAATTACCAAAACAACTTGATACTGTATACCATAATGGTATACAAACACACACAAAGATGTTTACATTAATCACCTTTCTGTCTATGTCATCACCATCTTGCCAGGAGGTTCTGGAAGCTGCAGAACAGTAAGAAAGTTTAAATATATCCTCAAGGACAGTTTGCACTGTTTGAGAGAGTGACCGACACAAGTTACATCATGCAAAGTACTACACACAATCACACAATAAAAAAAATAGAACGAAAATACTGTTATATACTCATAAAAATCAAGTGTTATCTAATATTTTCAGTGTAGCTTGATTTGATACAGCGTTCACTACGGGAGAAAAACACATTTACGAGGAGAATCAACAAGCATGTGAAAAGTGACAAAACCAAACACAATGTCAAGGGGTAAGTTCAGGAAAAAAGGTCAAAAGAAACCAATCAAGTGATTGATACCTCTACCACCCAATCACAATGAGCTTTACAAATGTCTTTAAACCAATCACAATGGATTGCACAAATGCCTTTGAGATTTCACCAAACCAATGAGTTACACAGACACCATGTTTAACATCTAAGTTACAAAACCACAGACAGATGAGAAACTATGAATACTGCAACTAACAAACAAGTATGTATGGATGAACAGAGGCACGAAAATAAAATAAATAATATATCTGACTGCTGTTTCCATGTCAGGATGAAAGACATGTAGGATCTTATAGATGAAAACACCATATCAAAGGCATTATTTACATTAAATGTAAACAACCGTTCAAAAATGAGGGGTCAGTAAGTATTTTTTTGCCTTTTCATTTAGCAAGGATGCATTACATTGATCAAAAGTGACTTTTTTGATGCTAAATTGCAATCATATTTCACATTATTACTATTTTCATTGTATTTTTGATCAAATAAATGCAGCTTTGGTGAGATTTTTTTAAAAATCTTACTGACCTCAAAGTTTTGGTGTTATGCTATTCAAAAGAAACACAAACATATATGAAATATGACATTTAGCAAGTGGTTAAAAACCAGCAATTAGGTACTGACTGCTTGAAAACAAGTACCTTGTCAAATCCAAACCTTTTTCTGGGATTTGTAAAACCTACAAGGCCTACTCTTTGGAGCTGAAATGGAAACCAGCAGACAGAAGGGGGGGGTCAAAGGTTACGGTTCCATGGCAGCATGTACCATGGTGACATGCGTAACAGCATGCAAAGAAACATGGTTGTACGGAGACTGGACTGTACCATGCTGTTTGTAGATAGGGGGCTTTCTATAGATATTATCTTTGACTTTAGTCTCTGAGAATGGAAGACAAAGAGAGGAAGAGAATAAGAAAGAAGATGAATAAAGAAGCATGAGTTATTAGGGGATGGAATCGGGGGTAAAAAGGAAAGTGCAGAAAATGAGGCTGTAAAGGAGATATTGTAGTTCATTTCATTCATCATGTTCATGATTGGCATGCATAATCAAGCATTTTGCCTTCGACAAAATCTTCGGCTTTGAAAAATGGATTTTCTGCAGTCAGAATTCTAAATGATAAGCTTTATCTCATTTTCAACTTCGAAGATAGAAATGTCACCTAAAATGAACTAAGCCAAAAGGAAAACAGGGAGATAAATGGAGTAATTGCAATGACATAATGTCGTAATAATTGACACAGCATGTGCATCTCTGCAGCTTGTTTAGGTCATCCCAACTTCACGTCTGCTTCTCAACCATTACTTCTAGAAAAAAGTTAGTCATTTAATGTAACACATGTGGGACATTTTAAGAGCTGTTTCAGCATCTGCCAGCACTGGAAACAAGACGTCATTACAATAATGGGCAGAAAACACATGAAACTGATCATTAGAATTATTTCTAAACATATCCAGGGATGAGTAATGACAATAAGTTTCTTTTACGTACTATAAATAGGGCTTTGCTAACAATAATAACTTATAAATGTATTAAATTGATGCAAATGATGCACAAAGATGATCTTTCACAGACTAATATGAAGGCAAAATATGAATGTGAATTATTCAGTCTGCCAGATTTTTTCATGAAATAGAGACAAATGTGCATTGAAAAAGAGGATTTAACATCGTACAGAAGTGAGGACAGAAAGGAAGAAGAGCTGTGAGAAAGAATACCCGGCTGATTTAGCATAGACAGCTAAAGAACAAAAGTTTTAGCACCTACCTGGGATATGGAAATGCCGTGGGGCCGCCACGTATGTCGAGGAAGGAGATTTGCCATCAGAGTAGGTTGAGAGACTGGGGGTACTCCGACCACTTTCACTACCTTGAGGGGTGAAGGTCATGGCAGACGCAAAAACGAAAAGAAAAGAAAAGAGAAGGAAAATTTAACAGGGTCGCCTGAATGATGATTTGTTTAGTCTTAGATCTTCCAATGAACCTCACAATACAGCCGGCTCTGAAAAGTATAAATTTGTCTTTGCGTTGAAGTTTGTGAAAGTATATTGTGTTTACACTGATGGCATATGTTCAGCAGACACTCAAATTTGAGTGGAGTCTGTATTAATTGTACATAGACAGAAATGTCTGTCATTGGCAGGCTGAATTGTGATGTTACATCATACTCAGGGAAAAAATATTAAGTATTCATAATCACAATCTTTTACCAAACTTAGAGTAAAGGAGAGAGAGAATCTCTTTTATAACTATGCTCTGAAATGTTTTATATAAATGCATGAAAGGTAATTTGAATATGTTGAAAACCAAAATACACATAAGCTTAGGGCTGGGTGATAATTCGATAACGATAATTATCGCGATATAATTTTCCTTGATAAAACGATATGAAGAGTTCGATAAATGTTCGATAAAAATTTTTATGTGCCAAAAGCAAAGCGAAGCGAAACGAAACAGCGCGACTCATGTGAATCGCGCCACACGGACCGTTTATCTGCTGGGACCAAAGTTCAACCTGCGCGAGCTCACTAGAAAAGATGCATTAGGCCCCGATCACACCTAACGCGTTTTTTAGTTCTAAAAACGCGAGGCGCACCGCTCTGTCTTTTTCTGGTGACTTTTAAAAAAAGAGCAGTGCGTTGCGGGTTTTTATGTTGCTAGGCAACCGTCAAATCAGCCGTCCTGTCAATCTAATCAAAGGATTATAGCGCGAGCGCTCTAAAATCTTTGATTTTTAGCTGTTAAGTAAACTTTCATATCAGCAAAAACATACAGCTCCGGGTAACCCGCGATAGACACCAAAAGTTTCTCCTCCATCACTGCAGTCTCCGGACTTTTTAAGCGTCGGTAAAACTTGCGTCACCACAACAGAAGGCCCGCCTCTTCATTCATTCGATTGGATAATGGAAAAAACCGCGATGACGTCGGGCGCTTTTCTGCTCAGAGTTGCTTTTTTTTTCAACTTCAGGCGCTCAGAGCAAAAACGCGAGGCGCAGCAGGCGGTTCAAACGCGAGGCGCCCGCGGCGCATAAACAGCTCGCATAACGCTCACTGCCTATAGAAAACAATTCAAAAAAGGCGCCTCTCGCTGCAAAAACGCGTTCGGTGTGATCGCGGCCTTAAGGGGCCGTTCACATAACGCGCCTAAAAACGCGTAGAAAACGCTAGGCGCCTGAAAAACCGTGCGCGTCGCTTCCGTTATGAGCGCGGCTGCCGCGCGTCTACATTTGAAATAACGAACTTGAGCGCGCAAAAGACGCGATATGTGAACGGCCCCTTATTCTCTCGATGCGGCGCGGACGCGCCTGGAAAAACCGAGCGCGTCGCGACCGCGTTGCTTCCGTTATGAGCGCAGCTGCCGCGCGCCTACATTTGAAATAACGAACTTGAGCGCGCAAAAGACGCGATATGTGAACGGCTCCGTCACGCGAGCACTAAACAGCGCTGTGAGATCCAGTGTGAAACACTTGAATTCAGCGATGAGCACAAATGACTTTATGATTCAAAGTAGTTTAAAGCTGTGTGCAACGAGACAGTCAGAAGGCTTCTCAATCTACACATCGCCATCATTTACCATGAATTTACTGTAGTAACACTCACTGCACCATGGTATTGTGGCAGCAATGTGGGATATTCACACTAAATTTTAATACAGGACTAATGGTATATAATTATAGTATGTATGTATTTGTGATTAAGCTATAGCATGTGTGCATTTATACTGAACGTTTTTAGACTACCGTTTTTCATACAAATATGCTACCTATAAAACCATGTAGTTATATTTTTACCATGGTATTGAGGTATCATTATGTGTGGTTTTAACTGTGTTTGTCATGATTTGAAATGTATGCTTGTTACTAAAAAGAAAATGGGTGAGAATAAATTTAACCATGTAAAACTGAGGTTGCTACAATTTTTACAGATGTTACTGATTGATAATGAAATTCATCTTTCTATTTAGATATTTATTTTGTTAAGGAAAATAATGGTCTGGTTTCTACAACTTTCACTTTGGAGCAAAATTCTGACTTTAAACTTGAAAGAAATAAAGATTTGACATTTATTGTGATATTTATCGATATCCACTGACATGAAAAAAATTATCGTGATATTTTTTTTTGCCCATATCGCCCAGCCCTACATAAGCTATTATCTTTCTCTGTCTCCTTTGTCTTTTCTTTCTCTCTGTCACACTTACTTGCAACTGTTCAGCTGTTTAGACACATGCACACACCATTTAACACACAAAGTGCTGTTAGTAAAAATTCACCCTGTATCAGGGGAAAATCTTCCACACATCTGGAGCTGGGGGAGCAGCAAATTGTCATAAAATGCACCAAAGATACACAAATCACAACACTGGAGCACACTGTGGAGTATGAAGATCTCAGTGCTCCCATTACTCATTAAAATATGATTTTATGGATTGCAACGCCCTTCTAATGTCTGCTGGGTGTAATGCAGAGTTTATTTGTGACCATGGACCACAAAAATAAGTCATAAGATTGAGAAATGGAGATTTATACATCTGAAAGCTGAATAAATAAGCTTTCTATTGATGTATGGTTTGTTAGGATTTGACAATAGTCATAGTTCAAAAGTTCTTAGCAATCCATATTACTAATTCAAAATTACGTTTTGATATATTTATGGGAGGAAATGTACAAAATATCTTCATGGAACATGATCTATATCCTAATGATTTTTGGCATTAAGAAAACAATAATTTTGACCCATACAATGTATTTTTGGCCATTGCTACAAATACCCATGCTACTTAAGACTAGTTTTGTGGTCCAGGGTCAAATTTCATCACTAACACATATTCTGTAAATTACTCCCATCTTTATTTTATAAGTAGAAACAAAACTCAGAGGGTGATATGACAAGATCAAGGAAGCTATAATGAGGTTTTGCGTTTGTAAGGAAGAGGCCGTTTTCCTCTTGTGTGGCTGCTTTACCAATAAGGGGTCAATTAGACAGCAAAGTGAATCATAAACAACACACTCCAAACGCAACCTCAGTGTACTTTCATGCAGCTTTAAAGGGTTGGCCTGGAACTGCACGAGGCCTAAGTTTATGCCACTGTGCCTGGCAAACTGACCCAAAATTACAGCTCATCAATTTGCCCCTTTAATCTTCTCCTGCGAACTTTATTCCCACTCTCTCTGCTTCTTGCAGAGAAGCCACAAAACCCAAATCTCTTTCATCATACTTTCCTCCTCTTCACAGACATCTTATCTTTATGAATAAATACTTTTCGATATATTCTACAATGCCAGTCAGAAGTATTTGAACAGTAAGATTTTAATGTTTTTTTAAGAAGTCTCTTCTGCTCACCAAGCCAGCATTTATTTGATTCAAAGTACAGCAAAAATAGTAAAATTCTGAAATATTTTTACTATTTTAAATACTGTTTTCTATTTGAAAATATTTTTAAATTGAAATTTATTCCTTTGATTTCAAAGCTGAATTTTTAGCATCATTAATCCAGTCATGGTCCTGCAGAAATCATTCTTATATTTTGATTTGCTGCTCAAAAAACATTTGTTATTATTATTATTTTGAAAACAGCTGAATAGATTTATTTCAGGTTTCATCAAAAAGTAGCGAGACAGCATTTATCAAATACAGAACTTTTGTAACATTATAAATGTATTTATCATCACTTTTGATCAATTTAAAACTAAATAAAACTAAATAAAAGTATTACTTTCTATAATTTCTTTCCAAAAAAAAAAAAAAAAAAAAAAAAATATATATATATATATATATATATATATATATATATATATATATACTGACTCCAAGCTTTTGAATGGTACAGTGTATAATGTTACGAAAGCCTTTTATTTTAGATAAACACTGATCTTTGGATCTTTCTATTTATTAAAGAATCCTGAAAAAATGTTTTGAATATTGATAATAATAATAATAATAATAATAATAATTATAATAATAATAATAACAATAATAAATGTTTCTTGAACAGCAAATCGGCATATTAGAATGATTTCTGAAGAATCATGTGGCACCTGAATACCGGAGTAATGATTCTGAAAATTTAGCTTTGATCACAGAAATTATTACATTTTTAAATATATTCAAATAGAAAGCAGTTACTTTAAATAGTAAAAAATATTTCAGATTTTTACTGCTTTTGCTGTATTTTTGGATCAAATAAATGCATGCTTGTGAGCAGAAGAGACTTCTTTTAAAAAAAACATAAAAAATATTACTGTTCAAAAACTTCTGACTGATAGTAAAATGTACATATGCACAGTGGGGTCCAAAAACTGGAGATCAAAAATCTGGGATTTTTTGTCATTGTTGTTATTTAAACAGAAAATGTATCAAAAGTTTTAGCATTTTGAAAACCTTTTACATAAAGTCATGATGTAAAAAGAAGAAACACACCAGATTTTACATTATTTACAGCTCACTAATCAAATTACTAATCAAAAGCCAGTTTCTGATATTGATCTGTGCTCTGAAATTCTATACATTTTACATTTCCACACATGGTCTCAAACATTTGAACTCCACTGTAACTACACTTGCAAACGACTGCCTGTCTGATTATGAATGTTAGGTCAAATAAAACACTTGAAAATGCTAAAAGGAGAAAAATGACACCCACCAAGTAAACAGCAACATTAACACAAACACAAAAACAGTCACTCTGAATACCAGATGTATGGCGGAAAATTTCACCTTAACAGATGAAGCACAACATCAACTACAGTACAACAAATAGATGCATATCGATGCTCGCCACCAACGTTCGCATTTGTCTTAGTGCATTACGTTACTGTTTCAGCTCAAATATAATGAATGTCAACATGTCTCCATGCAAAATGACTGGACATGACAACTCTGTATAAACACAATACCAGCAAGCATAAAAAACGGATTGGTCCAAGGACTGAACCTTGCGGTACACCTACAATCTCACATCACTGTAATACACTGGTGATGCACAGTGAAAGAGAGACTGGTTTGTAGGGTTTACCGTGAGAAGGCAAATTGAGGTGCAGGGCTGTCCTAGGCCTACTTTCAGACTTTGCTTCCTGTTTGAATCCTGTCTCAATTCCTGTTCAGGAAAGGTGGATGAAGGATAGGGTAGTAATTTTTTGATGTCTGTAATTCACTAGTCCTTTTGAATGCAAATCCTGTGAAGCACTAAGAGTTTTGGAGCTTGATCCATGGCTCTGTGTTGAAATCCAATTTCAACAGCAGGGACGTCATGCACTTTGTGACATTAAGTTCTTAAAACAGCATTTTTAGTACTGAACTCAATCACTGACTCATTGTCAGTTGAAAGTGAATCTTGTACCAACCAAATCCAAGACTGTAAGTTCACACACATGCAGCATGTGGTGAGTTGTACTGGGCAAAAAAGCCTGCAGGCAGAACTGTGGTACCTCTAAAGTAAGGGATGTAGTTGTGCTGTTGGAGCAAAGCCAGAGTAGTGGGGTTGAGGGGCAGGGCCACGCCACCGCTCCCTGCCTGTGGTGTGTTTCTACCACTGCCGCTGTACAAAGGCAGTGGGGAGGAGCCTCTGGCACTACCATGGGCGCTACTCCTCCCCGAAGTTGGAACAGGCAACAGGTTGGAATTTTCTGGATGAGTGGTGTATTTGACACTCAGATATTGCTCTGAGCAAGAGACCCAGTTGGTCAGGGAAGAATGGCAGTAATATGTGATCAGCAACTACACTTGAAAACCAAATGATTCTTGAATTCTGCATCAAATCAGTTTATTGTGGTTTAAAATGTCATTTTAGAATGGAATGCATTACAGTTTATAAAGTTTTAAATATTGATAATTAATCAATTCGCTTTAGAAGGCATTTTTTTAACCCCCTGGTGCTGTGTGGAGTACTTTTTATGATTGATGGATGCACTTTATTGGACTTCTAAATCTCAACACCCATTCACTGCCATTATAAAGCTTAGAAGTGCCAGGACATTTTTTAATGTAAGTCAAATTGTATTCATCTGAAAAAAGAAATTCATATACACCTAGGATGGTTTGAGGGTGAGCAAATCATCTGGTAATTTTCATTTTTGGGTGAACTCTTTAATGTTTAAAGGTCTATTATATCTAAATCACTGAAAAGACTTATAGATAGTTACACAATAACTGTGAAGGAAAGAATGACTTTCTGTTCATGACATTATCATCATGTATGTGGAGGGATACCTGGTCTGCTGTAGGTCTGAGGTGAGCGGGAAGGCGTGTAGCGGCCATAACCCCCTAAAGAGCTGTTGGAGCTGGGGCTGGAGGGCCTCCTCTGCCGTGGAGACTTTTCCCCATCTCCCTAAAAACAAACGGACAGTATTTTAGTATGAAATTGAAAGTGTCAAACAATTAACAATCTTAAACGGTAATCACTATGGCACTGGGACACACAGGAGACTACAAAGCTGGAAAAGAAACACAGATGTGACCAGTTTACAATAATCAGTCCTAACTAGTAATAGGCTGATCATTGAGTGATTACACCACAGAGTTGTCAAACTGAAGATGGTGAAAAACACACAATACTGTTCATGTCACTAAACCACAACTGTTCTACTTCACAAACAACTGTTCACAAAATATGAGGAAATACAAGGTCTCATTCACTAATCATGCATGCATCTGTGTGTAAAAGAACATTTTGACTCAGAAATTGAGATTCATCAAGTAATACGTTCAGTATATGTCTGTAAGTGTTATTTATCCCATATTATTAATTATAATAATAGTTATTATTATTATTATAAACTGAATAACTAAGTGACCCTATGTATTTCAGAGCAATGCAAATGATTAATCTAGAATCAGATTATGGATAAAAATGATAAGTAAAATTTCTTTATAGAATTTAATATTAAAAATTAAATTAATTTAGAAATGCAGCTTCTAGCTTCATTAACAAGGTAAAAATGAATTCAGCAGATACTGAGTGAGAAACTTCTCTGTAAATACTACAGAAGGCATGATTAGCAAATGAGACCCACTGAAACAATAACTGGTCCTGTTTCTTCATGTCAACTCTACTATACCTCAGTTGGAGTAGGGGTGAGTTGCTGGGGTGACTGTAAACAAAGAAAGTGAGTAAATGAGTAAGATGGAATTGAATGCAATGATAGGTTCATGAAAAAATGAGATTTTCAACTAAGTTACATGACTGAAACTACTGTAACATACAGAAGCCTGTTTCCGCCACTGAATAAAAAATTACTGGTTACTGGGACTTTTTATCTCACAATTCTTACTTGTTTTCTCAGAACTGCGTGAGATATAAACTCACAATTGTGAGAAATAAAGTCAGAAATGTGTGATATAAACTCGAAATTATGAGATATAAAGTCAAAATTGTGAGATATAACCTCACAAACTACTTTTTTCTCAGAATTGCTTGATATAAACACAATTGCAAGAAATAATGTCAGAATTGCGTGATATAAACTCGAAATTGAAAGTTATAAAGTCAGAACTGCGAGGTATAAACTCAAAATTGCGAGTTATAAAGTTATAATTGTGAGATATAAACTTGAAATTATGAGATATAAAGTCAAAATTGTGAGATATAAACTCACAAACGACTTTTTTCTCAGAATTGCTTGATATAAACACGATTGTGAGAAATAAAGTCAGAATTGCAAGATATACACTCAAAATTGCAAGTTATAAAGTCATAAAAACTGACTTTTTTTCTCAGAATTGTGTGAGATATAATGTAAACTCACAATTGTGAGAAATAAAGTCAGAGTCGCGATATAAACTCGAAATTACGATATATAAAGTCAGAATTGTGAGATATAAACTCACAACCTTGACTTTTTTTTCTCAGGATTGCTTGATAAACACAATTGCATGAAATAAAGTCAGAATTGCGTGATGTAAACTCGAAATTACGATATATAAAGTCAGAATTGTGAAATATAAACTCACGAACTTGACTTTTTTTCTCAGAATTGCTTGACACAATTGCGAGAAATAAAGTCAGAATTGCGAGATATAAACTCAAAATTGCAAGTTATAAAGTTATAATTTTTAGATATAAACTCAAAAATATGAGATATAAAGTCATAATTGCAATATATAAACTCGAAATTACGAGTTAAAAAGTCATAATTGTGAGATATATATTCACAATTCTGACTTTTTTTCTCAAAATTGCTTGATATAAACACAATTGCATGAAATAAAGTCAGAATTGCATGAAATAAACTCAAAAATTACAAGTTATAAAGTCAGAATTGTGAGATATAAACTCACAAACTTGATTTTTTTTATCAGAATTGCTTGATATAAACAATTGCGAGAAATAAAGTAAGAATTGCGTGATATAAACTCGAAACTGAAAGTTATAAAGTCAGAATTGTGAGATATAAACTCAAAATTGCAAGTTATAAAGTCATAATGGCTAGATATAAACTCGAAATTATGAGATATAAAGCCATAATTGCGATACATAAACTCGAAATTACGAGTTATAAAGTTATAATTGTGAGATATAAACTCGAAATTATGAGATATAAAGTCAGAATTGCAAGAATTGCAAGACTTTTTTTTCTCAGAATTGTGTGAGATATAATGTAAACTCACAACTGTGAGAAATAATGTCAGAATTGCATGATATAAACTCGACATTACGATATATAAAGTCAGAATTGTGAGATATAAACTCACAAACTTTGCTTTTTTCTCAGAATTGCTTGATATAAACACAATTGCGAGAAATAAAGTCAGAATTGCGTGATACAAACTCGAAATTGAAAGTTATAAAGTCAGAATTGCGAGATATAAACTCAAAATTGCAAGTTATAAAGTTATAATTGTGAGATATAAACTCAAAATTGTGAGATATAAAGTCAGAATTAGTAGTATTGGGAGTTTATATCTGACAAGTCTGACTTAACTCTCTGACCTAAAAGTCAAAATTGTGATAAAAACTTGCAATTCTGAGAAAAAAAGTCAATTTTGAATTTCTATCTCGCAATACTGACTTCATTTCTCCGAATTGCAAGTTTATATCTCATAAGGCTGCATGATAAATCGCATACGATTGTCAGGCGCCTTTAATTAATAAAGTTGGTGCTTTGATTAGTAGTAAATCTCCATCACGTGGGTTCAGCTGGAGCCGCAATTAATACACAGAGCCGTAAATCACTGACAAGCTACGCAAAATCACGCTCATAATCGCAGATGAATCGTGCAGCCCTAATATCTCACAATTCTGAGAAAAAAAGTCAGAATTGTGAGATAAAAAGTCACAATTAGCTTTTTTTATTTAGTGGCGGAAATGGTCTTTTATAGTAACACTTAAATTAATTCACATTATGATTTTTGCCCAAGCCATGTTGCAGTGAAGCTGGATGATGAGTATAGATGGTTACATTTGAAAATGGCTCTACTGTAACAAATAAATGCTGTATCTGTTGTATGAATAATTATGTAATCATTTTGCTTTTAAGTCACCTATAAAGACAAAAAACTGTCAAAAATGAGAAACAGCAAATAAAGGACATGTGTATGTTATTCCTTCATGTAAGCCTATATGAGGGTGTGTGTTTGTACCTCTCCAAAAGTCCTATCCTCCACAGGGTAGCTCACGTAGGGTGAGTATGAGAGCATGTCAGGTCTGTCAATGTTGTAGATCGCTTTGATTTTAGGAAGAGCAGCCAGGTCCTTGTAGTCCAGAAGTTCATCACCCAGCTTTGCCTTAAAAAAAGCAACATTATGGCTTCATAACTCTCTCTACACAGATATAGCTATTCGAAGGCTTGTGTACTGCTGCCCACTGGTGGCGATCTTGAACAAATGAAAAGTAATAAAGCAAGGAATCATTTTCAAATGCACTTACATAGATAACTCGGCTAGGGGAGCCTGATGCACTGGAGGCATGAGCAGAGGTGATGCTCTCAGAGGAGGTTCTCGTCACCTGGAAACAAAAACAAAGTGAGAAAAACAAAGACACTAACAACTTGCTGAAGTTCTAAGGCATTTAGTTCATTCAATTTAAATCATACCCCTGTACAAAGTAACATTCATATTATGTCTTAAAGGGTCAGTTCACACAAAAAATACAATTCTGTCATTAATTACTCACCCTCATGTTGTTCCAAACATGGAACCTTCATTTATCTTCGGAACACAAATTAAGATATTTTTAATGAATTCCGAAGACGAACGAAGGTTTTACGGGTTTGGAAAGACATGATGGTGAGAAATTATTTTTTGGGTGAACTATCCCTTTAAGGGTAGTGATTATACAACATTTCCAGTGTGGCTGTTACTGTTGTGTGGCAGTAACAACAGTTTATCAGTTTTCACACAGGTTATGAAGGAATCAACAGAAATGTAGAAAAGGTTTTGCCGTTAGGAACTGAACAGTAATTTTTCTGTTATACACAGTACACAGTACAATGCAATAAAAAAAACTAAAAATTATCTGTTTTTTGTCTTATTTTCCAGGAAAAGTAGATAAACATGCTATAGCAATTAGGTTATTAACCTCAATAAACCTATGAAAGTTTAGTAAGATTTATTAATATATCGTAAAGTAAGACATATAAGAAATATTTTCTAAAAAGGCTTATTATTTGCTCTGATTTGTCACTATTATAAACGGACAACAAGACACAAATTCTTATTAATTTTTTTCTTTTTTTTTTTGCAGGTTAAATGCCATATAGGACAAACAGTAGATTACTGTAAGTTGCATACTTAAAAAAATGGTCTGTCATTTTTTTTTTTTAAATCAACAAACAACAAAACCTTTGAGAATCTTATTACAATATTATTAGTAACGCATTTCGGGTTGATTCATAGTGTCTTCTCCATTGCTAAACACTCATTTTAAAGTATTTATCCAGATGATGTTAAAACCTCTTCTTTGGTTCCTGATTTCTACTGGGTGGGAGTGGTGGTAGCCTACGGTGGCCTGCCAGGCCCATTTTAGACTTTAGTGAGCATTCTATTCAAACTAAAAGCAGGTTGGGAGGTAAGCCCATGCAGAGGGGAGAGGGCCGCATGTCACAAACCTGCTCAGGTACATTGGAATGGAGATCACTGAGCTGAATCCGCACCTGTTTCTGCAGGGAAAGGGTTGTTACAGAGAAGCGCTTCCACATACTGCATATCACCTTTGTTTAACTAAGTGGATTTCCTGTTAAATGATTTTGCATTATATATTTCAGAGCACGTCAGCTAAATAAACCTTCTAGCTTTTTAATTAGGGGTGAAATTTAAATCCCACACCTTTGCTAACTGTCTTTTTAGTGTCCGCCACTGATTCTAGACTTTGATCGTAGATCCTAGACATTCAAGTCAATAAAAACTGTTGATTCGCTGATAATGGTGTTTATTTGCACATGCTATCTGTGTTGTTTTAGTGCCTGATTCACTTGCGAAATTTTAGGAAACACCACAACCATGCAAAATTTGTACCGGGCACAATTTGCATAGAGAAATTCTCCAACTTTAAGAATGCTTCTATGAGGTAGACACACCAGACTACCTTGATCTTGCATATGTTACTGAGACTGTACAGCATCACTCCACCACTGTGACCCAGGCATCTTAATCAGCACTTTAAAAGCCAAAAGTGCACTCAACAACAACATGCATCTGAACACTTGCCCCAATACACCACTTTTCTCCACTACTTCATGAATAACAGCTGTCATGACCAACTGTTCAATCACTTTTCTTTAGCAAAATTTATTTAAAATTTTTTGAAAATAGGCATTTTCCAACTCCCCTAGAGTTAAACAGTTGAGTTTTACCGTTTTCGAATCCATTCAGCCGATCTCCAGGTCTGGCGGTAGCACTTTTAGCATAGCTTAGCATAGATTATTGAATCCGATTAGACCATTAGCATCTCGCTCAAAAACGACCAAAGAGTTTCAATATTTTTCATATTTAAAACTTGACTCTTCCGTAGTTACATCGTGTAGAAAGACGGATGAAAAATGAAAAGTTGTGATTTTCTAGGTTGATCTGGCTAGGAACTATACTCTCATTTTGGCGTAATAATCAAGGAACTTTGCTGCCGTACCATGGGTGCAGCAGGCGCAATGATATTACACAGCCATCGACTCTGCCGGTTGCGTATCTACACAAACTTAGTGCCGGTCACTTTCAGGCGCTGTGTAATATCGTTGCGCCTGCTGCACCCATGGTACGGCAGCAAAATTCCCTGATTATTACGCCGGAATGAGAGTATAGTTCCTAGCCATATCAGCCTAGAAAATCGCAACTTTTCATTTTCTGTCAGTCTTAGTACATGATGTAACTACAGAAGAGTCAAGTTTTAAATAAGAAAAATATTGTCATTATATATGGTCATTTTTGAGTGAGATGCTAACGGTCTAATCAGATTTAATGATCTATGCTAAGCTATGCTAAAAGTGCTACCGCCAGACCCGGAGATCGGCTGAATGGATACGAAAACGGTAAAACTCAACTGTTTAACTCTAGGGGAGCAGGACAATGAGCCTATTTCCAAAAAAAGTGGAGTGTTATTTTAAGAGCCGGGGGGTGAAAACTTTTGAACAGGTTGAAGATTACAATTTTTCTTATTTTGTTGAAATATCTTTTTTTCCCATTTAGTACTGCCCTTCAGAAGCAACAGAAGATACTTGCATGTTTCCCGGAAGACAAATTATGTACAATTTACCTTGATCTTCAAATTCAAAGTGTTTTCACCCCCTGGCTCTTAATGCATCATGTTTCCTTCTGGAGCATCAGTGAATGTTTGAACCTTTTTAGTTTCAAAGTTGTGGTTCAATAGTTTTAGTTTCAACAGTTGTGTTTGAGTCCCTCAATTGTCCTCAGTGTGAAAAGATGGATCTCAAAATCATACAGTCACTGCTGGAAAGGGCTCAAATATGCTGGAAAACTGAAGAGTCTGCAGTACCTGGAGGATTTTTTTGAAGAACAGTGCTCAGTTTAACTGTTCAGAACAAACAAGGGACTCATTAACAACCATCACAAAGTTGTAGATCATCCAGGTAACCACACACAATATTAAGAACCAAGGGTTCCCAAACTTTTGAAGGAGGTTATTTAATAATTATAGCTATTATTTTTTTTGTCTTGTGGACTATATGTAAACATCTTTTATGTAAAATATCTTACTCAGGACAGTACTAAATAACAAATAACATGCATTTTGTATGATCTCTCTTATTTTGTTCAAATTATTCACATTTTCACAGATTCTGCAAGGGGTTCCCAAACTTTCACATTCCACTGTATATATATATATATATATATATATATATATATATATATATATATATATATATATATATAATGACTCTCTTTCAGACCATTTAGTCCCTGGTCATATTGCATTGCAGGCACATTAGATGCAGGTTTTTGTGCACACTGTAGTGTCACAACTCTTCAGTGAATTCACCCCCCTTACCTTACTCTTCTCCTCCATACGCGCTGCCTGTCTGCAAGGAGGATGCCAGATGGAAGAACCTTTGAAAGAGAAAGCCAAAAATAACTTGCAGGTCCATGTTAAAAAAAAATACAGTGGCTCTAAGAAGTTATTTCCCATTTTTGCTATTATCTGGTATCATTATTAGTGGATTTATGAGGTCAGCTGCCTTCAAGTTCACACAGCACAATATTCACAGGTATAGTAGTGTAGATTTTTAAGTAGGGTCTAAATACTTTTTGGACCCACTGTATCTTTAAACTACCTCATTTCTTAATTCAACTACCATATTTCACATAAGCATGCTCATATATACCACCAAATCAGCTGGCATTCATAAACTAAGTAACACAATCATTCACCATTGGAATGAGTCAGCAGCCTTTCATTTTATTTTAGCCAGATTGAAAAAAGGCCTCAAACTGATTCTGCTTTCTAAAAGCACATTTGACTATAAATCTCCTTTGACAAACTGCAGTGCAGTGACTTTCTGTGGTAAATCACTGTACAGAGCTCAACGATATACTGAAGTACTGCAAAGTTTGAGGTGGGACACGACAATAAATAAAACCACATTTATCTTATGATGTCAAATTTGTATTTTCTTCTTTATAATTTAAGGCACATCAACTATGGAATGTATTCAGGTTTTGGATGTGACTGGTCTGAGCCGGTCTAGCTCCATATGCCTGTCTATTGCTGTTTAAAATACAAAACAAACAATCCATTCTTATTTTTGTCAGTACAGATGTGTTTTCTTAAGGATAAAAAGTACACCCACACACACCCACACACACACCTATATATATTTATATATATATTAGGGATGTGATGAGATTTTCCAGTGTTTACATAAGAGCTGCACGATTAATCCTTTAAAAGATTAAGATCTCGATTCAAACACGCACGCGATCTTATTCCTGAATGACAACGATTTAGCTCTGTCTATTACAACTGTTTCACATCGCAAGTGTCAGTGGAGCGTGAAAAGCACGTTTTGTCGCTGTCCATGTTAATGAAACAGAGGGTCGGCCATCATTACGCTTCCGATGTGAACGCTGTCATTCACTGATGTGGGTGGCGACGAAACACTGGCGCTTACGATGTGAAACAGGTGTTAAAGACATTGAAATCTGCATTCATACTGCTACTGATCCAGAAACAGCAACACAAACAGTATTTTCAACCACATTATAATCACCATTTCTGTGTTACAGACATTTAAATAACAGAAGTGCTGGGATAAAAGTTTATAGTTTGGGTATAAACACTCATTGTCTACAGTAGCGATCAAAACTAAAGTATCTTATCACTTGCATGTATTGTAACGCTTATCCTCTTCCGCCAGGAGGTGGCGACCACTGCCCGTTTAAAAAAAGTATGTCATTGAATCATTCATTCAGGAGATTTCAATAGTCAAACAAGTCTTTTTTTGAGACACTAACTCCTTCATTATTTTATTTTATTTATTTATTTATTTTTGTTTAAATGAATATTTTTTTAAAAGACTTAAGCAATGAATATTTTGTCAGAACCACTAGTAAATTACGTTATTTTGTTCAGTTTTCTAATTTTTTTCTCCAGAATCATGAGAGAATCATGGTCTCCAATTTATTAAAAACAACTGGGATTCTCAATTTATCCAGAATCGTGAAACTCTTGTTTAAATATTATTTATTACTGCATATAATTCATTAAAATTGAAGTTTAATTTCATAAAGTTTAAAATGCACCTTCATTTTTTTGCATTTTGTCTTTTTCAGTTGAATAAAAGACTACTTTCCCTATATATTTCATCATTGAGGATTTCTTTTTAAAAAGTTTAAAAATCTCATCTTGTCTCGTTCTCATAAACCCAGTCTCATGTCTAGTCTCGTCTCGTGGGATAAGTGTCTCGTCACACCCCTAATATATATATATATATATATATATAGAAATGACTTAAAAATAGACCTCAGCTTTGTCTGTGCATGACTGTCTGGTTTCAAGGTTAAAATCCAGAAAACTTTGCAGAGGAAAATGTTTCCTGCAGCATTCTGACACAAATCATCCAATGAAATTTATTTCCTCTAATTCCTCTAATTAGTTGATAATCACAGCCAACAAATCATTTTTTTTTTTAAATTGGATACTGTTATACTTTCCTGTTGAATATAATTTGTAAAACGTTGACACATTGTCACATTAAACAATATTTATTGTACTGAAGTATTTGTGCCAGCAAATGTCAGTATGTGAATCAAATCATGTGAATTTGATGATGTTTAAATTACCTTGCAGGTACATCTCCTCCCCCTCCCCAAACATCTGGTCACAGCGTGCACATCTGGCACATGTGGGATGATAGTGCTTTTCTCCAGCCTGCAGATTAACACAAAGCAGAGCATATATCAGTCATTAAACTTCACTGCAGAAATCTCTCAATGAATATATACTGTGTATATACTCATTTTAAGACTAAATTTGTCTTAATCCTGATGACAATGTACTTAATTGATTTATTCCCCAAATTATTCACGCAGTTCACATGCTAATGTGATAGCAGTAGGCAAAGGGACAGCATCTGCAGTAACCGTGTCTGAACAGTAGAGGGACCACAGACAGACGAGCTGGTGATGTAATGCTACCACAACTCAATTCTGATGGCCACTTCTATATTACTTTAAAACTTTTACCAGACCACTATGCACAAACGGCTTTCTGTATCACTTAAAGGAGAAGCTCACTTGCAGAATGAAAATTTTTCGAATAATTTACTGACCTCCATGTCATCCAAGATGTTCATGTCTTTTTTTCATCAGTCAAAAAGAAATGAAGGTTTTTGAGGAAAACATTCCAGGATTTTTCTCCATATAGTGGACTTAAATGGAAGCCAGCGGGTTGAAGGTCCAAACTGCAGTGTCAATGCAGCTTCAAAGGGCTCTACACAAATGCTTATCTTGCACTAGCTCAACCTTACTCATAACGTAATCACACGCGTGACATAGTTCCGACCCAGTGTTTACAAAATGAACGTACAAAGAAAGTCAGCTGCCCTTTACAAAAAAAGTAAAACAATGTCGGATGGTTGAGGGAGAAAATAAGTTTTTCACCCTACCCTACCTTTTTAACTGACGAGAACTAAGCACGTGTGACCTTTCCAATGTGATTACGTATTGCGTGAAGACGTGCATCCGCATCACAGAGCTAGATGAACAATTGTGGTTAAAAAGTATATAAATTACACTTTTTTTTTTACATTTTTTAAAATGATTGATCACTTCATTAGATAAGACCCTTATTCCTTGGCTGGGTTCATGTAGAGCCCTTTGAAGCTGCACTGATCTGCAATTTGGACCTTCAACCCGCTGATCCCCATTGAAGTCCATTATATGGATAAAATTCTTGGAATGTTTTCTTCAAAAAAATGTAATACTTTGTGACTGAAGACAGAAAGACATGAACATCTTTGATGACATGGGGGTGAAGAAAATAATCAGGAAATTTTCATTCTGTAAGTGAACTTCTCTCTTAAGTGGATTTGCCTCAGTAGGTTTATTGTGCTGTGCTGAAAAAATCTGAGCATACGTCATCAGCGCATTCACATATGCTATGCATACAGAGCAAGAATGGCAGGCAAGCATCAACAATGTGTACATTTTTCCTCACGCGTTCCCCATGTATGTGGACGAGCGTATCGACACGTGAGGCGTTTTATTAAACTCAGGAAAAATCCGCCGCCATCTTCTCGTCTCCCGTGCATTATTAGCTAGTGATGAGAGAAACAATGATATGTGGTTTTTAAAATATTTTATATTAATTTGCAGTAAGAAACTTCCCAAAGTCCCTTTAAGGCAAGTCATTTCACTCGGCGGCCATCTTTGAATGTGAAACTGATCTGAGATCAGGTAAAAACTATAGACGCTGGTTCAATGTTTTGCCACTGGGGGGCGATCTCAATGAACTCGCATGATTCACGAGTTTACAGAGATCGCCCCCCAGCAGTGAAACACTGGCAAAAAGACGTAACAAACCCTCCTTTGCTCAAATCACGTGACTTTCCCAATTTGATACGTGCTCCGATTTGAAACTTAAGATTTGTAAAAGTTTCAAAGCTTCATGAAGCAGTGTTTAAAAAGCATCCATCACTATTATTAACGCCACACAGTTTTCCTATTTGGGCTGTTGAACATTTCAACTCGGTGTTACAATGTATTGTAGTAATGCTATCTCTGGTCATCTGTGTGTGCTCATGCATTCGGGAGGCGTGGCTTTGGACGGCGAGAAGGTGGGACGTTCACTTTCAGTGCTATCAGGCTAAAGTTAGCATTTTCCAAAATCTCCTAATGCACCTTTAATTAATCCGGTTATTATTAATAGTAGTGTTTCTTGAGAGCTCTGTCAGGCTGTAATTTTGCGCTATTCCTTTAAATATTTGGCTGAAGTTTTTTCAAGGTTAGTTTGAGTTTATTCGGTAAATAGTTCAGTGTGTTCCGTCCACCCTGAGAGAGTACAGATTAATAAAATAAATTTCAACTTTGATATTTTCCTTAGATTCCTGTCATCCATTTTTCATCAAGCTTCATTAAGTCCTGAAGGACTCATCTGTGATCGGAAATTTTCAGCATGCTGTGTCACACTCCTTTTCGTTTTGAGGACAGCTGTTGATTTAATTTCTCATGTATCAAAACCTTCACTGGAAAATCTACTCAGCCCCCTCCTCCCTCTCCATTCTCTTTCAACACAGTCGTGCCACTCAAAATGTCGTGACATTTCAGGCTCCCAATCAATGTTTCAGAGTAAACAGGGCCTGAAAACCATCCTTTGCTTTTACTCTCTTTCAGTTACATACTGTACATCAACAACAAATGGAACAAACTGCGTAAAAATCTCCTCAAATACACAATGAAAACCTTTACCTTTAATGGCCTTAATGCTCAAATGATGTCTAGGCTTGTGAACTGGCATTACTTCTGAAAGGTGGGCTAATTATTCTTGCTAACATAAGGACACCTGTATCAACTAGCCTCCAGTTTGAGTAAAAAATGTTGCCGAGGGCAAAATAATATGCCAAGATGTTGTTTTGCATGACTTCATTGATTTTAAATCTGCTCAAAGCACTTGGCATGAAAATTGTGTAGTTAAAACTACCATCCTAAACCATGATGTCACACAGTGACTCGATCTAATTTTGGGTTACTGAGAGCAAGTGGCAGTGCCAACGGGGCAGTCACTGTAGCAACAGTGTCCCACTCCAGACACACACAGATACACTTATTTATAGAGCTTTAAAGTACACAAAGTTGTAGATCTTTATGTATATGTACATGCACACCTAACTTACAAGTATTTTTACAAGCAATATTTACTCATATGAGACCACCCAATGAGAAACTTGGCAGATGCATAGAACAACTACATAAGTTTTAATGAAAAATGAGGAAAAGTTTGCCACACATTTTATTCAGTAATGTGACATTTGAAACAGATTATTTGATAAGGAAATTGGTACTTGATAGTATCCACCAAGAATTAATTGCATTATAAAAAACGTCCAGAATTACAGTTTTGTGGCTTTATTTCTATGTATGTTCACTTTGAGACATCTAGGTTTTATGCACTCTTAAAAGTTGACCAAATTAATTTTCAGGTTAGTTAAAGGGATAGTTCACCCAAAAATGAAAATTGGATGTTTATCTGCTTACCCCCAGGGCATCCAAGATGTAGGTGACTTTGTTTCTTCAGTAGAACACAAACAAAGATTTTTAACTTTGCAGTCGGTCAGTCATATAATGGCAGTCAATGACATCCGGGGCTTTGAGAGTCAAAAAAACATACACAGATAAAACCAAATTAAACCTTGCGGCTTGTGATGATACATTGAGATGTAAAGACATGAAACAATCGGTCTGTGCAAGAAACTGAACAGTATTTATGTCATTTTTTACCTCTGATCCACCGCAATTTCCAACTGTCCTAAGCATGTTCACAACAGCCATCGTGTGACGCGTCAGTGCGCTCTGGCATGGTAGACGCATCCGCGGAAGCGATCTGTTGCACATATACGTCACTCATTGTTTATACAGTGAGATTGTGGGTACGACGGCTACTCAAAATGGTAACTACTTGTGCTTATCGTGATTGTTGCAACCGATTAAAAAATAAAAGATTACGTTTGCTTGCACAAACTCATCTGGGAGTGTTGACTTTTCACCAACTCCCAACTTTTGAGCCTGCTCGCCTATGCCAGAGCATGCGCCGGCTGTTGTGAATGTGTTCAGGACAGTTGGACATTGCGGTGGATCAGAGGTAAAAAATGATATAAATACTGTTCAGTTTCCTGCAAAGACCGATTGTTCCGTGTCTTCACACCTCAATGTATCGTCACGAGCCGCAAGGTTTAATTTGGGTTTGTCTGTGTATGTTTTTTTGACTCTCAAAGCCGTGGATGCCATTGACTGCCATTATACGACTGACAGACTGCAACGGTTTGAGTTAAAAATCTTCATTTGTGATCTACTGAAGAAACAATGTCACCTACATCTTGGATGCCCTGGGGGTAAGCAGATAAACATCCAATTTTCATTTTTAGGTGAACTATCCCTTTAAAAGGGAACTGAAAAATCAAAAAAAGGAAAGGAGGTGACTTGTGGCTAAGTACGGTGACCCATACTCGAAATTTGTGCTCTGCATTTCACCCATCCAAGTGCACACAAACAACAAACACGCACACACACCGTGAACACACACCCAGAGCAGTGGGCAGCCAATGCTGTGGCGCCCGGGGAGTAGTTGGGGGTTCAGTGCCTTGCTCAAGAGTCTCAATCCCTGCCGGACCTGAGATTCAAACCCGCGACCTTTGGGTTACAAGAGGTCATTGTACTAAAAAAAAATCCTGTAAGTCTCAGAACGCAAAACTTTCTTGTTAGTCTAAAAATAGCTTATACTGAAGCCAATCTGCCAAAATGACAGGCTGTGGAATGATGTAATAGTTGGCTAGACACCACCTCCACAGAAGATCAACGCCCGCTTTTACATCACTGCCTGTTTAGCCCCACACACCGATTTGCGCATGCAGTAGATAAATAACGAGAGAGGAAAACGCAGGTCTACACAGAAACCAAACAATAAAGGCCGAAACCAACAAGACGCTGTGCAGTGCCAAACTGTCTTTGCGCTGCCTTCCTTTTGATTCCAACATCAGGAAAGTGTGGATGAACTTTATTTTTAATGAAGATCCAGACCGCGTCAGTGAGAACTTGGTCTTCCAGAATAAAAATTTCCTAATAATTTAATCACCCCCATGTCATACAAGATATTCATGTTTTTCTTTCTTCAGTCAAAAGGAGGAAAACATTCCAGGATTTTTCTCCATATAGTGGACTTCTATGGTTCCCAAATTGCAGTTTCAATGCAGCTTTTAAAAGACTCTACACAATCCCAGTTGAGGAATAAGGGTCTTATCTAGCAAAACAATCGATCATTTTCTGATAAAAATACAAACTGATATACTTTCTAACCACAAATGCTCGTCTTGCACTAGCTTGATCCCACGCATTACATAATCACACACCAACCCAGTGTTTACAAAGTGAATGTGCAAAGAAAGTCAAACAACTGTTGGACAATTTAGAAGTTTTTCACCCTAACTTTTTGAACCAAAGTACACAGACAAAGAACTAACTGCACGTGACTTTTCCAAAGTGAATACATAATGTATGAAGAGCTAGTGCAAGACAGGCATTTGTGGTTAAAAGTATATAAATGTTTATTTCTTTATTTCTTTGTTTCGCTAGATAAGACCCTTATTCCTTGGCTGGGATTGTGAAGAGCCCTTTGAAGCTGCATTGAAACTGGTTTTTTTGGACCTTCATCCCGTTGGCTCCCATTGAAGTCCACTATATGGAGAAAAATCCTGGAATGTTTGCCTCGAAAACCTTCATTTCTTTGTGACTGAAGAAAGAAAGACATGAACATCTTGGATGACATAGGGGTGAGTAAATTAGCAGGACACTTTATTCTGAAAGTGAACTAATCATTTAACAATATAATTAAGCCATCCATGCATCTACTTCCATCTATTAACAAACTCATTCATTAAAGTACACCCAACAAATAGTAAAGATTCTTTCAAACCTCAAGTACTTTTCCAGTGATATATTTCTTGCAGGTTTCACACTGGATCCCGAACATGGCGTGGTAGTCTGCTTCACAGTACGGGATCCCGTCCCTGCAGAACATCAACACATATTACACAAGATGTATTTCTCTTGAACTCAACGATGGTGACAGATCTCTGTTTGCTCTCTGGCCTTGAGAATCCCCTGTTCTTTCATATTAGAGCACATCAATAACATTGAGTCATTCCAGAGGGTTCAGCAGGCTTGCAGATCACCATATCAAATTACTGCGATCAATAAAGCACACACAAGCACCCATCTACACATTCACACACAGAGAAAAGAGTAAGAGTGGGACTAACTTGCTGATATATTCTGCATTAAGCACTTTATTGCACACTTTGCACTTGAAGCAGCCAAGGTGCCAGTGCTTGTCCAGTGCCACCAGAGACTGCTCATTTTTAAACTCCTTTCCACAGCCACAGCAATCTGCAGAGAGAGCAAGACAAAAGTGTAGTGTATTGCTAATGAAATGGCAAGGAAAGCTGTCATTGCAGACGTTTAGGAAATGAATGAGTGAGTGTGTATGTATGTAAGAGAAAGAGGCTAACATAGAATGGAATAGATTGCAATGCAGAAACAGAGTACTCACTGTGCACAGCCTGTGGGGGTGCCGTGCTGTTGACTGGCACAGGCTGAGTGCATTTCTCACAAATGCACTCCTTCCCATTAAACGTCACCCGGCCCCCAGCTGGAAACGGCTGCCTGCCAGAAATACACACACACAGTCACCTCATCAGTCAAGTTATAAAGTCACTTTCACATGAGGATGAACTTGAAACTAGTTTCTCAAACCATTTTCTTTAGGCTCAGATGTTCTGTAGGGGCACTTTGAAAAACTCACAAAAGGGTGACAAAATTAAACAATTTAGCAAATTCACAGTTGGCAAATTATATTGTAAGGACTTCACTTGAAGTCATGAAGTTCACTTGAAGTTCACCTGAAGTCAAGACTTTTATTGCTTCATTAGTCTTTAAAATAAATCAAATAAGCATAAATAAAGAAAAATGCATTCTCAAAGGCATAGGTCGCCCAAAATTTCATTTACATGATCTAAAAAAAAAGTAAACTTTTTATTTAAAAAAGACATTTAGCTTAAATTTAAAAGCAATAAGGATGGATGATAAAAAAAAATTACACGAAAATTAGAAAGGCTGCCTTGTCATTCAAACTGCCACATTACAACCAATGTTGTTTGGCATCACTGGCGTTAGACCTGCTGTAACAGCTTTTTGCATGCAAAATGTGACCCTATGTGACCCTGGACCACAAAACCAGTCTTAAGTCGCTGGAGTATATTTGTAGCAATAGCCAAAAATACATTGTATGGGTCAAAATTATAGATTTTTCTTTTATGCCAAAAATCATTAGGATATTAGGTAAAGATCATGTTCCATGAAGATATTTTGGGAAATTCCTTCTGTAAATATATCAAAACATAATATTTAATTAGTAATATGCATTATTAGGAACTTAATTTGGACAACTTTAAAGGCGATTTTCTCAATATTTTGATTTTTTTTGCACCCTCAGATTCCATATATTCAAATAGTTGTATCTTGCATCTTAGAACAATCCAAATATTGTTCTATCCTAATAAACCATACATCAATGGAAAGCTTATTTATGCAGCTTTCAGATGATGTATAAATCTCAATTTCAAAAAATTGACCCTTATGACTGGTTTTGTTGTCCAGGGTCACATATAGTCTTAGTATTAGTAAATTAGGTTATTTGGTAGTTGTGCTGTTGTCTTCTATGCAGGGTCAGAAAGTGCTCGGATTTCATCAAAAATGTCTTAATTTGTGTTCTGAAGATGTTTGAATGACATGAGGTTGAGCAACTAATGACAGAATTGTCATTTTTGGGTGAACTATCCCTTTTACTTGTGCTACTACAATGAATACGCAAGGAATAACACCTCTTAGTTGAGTGAAGCAGGCTATCATAAGACAAGCTTGATGGCACATGTCCAATCGTCTCTTTGGCTGACAGTTCAGTACGAGAGCTGATGATATCACGGTATGTTGAACATCAGCTCTCATGCTCTCATCGCCCAATGGAAGAGTGAAAGTCCAGTCCAATTAACACACCACTGCCTGACACTGAATTTAAAAAAATAATGAGCTAGTCTATGCTTTCCAGACTCTCTGTGATAGATGCTGGTTGTCTGTTTTCCTTGGTATAACAATGAATACTCTGTTCCTGTGGTTGTTGGCCCAGTAAAAATGTCATCATTCAAAAGCAAAAGCTGTTCTGTAGAACTCTGTTCACACCTACTCGTCTGCCATTAAAGTTTTAATAATAGCAGTAACAATCATTTCTTACTGGCAAATGTAGAAACACTATGTGTTGGAATAGCCTGGATAGAGTCATCCAGAGTAACTACAAATTAGATATTTACGAGGTGATTTAAGATCCAGTCGCACCCAAGATACCAACTGGGTACACGGTGTCCACAGAAACATGGGCATTGCTATGGAAATGTAGGAGGGACTCGTTCCGAGCAACATGTCACATGCACATACACAACATCCATTCAGAGACTGAGGGACACCCTACACCACTCTGGAAATAAGTGTCCTGGGAGCAGAGCATACACTTAACATTCTTACTGAAAGCTGACGGGTCCCCTTTCCTTCCCCTCCCTGAGTAACAAGACTGCCTTCCCATAAAATTCACTCGCACACAGTCAGTGGCAGAACATTTCGAAACAAAACACCACAAATGCAGACTACACGAGCTAGCATGGATGCACGAATGGAAACACAATAAGTACATTTAGTTTGAATCCCAGTAAGATACAAATTGAATTTGTGCATCCAGGGCATATAGGAAGTGCTGAATTTGATAAAAATTGCATTTAAGACAGAGATTACGGTTCATGAAGTTTTAAATATGGATTTTTTTTTTTCACACATACGCATCGATTCGCTTCGGGAGGCCTTTATTAATCTTCCGGAGCTGTGTGGAGCACATTTTATGAAGATGGATGCACTTTATTGCACTTCAAAATCTCAACAGCCATTCACTGCCATTATAAAGCTTGGAAGAGCCAGGACATTATTTTAATGCAACTCAGAATATATTCGTCTGAAAAAAGAAAGTCATATACATGTAGAATGGCTTGAGGGTGAGTAAATCACTGTGTAATTTTCATTTTCGGGTGAACTCCCTTTAACATTGTAACTTACTATTATTAATAACACTGACATTGAATAAACTATGTAATTAAGATTTTGAAGTTTGGCTACTGCTGCTGTACCTTATCCATGTGAAAATGTTAAACTGAAAACGTAAAGCGAAAACTGTTAAAAGTACCAAACAGCATGTTTGCATGTTTATCTTACTTGCAGGCGGCACAGACGAAGCAGCGTGGATGGTATGTCTTGCCCAGGGCGGACACAACTTCCCCTTCAATGAACTCTTCACAACTGAAGCAGCGGGTGCCATAGAGTCGCTGATAATCCAGAGTGCAGATATACTCGCCTTGACGCACAAAAAAGCCTCCCTGAGCCAAGTCACATCCACAAACTGCAGGAAAAAACAGAGAGAGACAGTTAAAGCTACAGTGTGTTTATAATTAATGATAACATAACATTTCAAGAATGCAATGTGTCATTGAATGTGTGCAAGACCTGAAAAGTTCATCCAGGTGAGGTTATATGGAGCAGAAACATGTTGGTGCTTCAGTGTACTGCCATTAATAGTCAGTTGCTAGTTGAATTAAGTTTTTAAACTGGAATGTCCTCTAATAAACACATCTAATTTGGGCCATTCTACAGAATTGGTGCAAACTGCTGTCCCACAACCAAAAAACACATTTAAAAAGCATTCAAATCTTAGATGTTTACTAAAATCCTTCCATTATCTATTGAAACCTACAATAACATTTAAAATATTAGTAAGCTTAATATACATAAAATCATCATTTATTGGGTACTTTCAATTGGGAGTTGGCTGTCCTGAACCCTAACCCATAAATTTCAACTTATGAAAATGATCTTGAAAAAATGTTTGTATTTTTTTCCATAGTTGTTTTTAAAGGTATCTTTTTGATTCTTTTAAAAAGTGAAGTTCAAAAAAATATATAATATATTTATTTAATTTTTTTTTCTGTAAATTATGAAACTTTATGTAAAAAATGTGTCCCACATTTTCATGTCACTACCGGAACAGTGTATGTTTTAGTCCATTGGTTGATTTTAATTACACCCCTATATTTATGATCGGGAAATATTTATGTCCCTCTCTCTCATAGCTACAAGGTGTGAGTAGAAATTTTCCATCATTTTGAGGTAAAAGATTGAAAAATCTCTGTGCAACTTTATGGAACGTCACTACCAAACACCTTTTTTTTGCAATTAAGCACAGTTTTTTGGGAATTATTCCATAACATTTAGTTTTTGTATGTGTACCACTGTTTAGAACTGCACTAGCAAACCATTTACTGATTAACATCTTTGAGCTATGTTCAAAAGAAACAGTCACGATCAAAACATTGGGTGGAGTTTCATCATTGTAGTGACATCATTGATTTCTTTGGGTGTTTTTCTAGAAATTTGTCACTACTGAAACAGACACGACCGGTCATCATTGTTTCGTTAGTGACAAAAGGGAACACATAATCATAATATTTGGGGGATATAAACTAAATTTTAGCACAGTTATGCAAATGTTTAGTATTTTATGTTTTAGAAGTATTTTAGTAGGGTCCTAAGAAATCAATGTAATTTTTTCCCAAATTCCATTTTATTTTTTCCAAATTCAGTTTTTTTTTTCCAATTGGATTGCATTTTTTTTCTGTTTTAATTTTTTTGGTTAAAAGAAATTTTATTAATCAGAAAGCATGTCTAATTAATTAAAATTTAACATCAGATTATTAAAAGTTTAACATAAATTACATGTTTAGGGCCCTATGAAATGTTTTATTTTTGCCCACCTTATGTTTTATTGTTAACAAATTCTGTGCTCTAGCATGTCTAATTATTTGAATGCATAAAAGCAAGTTTCATTTATTCTTACAATAGCCTTGTGAAATGTTTATTTTTCTCAGAAATTCTGTGCTGTGTATTAGCATTTTTCTGGTTATAAAAAAAAGGCATAAAACATTAATATCAAAATAAATTAAACAAATTTTATTTTTTGGCAAATAAAGGGGATTTACTATTACAATTAAAACATTGAAGAAATATATGATTATTCTTTAAAAACAAGGTTTTAATAATTTTAGTAGTAGCAGGAGTAGTATTACGTACATTCTGCTGAAAAATAATAATGTATTCCTGCCACAATGTCTTCACGTTAAACCGAACTTTCATTTTGACGGGTTGCCGTGAACACCTTTAAATTTCTGTGTGTATATAATATGAAGATAGTTTTACTCAAATGAAATGGTACAATGTGGTCGCTATCAAAATATTACTGTCACTGCCAAAAATGTGCAGTCACTACCAAAACATGGGATGTTTTGTCAAAAAATAGTATACTGAATTATCAACTAAGATGTTATGATAGTTTTTGGTTCAGTGTATATTCAAACTAATTAATCCTTAAGTTTGAAATCAGTATGATCAACTTTTTGCCTTTTATAAAGAAAAACTGGATTCAAAATACATAAAATCTCATAGATTACTAGAAATATTATTAAAAATGTAATTGTTATTGATTTACCTCTAAAAAAATGTAATAAAATAGCATAAAAATATATATATTTACAATGTAGATGTAAGTAAAATCTCAACTGAAAAAATATAACTGTTCTAATCAAATTATTATTCCTGTGTTTCGGTAGTGACAAATTTGGGAAGAGGACAAATAGTCCAAAACTTTCTGAAAATACAATATGAGAATACACTAGAAATGTGTAAACAACCCCATGCCGAGGAAGAAGGATCTTATCTAGCGAAACAAATGGTTATTTTCATAAAAAAAATACAATTTAAATACTTTTTAATCTCAAACGCTCGTCTAGTCTTACTCTCCCTCTGTGTATTCTAACTCTGTGTATTCTTGCTAGGGTATGTCGCAAAACTCGTACCGTATTTTCTCCCTCAACTTCAAAAATCATTTCAAAATCATCCTACATCACTGCAGAAGTTCCAACCCAGTCTTCGCAAAGTGAACATGCAAAGAAGATCAAACACCCTTAACAAAAAAGGTAAAACAGCGATATAGAACGATTTTGAAGTTGAGGGAGAAAATATGGTTGGAGTTTTTTGACATACCCTAACTGTCTTGAGCCAGAGTTCACAGGCAAGAGTTCAGGGCAAGACAAGACGAGCGTTTGACATTAAAAAGTATATAAATTGTATTATTTTTATGAAAATAACCGATCGTTTCACTAGATAAGACCCTTCTTCCTCGGCTGGGATCGTTTACAACCATATTTGGGATCATTTGAAGCCACGTTGAAACTGCATTTTGGAAGTTCAAACTCGGGGCACCATACCAGTCCACTATATGGAGAAAAATGCAGAAATGTTTTCCTCAAAAAACATAATTTCTTTAAGACTAAAGAAAGAAAGACATGAACATCTTGGATGACAAGGGGGTGGGTACATTATTTGTAAATTGTTGTTCTGGCATTGGACTTCTCCTTTAATTGATTTATAATGTATTACACAGACTTCATGGATTCACAGCTCATAAGTCATCTGACTGTGATAAACATGACCAAATCATGCATTTGGGTGTGTGTCCATTTGTTTATGTGAGCAGAGTAACTGTTGTGTGTCTAATCAGCACACCATGACATCATCAAGGCGCATGGAGACTGGAAACCGGGCAGGTGCATGAGTGAAACAAAATGAAACACAACCTTTCTCGAATTTTCCCCTCACTAATTGACTCCCCCTATTTCTCCCCACTCTCTCTTTCCTTTTCT
Organism: Cirrhinus mrigala; assembly: GCA_036247105.1. Lineage (NCBI taxonomy): Eukaryota > Metazoa > Chordata > Actinopteri > Cypriniformes > Cyprinidae > Cirrhinus > Cirrhinus mrigala. The sequence goes on from CM070018.1 coordinate 17,104,624, forward strand.
CACAGTCCTTTTTCCACTAAAACAGGAACCACAGCAGGAACATAATACACACAGACGTGCTCCGATGACATCATTTTCAGGGCCGATCCATTTTCCACCTCCTCTGAGGTAAATGATAACTGTGGAATTTCCTTCTCTCCCATGGCTTTTCTTTCTTTCTGTCCAGAGCTGAGATATCTCATTCTGAATAATAGACGAAAAACAAGTGTTCCTCTTTCTTCAGTCCTTGTATGTGTCTGCTCACATCATTTTAACGGTAAAACACTCTAAAAAATGCTATGGTGAAAAATGAGATAACATTTAGCTTCCTTACTATATACAATAAAATCAACACTGTAATCTAACAGTAAATCTAATGGGACGTTTCATGTAATTTTACAATAATTCATGTAATTTTCAGTACAGAAGGAAACATTGTCAATTCAAAATCAAATCTAGACTATGCTATCCATATTAATTTTATTGCTCTATATTCTTACAATTAAAACATTTTTTACAATCCCAGTAATATATAGTATGCATCCGATTCTCTCCGTGCACAGGACAGAAATCCACCTGCCTCTGTAAGATGCCATTTTAAATGACCTCACTTGGCTGTTACATAATAAGCTTAACAGCTTTAGCATTCACAAAACAGGCCCTCTCTCTTGCTCTCTTTCACATACACCCAAATGCACACATATACTTACACGTGCACTAATTCCCGAGGTAGAACAACACAATGCATTCTAGTAATGTTCTGCTTGTAGTAAAAATCCAAACAATAACACAGGAATGTTGCTCAGGAAATGGCAGACATTTTTTTCCACAGCTGCTGAAGAGTGATAGGTTGGTGTCTCTGATATGGAGGGTTAGCTAGGTTATAGGCATATGCGGTGTGACAATGTGTGAATTCTCTTCCAAATAAATTAAAACTTCCTCTTAAAAACACAAACTGTCTTTAAGAGAACATGTAAGGTAAGAGGGCAGCACACATGCTGAGCAAGACTGAAAACAACACTGAACTTCTCATTGCATTAAGCAAAATGAATTCTGACCTTCTTTCTCAGAATTGCGTGATACAAACTTACATTTGCGAGAAATAAAGTCATGATTGCAAGATAAAAACTAGCAATTCTGACTTTTTTCTCACAAATGCAAGTTTCTATCTCGCAATTCTGCCTTTTTCTCGCCAATGCAAGTTTACATCTCACAATTCTGACTTTTCTCTCGCTATTCTAACTGTTTTTCTCATGCTGTGAGATATAAACTTGCAATTACGAGTTATAAAGTCCAATTTTGAGGGGGAAAAAACACTGTTATGTTCTCAGAATTGCAAGTTTATATCTCACAATTCAGAATTGCAAGATATAAACTCACAATTCTAAGAAAAGTCACAATTGCGAGACAAACTCACTTTTCTGAGAATAAAAACTCACAGTTCCAAGACATAAAGTCAGAATTGTGAGTTTATTTCTCAGACCTGCAAGTCTGTTTCGCAATTCTGACTTTATAACTCGCAATAGTGAGTTTATATCACAGAATTCTGACTTTATTTCTCAGAAATACAAGTTTTTAATCTCACAGTTCTGACTTTATAACTCACTTGTGAGTTTATATCTCACAATTCTGAGAAAAAAAGTCAAAATTGCGTTAAAATTGCTCACAATTGAGATAAAACCTTTTTTTATTCAGTTGCAGTAACAGGCTGTTGTTGTTGTTTGTTTGTTTGTTTGCTTTTTTGCCAGTGAAATTTCAACCTAATATGTAAAAACAGGTATAGCTATATGTTCATATACAAAGATATATTTATACTTTGTGAGAAAAACAGTAAGCGTAATATATAAGGACACCATGTTTTAAAATTAAAAAACTACAAATAATTCAATTAAGGTTAAAGTAATATAAGCCAAATATAGTACAATTATAAGAAAAAGAAGAATGATTAACTATTAAAATATTACAATATTTTCTTCATATTAAGATGACAGTGGTCATCTTTTTTACTCTCTTTTGTATAAGCCAGGGGTTGCCAACCTATGCCACAGAGGAATAATTACTGGCATGTGATCAATAGAGAAAACTTCATACCAGTGTACATTTTGAGTCATAGATATAAACTCACAATTGCGAGTTATATAGTCAGAATTGCGAGATATAAACTCACAATTGTGAGAACATATCAGTCTTTTTTCCCCCTCAAAATTGGACTTTATAACTCACAATTGCAAGTTTACAATTCACAATTCCGAAAAAAAAAAGAATTGCAAGAAAAAAGTCAGAATTGTGAGATACAAACTAGCAATTATGAGATACAAACTCGCAATTGCGAGAAAAAAAGTCAGAATTGCGAGTCAGAATTACAAATCAGGCTTGCGAGATTCCTAAAACAAAGATTTTTGTTCAGCTGAGTTACTAATAAGGCTGTCAATATGATTTACATGATTTATTACCAATTTTTAAAAAGGAGAAAGAAGTTATTTTATCAAATGTGCGCTAAATTATTGCATTAAACATTATTATCTTAATTCACTGACTTCGACAATACTTTTCAGTAGGGATGTAACAGTTCACAAAATTCACGGTTCGGTTCGATACGACACAGCAAAAAAAAAAGAAATGCCACAGAAATTTCCTTGATTTTTACACATTTATTATTTATTAATCATAACATCATAAATGATTTTTATGATTTTTACTTTGAACAATGCAGTGTGCTGAACAACCGTCGCATCTCAGATCAGCGGCAGGAGTCGAATTTCATTTATCACTTGAGGACGAGTAAGCTGAGAAAGACAAGAAGTTGCCAAAAGATTTAGTTTTGAAACGAAATAGATGCGCCTGCTTTAAAAAATATTTTACACTTTGGAAGGCCTTTTGACCTTTGCTGTTAATCTAAGATGATTTTGGAAACATTATTAACATTTGTTTATTTGCTTCCACCATGTTTGCTAATTTTTAGCGTTTTATGTTTAAACTTTGTGTAAGTTATTTGTTATTTTATATTAGGCCTATAGCATGGTGTTGTTACAGGTGACAAGTGTATTTGTATTAGTTTCATTAATAAATGAAACATTCTGTGTATAGTTTTTTTGCACTGTTTTGTTGTTAATTCAATCAATTTACGCCAAACTTCCGCTAATTTGAAAGTGAAAGTAAAATGCGCAAAGGCATTTACAAGCTATTTAAAAGTTAATAATAGCAAAGAAAAGAGGGAAAACTCTAAAGAACTACCTCACCGTCACAATCTTCACGTTGCCTGTTACGTCGTTTGGGCTGCCCTGCTGAGCACAGTGGCACTGAGAACATATATAATGATCAAACGCACACTTTCCAAATGTAATAGGAGTAGTCCAATGAATCGTTTGGTTTGTAATGCGGACCGAACTGAAAGCCTCGTACCGAACGGTTCAATATGACTACGTGTATCGTTACACCCCTACTTGTCAGTACAAAAATTTTATGACCCCCAAGCATTCCATTTTAGGCCTTTGGTGGTTCCCGGACCCCAGTTTGAAAACCCCTGCTCTAAGCACACTTTTGCCCATCAAGTACTGAAGAATGTAACCCAAACCCTGCAATGATAAGAAGTCCTCAACACTGGGCACCACAGGGTGTGTCTTTCACCCTGCTGGTATATTTAGCTCAGCTGCAGACAGAAAACAACACCTGAATAAGAGGAGCGAGGAATGCCTATAAGCAATGCTGCTCTCATGATCAAGCACATGCAGCAGTCCTTCCTCAACTGAAAGTGTGCAAGCATAATAATGTCGGCTATCATTTTGAAATCTAGAGGATGTTTTCATCCAAAACAACAAATACCAGAACAATTCCAGGAACAGCCCTCCCTGAGGTTAAGTGCTCCAGATGGACACCCCATCAGCACCTTGGGAATGAACACTTTGGGTGCTTACGCTCCCAAGAATGTCACACCTGCCATATGATGACTGAGGTTTGGGAAGGTTATAGATGCGGGAAGTCTGATTTTGTCTCACAAAAAAAAAAAAAAAAAAAAAAAAGCACAGCTAAGGAGGTTATACAAGCAGCACTAAAAAGAGGATGGGTTGGGCTAGGAGAAATGGAACATGGAAAAATTATGGTGGAGGAAGATAAGCAGACTATAGAATAGGGAAGAAGTGCAAACAAGAGAAACTGGGAGGGTGAAATGAGTAAGTGAACATGGAAATTTGAGCATCTTAATATTGGACTCGAAATTAAATCTCTGGAGCGACATTCTTGACATGTCTGACTCTCTGAAACCTAAACTTTGCAATGCAACTAGAGCAAGTAAACAAGATTATAAAAATGTGCTATGCTGTAGCTAGCGGGCAAAGGCAATTCCTTTATACAATCTTCACCTGTAAACCTAAGGGATACTTTTTGGAACAATCTAGGAAGCTATGGGTGAAAGGTCAATGAGAAACTGCAGGGTTAAATCTCTTTCCTCAAGGCCAAGGAATTGCGAAAGCTAGCACCAACGACACGTAATTGGCAGGACTCACATCAACAGAGGGAAGAGTTTTATTCCTGTAGAGTAATATAACCCCTCGACACACTGCCTAAGCCAACACTTGCTAGCTCTAGTGCTCCAACTGAATTCTCTGGCAAACTAAAATGGCGCTAGAGTGAATGCTTTCAGGGAGTTGACTGACTGGAGAGGGTCCGCTGTTCCTCTAGAAGAGAAGGGGATGCATTTTCACATCATGAGATTAAACTTTTAGCAACAATGAAACAAGAAAGGCTACTGATGTCACATCTGCCTTAGAATAAATTAGAACAAAAGTTGTATGTCATATTGAGTACTGTGTAGAGAAATTCCATGAGATCAAATAGATGGCAGTAGTTTTAACAAAGTGAAAACTCAGTTTATACATGCAGTTGCTTCCTTTGTACACTGTAGTGTAAATTTGCAATCAACCAAACTTAAAATCATCAATTTTTTAATCAACCATGGAACTGATGGAGCTGAATAGCTCCAGAGTGGTGCCAATAGAGATAACCACCAACAGGGGTAAAGCCGAAGACCACGGAGAGTTAGGAGACCACCTTAGCAAAGCTGGCAGAGATGCCAACAACAGAAGAACAGAAGCTCACTATGGCTGAGCCGGAAGAACACAAGGGGGCACCAGAAGAAGAGGAGAACTAGGCTGAGCAGGGGACCTCCAGGGTTGAACAGAAGACCTCTGGGAATCTGGAGGCCACAGCAGAGCAGATGACCAGCATGGAAGAGAAGGGCACCATGGCCACCATGAGTGAAGACCACCATAGACCAAACGAACCAAATTAACCCTGGGGCAGCCTCTATGGCTGTAACAGACCAGGCATAGATGGCCTTCTGTGGTCATAACAGAATGGGAAGGTAACACAGGGAGTTCAGTTATGGCATTCCAAGCCTTGACAGAGTGGGGTGGTAACCCAAGGAGTTCAGGGAAGGGGTCCACCTGGCAGTAAAAGGGCAGTCGGAGGAGACAGAGAAGGCCCTACTGGCCATGAGGGTAAACTCTGAGGAGTCAGGAATGGCCCTCCAGTCTGTGAAGGGGAACTCTGATCAGTCAGCGACAGTCCTTCTGGCCATGATAGGCAACTCTGAGAAGCCAGGGATGGTCTTCCTGGCCATGATAGGGAACTCTGAGAAATTAGGGACAGCTCTCCTGGAGAACTCTAAGGAGCCCTCTAGGAGAACCACAGCAGATGCTGGGGAAGTCACAAAGGATGTCACCACCTCTGAGGAAGTTGTGGAAGTGTGTGGCCCAGGCACATAAAATGGAAGTAGCTATTACTGGAAGCACTGATGACAGGGGAAGGACCTCTGGGACCACCAGATGGGGCCTCAGCGACAACCAGACTTGGGACCAGCAGGTTAGGAAGCACTGAAACTACTGGACATCTGACCACTGAGCCAGGGAGCCCTGAGACCACTTGACTCGAGGGAGCTGAGACCACCGGACTTTGGACCTCCGGGCTAGGGAGCACTGAGACCACTGGACCAGGGAGTGTTGTGACTCCAGACCAGGAAGAACTAAGCTGCCACTAAATTTGCCAGCATCAAAAAAGATAGAGCTAAGACCAGACTTGGGACCACAAGACTCGGGACCATAAGATTCTGGACCAAATCATAGCCCATGGTGTAGGGGGAAGAACTCATGAGTAATGCATGACCAAAGTACTGTTTCAAGGTTGACGTTGCATATACCTTCTGACAAGTATGATTTTATGGGCTCATTTTGGCTCATTAAGGTGCAGATGATTTATTAGAAAATAAGATAAAATACAAAGCAATACAAAATACGACGTAATTTAGAAAACATGCAAGTGTACTCTCATTAAAGGATTTGTTCACTCCAGAGTAATAATATACTCATCCCCATGTCATCCAAGATGTTCATGTCTTTCTTCATTCAACAGAAATTAAGGTTTATGAGGAAAACATTCCAGGATTTTTCTCCATATAGTGGGCTTCAATGGGGATCAATGGGTTGAAGTCTCAATGCAGCTTCAAAGGGCTCTACCTTCAATTCATTGATCTCCATTGAAGTGCACTATATGGAGAAAAATCCCGGAATGTTTTTCTCAAAAACCTTAATCTCTTTTTGACTGAATAAAGAAAGACATGAACATCTTGGACAACATGGGGGGTGAGTAAATTAGCAAGAAATTTCAATTGAGGAGTGAACTAATCATTTAAGGTCAATTTACTACCTACTGTCTGCTATTTGACTGTAGGCGGTACTTTTAAGGTTGCGACTACCTCATCATAAACACAGTATCACAATAGTGCATCCTGCAAATGATGCAGAAAACAACACTATTAGGTATCAAGACACCTTTGGCAACGAACCTCGCCTCAATGACCTGATGAACAGAAGAACTCCTGCATCATCACCTTCATTTGGCAGAGGATCACAAGCTCCAGCTGTGACAGTCACCTTGAAAGTCCTGAGCATTCACTGCACTACAGCACAGAGTGTTCTGTTCTACCTGATACTGAGTGTCTCTAATGACCTGCAATTACACACTAACTTAATCGATAATTAACATGAGAGCAAATTAGTGTGCACTGGTATAATAAAGGAAGCAATGGGCATGTAACGACATGTTCCACACTGTCAACACAGAGAAAATAGAATATGATAAGAAAACACATCTCTGAACAAGCACATACTGTAGATATTTCCAAACCGACACACATGAAAGCCCTGGGCTACTAGCCAGACAGAACTAGAGCATTCAATACTTACAAAGCAGCAAAAAAAAATATATATATATATATGCACACACATACATATATACAAAATGGATTAGGCAGACCACTCGTCCAACAGAGCAAAGCAAAATGTGTTTAGTTATGATTAATTATGGTTCATTATCCACTTTTAGCTATTATAACAATTAAGCACCAGTTGAACATCAAGATTTTTTAAACATCAATCCAAAACTAAAAGAAGAAAGGGAACAGTATTTGTTGTTGTATTGTTGCGTAATGTCATTTGCAATATGGCACCTTTTCCATATTGCAAATTACTATAAATATAGATGTATCGAATTAAACTTCATATTATCTTTTCATCTGAGGTCCAGTGAGTGTAAAGTGCATATAACAACTATACAAGTGGGTTGGTGGGATTAGTGTTATTGTGATACGTAGAATGTGCACTACAGATCAGCTGCAGGCCTTGAAAAGAGATTGCAAAACAGAAACAGAATACCCATACCATTTTTACCATATTGTCTGATGTGAAATGACATAACATGGATGGGCTTTAAATTACTGGAATGACCTATAATGCTAGACAACAATACTGTAATACCAGGATTTTAAAACCAAACAACATAAGTTTACACATCACCATGTTTTTAACTTAAACACACATTTAATTGTCTAAATCATTCTTATATTTTATATAAAGCTATAGTGTATATACAGCACAGTTGTACTCATAAGTGTACATACCCCTTGCAGAATATGCAAATATGTTAATAATTTTAACAAAATAAGAGAGATCATGAAACTTGCATGTTATTCTTTATTTAGTACTGACCGGAATAAGCTACTTCACGTAAGAGATGTTTATATATACTCCACAAGATGAAAAAAATAACTGAATTTATAAAAATGACCCCATTCAAAAGTCTACATACCCTTGAATCTTAATACTGTGTGTCATTTCCTGAATGATCCACGACTGTTTTTCTGTTTTGTGATAGTTGTTTATGAGTCCCTTGTTTGTCCTGAACAGTTAAATTGCTTGCTGTTCTTCAATTCTTTGGTTTTCCAGCATTTTTGTGTATTTGAACCCTTTCCAACATTGACTGTATGATTTTGAGATCCATCTTTTCACACTGAGGACAACTGAGGGACTCATATGCAACTATTACAGAAGGTTCAAACGCTCACCGATTCTTCAGAAGGAAAAACCATGCATTAAGGGAGGGTGAAAACTTTTGAACAGAATGGAGATGTGTACATTTTTCTTATTTTGCCTAAATATCATATTTTTCATTTAGTACTGTCCTTCAGAGGCTACAGACGATAGGTACATGGATCCCAGAAGACAAAATAAGTTAAATTTACCCTTCATCTTCAAATGCAAAAAGTTTTCACCCCCCCGCTCCTAATGCATAGATTTTCCTTCTGGAGCATCAGTGAGCATTTGATCTCAAATTCATACAATCAATGTTGGAAAGGGTTCAAATACACAAAAATGCTGGAAAACCAAAGAATTTGTGGGACCTGAAGGATTTTTCTGAAGAACAGCAAGCAGTTTAACTGTTCAGGACAAACAGGGGGCTCATGAACAACTATCACAAAACAGAAAAACAGTCTTGAATCATTCAGGAAACGACACACAGTTTTAAGATTCAAGAGTATGTAGACTTTTGAATGGGGTAATTTTTATAAATTCACAAATTTTTCTACTTGTGGAGTATATATAAACATCTGTTACGTGTAATAGCTTATTCAGGTCAGTACTAAATAAAAAAATAATATGCAACTTTTCTTTTGTTAAAATTATAAACATATTTCCATATTCTGCAAGGGGTATGTATACTTATGAGCACAACTGTATAAGTAGTATATACTCAACAAAATCCAGCATTAACTATCAACAAAATCTTTCTGTATTATTTCATTTATTTATTAATAATTTTTCCCCCAATTGAAGCATCCCCAAATGAGGTTTTGTCAGACTATTTTCTTTGGACAACTTTGACCCACAAACTATGGTACAACTCCCAAACACACATAAACACACAAACAGAGCACAGTATGTAATTAATTAAAAGTATGCTACTGTGCAAGCAGTTTTATTTATAGATGATCCAGCATCTGTAAATGAGCAGCAAAAAAAATCATAATGCAGTTGCATCCTGCCTATTTGCTAGAGATATTCAAATATATTTCAGTGAATTTCATCTGATCATATAATCCAGTGTGACAGATGAGATTACGGAATAATCTGTTCCCACCAAATCCAATGAAAATGTCAGAAAATAGGAGAAATCCATATGTGCAATTTCACAGCATGCACGATTACAATGCACCATTGTTGAGTTATTAGTGTTGAATTATGAATAGAAAGCCTCTGTGGCTAAATGTCCCTGATGAGCGCTACTAAAAGAGGAACTAAATAAAGTGTGCCATTTATTAATTCTGCTGAATCCTTCTGGATCTGAGGCGTTGTTATATAAGGTCGGTGGCTGTGGGAAACAGTCTGAAATAAGAAACTTGACATAGCCTTGAGCACACAAACAAATTGTGCTCTGTCCTTGAGTGGGAAACAATTTAATTCTGTGTGTCAAATCAAACTGGCATGATTTAATTTAACTGGGAAATATGTACTTGGAGGTTTTAATGAAAAACTACTGAAACAACACTGGAATTACAACTAATCAAATCAAAGATTCAAGATAAAACAGAAGCTGTATTATAGTCCATATTGTGACACAGCCCATATGTAAATATGAACTTTAAATGTTCTTACAATTTAGAAAATTACATTACAATCAATATATTTTTGAATTGCAAAGCCAGTATGTGAATGTCCATGCATACATGTATACACATAGGCCTACAGTATGCAAAGCATATCACTTGCCAAACTCACAATTATAAATATACGAGGCTCTTCATGTTTCACATGTTGAACTCTGGTGTCAGGATAGAGCAGTGGGAAGCAACACAGCCTGCCTTTGCAAAAAAATAAAAGGAATTTTTTTAGCTTCGGGAAATCACAGACTTTCTAAGAATTCGTATTAAATCATTTCAACATTTTCCCTAGATGAGGTATCAAGATTCAAGACTTTACTGTGGTGTGTGTGTGTGCATGTGGATAGTGTGTATCTGTGTGTTGATAAAAAAAAATAAAAATCGCTAGGGTGTTCAGGCAAACAAAAGGGCAGCTGCATTAGGGTGTTTTCAGTAGGGTGTAGGTCACACATTTTAGGAGAACTAAACACACACAGAACATGTATATCTTAGAAGATCTTTAAATGGTTGATATTTGATATGCATTTTATATGCAATATTGCAGTTAATCCAATCTACATAAAAACTATAAGCTAGGGGTATGTTTTTGTCCATAATGTTAAACAATAAAAATATGTTCCTTTCTAGTCAAGCCTGCATATATTTCTATGCATATATATGCGTATTTTGATTGAATAATATATTTGAGCTCACATGTTTGGAATGGGTGTTGGGCGTGCTCAGTCCAGCCTTTATGAAGCAATGAAATCCCCACTGTGCAGAATAGCATGTTGTCATGGTGTGCATGAAACAAATACAGGCAGTTTTATGATAAGTGAATTCCCCCATGTGTCTCTGTCCTTCTCCAGACCTCCATACGAAGGCTACAAAACATCTTAGAATGAAGCAATATCATCTGGTTTGTTTGATGTTTTTCATAACAAATGAGTTGAAGGAGGTGTGACAGCATACTGAGTGCTGGAAAGACACACACTCAAACACACTTCCTGTAAAAACAACACACGCCCACATAACCAGTGTTCCAAGAATGACTTCTATAAATGAAAATTATAAAACTGATGAGGCACTGGATTTGTAATTGTAAGTTGAAGAAATCATGTATGATAAAGAATGTAAGTGCAAACTTAACAATTAAAGGCTTAGCAGTTAAAGCAATTAATGTCTATAAATACTGACATTCCCTGCTGATCACATTTTTCGTCAAAACGCCTAATCTATAATATTTGTTAAAGGATTAATTCACTCCAAAATTAAAATTTCCTGATAATTTACTCACCACTATGTCATCCAAGATGTTCATGTCTTTCTTCAGTCAAAATGAAATTAAGGTTTTTTCTTCATATATTGGACTTCAATGGGGATCAGCAGGTTGAAGGTCCAAATTGCAGTTTCAGTGCACCTTCAAAAGGCTTTACACGATCCCAGCCGAGGAATAAAAGTCTTATCTACTGAAACGATTGGTCATTTTTTGTAAAAAAAATAAAAAAAAATAAAAAAACTACAAAATTTACATACTTTTTAACCACAAATGCTCGTCTTGCCCTAACTCAGCTTTGCACATTACTTTCCACAACTTTGCGCATTATGTAGTCACATTCAGGGCTGATCAGCATATTTGCATTTGCACTGAGGGGAGCTTCAAAGGTTTCTATGTGTTTTTGCAATGTTGAGTAATGTATCACAGACATATCTCATGAATACTTTCATAAAGTGTAGAGAAAGTGTAAATAAGAAATTCATTGTGCAGTGTAGAGAGCTTCGTTGATTATAATGGGACATTGTGAGATTGCGATGAACTGAGATGAGTGACAGCTTTTAATGATTTTTAAGGGAGCCTGTAAATTAGATATTTATTTAATACAACAGTTAAGTAAGAAGTTAATATTAAGTGACTTATATTGTCTGACTATAACACTATTGCCTTATTAAAATAATTAAAATAAAAATAGTCTAAAACAAGTCACAACTGAGCTGCTGCGCATCTCCGTTCAAACACAGCGGTGTTTCGTTTATGAATGAACATGCGTTTTGAAATAAATCTAGTGAGTCAATTTCCAATGATAAAGACAGCCAGTTGCTTTATTCCTGAATAAATCAGCTGTTCGAACGAATCAAATGAATGAATGATTCAGTAATTAAATCAGTGACTTGCCGCCACCTACTGGCAGATTTAGTTTCATTTTTAAAGTATCTTTTCAGTTATTTAAATCATTTAATATTTCTGTATTCAAAATTTAACATTAATCTCAACATGATTTTATGAATTTGATTGCACTCATGCCACCTCTGAGCCTCATTAAACATATGAAAATATACCTACAAGCCACTTTTGTGTTCTTCTATACCATCTCTGTAGTACGAATTAATTTTGTTAATACTGATTTCATTTGTTTGGTAACTTATTCTTATTGTACTTATTCTGTTGTTTTAATTAGAAATTTTAAAAAGTTAGAAAAATGACATTACAAAGGTAAAAAACAAAATTACCCTGTAAATCATTTTAATGAGTCAAATATCCCTTCATAATGGGAAGGCTGATTTTTGATCAGATTTTTTGATTATTGATTGGAAGGTGCTCTTAAAATTTTTACTGTGCTCCAAATTTTTTTTAAGTTAGGAGCACAAGTGCTTTTGTGGTTAAAAAGTATATATATTGATTTGATCGTTTCACTAGATAAGACCATTATTCCTCAGCTGGGATCATGTAGAGACCTTTGAAACTGCATTGAAACTGCAATTTGGACCCATTGATCCCCACTGAAGCCCACTATATGGAGAAAAATCCTGGAATGTTTTCCTTAAAAAAACTTAGGGGGAAAAAACTCGAAAACAATTGATAGTGACCGCCCTAATGGCAACTTTTGTTTTTGAGGGCAACATGGTGGAGTAGGCATTCTGTGCTTTTTTTAAAACCATTCCTGAGTTTAAATGCAAAAACGTGAATAGCTAGTAAGAACCAAGCGTAAATATCTGCGCATATTGAGTGACAAGATTGCTAAGAGGAAGATCACATGCAACAGCAATCATAACTCAAATTTACATCTATAACTATGAGGGCAAAAAAAAAAAAAATAAATAAATAAAATAAAAAAATTCATTAATCATAATCAAGGTAAAACATTCAAATAATTGAGATTTTGATTTTAAAGGAGAACTCCACTTCCAGAACAACAATTCACAAATAATTTACTCACCCCTTTGTCATCCAACTTGTTAATGTCTTTCTGTCTTCAGTCATGAAGAAATTATGGTTTTTGAGGAAAGCATTTTAGGATTTTTCTCCATATAATGGACTTCATTGGTGCCCCGATTTTGAACTTCCAAAATGTCATTTAAATGCAGCTTCAAAGGGCTCTAAACGATCCCAGCCGAGGAAGAAGGGTCTTGTCTAGTGAAACGATCGGCCATTTTTTTTGGAAAATAAAAATCTGTATACTTTTTAAGCACAAAAGCTTGTGTAGCACAGGCTCTGGGATGCACATTCACGATGCTACGTACTACTGAATCACGTCGAAAGGTCATGCGGAACGTAGGTGGAACTACAGACCCAGTGTTTACAAAGTGAACGCGCAGAGACTAAGAAAGTAAAGAAGAGAAGTAAGTCAAACGCAGTTTGTACAAACAAAAAGGTACAACGATGTCGGACGATTCTGAAGTTGTAGGAGAAAATACGATGGAGTTTTTCGCCTTTCTCTACCTTTTTGAGCCGGAGTACACAGACGATGAACTTAGACCTGATTCATAGTAGTGATGGGAAGTTCGGATCATTTTACCGACTCGGACCTTTGAGTCTCGTTCAGCAAAATGAACGAATCTTTTTTCGAGTCATTCCGTTCATTTTAGCAAAATATAATTAAAATGTTACGTGTTACTTCCCTAACACATCTACTGCTTACACAAACAATGATCACACTACAAACAAGACAAAACTATAATGCTATAAGAAACAGAAAAGATTAATTCAGTGTTAAGAGCCTGTGCTACACAAGCTTTTGTGCTTAAAAAGTATACAAATTTTTATTTAAAAAAAAAAAATGAGTGATCGTTTCACTAGATAAGACCCTTCTTCCTCAGCTAGGATCGTTTAGAGCCCTTTGAAGCTGCATTTAAACTACATTTTGGAAGTTCAAAAGCGGGGCAGCAAAGTCCATTATATGGAGAAAAATCCTGAAATGCTTTCCTCAAAAACCATAATTTCTTCATGACTGAAGACAGAAAGACATGAACATCTTGGATGACAAGGGGATGAGTAAATTATTTGTAAATTGTTGTTCTGGGAGTGGACTTCTCCTTTAAGCTATATCGTCCAGCCCTACCTCAGAGGTACATATTAGTACCTAAAAAGTACATATTAGTACCTAAATATAATTATCCTAAGAAAGCTGTTGTCTTTATTCTCAACCCTAGTTAAGACACATACAAAAACAGCATGACACATTGACTATTCAGAGAATACAAACTTTTTCTAAACACACACCCATTCAAAATAACAGTGAATTGCATATGACTGTCTATTCTGTTTTGCAAAACTAGCCTTAACAAGTTTGTATTAAATCCTTAATTATTCGTGTATAGCCTAAAACGTGACAGTTATTTAAAACAATAAGAGTTAATGGTGGGAGGTCATCAAAAAAATAATTGCAGCAACTGTAATTTGACTAATGGCGTGTAGTAACCGCACTGACTGATGCTCTGGGATAAGTATAAACGTGCTAAACTCTATTAAGCAGATCACATTGTCTCAACCCTGAGGTCACCTAGCAACCCCTGTCTGTATTCACAACATCATCAAGCTGAAAACAGCTGGTGCTGGGAGAATGCATGCATGCTTATGCATAAGCACACACGCAAACATACATACTGTATGCTGACAGACAAAACAGGAAACCAGTAACCCTTGTGTTCGGCTTAATTTTAGCTATTCTTGTTGAAATCAGATCGCAAACAGATGAAACGCTGTCACCCTAATAACTTCCTCTCTATTCAGTGGTTCAATATGCACCCCACCCTCCCTGTTGATGAAGAATGACTCAGGTTGTTAATGTAATAACAGTGCCATGCTGCACAACAAGATATCTTGATGTTTTCATCATTTGTTTTGCTTTCATGTTCTGGAAGATGTACATTCAAAGCGCCTTGCAAGTGTAAAAGCCATTTATACAATTGGCTGAAAACTGCCACACAATAATAGTATATATAAATGGAGTGGGTCATGACCGATGTGTTACCTTTACAGACAAAGCACTTGATGTGGAAGTGTTTGTTCTGCACCCGGAGCACCTCGCCTTTGCAGGGCTTGCCACAGTTTTGACACGGGATGGGGCCGCTCTGCCGCTGTCCCTTCTGCTGCTCCAGGGGACTGTGAACAGCCTGCTGGTGAAACGCTGTGGATACACAGTGAGAAGAAAGTTTGGTGAAAAGGAATATATATTCCCAAGAATCCTGAAGTTGTCTACCGTACATCATGTCCATTTTTTGACATCTGAGAATATCATCCAAGCCTGCATTTACTAACTAAAACTAATAAAAATAAAATAATAAAATAATAAAATAAAACATAAATACTAGAAAATATTAGGTGTAAAGCTTTAGAAAATGAAATAAAAATGAGAAATGTTGCCTTGGCAGATAACTGAAATAAAAAAGTTCAAGTACTAAAATAAAGCTAAATAAAATAAAAAATAAAAATGAAACATGTAAAATGTAAAAAAAAAACTGTACAGAAACAGTATAACAGTATATTAAAAAAAAAAAAAAAAAAAAAAAAAAACTAAAAAAAATAAATAAATAAAAAAATAATAATAAAAACTCAATAAAAAAGACATAAAAAAATATTAGGTGGAATTAAGGCTTTGAAAAAAATTAAATAAAATTATAAATGTTGACTTGGCATTATAACTGAAATAAATAAGTTAAAGTGCTAAAATTACTAAAAATAAAAATTAAATAAAAATTACAGCAAAATAGAACAAAAACTAATAAAAGTGCATAAAACATTTTAACTTTAATTGTATAAAAGTTACTAAAACCTAAACTAACATTAAAATTAAAACTAATATTACAAAAATAAATGCTAGCTTAAAAAATGTCATTAATACTATAACAGTATATTCTTTAAAATATTTTTTTTGTACAATTTCTTTCTTTTTTTACCAGTTTACAGTTTACTTAAAAAAAAACAATGGCCATAAAATTGAGGGTTTTTTTCCTCCACCAATCTTTAAATTCTGTGTAAAGCCAGTTTATTCGTAACTAAAATTAATAAAAATCAACTGAAATAAAACAAATATCAAGTGCAAAGCTTTGATTAAAAATAAATAAATAAATCATTAGAAATGTTGCCTTGGCAAATATCTGAAATAAGTTGAAGTGCTAAGATTACTACAAATAATTATGTAAAAATTAAAGCTAAACAGAAATATTAAAACACTGATAAAAGTCAAAAAGTGTATGAAAGTTACTAAAACCTAAACTAGTATTAAAATTAAAACTAATATTGCTAACTTAAAAATTGAATTAATACTACAACAGTAATATAATAGTGTATTCTTTAAAAAAAAATTATCAATTGTTTTCTTTTTTTATTTATTTAACAATAATGTAGCATGTAAATTTCATGAAAAATCGTGAATTTTTTGACAGTTTACTAACAAAAAAATATAATGAAATAAACAAAAAAATGAAGAAAGAAACATAATGGCCACAATTCAACTAAAAAAAGGGCATGGATTAATAAATCATGGGAATTAATTCTTGTTTTTTCCCACCTGCAGATCATGTGCGGGGACCCATCCTAAAATATTACATGACCTTATACCCTCTCACACCATTGTTCACGGATTATCACAGGAACAGTGAAGATGAGTTTGATAGACATGGATGACGTCAGGGCTCTTCTCTCCTTTGTAAATTTTTAAGCTGTCGTTTGCGCCTGTCTGGCACCTGATATTCACACCTACTCCATTACAAAGGTGTGTAAACTCAAACAAACACTATATAACACAGTCCAAGAAACAGCTAGAAAAAGACCTTCAACCTTTTAACAGGGCGTGTAGCAAAACTGGTTCTGTTGAACATCCCATTCCATTCTGTAGTGGGATTTTCACAACAGGTGTTCACTTTGTAAAGTCTAAATGGCTACAGAGAAATGTGTTTTTGCTTGTTCTCAGTGAGAACCTGTATTTGTCCTTCATTCGTTGAGAAGTTTCAGCTCACTTTCACAGACTTACTAAGCCTTTGAATGTAATTAGATAAAAGTGCTTTGGAAGGAAATTACAGTAATCACTGAATGCATGTTTGTGTGTGTCTTTGAGTGCATTTGTCATGTCACAGGAAAACACAACCCATCTGTCAAGTCATAATTGTGGTCACACAGTATGAGATACTTCTGTTAAGTCAATGTGAAGTTCTTTTTAGAACAAATTTTACTTTTTAGTGTGACATATTCTAGAGAAAAACATGTAGAGTAAGACTTTCAGCTACTGGGAGTTGGTTGGATCATGGAAAGTGGGCGCTACATACCGGAACAAAGCCAGAACAAATGAGAGTTTGCTAAAACAATGCCTAAAAACAATTTGGCTCTTGGTTAACATTATCCAATATCCTGCATGGGTAACCTCAGTGAAAACTAAAAGTTTGAATGAGGTGCAAGTTGTTACAATTTCATGAGTGAGATATTCCTCAAAATTCTCAAAATCATATAAAGTTCCCTGAATCAGAAATGTTAGTTTAACAATTAGCATTTGCCATTCAGATTGGCTGATAAGAGAAAACAGAAACCAGCGGGCTAATGCGTTGATCCCTTTTACCTGCACCCTTAATCCACCAACTGGCACAACATCTCATTTATACTTGACACAAATCCGCTCTGTGCACCTCCACTACATCAACTTGTTTTTATAGATCCTAAGAGAAACTCTTGTGCTGCTGAACCCCAGAAGCAACATGCTGGGAATGTTTAAAGACCCCTTTAAAGCACAAGCTATTTCCTGCTTTCACAGATCAGGTAGAGTTGTTAAACAACAGTGGATATGTATGATAAAAACGCAATGGAAAACTATTGGCAGCTCACTTTTTGCATGCTGACTGTGTTTGCTAATGCTTTATACCTGAATTAATCTTTTGAGGTTACAGTCAAATGACTGAAGACAGAAAGAATTTTCAAAAAGCTGTACAGTATGCTTCCAATAAAGAAAAACAAGCTTTAAGTCCTATAAAGACTCTTATAAAGAGGTCAACAAATGGCAGATATATTTCAGCTACTACCAAAAACGAAGACCCCCTATGTCATCCAAGATGTTCATGTCTTTCTTTCTTCGGTCGAAAAGAAATTAAGGTTGTTGAGGGAAACATTCCATGGTTTTTCTCCGTATAGTGGACGTCAATGGGAGCCAATGTGTAGAAGGTCCAAATTGTAGTTTCAATGCAGCTTCAAAGGGCTCTACACGATCCCAGCCGAGAAATAAGGGTCTTATCCAGCGAAATGATTGGTAATTTATTAAAAAAAACAAATAAACATATATTTTTAACCACAAATGTTGGAAAGGTCATGCATGACGTAGATGGAAATACCGACCCAGTGTTTACAAAGTGAATGTGCAAAGAAAGTTAAATGCCCTTTATAAAAAAAAGGCTAAACAACAATATTGGATGATTTTGAAGTTGGAGGAGATAATGAAATGGCGTTTTTCACCCTACCCTACCTTTTTCAGCTGGAGTATAAAAACAAAGAACTAACCATGCGTGACCTTTCCAACGTGGTTACGTAATGCGTGAATTCGTAGACGCACATCGCAGCGCTAGTGCAAGATGAGCATTTGTGGTTAAAAGTTTATACAGTACATTTTTATATATACATAGCGATCGTTTCGCTAGATAAAACCCTTATTCCTCAACTGGGATCATGTAGAGCCCTTTGAAGCTGCATTGAAACTGCATTTTGGACCTTCAACCCGTTGGGTACCATTCAAGGTCCACTATATGGAGAAAAATCCTTGAATGTTTTCCTCAAAAACCTTCATTTCTTTTCGACTGAAGAGAGAAAAACATGAACATCTTGGATGTCAAAAGGGTGAGTAAATTATCAGGAACTTTTAATTTAGGAGTGAACTCATCCTTTCAGTACAAGTACTGTTCAAATACTGAAAATGGGTAATATTCAACAATCTGGAAATAGAGCCTCATTGAGAACCCCATATCTCTGAGACTAAACAATGCAGGGCCTTGAAAATTAAGATTCCAAAAGAAAAGTTAATTTAGAACTACAATCTAAAATTACATTGCAATATCTTTAATACTTCTTGAGTTATAGGCACGCAAACTTTGGAAACAGAATATTTATGGCACTCAGACAGGTATGTTCATGCAGTTGTCTTGACAGAAGGAAACAAGATACATCTCTAGTTTCAACATTATATGTTCTTCAGGCATTTCTCTTTAAAAGAAAATAAGTCTCATAATTTTGCACATTGTCCCACATTTGGTTTTTGACCACTGAAAATGTGTACAATTTAACGATTTACCCTTGAAGCCATACTGAAATTCCAATATCTCTGGAACCGAACAATGTAGGGCCTTAAAAAATGAAGATGCCAAAAAGGAAAGTTTAAGACCCAATATCTAAAAGGACATTAAAATATCTTATAGCAAAAACTTTAAAAGTGCCGTTTCCCCATTTTTCAGTGGTCACCATTGGCACATAATGTAACATAGATTGCTGAAGTCAACAGATTTTACTAATACACTCTTAAAAATAAAAGTGCTTCAAGATGCCATAGAAGAACCTTTTTTGTCTAAATGGTTCTATAAAGAACCTTTAACATCTGAACACATTTTGTTTTACAAAAGGTTTTTCAGATTATAAAAAGCTAAGAAAGAGATGGTTCTTTAAAGAACCTTTGATTAAATGGTTCTTTGTTGAACCAAAAATAGTTATTCTATGGCATCGCTGTGAAGAACCTTTTAAAGCACCTTTATTTTTAAGAGTGTAGAACTACCAATCACTGTGTAAAAATAACATTATGATGCTGCTATCTTTCTAAAGTTATTTTTACCCCCCTTAATTTTGCTCTGAATTTCAGGTGAAAATTGCCATATTGACCTCCCTCTATAAAATAATGGATTACTCAGTAAATATTCATCCATGACATTTAATATTTTGGCTTTCATCACTATACGTCTATCTTTCTTCAGAAAAAATATTAGCAAAATCAGAAAATTGAGTTGGGGACCTCTGGTTGAGTTGACACGGAATGACCCTATATGTATATTTTTTTAGTCCAATTAACTGAATTTCATTTTATGTTCAAAATAAACACTGAAACCATTTGCGAAATACCTTCTGTGCAATAGAAAGATAGGGTGAACTATTACTTTCAATGTATGTCAAGTGTAAAAAGCCTATACTATATGGTGTATAAAGAGGATTGCGGTACCAGCACAAAACACTCATAAACTAGCAAACCACATCATAACAAGAGAGAAAACAATGATTGGCTCCTACAGGCCTAACCACATCTTCTCTGATAAGAACTCGATAAGTCAGGGCAGATCATCATCAAGTTCTCATGAAGTACACTACAAAAGCAATCCACAGTTTCCCCAAATCTCTGATTCCTTTCAACCTGAGCCAAAGATCTGCAGTTAAAGTAATAAAGGTATGAAGCCATGCTGCAGTAGTAAGATCCCTATCACTGCCGCACCCGCTCTGTTCATACACTCATCTGCATGCTTCAGATGTCCAGATATATCATCAAAACCTCTGTAAGCATGACCAACTAAAGGTCACCGTAAGGGAGAAGTGTATTCCACATGTCACTAAACACACACACACCTTACTTTTCACCGACTTGCTCGTTCATACAGACAGAGCCATCCATCTTTAAAGCAGGTCTCCATAAATAGAGCATCTAGTCAACCCGTGGGGATTCCATCATGCCCTGCTACATTCTCCTTGAGGTCCATGCGCATGGCTGACATGTCTGTGTATTTGAAAAGCTCAGATTTCCACCGCAGGATGCCTCTAACACTCAACTAGCTTATTTTGCAAATGCAATTGTGGGTTTTGGGCTGAGATTGAATAATGGAAAGTCTCTGAATGCTACAACATTCATTGTATTGCTCTTGAGCCACAGCATAATTCAATATTGCTGCATACTTCTATAGTTATGAGTTATATAAGAGCCCCATTCCTCAAATATCACACTGTGCATGTCGAAGCTGTTTGATGTTCCCTATAAGCAAAAAGGTGAGGTTTACATTTTCATCTCCTGCATTTACCATCTCCTCATTCACCTACACTGAAGTGTACAGGTTCATGAAACAGTAAGTCACGCCCTGACCTCAAAGTGATCTAACGGTCAGTCACATTTTGATTATTCATCTGTATTAAATGTCACTCAAAAGGTTATCAGCTGTGCAAGGTGAAACAGCCAATGAGAAGTATCCAGAGAGCAACACAGATAAATATGGAAATTAAGATTAAATATCTAGTTCAGTCAATGAATGTAACAAACATGTACACTGCAGTTGAAAAGTTTGGGATCAGTAAGATTTGTAATGTTTTTTAAAGAATTCTCTTATGCTCATCAAAGCTGCATTTACTTGATCAAAATACAGAAAAAAAACAGTAATATTGTGAAATATTATTACAGTTTAAAATAATCGTTTTCTATTTTATTATATTTTAAAATATAATTTATTCCGGTGATGCAAAGCTGAATTTTCATCAGCCTTTACTCCTGTCTTCACTGTCACATGATCCTTCAGAAATCATTCTAATATTCTGATTTATTACTTTTATAAATCAATGTTGGAAACAGTTGTGCTGATTAATATATATTATACAGAACCTGTGATTCTCTTTTCAGGATTCATTGATGAATAAAAAGTTAAAAAGAACAGTATTTATTTAAAATATAAATCTTTTCTAACAATGTGAGTCTTTGCTGTCACTTGTTTTAATCAATTTAACAAATCCTTGGTGGAAAAAAGGAAGAATAAAAATTTACTGACAAAAACTTTTAAATGACAGTTTATATTGTTACTAAATACTTCTATTTTAAATAAATGCTGTTATTTTTACCTTTTGTATTTATTAAAGAATACTGAAAAAAGTATTACAGGTTCCAACAAAATATTAAGCAGCACAACTGTTTTCAACATTGATTATAAATCAGCATATTAGAATGATTTCTAAAGAATCATGTGACACTGAAGACTGGAGTAATGATGCTGAAAATTCACAGGAATAAATTACATTTTAAAATACATTCACATAGAAAACAGTTATTTTATATTGAAATAATACTTCACAATATTACATTTTTAAATACATTTTTAATCAAATAAAGGCAGGCTTGAAGAGCATAAAAAACTTCTTTATAAAAAATCTTACTGATCCCAAACATTTGAATGGCAGTGTACATATTGTATTCACATCCAGCCATAAATAATCATAATAATTCAAGCATTCAATAACACCAACAAGCATTTATAATGGTATTCATTAATTAATTAGATAAATTAGGAGTGAGGGATCAATATGGATTAGGGATCAATCTGATTATTTTTTATTTTATGGCAGACACCTAATAAAAAAAATAATAAATTGTTATAGTACTTGGTAAATGACAGTATTTTTGTAAATGAAAGACTACAAAAATGAATTAATTTAAATTATACAAGCAAATTTACAAGCACATCACAATATTATAATGTGCAGTATGAAAAATGGATGTTCATTTTGAGATTTGCTAAAGATTACATTCAAGCAAAATAATGAAAAACAATCTTTAAGTGATTGTTAAATGAGCATGCATTATTTAACATAGTACCTAGTAGCATAGCTGACACAATACTGATATACTGTGCATCCCTAATAAATATATTGACCAAAACAACAAATGTTAGAAATGCAATTTTAATTTGAAAATGCAGAATTTGAAAATCCACAAACAAATGTGCAGCTACAGACTCCCTTTCTTTTAGTTCTAGAATTAAATGTCTAACAATTTTCAGAACACTGAGTAAAAACAAGCAGCTCACTGCACACCGGTGTGGAAAAATCCTTCAAAATTTTGCTGGTAAACTCACAGCAAATACTCCAAGAGATGCTTACATCTATAAGAAACTTAAAGCACTAATTTGTCCACAAGGCTTGCAGCTGTGTGTGAGGATGATCCTCGGACATGGCAGGATGATTAAAGGATTTTACAGCAAATTACACACTCGTGAGCATACAGTGCCCATTTTGAGGAAACCAGAGGTAACTCCATTTCAGCAGCTTTCTGCCTGGGAGGACGACAAAAGCAACCACAGTAATGGATTTCAAGCACTTAATCTAAGTCCCACTCATTGTGGAAGTGAAAAAACAAGAGAAACACGCAAAACTCAATGCCACAGATTATATTTGTGCACATATGTTCATTGATCAACCACTTTCGCACTCCCAAGGACACGTGAATCATGCACCATACATTTTGCAAAGCAAGAACCAAATTTGCAAAGACCACTACCTTTCATATTTAATTTCTCAATCTCAAATCTTGCATTAGAGAAGAGGCGGAGCACAGAAAGTGAGTTTGTTTACTGTCACCAAGATCAGCACTAAGGTATTTCTGCAGCTGCTGAGACTCTTCCAACAGTTATATCATGACTTGGATGCATTTGCTCTTGTGAAAGTGTGTGCTTTGCCCCAATACTGCCTGATTACTGATTAACTACTTGATTATGATTATCTAGTATTCTGCATTCAGAATGAGATTTCAAACAGCTGATAACAGAGATTCCAAGCAGCTGATAAAAATGTCACACTATTAGTTCAGAACTGTTTTCGCTCGTACACAGTGTTTGATTTATACATATTTCTCTCCTTATTCAGACAAGATGACTTTTTCACTGCACGAAACAAACTTTTTGGATAAAGGAGTCAATGGTTTAATGTTAAAAGACAGCTTAATAGCTCATTTGTTCATTACACAAACACAGTTTTTCAATCAATGTGGATTATTGTGATGTTTTTATTAACCGTTTGAACTCTCCATCTGACGGCACCCATTCACTGCAGAGGATCCACTGGTGAGCAACTGATGTAATGCTATCTACATCAAACACCGTCACCTCAAGACCAATGCACATTAAATTTTCAGTTTTTGCCTGCTAACAACATTCGAAAGCAATAATCTGCCTGCTTTCTTGTTTAGACATTTAGTGTCTATACATGACAATCAAAATAAAAAAAAAATTTTTTTTAGCCTTACAGTACTAGACATGCAAACCTCTAATAATAATAATTGTCATTTAAAAAAATAACTGTATGTCAGCATGTCAGTATCTGTCCCACATCCCCTACATGTTTTCACTGTCTTCTATCACACACACAAGCAAAAACATCTCTAGCCTGCTGTCCAAAGAGGCCAGATTGCATCTGAGCTCCTGGAGTGCAACAGCGGGTCCTTCTGCCAAAACCATGCATATTCTCTAGGTGGGCTGTTGTTATTGGTGTTATTTTAATAGACAGCCCTCATAATAATGGTTTGCAGAGCCTCAATCTAACAAAAATGCTGTTCGCATTTTTTACTATGTATAGCCTACTGTATACACACACATTGTATGATTGTATATTTGCTATGCATCATGAAATATCATCATGAGAAATGTCCGTTTTAAATCTCAAAATTTATTCACGATAAACAGGCTGAAAATCATAACACTGCAATATACTAACATGCTTCGACATTACTAAAATGAAATCAACATGTAGATGACAGGTCACCTTTGACAAAGCGGCAGAACCGCCACCTGAAATAATTAAATAACCAGGCAGACGCGCAACATTACCTTTTTCTTCAGGCATCGTCTCTTGTAATCACGCCTATTCTGTAAATAAGAGAATGGGACCGCTGTTTGTCACAAAATATATATCCGACAGTGTTTCAGTGGAGGAGCGCGGCGGTCTGGTACATGTTAATGCTGAGCTCCTCTGGCGGAGAAATGCGCTTCACACAGCGTGTGTCACAGCGATACTACAGGAATGAACGCAGGTCATATGATTCCCGCCTCAGTGCCTGACAGCGCGCACACTCGAGCTATTGCAGCAATCCATTATAAATAGAAGCTTCTCGATCAAAAACATGACACCCCTTCCCAAATATCTGAGGGCGTTTACCGTATTTTCTCTGTGTGAGGTACGCAGCTGGACTATCATTTAGCCCAGTTGGGAAAACAATATATGAATCAACCTGTTATCAACGTGTGAAGCATTCTGCATTTAAAGGTTTCGGCATCTCGTGCAATGTATAAACTTTGGTTATATCAGGTCTATACGACACTGGAATATAATGTAAAGGTATTTTAATGTACCTGTAATGGATAGCATATATTTTACATGACATAATTAGTCTTCTTTACCTTTGCCAAATGCTCATAATATACAAATAATTTAAGGATTATTTTAATTAAATACTATATATGTGTGTGTGCTTTTAAATCGATTAATCGCGTCCAAAATAAAAGTTTGTTTGCATAATATATTATATAATGTATATATAAATACACACAAAACATATATACAAATATATATTTACTAAATATGTATGCATTTCAAAATTGTATATATATATATATATATATATATATATATATATATATATACACACACAACTTGATGTTATTTTTATCATTTACACACACACACACACACACATATATATATATATATATATATATATATATATATATATATATATATATATATATAATGTATTGTAATAATTTAGATTTTTCATTTATTACATTTGTATTAAATTTATATTATTAAATTATTTTTTTATTTTGGACGCAATTAGGTAGATAGACGGACGGACAGACAAACAGAAAGACGATTAATAGATAGATGGACAGAAGATAGATGATACGTAGATAGATAGATAGATAGATAGATAAATAGATAGATAGATAGATCTTACTAGCCTATTATTATTATTATATATTTATTTTATTTCATCTTAAAGAGACATCCAAAAAGGTGTTTTTCCACTTTTTAATTAATTATTAAAAACTATGAAAAAACAAAAAATAAATATTAATTAGATTATTTAAAAATATGCCTCAAATTGATTAACTGAGATTAATCAGGTCCAAAATAAAAGTTTGTGTATATGCATGTGTATAATATACTGTGCATATTTATGTATATATATACACATATATAGTTAAAAAATATGTACGGATATATATATATAGAAATCAAATGTAATTTAAGAATTTAAATATTTATTCAATTTATATTACATTTAATTTATATTTTATTTTGGATGCAATTCATTGATTTGACAGCGCTAATAGATTATTTATTAATAGATTATTTATTATATTTCATCTTAAATAGACATCCAAAAGTGTTGTTCCGCTTTTCTATCACTTTAATTACTAATTATGAAGAAATAATTCTGAAAGATAAAAAAATATAAGAGATGGACACAGGGATGTAGCTAACAAAATGATGATTAAAACTTTTTTATTACTATGTAGGATGTTCCAAATAAACATGAAACTGGCAAATAAAACCAGAATGACCAACTGCATCCAGTGTGCAGCTTTTGCTATCCCATAATGCCACATTCTGCCCTATCTGACTCAGTCTGAACCCTTTATTTTGTGACTTTTATTACTACATACCATTGCACACGAGATCATGTCTTATATTGACTTGCATGTGTTTTCCTTGTCATTCTGAATCCATATTTCCTTGGATAAGGACTGCATTGTGATGGGTTGGATGCCAACAGTTGCAAGCTGAGATTTTATCATCAGTACTCCATTAGCAAGACCACACTTGAATGCAGTCGCTCTAATGAAAGTTCTGAAATACGAACAGGGTCATGGCAGGAATTTATGAACCGCAGAACTTTTCACACACGCAGTCTATTTAATTATTGCATTTATGAGGTAAGAGGGGCTCAAATCTTTTCCATTTCCGAAGAACCCTCACTCTTACTCCAGCTCCATCTCTGCACATGGTTCACTCTTTGATGTCTAATCGCGGAGCATGAGTCAATGTCATACTGCTATCTCACTCTCTCACATGTCCTCTATAAGTCCTGAATAATGATCAGGCTTGTGAACGGGCAGCTAGCACCTGTCAGGGGCTTTTCCAATAAAGGCAGGAGCCATTTCAATTTCCAGCACTTTCTCACATTAGTACAAACTTCACTGGGGCTGACTGCAAAATGTTTTTCTCCTCTCCATAGAGATGTACTTTAACAAAGTTAAAGATTCCATGTTAAATGGAAAAAAAAAACAACAAGCAATTAATTCTGGCTAATTTTTTTTTTAACACTGTGCTAAATTTGCTGCTGTAAGCATTTGGCTTCAGTTTCTGTCAGCACCATTAAAAATGATTGTTTAGACACTGCTGAAAATTTGTGTTGGCAATCCATGGAAAGAAAATAATGAAAGAGGCATTGTTCTAAAGTGAGAGATGGCATAACAGAAAAAAGGAGCGATAGAGCGAGCGAGCCAAGCTCGGCCTTCAGAAAAAACACATTACATAATTCCCTTTGTATGATTTGCAGAGATAGAGAACATGTGCCTGACTAATCTGTGCTCATTTTTCTGGCCGTCGAGATGATTTCTTTTAAAAGTTTGACACCCTGTGGGCGTTTTCTTCACTGTATGTAGTCACATCATTTAACACAATTTTGCTTGCAGATTTTATAAGATATCTTCAGGCTATTTATCATCTGGACATCAGGATCAATAGAGGCAGAGGTGTTGGCAAACACCAAAACCACTCAAGTTGTTTAGGATACCAAACCAAATCTACAAAATAAAGTGTTGAGGAATACAAACGAGTTACTCTTCTGGAAATATTCAGGAAAACAGAACCATATTAAAAGTATCTTCAGTAAAAATATAAAACAAAATATAAAATATGTAATATGTGTAATTAGTGAAAATATAGAAAAAATATGACATTAAAAAGTGTATAAATCACTCATCTTTCTAAAGAAACACTGTCCAACAGCGACACCAGCAGGTAAAGTTACTGCGGGAGTCCACATCTCTTTCGCCTCCCCTGAGCCCATTGAGTTTTAACAGACTCCCTAAAGCAATGCATTGAGTTTGGAGGGGGGTAACTGAGAACGAATGGGTGAAAGTCACGTGAGAGGAGGCAATGCTTCCATTGCTATATGATTGGATATGTCTCGTTGTGTTCAGCTGTGATTGGTTCATGTGATAAATCCCTTCCTTGTGTTTGTGCGCAGTCCCTGTTCGCGAATCTGTCTCAGTACCAAGATGTATGAATCACTGCAGTTTCCAGTTACTACAGAACACTAGAGGCAGTAAAACTCTGACAACTTTTCACACAAAGTATGATTTACAGGTACAGTTTTTTGATTAAAAGAGAAGTCCACTTCCAGAACAACAATTTACAGATAATGTACTCGCCCCCTTGTCGTCCAAGATGTTCATATCTGTTGTAAAGAAATTGTTTTTTGAAGAAAACATTTCAGTTTTTTTCTCCATATAATGAACTGATATGGTGCCCTGAGTTTGAACTGTTTAAATGCAGCTTCAAAGAATCCCAAATGCGGTTGTAGCCGCAGGAAGAAGCCGAGGAAGAAGGGTCTTATCTAGCGAAATGATCGTTTATTTTCATATTTTTCAAAAAAATACAATTTAAATACTTCTTAATCTCAAACGCTTGTCTTGTCTTGCTCTCCCTGAACTCTGTGTATTCTGGCTCAAGACAGGGTATGTCGAAAAACTCAGAACATACTTTTGAACGTTGTCGTCACATACACAGCACCATATACATGAGTTTTCTAATTCAGTAGGTTTGCCCATGCTAGCTCATGCAATACATCATTGCACTTTGAATGATGAAGAGCTCCGGTATGAACCTGTGAAACTACGGTTCGACAAAACAGCTCAAATCCGCATAAGTAAGTTAAAGGAGAAGTTCACTTCCAGAACGAAAATTTACATATTTACAAATTTACAGATTATCTTGTCATCCAAGATGTTCATGCCTTTCTTTCTTCAGTCAAGAAGAAATTATGTTTTTTGAAGAAAACATAATTTTCTCCATATAGTGTACTTCAATGATGCCCATGAGTTGTAATGACCAAAATGCAGCTTCAAAAGGGTTCTAAACGATCACAGAATAAGGATCTTATCTAGTGAAAATATCGGTCATTTTCTTAAAAAAAATAAATAAATAAATAAAAATGTATATACTTTTAAAATCTCAAATACTCGTCTTGTCTAGCTCTATGAAGCGCATGCGTACTTCGTGTAATCTGGGTCAATACAGTTAGGTTATGTTGAAAAACTCCCATCTCATTTTCTCCTCCAACTTCAAAATCGTCCTACATCGCTGTTTTACCTTCTTTGCATTTTCACTTTGTAAACACCGGGTGGGTACTTCGTATATGCGTATATAGAGGGCTGTATTTTCACTTGTTTCAACTGAATATTGTGACAAAGTACAGCCTGCCCTGAACCTCATCAGGATCCAAAAAACCAAAAAAAAAACATCATACACACTCACACAGACACATACTGTACACAAACACTGCCAGTGTCAAAAAAGCTCAAATTCACTCGCTACACTTTGAGCTACATTTAAAAGTCCTTCAATACTTTTACTTCAACTTCATCGTACATCCTCTTTCCCTGAGCTAATGGAGAGAGTAATAGGGACCACAGAAGGAGAGAGATAACAGAGTGAGAGAGTGAGAAACAAGGATGGGGATGTACTCTGCTCGCTCCAAATCAGACACCCTTAAGGTTCAAGTTATGAATAATTTACAGGTCCTTTACTCTCTCCACGTAACCTGAGACTCCTCTAAAGCACAGCAGCGCTGCTCAGGTGTCAAATCTCAGCAGCACATGCAGCAGAGTGTGAGAACTACAGTATGTTAGATTATGGAAATCCATGCAAAACCATGAGGACAACTGTAACTAAACCCATTAAAAGATTTTTCGAAGTTGTAAATAAGCTAAAGATTACTGGAATATGCTTTACAAGAAAATACGGTTTCAGTCTTTCTACTTCAGAAACTCATCTTTAATTCAGTGTGTATATATATATATGATTTGTGATGTTACTATGGTTTCAGGAGTATTTCATTTCTCCAAAAAGGAGAAAATTTAGTTTTCTTATACATTTGCACAACTAATGATAGACAGGTGTCCTGGTGTTCTGAAACCTGTCTGGAAACCATCATTATTTTACCAAAAATGTACAACGTTATTCAAAAAATATTGTATTATGAACATATTACTGTAGTTTGAGCTCCAGTTTCATAAAGATTTCACAAGATTTTCACTTAAATTTTTAACCAAAACATTCCAAAAAAGCCAATCTTTCTGTTCTGTGTGCAGATTTATAGCTAATAAGCTGAGAACACTGACCGCCGGTAAATTCAGACCTGACCTATCAGTTTAGCACAAGGACACTACATTCTTGATTTGTCCCCATAACCTCAGCACTCTTCTGGTTACCATGGCAGGATGAGAGGGGTGATGGGTAAAGAATCATCACACTCTGCTGTAACATTCCACTCCAAGCCAAAGACACAACAACAACATACACACACACACCAGGCTTGGGAATTACCAAGGGTTTTGGACAAAAATGACACCAAAATTAACAAATATTCCCCACAAATTTAAGTTAACAAAAAACTCCCCACACAATTAAGCTAAATATAACAATGATAACATTTAAAGCGACTTACGTTAATCATTTTTTATATATTTCTTTCCCAGTTAACAAAAGTTTTGTTTTTCACACAACTAAGAAAACCAATGTGAAGTATTATTTATTTATAATGCGAAAAAATGTATTGACATTGATAAAATTTTATTGGTAACAGTATATGGGTCATTCTATGGAAATGTCAATTTTCCTGTCCCTAGCCTTTACAGAAATATTACACTTAAAAAACACTTTAGGGTTACAAATTTTTTGTATTTTAAATTGAAACAATACGGTTTTTGAACAACTACACATTCTTGAGGCATTAGTGTGGCAATATTTGTTTTTAAATGAAATATATAGAATTCTAAGTACCACAAAACCGCTCGTCCCCACAGCCATGTACAGAGGGAAAGTGCTTTATTTTGAAGGCACAAATGGGTTTTTCTACAATTTAAAATACAATAATGTATTCATAACTATCAAATATGTGATGTAAATGGCATAAAAAAAAACTAAATGCTGAAAAAATATGATAAAAAATATAATAAAAGTAGTGGTCCCCTGGAGTTGTGTCACTGGTGTTACTGTTTTATAAAAATAGTTTATTTTGAAATAAAGAAATCACACTAATGACTTGACTTCCTTCTTCCTATTTCCTAAAGATCTATGAAAAATGCCCATGTTTAGTGCACTGTCTCTTTTCAGTTATCAGAAATTGTCTCATTTATCTCATGATTTCATATGAAGCTTTTAGTTGAAGTCACTGGTGTGACCTACTTTATTGTTAGGTAAAAAAAAAACTAGAATACAAATGGATTAAACTACTTAATTTAGTGAGTATACCATGATTGACAACATCTGGTTTGATACCTTGCAGCAGCCATTTTGTAAAATGCATTTTTCATGAAAATTGTCACTGGTGTCACCTTCCTTGTGGGTAACAACAGTGAAGATTAGTATATCAGGTCTTATGTATGTCACTGGTGTTACTGTGTTTTTTCCCCCTATCCCATTAAATAAATAAAGCATAATCTTCTTATTTCTTGCATTTTCATTATTTTTCTGTAACTCTGACATGTGCTGGAAAACAAAAACAAACAAACAAAAAAACAGAAATAATATTTCATAAAAACTTTTAATATTGCCAAAGAAGGTAACACCAGTGACAAAAAGGTAGTCTTTAAATAATTGCACAAAAAAAAAAACAAAAAAAACATTGTTTTATACATATTTTGAACTATGCAGTGCCATTATTTCGATGATGTAAAATGGTTGCACTCTGTGAACTACTGGCGCTACTTGTTGCTATTTTTACCGCAACACAACTCTGAACACACATCTCGGAAAACAAAATACTAGAGCTGGGGTACTCGTACTCGACTCGGACTTGTCACGGACTCGGATGCAATTTTACTCGGACTTGACTCGGACTCGAGCATTTCGGACTCGAAAATATTCCGAGTCCAAGGACAGTTGATGGAAATGTCACTGACTCGATGCATTATCACGAAAGTGATATTCAGTATTTGGATGTCTGTCCAGAAGGCTACTTGAAAGCCGACGATGTGCGCACACACTCAAAGCGCACTCACAGAACGCGCCTCTCAGTCAGTGTGCGAATGCCGAGTTCTCTTTCGCTTAAGTTCCATTAAAGTTCCTTTATTGATACACACATGCGCGTCTTGGAGACTATTCATATAAATGCAATTGGTTTTGTCTTAAGTAAACCTGAACAGTTGGGAGAAATACTGATGCGTCAAAATATTTGATCTGTGCGTCAAATCTTAAAGCCACAGCTATTTATAAATATTTCACATTTGTATTTTTGATTTAATATATTTATTTATTCTTGCTTGTAAGTAACACTTAGAATGTTTACTTGCCTTTAGTAACCAAATGCTTTACTTATATTAGTTTAGTAGTTTTTGCTGTATTGAAATTATTATTATTTTTTTTAAACATGGTGGCAGTTTCTAGCTTCAAAGAAAAATAATTTTTCTAACATCTTTGCGGCAATGGTTTTTATGGGTCCAAAACCACCTTGGGTGTGCATGATTTTCTATATTCAATGGCCTGTCATCAATTAATCCTTACATAATGTAATTTATTGTAATTAATGTAACGATAAATGCATTCAAAATAAAACAGATGTGAGTTGGCTGTGACTTATGGAAAGTATATGTAGTGCTTTTATAGCCTACGCAGTGTGTGCTGCTGTAAAGACTAGGTTTATCCCTCACAACCTCACTTTCATCCAAGACAAAAATTCAGAACGCCCTCTCACAGACAGGCACATTCAGAATTAAGAGGTGCATCTTCTGCTCTTAAGGTCCCATTCACCAAGATACCTACTCATTTACTCCCACCCTTGAATTTATACATTTACTATATTGATGAATAAAGTCAAGTCCCACCCTATAATGTTTCACATTCTAAAACCTGTTTCACTCTGAAATATGTCACAATACATAAGTCACCCATTACTTCTATTACATGACTAAGTTTGCTAAGCAGAGCAGGACACTAATTATGAGATGGTGTGATAACAAAAATCAAAACGGCAAGATCCAAGAGGTTTTTTTTTCTTGAATTTCAATTGACATTGTGTTTTTCCAGTTGTAAAGGTTAAAAACAGGGGTGCCCAAACTCGGTCCTGGTCCTTGGTTTAGCTCCAACTTGCCTCAACACACCTCCCAGGGGGTTTCTAGTATGCCTAGTAAGAGCTAGATTAGCTGGTTCAGTTGTGTCTAATCAGCCCTCCAGGACCGAGTCTGGGCACCCCTGGGTTAAAACAATGTTAAGGTACTGACAAACAGTAGTGTTTCCTTGGACTCGGACTCGGCCTCGTCTCCGACTCGATTGGTTAAAGACTCGGACTCGACTTAGGTGGACTCGAACCCAACACTACAAAATACTGATACAATGCCACATTGTGCGGCTTTTGGTTGTAATTTTCAGTTCGAAGGGCAACACGAGAAGCAATGCAAGTCTTCACTGCTTTCCTAGCGATAAGAAAAGGAGAAAAGAAAGGTAAGATGCCTATGGATAAATAAAACTTCCTAAAGACCTGTTTTTTCATTCTCTCCACTTTAGTCCTGATGCCTTTGAGGCTATTAGTAGGCCACAGCTACTGAAGGAGTTTCTCAGCACAGACTTCAGTCGATATCCGGGACGTTTAGACTCTTTATGGGAGAGGAAAAAAAAAAAAAATCAATGGTACAGCATTTGGTTTAAGCCTACACTTATATCCATTGCCACCTGTAAGCTTTTTTCACTAGCTGTGGTCATCGTATTATTATTTTTATTTTTCCAAATTGTGTTGCGGTAAAAAAAATAGTAACAGGTAGCGCCAGTAGCTCACTAAGTGCAAACATTTCATGCCATTAAAATAATGTTGCCCCCATAGTTCAAAACATGTATAAAATGATGTGGATTTTTTAATTAATGTAAATTTTTTAATGGGTTTTCTACAACATATTTTAGTAAAAGACATCATTTATGTTAAATTAAGCCGTACAATTCTTAATACCTGGGGTTCCCTTTAAATATTTGACACAACAGACAACACAGACACATTTAATAAGATAATCCTAAAAATTAACCTTACAAATGTTAAAGTCATTGAAAACCCAGGCTCATTTCTGTGCCTAACACACACACACACAAACTGAAACATCATTTTTAATCTGCAAATAAGAACCACAGAGCCAATTCAAGGACAAAGCAGTTCAACACAATGTTTTTTTGCTGAACCAAAGGGGCTGTCAATAAAAAACCTTTATTTTTAAGATCTGATGCTTCTGGCTTGACTTTTGGGATTGCAGGCATGCTTGATCAGACAAAAATGACAGTCTGAAGATATATTTAGACACATTTAAATGTGAAAATGAAGGAAAATGCATGCATACATCCAAATTGCTTGTGGGCTGACATTGTTTCAGTATCTCATGAACAAGCTGGGAAGAAAATTTGATCAAACCAGATGAGCCTCCATCTGGGGTGACATGCAAACTGTTCATGAACACTCATACTTTATTCAGCAGTGCTACATTCCAATAAAATAATGAAAATGTTCAAAGGAAAATGCATCATATGAGTTTTATTACTGTTGTGTGAAAGCTATGGTACAAACATAAAAACATGTGACAAAGCAAAAAGCTATTTTGAGCGGTTGAAGAAAGGTATCAAGGCAGAATATGCACACAAACACACTGTCACAAGTAAGGCAGCAGGTCATCTCTGGATGGCTTGCCTTTAGGGTATGATGGGTAAACAGAAGCCCATTTTGCATGAAAGTGCAAATAACTGGTCATATTAACAAATGACTTTTGCCTTTGAGTAAAAACTCAAAGCTCAAAGCAAACATCAATATCAAATATCAAGTCATTAACACATAAGTGACTGCAATCACAAGCTTAATGTGGGACTGTAGAAAGGGTTTGTCTAAAAAAAAAAAAAAATGTTAACATACTATCTTCCAATAACTCCTAAATAGATGGATGTTTGTGCAAATAGCTCATGTATTATATCAGAACGCATTACGAAATTAATAATAATGCATTTAAAATGTGTATTATTCATTATGCACATGGCAGTTGTAGAATGTGGTGCAAAATATCAGAAAAATCAACTTAATTCAAAGGAAAAAAAATCAAGTTTCAATCCCCATTGACAGATTTGTTCTAGTTTAAAGTATAAACAT
The DNA here is from genome assembly GCA_036247105.1 of Cirrhinus mrigala. Lineage (NCBI taxonomy): Eukaryota > Metazoa > Chordata > Actinopteri > Cypriniformes > Cyprinidae > Cirrhinus > Cirrhinus mrigala. The sequence continues at coordinate 17,140,003 of CM070018.1, forward strand.
GCAATTTTCACCAAATCACAACTTTCAAAACTGTTTTATGGAGCTTTGATCTACTGAATGTCTTTTTTCATAAAGAAGTTTCATCACCTAAACAACCAAAATATTAAACAACAGTACAATCTATTGAACGTCTATCATATCAGCTTTGATTTCACTCCTGTCAAGAGTTAAATATCCTGACTAAGCTCTGAAATCCACTGATACTGTTCTTGAAATGTCCCTCCAAACACACCTGCTGATGATGAAATGGCATTCTCCCAGCATGCATCCAACCAAGGCTCAATTAACAAAATCAGCAGGGTTCACGCAGAAGGCAAGGGTGTATATTTCAAACACTTTTTCATACATATATCCAATTTGTGTCTCCTTTCTGATTTCTGTAGGTCAGAACAACACCTTAAATAGCTGAAAACAGCTTCCACATTATTCTTTCATATTACGTGAAAAATTAGCCTTTTTATTTTGTCCCTACCGACTAGCTAGTGTTTGATGAACAAGCTGGAGGCCATTCCTCTCACAGTCAGTACCAATAAAACCAGGACAAGGAAAATGTCACAGGCCCACTCTAGATTTCAGGGCTAATTGCTAGTGCCTGTTTCTCAGGGACCTACTGTAGCAGGACTGATATCACCAGCTATTTCTCTATTTGGTTCCAACAGCTGTAAAAATTTTACATCCAGTCATCCAGCTCAGTTTCTGCAACGAGCCAAAAGCCACAATCTTGTTAACTGTAACCAAATACCTTTTAAAAGGAAATAAAAGTCTTCATTTGCATACCCTAATACAGCCATTCTTATCTGGTGGGTCGCAACGAACCATTCAATCATGTGTGGTCAAAACATCAACATAAAGTTGTTGATGTCAAAGGGCACGCATCCAATCGAACACTGCATTTTGCCATTCTGTCATTAATTATTCACCCTCATGTCACCCCAAACCTGTAAGATCTTCGTTCATCTTTGGAAGACAAATTAAGATATTTTTTATGAAATCTGAGAGCTTTCTGACCCTGCATAGACAGCAACACAACTAACATGTTCAAGGACCAGAAAGGTAGCAAGGACATTGATAAAATTTCCCATGTGACATCAGTGGTTCACCAGCAGTGATGGGAATAACGGCGTTAGAAATAAACGGCGTTACTAACGGAGTTATTTTTTTCAGTAACGAGTAATCAAACGAATTGCTGTTCCCCCCGTTATAACGCCGTTACCGAAGATGAAATGCGGCGTTACTATTATTTATTATAACTTATTTATTTTTTCAGTTCATATGGATGCGTAGCGTACCTGTATATGATGAGCCGTAGACTCTAGTGTGAAGGTAAACAACTAGCCGTCGCTTTCTCTTAGAATCAGAATCATGAGGATTTTGTTGTGGTTTGTTGTGAAAGAAAGATACAGAGCGAGAGAGTTTTTTTATATCATGCAGAAGTGACGCGCTATATGTAAACGATATTCTTTGTTGTATTTTCCTGTCAAAATAACGGAGGTCCTTTGGAATTCTTCAGCTTCTAAGAACTGCCGGTTTCTCCAGTAGTAGGCGGAACTAATGCGCAAACGGTAATCTCATTGGCTGACGCTCACCAATGATCGTCCCTATTTTGATTTCAGCAAATCAGTTCGAGTGAACGCAGACAACGTAATTAATATTCATGAGCCCAGCAGATCATTAATCTTTAGCGCATTTTATATTGTTGTTAGTAGTAGAATTCGTAGTAGTTTTATCAGTATTATTTTTTCCCCCCCTTTTTTATAGATACACTAAATGACAAACAATATCTTAAGCACCACCACCAGTCCTAAGATCAGTCAACATGACAAATGCATTCGTCCATGGTTATTCTAGTAGTTCTAATTACTAAAGTTTAATGCTAAATTATATTATCAAATTATACTGCTTGACAGCAAAAGTGTACTTTCAGATATTAAAAAAAAACAACAGCAAAAAAATGTACTAGCCAATGGCTATTCTATTGCCAAGGTGTCCATAGAAGGTTGATAATATTTACAATATTTTTTTTTTGTCTCTCACATCAACATTAAAATACATTATAGTAGATTAGTGTACAATGTTTTATAATAATGATTTATTCTATTTAGTGTCCATTTCATTAATTTAACATACTTAATATTGGGGACATCCAAGTTACTTGACATATTTGAGCATTTTTCTAAAAAAAAGTAACGCAGCAGTTACTTTCCCTAGTAATTAGTTACTTTTATAATCATGTAACTCAGTTACTATTTGTGAGAAGTAACTAGTAACTCTAACTAATTACTCTTTTACAATAACATGCCCAACACTGTTCACCAGTAATGTCATGAAACTACGAGAATACTTAGTGCACAAAGAAAACCAAAATAACGACTTTATTCAACAATATCTTATCTTTCATGTCAGTCTTTTACACACGTTCACGAGAGCATCACAATGCATGTATGCGGAAAGTGCAGGAGCCAGCTTTCCGACATAGAACGTCCATCTCTCTTAGTTAACTGTCTATATTCTGGTTCAAATACAGTACCTCACAAAAGTGAGTACACCCCTCACATTTCAGCAATCATTTCAGTACATCTTCTCAAGGGACAATACCATAGAAATTAAACTTGGATATATTTTAGAGTGGTCAATGTGCAGCTTGTATGGCAGTGTATATTTACTGTCCCCTAAAAATAACTCAACATACAGCCATTATTGTCAAAACAGCTGGCAACAAAAGTGAGTACGCCCTAATTGATAACATCACTATGTCATTTAACCATGCAAAGCTACATGTCCTATTCATCATGTTCATGTTTTTGTCTGCTAGACAGGGCCATACAAAGTTGTATATCTTGTATTAGAGCAGTTAAAATTTGGTGCTTTGAGTACAATTGTCTCATACTGACCTGGATGTTCAACAAGGCACCTCATGGCAAAGAACTCTCTGAGGATTTGAGAATTAGAATTGTTGCTCTCCACAAAGATGGCCTAGGCTATAAGAGGTTCAGTAACAACCTGAAACTGAGTTACAGTACTGTGGACAGGTTCATACAGAGGTTTTCCAAGACCAGTTTCATTTGGAATAGGCCTCGCAAGGGTCGATCAACAAAGTTGAGTGCTTGTTCTGTGCATCAGGTGCAGAACCTGGCTTCAAAAAAACAGATGCATGAGTGCTGCCAGCATTGCTTTCGAGGTTGCAGAAGTAGAAGATCCACTTGTCAATGCCCAGACCATACGCTGCACACTGCAACAAGTCTGTTTGCACTGGCGTCATCCGGGAAGGAAGCTTCTTCTGAAGCTGGCTTACAAGAAAGCCTGCAAACAGTTTGCTGAAAACAGTCTGTCCAAGAGCATGAATTACTGGAACCATGTCCTATGGTCTAATGAGACTAAGATAAACTTGTTTGGATCAGATGGTGTCCAGCATGTGTGGTGATGCCCTGGTGAGGAGTACCAAGAAAATTGTGTCTCTCCTACAGTCAAGCATGGCGGTGGTAGCATCATGGTCTGGGGCTGCATGAGTGCTGCTGGTACTGGGGAGCTGCAGTTCATTGGATTCCATTATGTACTGTACATTTCTGAAGCAGAACATGATGCCTTCCCTTCAGGAACTGGGCTGAACGGCAGTTTTCCAACATGGTAATGACCCCTAACACACCACCAAGATGACAATTGCCTTGCTGAGGAAGGTGCAGGTGAAGGTGATCTGACTTGAACCCTATTGAGCACCTATGGGGCATCCTCACGCAGAAGGTAGAGAAGCACCATGTGTCTAACATCCAGCAGCTCCATGATGTCACTATAGAAAATTTGAAGAGGATCCCAGCAACAACCGGTGCAGCTCTGGTGAATTCCATGCGCAGAATGATTAAGGCAGTGCTAGACAATGGTTTGACAAAATATTGACACTTTGGACACAGTTTTGACAAGTTCACTTAGGGTGTACTCACTTTTATTGCCAGCCGTTTTGACAACAATGGCTGTATGTTGAGTTATTTTCAGGGGACAGTAAATATACACTGCTATACAAGCTGCACATTGACTACTCTAAAATATATCCAAGCTTCATTTCTACAGTATTGTTCCTTAAGATATGTGAAATACTGCAAGTAACAGCAAAAAAAAAAAAAAATAAAAATAAAAAAATCTTCATACATGTTTACGAAGATCTGTTTTTATGAAGACTGTATTACAGTGTGCATCTGCCTGCAAAGTTGCCGCACATCTGGGTTCTACACCAGAATGCCGGCCTCTGACGCATGCAGAAGAAGAGAAATTATTGAATAAAAGTTATTTTTGTTTTATTTGCACATAAAAAGTACTTTTGAGGATTCATAACATTACGGTTAAGCTACTGATGTCACATGGTCTAGAGTAGTCAGCATTTGAAGTGGATCAAAACCTTTCATCAATGTTGTCCTAAAACCAAAACAATGCACATTCTTGTCTCAGGACAACTTTGATTAACTTTTTTTATCCACTTCAAATGCTGACTACTGTATCATTCATAAGTCTTTACTACCTTTTTGGGCCTTGAATGTGTCAGTTGCGTTGCTGTCTACGCAGGGTCAGAAAGTACGCAGATTTCATTAAAAATATCCTAATTTGTGTTCCAAAGTTGAACCAAAGGTCTTAGGGTTTGGAACGATGGTTTGTGAGTAATTAATTTGTTTGCTTTCATACAATAACTACTACTAATAATAAAAATACATGATATAGTGTTGGAACAACACTTGATGCCTGATATAAAAATTATTTCTGTCCCGAACTAAACCCAGTTGAGAACTGCCCTAATGTACTAGCTTCACTCCAAAGTCACTCCCATGATGATTTAATGCTCTGGTATAACATCAGTCAGATTCACAGGAGTTGAATTTCAGACAAATTACGCCGAGCTGAAAATTAGTTTATACAGAATGTAAATTAACCAAATTATGCACCATTTTGGTTCACATACTGTTCAAGAAGAACATTTTTAGAGGCAAATAACAGAACCAATTAAAACTAAATTTTAATATGACAATATAGGAAAGTGCATTTTCAATGACCACATCTGTAAATTAAGCAACCACTTTCTGAACCTGACAGAATATGTACAGCAATATGTAGATAAACCATTGACACCAAAGGTATTATCAATCAACATAGTCTTACGATGCTTTTGTGAAACGCAACCGTGATAGAGGTTACAGAACATCATTACCACACAAAAAGGGAACTTCCATCTGCAGACAATATTGATTAAGGTTAGAGATATTGACCACCTTGACAGCAAAATCAACTAACACCGGAGATTCTGCGGACAATCCTTCTAACACCCTCAGTGTTAACGTAAGCTACCACATAGTGAATGAGTGTTGTAGACCTACTGCTTTAAATGCATTAACAGAAATACAAGTAAAGTTATTAAACCTTCTACAGGACAAAATGCACCTACACTGTCAGGAAAAAAAGGGTGCAAATTGTTCCTTTAGGGGTACAAGGATTCAAAATAGCACCATAAGCATACACATTACACTGAAAAAAAACTTCAACTGGTTTAACTTTTTTTGTAAAGGGCATTTGACCTCCTTTGCACGTTCAATTTGTAAACACTAGGTCGGTACTTCTGCAGCGATGTAGGACTGTGAAGTTGGAGGAGAAAATGAGATGGGAGCTTTCGACATACCCTAACTGTCTTGACCCGGAATACACAGTTCACGCAGAGCTAGACAAGACAAGCATTTGAAGTAAACAAGCATATAAATTGTCAATTTTTTTTTTTTTTTTTTTTTTTTAAGAAAATAACCGAACATTTAGCTTGATAACACCCTTCTTCTTGGCTAGGATCGTTTAGAGCCCTTTAAATTGCATTTTGGAAGTTCAACTCAGAGGTACCATTAAAGTCCAATATATGGAGAGAAATCCTAAAATGTTTTCCCTCAAAAAAAAAGTCTTATTTCTTTACGACTGAAGAAAGAAAGAGATTAACATCTTGGATGACAAGGGGGTGAGTAAATTATCAGTAAATTTTTGTTATGGAAGTGATCTCTTTTAAGTAAATTTTGCTACTGCTTTGTACAATTTACCTGTTATCATCATCATCATCATCATCATCATCATCATCATCATCAAGCAAAACCTACTTGAGTAAATTTAACAAAGAAAATAAAGCAACTTCAGCTTGGCCAGTAGAAGTTTGAGTAATTTTTACTTGGTCCAAGTAAATTTGGCATTACTTTGATTTTATTCAATATAGCACTGAATTAAAACAGGCTTTTAAAGCGTTACTCAAAAACATCCAAGTAAATAAATTTTTTTCTTTGTTTTTTTTAAATTATCACCTGAGCTAACATTTTAAAATAAAGAAATTGCATTTGTTTTTCTGTAGAATTATCTAAGGCACTAAGCAAATTTTAGGGGTTAAAAAGATACAGCGGTATCCATTTAAGGGCACTGCCCCAGTGGCAAGCTGTTGTACCCCTAAAGGTAAAATATTTGGACATTTCTTTCATTGACAGTGTAAAAAGATAAATTCATAACTTTGCACATGCGTTTTGTTAATAAAATATAGTAGAAAAGCATCATTCTGACTTAGAATTTACAAAAGACCTTACAAAAAAAAAAAAAAAAAAAAAAAAAAAAAAAAAAAAGACGTAGAAATAAAATGGTGCCAGTTATTAACATAAAATAAGCCCAACAGAACACTTCCCTTAATAAAACCCTTAGTAATCATTTTATTCAAGTTTTCCAAACTTGGAGGGTTTGTTGTCACCTGCAAACCACTACTGAACACCAGAGCACACTACACATCAAACGTAAACCAAAAGAGACAACCTATACACACCTTTGCCACTACGCATTTCCATAAAACAGGGCTGCACTGCAACATAATGAGCGCTGGTGAATAGGTGGGTGGAACCAGACTACCGTGTACAGACACAGACAAATCTCCAGCTTTTAGGTAATGAGATTAGTATACGCGATGTGCTCCCGACACACTCACCGGTGCTCATTGTTATCCGCAGACCGAGTCCAATGTCATGTATGTCTCAGATCGTCATTCACGCTGAGCCATCAACGCGCTCCGTACATCTCTCAATCGCCCGGTGCACAAGTGCTCGAACCAACGTGGTAATAAAAAAAAAAAAAAAAAAAAAGATCGCGAAATAAGCCCTCGCACCTCCGACTGAAGAAAACTCGTTGTTGTATATGCTATGAGAGTCCCTAATAAACGTAGTGCGCAGCGATGCAGGCGCATGCACGAGCGGGGTGTTGCCGTATGGCTGTGATGCGCTTGTGCGTATTTGCCTCAGCACCATTCCTACACGAGCCGCACTCTGACAGCGACGTGTGGCGACAGCGGGCGGCTGGGAAATGGAGTTTATGTCCGTGAAAGACAGATTAATAAACTCAAAATTAAAAACGGCAAGAATAAACGAAATGGCTTAAACAGTAAACATTTCAAAACAAAACTCACCACACAAAGTGAGGATTTCCCACTGTGTCCTCTCAAGAAAAGAGCCCACTCAGATATCTGTAACAAGATATAGGCCCCAGGGGGCCTCAAGTGGCCCACACAAGCCTCCACTTGACACTTAAAAGTAATAATCATTATTAGTCAAAGCATAAACAGTGCAGGACAACTTATAGTGCACATATAGGGCAGGGGTGCCAGGTTCTCACAACAAAACACACGCAATTGCTACTCAAAACGAGCCCAAAAGTAGCCTAATTGCATTTCGAAGGTGGTCCCCCAGTAAAAAAAAAAAAAAAGCATTCTGGGGGATAAAAAGTTTTTTTTGGTGGGGTTCCCCTGGTAAAAATTAGCATTCCCAGGGCTAAATATGACGTTATTACGGGTGAACTATAATAAAATGGCATTTAAACGGATGTACTGAGCAGCGTCATTTCAGTATTGCTATCCAACTTTTTCTTCAAAGCGCAAGTAAGCTTATGGGTGAGACTTCCAGTTCATTATCCGCTATGGATAATGACAAGAAGAATAACGTGCAGTAAACGGTAAAACTCACTACAAACCAGTGTGCTCATATTTAGGATAATACATTAAAATAACATGGTAAGACACACAAATGTACAATATCAAGCAAATGTTTTGTACAGCTAAAAATAGCTGGACGCAGATGAGACCGGAAGCCAGACCCATAAAATGTACAAATGGAAGTGCCTGCTCTTATGGGGGAAAATAAAGGTGGATACTAGTAGTTTTTATTTTCCCCATTTTCATTTAAAAGTTTTAGTAATATTGTGTTTTGTCATTTTTATTAGTTTTATTATCAACAACTGATTTTAGTACATTAAGTTAAACTAAATGAAAAACTGAGCTGAAATACACATTTCAGTTAACTTTAAGTAATACATTTATGGTTTTAGTTCACTAGAACACCTTTGGTGCGGAGCAAGTGCACAATAGGTGCACAATGCACATAAGCAAATTAATGCCATCTAGTGTTAAAAAGTATGGCAGCTTCATGCAAGACAACCACTAAAGAGATAGTGCACCCAAAAATGAAAAATCTGTCATTACTTACCCTCATGTCGCTCCAAACCCATAAGAACTTCATTCATCTTTGCAATACAAATGAAGATATTTGATGAAATCAGAGAGCTTTCTGATGCGTTCAAGGCCTAGAAAGGTAGTAAGGACTTCATTAAAATAGTCTGTGTGACATCTGTGGTGATATGAAACTATGTTTTCTTTGCATACAAAAAAAAATATTCTTGTAGCTTCATAACATTACAGTTGAACCACAAATGGACTATTTTAAATTGTCCTTTCTACCTTTTCTGGGCCTTGAACTTGTCAGTTGTGCTGCAGTCTATGCAGGGTCAAAAAGCTCTCAGATTTCATCAAAAATATTTGTGTTCCAAAGATGAACGAAGGTCTTACGGGTTTGGAACAACCTGATAATTAATGACAGACTTTCTTGAAAATGCCTGATTTGTTAGAGCAAACCATCAGCAGTGATAAATGGAGTTGCATTAAGACATCTCTTACTTGGAAGGGGGGGGACAATCACATCGCATGACAGACAAAATGATTTGAAAAAAATAACTTTATTTCATCTCTTTACAATAGTTTATTTATTTACATTTAAAAGTTATTAAAACGGCAGCTGCAGGTGATGTAATTAAAAAGCATCAGCGCGTGTTATTGAGCCCCACTTTGTTACACAGATAGTCCATTAGATTCTGCAATAAAGGTTGTAAATGTGTAGTTTTTATAAATTTCATTTTTTCCTCAAGCAGCCATTTGAAATTATGCAGGTTTTAAATTACTCACCTTGATTTTTCGCATCTGATCTACAGCTGTATCATCAAACAACTCAACACTGATGTCATCTTTATTGTCTTCAGAAAGGAATAGTGTCTTCAAAGGTGGAAAATAACCATTATTAAATGTCACACTGAGCAAACTATATTTCATTTTTATATTACATATGAGAGATAATCAATGGTTTGCCATGCATTAAAGGATTTTAAATGCACGACTTGGACTAGTCCCATTTACCCGAGTGGGTAAAAATGACAGTTATTTTCATCAGTTACGGCATGTTTGCTCTTGCATTCTGGCCACTTCAAATTAGACACCATTTTAATGCTGGTCAATATGGTGGTACTTGGAGAGCCAAATATTTTCTGAGGTGGTACTTGGTATAAAAACTTTGAGAACCATTGATCTAGGCCATATATATTATATTATATTATATTATTTTATATTATATTATGAATAATGTGCATTAAACTGTTCTACTGCATACCTGTCAGCCAATCAGAATCCAGTATTCAGACAGACCATGGAGTGAGTAAATATCTAAATAGATGTATAAATATAAACACACTCACTTCTCCAAGAGAAGTTACTACTGTAGCTGTCGCCATCATTTCATCACCAACCGAGCGACTTGTTTGTCTGTTTATCAATAGAAAAACAGCATTTTTAGTGACAATCTACACAAGAAACTCACTGGAAATCATGCACGTGAGGAAACATTACCTGAATTTACCCCCTAATCCAAATGCCTGATCACCGATTTTGACAACACGTCCTTGGGTTCTTTTTGCACTGATAGTTGAGGCACACCTGTCAAAGACAGAGAAGAGAAATCAAAATTTGATCTATTAGGCATAAACCACAAAAGCAATTATTGGTATTCCTCACTTAGACAATCCCAACCCTCAGTGGTCAAAACAGACTAAAGAAAATAGACAAATAATGAAAAATGTACTACATTTTGTTTTACATTTCCATTCTTCAATATGCATTTTGAGGGGATTTTGTAGTATTCACCTATAAATCATGCTAAATTTTTCCATTAACAAAAAGGCAAAAACACATTAGAAAGTAATTTTCAATCAATACAGTGTTCAAGTTAAAAATCTAAGTAATCAATCATGTAATAACATGGTGTAACCACTAGATGCCTGTATAGCCCTATAAGGCTATTCTACAGAATTGGTGAAAAACTGCTGTCCCACAACCAAAAAACACATTTAAAAAGAATTTAAGAACTCAAATCTTAAATGTTTACGAAGATCTTTATATTATCTGTTGCAATCCACAATAAAATTTTATAATATCAGTACTAAAATCATAATTTATTGGGTACTTTCAACTGAGAGGTGGCTATCCAAAACAAACCAATGTCTAAAGTGACCAGGTTAAATTAAAAAAAAAATAAAAGTTTACCTCAGACTTCCAGTGCTCTTACTGTTGTGTAGGGTCTTCTTAGTGGATTTCTGTGACGACAAAGCTCATTAGTAAAATTTAAATTAGGCATTAACAAAGATAACAAGACAAACGTACCTTCGGCCCTTCAACTGGAGTGGTCTTATTTTGACCCGATGACCTTTGTTGCCCTGCTGTGGTATTCAAACCTAAAAGAAATTAAAGTTAACCTTTAATGAATGGAAGTTACATTTAAAACATTTTTTAATAATTCTTTATGAGTTGCCTTAAACCTTTTTTGCTTGGCTTTCGAGAAAGGGGTTTCTGCATTTCTGGAGATGCACACTAAAATAAGAAAAAGAAAGAAAATAACAAACAGAACTGATTGAAATGGTGCTGTTATTTTAAGCGAACATTAAAGGGCAGCAAAATCATTATTTTACCGTGAGTGCCATAGTGACCTCCCCAACAGACGTGTTATCATCTGAAAAACATTATAGATCATAAACAGTAATAATAAAACCAGCAAGACGGGACAAACAGGCTCTGTGATTGTCATACCATTCATTAGATCTTTTATCAGCGTCGTGTGGAGTGACTGCGGCATTTTCATCAGCTCTATTTTGAAGACTCGGTCCACAGTGGCCAGTAATTTGTTTAGATTGGCCTCCATTTCATTTATCTGGTCCTGGGCTGTTACGGTGGAAGAATGGGTTAATTTTTATATATTTATACAGGATAGAGTATGTACTGGCCTTAATATATGACTTAACATTACCTTCCTTCTCAAACTGTTGTATAAACAGCTCCTTTCTCTTAGTAAGTCTAATTTTCTGGTCATAGTCGGGCAGACCATCAGAATCCTGACTGACTTTTCTAGTTCTTCGTGGAGGCATGCTAATAATAACACAAGACGGAACTTCAGATCTTTTTAAGAAACATACAAACCTCGGAGCAGGTGCTCACCAATTACCTTCTTCTGTTTTAATGGTGAATTGGTAAACCAATTTAAAGGTTCACTAACGCCACTTACTGGATTGGATGCGCTTAGTTCAGGTTTCCCCAAACTGTTCTCGAACCCCTGGAGGTTCATAAGGGAACTGCAAGTGGTTCGTGAGTTGATTAAAAGCTCACATAAGAACGAAAAATAAATAAGTAATTTTAAAATAAAAACGAAATAAAATACTTGTTCTTTTCTATATTTTATTTGTTTACTTGCATCTCATGTGACCAGCAAGTTAACCAACAAGTTACGTCAACGTAAAGTGTCCATAAAATAACCACATTTTCATACTATCCAGATACTTTTTAAATTATTTTTTTACAAAAACATACATTACAATATAATTCCTGTACCATTCATCCCGTTTTCATGGCATTCGTAAAGAAGCGTTTAGTTTACGATTTCTAGGCGACGTCATAATTGTGCGACGCTTTTAGTTGTAAATGGCAGCCTCCCGTCATGCATGTGAGTGTTGTTTTGATTCCCACATGTAAGGTTTCTGGCAAATATGGGTAAAATATTGGATGAAGTCGTGGATAGTGGCGGAATAGAAGTGATTATTCAAAATGAAAACGACAAACCAGTACCGCGGTGTCCACATGGTATGAGATCAATTATACTTGATGCCGTGTCTTCTTTTCTTAATCTAAAATATGGTATAAACTAATACCATATTTAATCATCGATACGTGTTTTCTCAGGACCAGCTCTGTTGTTCGAGAAAACTGGCAATGGAGAGGAGAAAGGAAGGAGATTTTACGCCTGTTCTGCTTGTCGGGACAGAAAAGACTGCAACTTTTTTCAGTGGGCAGACGAAAAGGTTAGGACTAAAATAATTTTTTTTTTAATGTAGCAGGTTTATTTTTCAGAGTTTATTTTATGACATACACTACCAGTCAAACGTTTTTGAACAGTAAGATTTTTAGTGTTTTTTTTTTTTAAGAAGTCTCTTCTGCTCACCAAGCCTTAATTTATTTGATCCAAAATACAGCCAAAACAGTAATATTGTGAAATATTTTTACCATTTAAAATACCTGCTTTCTATTTGAATATATTTTAAAAATTAATTTATTCCTGTGATGAAATTTTCAGCAGAATTACATTTTTTAGTGTCACATGATCCTTCAGAAATCATTTTAATTTGCGGAATAGAAAGATCCAAAGATCAGTATTTATCTGAAATAAAAAGCTTTTGTAACATTATACATTATACCATTTAAAAGCTTGGAGTCAGTATTCTTTATTTATCTGAGCAACAAATCAAAATATTAGAATGATTTCTGAAGGATCATGTGATGATCCTTGCTAAAAATTCAGTCTTGATCACAAGAATAAATTATATTTTAAAATATATTCAAATAGAAAACAGCTATTTTAAATAGTAAAAATATTTTATTTAAATATTTTTTTTGCTGTACTTTGGATCAAATAAATGCAGGCTTGGTGAGCAGAAGAGACTTCTTAAAAAAAATAAATAAATAAAAAAATTTTACTGTTTAAGAACTTTTGAGTGGTAGTGTACTAACACTTGTACAAGCAACCTTAAGTTTAATAAAATAAGATGAATATATTAAATCATGTAAAGCCTGACATGAAATAATAGTAACAAAAGTCTTTTTTTTTTTTAATGGAACAGCAGAAATATCAATCAGGCAACAGAAGGCACGTAGCTTATTGTGTACAGCAGGTTTTTCAGCAACATTTAGAAATTAATGTAGGTTAATATATGTTACAATAAGCTTTATAGGAAATGACAATTGAACACAAGTAAGACATGATCTGCATATGCAACAAAAATTAAAACTTAATCATAAAAGACAAAAAAAAAATAACATGTATGAATATTAGCATTTCATATACTTGATGCATTAAATTTATGCTTCAGATATCTGAAGCAAGGATGCTTGCCAGAGAAGAACAAAACCGCTCCAAGATGCCTCTTTTCAGTCATCAGGAATACTGCTCTAGGTAAATAACTTTTATTTAAAAAATTAAGCTATGCTAAATGCATCAAATAAGACTGGCATGTCAGTTTATGGGAAAAGGACAATGATGAAAGCTAAATGAAACTGAAAAATGGTACCAGAGATTCTACAAGCCACCAAAAACTTTCATATGTGCATGTTTGTTTCTTTTACAGATTTAGAGAGTTTGTTTCTCTCCCTCTTGAGCAGAGAAGGTTCTGTGTGGACTGTCAGCTATTGATTCTTCCTAAGGAAAGGGCGAATCATGCGAAACACAAGGCACTTTCTGAGGACATCACAGTGCAGCGATTGAAAAGGCCCAGTCTACTTCTGTGTCCTCTGGACAACAAGAAGAGTAATGCACAGTATCTGTTTGCGGACCGGAGCTGTCATTTCCTCCTGGATATGCTCTTGGGGTTAGGCTTCCAGAAAATTCTCTGTGTTGGGACACCACGGTAAGTATAAGCAGTTAATCCAATTTCTATATTTAAAAAAGTATTAAAGTGTGTGCAATCATTTTCCTGTCAAACTGGCAAAATATCCAATGTAATGTACAGTCGATAACATACAGTTGGGGTCAAAAGTTTACATACTCCTTGCAGAATCTGCAAATGTTAATTACTGTACCAAAATAAGAGGGATCATACAAAATGCATGTTATTTTTTATTTAAGATAAAATAAGATATTATATATTAAATGAATAAGATATTTCACATAAAAGACATTTACATATAGTGCACAAAAGAAAATAATATTTGAATTTATAAAAATGACCCCGTTCTGAACAATTAAACTGCCCGCTGTTCTTCAGAAAAATCCTTCAGGTCCCACAAATTCTTTGGTTTTTCAGCATTTTTGTGTATTTGAACCCTCTCCAACAATGACTGTATGATTTTGAGATCCATCTTTTCACACTGAGGACAACTGAGGGATTCATATGCAACTATTACAGAAGGTTCAAACACTCACTGATGCTCCAGAACAAAAAAAATAAAAAATACAAAAAACACAATGCATTAAGAGCCAGGGGGTGAAAACTTTTGAACAGAATAAAGATGTGTATGTTTTTTTTTTTTGCCTAAATATCATGTTTTTTATTTAGTACTGGCCTTCAGAAGCTACAGAAGATCCTTACATGTTTCCCAGAAGACAAAATAAGTTAAATTTACCCTGATCTTCAAATTCAAATAGTTTTCACCCCCATCTCTTCCCCCTCTCCCCCTCTCCCTCTTAGTGGGCAGTTTAACTGCTCAGGATCATTCAGATAACAACACATTATTAAGAAATAACCGCATGCAAACTTTTGAACAGGGCCATTTTTATAAATTCAACTATTATTTTCTCTTGTGGATTATATGCAAACGTCTTTTATGTGAAATATCTTATTCAGGTCAATACTAAATAAAAAAAAAAAAAAAAAAAAAGCATGCTTTTTATACGTTATCTCTTATTTTGGTTAAATAATTAACGTTTTGCAGATTCTGCAAGGTGTATGTAAACTTGACCTCAACTGTATCTCCACGTCTTAAGTTTGTAATTAAATGGTTCTCTTACACATTCACAGATTACATGAGGTAATAAAGTTACGGGAGATGGAGGGCAAGAGTCCTACAATGAAGAGTTTATTGCTGGATATTGATTACAGGTAAACACAATACGACATAATTCTTTGCAAATACAAGGTTAAATAGCCACATAGACACAGAATTAAATCCTATTAAGGAGGTGCGTTACTTCCTCTGAGTCTTTTATTTGTAATTTAATTAAGTATATATGTGTGTGTGTATATATATATATGATATTAATACTTTTATTCAGCAAAGACTAAATATCTTTATTTTTTAACTCTATTTTTATCAGAGACAAACATTTTAAGCAGCACAACTGTTTTCAATATTGATAATAATAATTACAGACTGAGATCACATATTTCCATATGATAATGGCCTTTGTCTTTGGGTGAAAAAAAGCGGAAGGCTGGATAGAGAGGCTCAGTAAACTGATGATGTGCTCTGTCAAACACAGCCGTTTGCACTGTTGAAAACTCCTGCAGCGTTCTCATAGTCTCAGCATCATAAAACACCAGACGGCCCTTCTGATATTTTACAAACACCCCTACTCTGTTTGGTGCAGCCCGAGCTGCTGTGACGGGTAGTGCCACATGTCGATCATTGTGCCAGGCTGTGAGATGCCCATCTTGAAACTCAAGACTCCATGAGCACCTGTTCCGGCCAAGTTTGGCTCCTTTGTCCCGTCCTCTCCTCTGTAGGCTGCCATAAGCCACGCCCACAGCCCATGATGGACAGCAGTGCACATTTACCTCCCAATAGTGCTGTCCAGATTTAATAGCAACGGAGCCCAAGGCACAGTATAGCTGATCAAACCTTAGAGGGTCATTGGGAACACAGCGGTCCTCTGAGGAAAAGCACAGTACCCGTCCTTCTGAGGTCACCTTGATCTGTTTGTGACAGGTCTGTTTGTCAATCACCACGTTAGAGGAGTCTGTCAAGATGAAATGCAAGAATATTAGAAACAGCTGATTTACTCACAACATATTCTGAACATTTCTTGTTATCTATTAGCTAATCCTTCCAATATAATATGATATATAGAATATATAATACAATCTAAAAGTTTATGAAAGCATGCAACCCTGGACCACAAAGCCAGTCGTAAGTCGCACGGGTATATTTGTAGCAGTAGCCAAAAATACATTGTATGGGTCAAAACTATTGATTTTTTTTTTTCTTTTATGCCAAAAATCATTAGGATATTAAGTGAAGATCATGTTCTATGAAGATATTTCATAAATTTGTAAATATATCAAAACTTTTTGTTTAGGACTATGTATTGCTAAGAACATAATTTGGACAACTTTAAAGGTGATTTTTCTCAATATTTAGATTTTTTTGCACCCTCAGATTACAGATATTCAAATAGTTGTATCTCATCCAAATATTTCCCTGTCCTAACAAACCATATATATATATATGGTTTAGTCAAGAGATTTGCTTAAAAAAAGGTAATATTAAGAAATATTGCAATTTAAAATAACTTTTTTTTTTTTTTGGTATACTTTAAAATATAATTTATTTTTGTGATGCAAAGCTGAATTTTAATCAGCCATTACTCCAGTCTTCAGTGTCACAAAATCCTTCAGAAATCATTCTAATATGGTAATTTATAATTATGGTATTTTTTTTTTTTTTTTTTGGAACCAGTGATTCTTTGATAAATAAAAAGCTAAAAGGAACTGCATTTATTCAAAATATAAATATTTTCTAACAGTGTAAGTCTTCACTATCACTTTTTATCAATTTAACACTTCTTTGCTGAAAGAAAGAAAGAAAAGAACAACAGTGTATATTGTTACACAAGATTTCTATTTTAGATAAATGCTGTTCTTTTTAATGTTTTATTCAAGGTATTCAAAGTATCCTGAAAAAAGCACCACAGGTTCCAAAAAAATAAGGAGCACAACTGTTCCCAACATTAATAATAAGTCAGCATTTTAGAATGATTTCTAAAGGATCATGTGACACAGAAGACTGGGGTAATGATGCTGAAAATTCAGCTTTGCATCACAGAAATAAATTCTATTTTGAAGTATATTCAAATAGAAATCCACTATTTTAAATTGCAATAATATTACACATCATTATAGTTTTTTCTGTATTTTTAATCAAATAAACGCAGTTTTGATGAGCATTAAAGTCTTCTTTAAAAAACATTAAAAATCTTTCTGATCCCAAACTTTAAAATGGCAGTGTATATATATATATATATATATATATATATATATACAGAGAGAGAGAGAGAATATATGTTGCATCAACTTGATTTATACATTTTTATATATTAGGGGCTGATAGTGTTTTGTACCCAGCAGCAGGCTCTTTCGTTGTAGCTGGGCTTTCAGATCTTTTGAGATGTTCCTAAGAACCTTCATAAGCCTATGGATCCTTTCCTCATTCATTTTTATCTCCTCTTCGGCTGGGTCCAGTTTCTTTCGACAGCTAGTCAATCTAGTTGAAAAAACATTGGAATTATAAAGTTATTTATTTGCGTTCATTGTAAATTGTACAATACATTGTAATGTATAGCATGTTTGCTACTGAAGAGAACATGGAAAGGCATGTTGTTTTTGTATGAAGGACCTGTCGCAAATTCATGAAATGGAAAAACATGGCCTTACGTAAAATCCTCGGGAAATGGCTGAAAGCAGAGAATGTGCAGAATATATGTCATCCCTATGTTTTGTCAACAAGATTATTACAACGACATGAAATGCATGTTTCATCCTTGATGGTTACCTGCTTCATGGATTCTTCTGGGTTCTGTTGAGCTGACTGAACAGTGCTAATGTGTTTCTGCAGGAGACCAAGGTGTAGATTCCAGTTTTGAAGAACTCGGTTTAGTTTACTGCTGGTTTCCCGGCGGTCTTGCTCTATCATGTCCAGCACAGCCTTCTCATCCTCCTGCAGAGCCATATGTAGCTCCTCAAAGCACTCCTGTACTTTCTGCTTCATCGCCTCTGAACTGGTCTTCAGCAGAGTAGCAGATGTATGATTTATTAGTTATTTAAAGGAACACTCCACTTTTTTTGCTAATAGCTTAGCACAGATCATTGAATCAGATTAGACCGTTAGCATCTAGCTCAATCTAACCATCTAATCTGATTCAATGATCTATGCTAAGCTATTAGCAAAAAAAAGTGAAGTATTCCTTTAAAGAGATACTTTACCCAAAAATGAAATTCTGTCATTAATTACTTACCCTCATGTCATTCCAAACCTGTAAGACCTTCGTTCATCCTCGGAAGACAAATTTAGATATTTTTAATGAAATTCCAGAGCTTTCTGACCCTGCATAGACAGCAACGCAACTGACACATTCAAGGCCCAGAAAAGGTAGTAAGGATATCATAAAAATAGTCCATGTGACATCAGTGGTTTAACCGTAATGAAACTACAAGAATACCTTTTGTGCGCAAAGAAAACAAAATTACCAACTTTATTTAACAATTTCTCATAGCTTCATAAAGTGCAAAATTTGTGACCCTGAACCACAAAACCAGTCGTAATTAGCACGGGTATATTTGTAGCAGTAGCCAACAATACATTGTATGGGTCAAAATTATCATTTTTTCTTTTATGCCAAAAATCATTAGTACAGATCATGTTCCATGAAGATTTTAAACATTTTTTACCATAAATATATAAAAGCTTAATGAAGTTCCTTGCAATGCATATTACTAATCAAAAATTAGTAATATGCATTGCTAAGAACTACTTTTGGACAATTTTAAAGGTGATTTTTCTCAATATTTAGATTATTTTTGCACCCTCCGATTCCAGATATTCAAATAGTTGCATCTCAGCCAAATATTGTCCTATCCTAACAAACCATACATCAATGGAAATTTAATGAATAAATCAATGGATTTATTCAGCTTTCAGATGATTTATAAATCTCAATTTCAAAAAAATTGACCTTTATGGCTGGTTTTGTGGTCCAGGGTCACATTTTAATGATGTCCTGACTATCTTTCTGGGTCTTGAACGTGTCAGTTGCATTGCTGTCTATTCAGGGTCAGAAAGCTCTCGGATTTCATCAAAATATCTTGTGTTCTGAAGATTAACAAAGGTTTGTGACAGAATTTTCATTTTTGGGTGAACTAACCCTTTGACATTTTTAGTAGTTTACAGCAGTGTTTAGGCTTTATCACATTCATGGAGACATTCAGAGACTGTTATTCAAAAGATAATGTAGGAACTTTTCCTACCTCTGATCTAAACTTCCTTGTTTGGCTGATGCCACCGAGCTTTGCACGCTAACCACCAGTTATACAGATCACTTTTCAGTATCAGATCAACTCCCAACATAGTTTCACTTACATTCAGGTTTGCTTGCCGCTTTTTAATAGATTCCAGATGGGACTCTGTTCTTTTCCTCTCCTTCGTCAAGTCATCCAACCAGACTGGCAGCTGTTTACACAATTTTTGTAACGTTTTTGAATTTTTTTTATGTCATGCCTGTGAGCAGATGTTCAGCCTTTAATAATATCCCTACAGTACATTTCTGGAATGACCACATTCTTATGTTTATTTGCCTGGCAGCTCAGAAAACCTTTCATTACCTCAGGTTTTGGAGAGATGGCTCCAGTTCTCCTGATCAGTTTTGGAGAGCGTGGAAAGGGCTGGGTAACTTGTGTCCCTGAACGAGCCTCGGTAACCAGACAGAAGGAACTGATTTCCTCTGATAAAGGCATAATGTCTTCCTCTGCCATCTTTCCAAGTTCTCTGAGCTAATGGGAGTTGATGTGAAGAAACATTGTAAACATCACTTCAGTAGTTTTTAGTGATCATTGTGTACATCCATGAAATGCAAAAAGTACAAAATGTACTAAATAAGTTGGTTTTCTCAGAGGACATGCAAATGTACTTTTTCCTAATGCATAAAACATCACAGCAAGCCTTTACTAAAACACACTGGGTTGCATTTATATCTGCAGAATCCAAAATCAAGGAACTGAAAATTTTAATCAAAATTATACTTTTGAACAGCCTGCATATACGGCTTATGTATTAACATTGGCACATCATCAAGTTACACAGTTCTTGCTTTAAAAAGTTTGATACTGCCTTTATCTTAATGAGAATGTAAAATAATTATGTTCTTTGTAACTGAAATGATATGCAATAAAATAAGCAACAAAATCTTACCTAAGAGACTGATAAGAGAGCTAGTGAATGTTTTTGATTTTTGTCCTCCTGCAAGCACTTCTGCCTTCGTCTGTGGAATGTGTTAAAAAAGGTGTGCAGACACTTAACAAGCCAAAGCCTGCTGCATATGCATATACGTGTGTGTGTGTGTGTGTGCACTCTTTTGCAGTGTTTTATAACTGACAGGATTATGTCTGCTCAATTCCAGACTTGTTGACCTGCAGGCTTTGGAAATAGCAGCAGATTGTGGTTTTTATTTTGCTGTTCTGAAATGCATGCTGATACTTGCATTTTGCAACCATCAACCTCTTTATTTTTCTGCCCTCGTAGGTACTGCCAGTTTTACGCACAGGATGAGTTCTGCCGCTATAATATGTTCAACCATCACTTTTTTGATGAGAAGGTAAAAAAAAACAAACAGACCTCCTTTGACGACAAATGTGGTCACTGTAGCACATTCTGATAAGTCATTATACGCTGTTGTGCAGGAAGCGGTCACATTTTTTCAAGGCTTTCTGTGGGAGGAGGGAGGAGCCAAGGTAGTCATGGTAACAGACCCCCCATTCGGAGGCCTAGTGAAGCCACTCGCCAACAGCTTCTCTCAGATGGCCGTCACCTGGAAAAATCTGAATAAAGGTATGAGGAGCAGCATGTGTGACTTGTTTTTTTTTTTTATCTTTTGCAACAACATATACAGTGGGTACGGAAAGTATTCAGACCCCCTTAAATCTTTCACTCTTTGTTATATTGCAGCCATTTGCTAAAATCATTTAAGTTCATTTTTTTTCCTCATTAATGTACACACAGCACCCCATATTGACAGAAAAACACAGAATTGTTGACATTTTTGCAGATTTATTAAAAAAGAAAAACTTAAATATCACATGGTCCTAAGTATTCAGACCCTTTGCTGTGACACTCATATATTTAACTCAGGTGCTGTCCATTTTTTCTGATCATCCTTGAGATGGTTCTACACCTTCATTTGAGTCCAGCTGTGTTTGATTATACTGATTGGACTTGATTAGGAAAGCCACACACCTGTCTATATAAGACCTTACAGCTCACAGTGCATGTCAGAGCAAATGAGAATCATGAGGTCAAAGGAACTGCCTGAAGAGCTCAGAGACAGAATTGTGGCAAGGCACAGATCTGGCCAAGGTTACAAAAAAAAATTCTGCTGCACTTAAGGTTCCTAAGAGCACAGTGGCCTCCATAATCCTTAAATGGAAGACGTTTGGGACGACCAGAACCCTTCCTAGAGCTGGCCGTCCGGCCAAACTGAGCTATCGGGGGAGAAGACCCTTGGTGAGAGAGGTAAAGAAGAACCCAGAGATCACTGGCTAAGCTCCAGAGATGCAGTCGGGAGATGGGAGAAAGTTGTAGAAAGTCAACCATCACTGCAGCCCTCCACCAGTCGGGGCTTTATGGCAGAGTGGCCCGACGGAAGCCTCTTCTCAGTGCAAGACAAATGAAAGCCCGCATAGAGTTTGCTAAAAAAAACACCTGAAGGACTCCAAGATGGTGAGAAATAAAGATTCTCTGGTCTGATGAGACCAAGATAGAACTTTTTGGCCTTAATTCTAAGCGGTATGTGTGGAGAAAACCAGGCACTGCTCATCACCTGTCCAATACAGTCCCAACAGTGAAGCATGGTGGTGGCAGCATCATGCTGTGGGGGTGTTTTTCAGCCGCTGGGACAGGACGACTGGTTGCAATCGAGGGAAAGATGGATGCGGCCAAGTACAGGGATATCATGGACTAAAACCTTCTCCAGAGAGCTCAGGACCTCAGACTGGGCCGAAGGTTTACCTTCCAACAAGACGATGACCCTAAGCACACAGCTAAAATAACGAAGGAGTGGCTTCACAACAACTCCGTGACTGTTCTTGAATGTCCCAGCCGGAGCCCTGACTAAAACCCAATTGAGAATCTCTGGAGAGACCTTAAAATGGCTGTCCACCAACATTTACCATCCAACCTGACAGAACTGGAGAGGATCTGCAAGGAGGAATGGCAGAGGATCCCCAAATCCAGGTGTGAAAAACTTGTTGCATCTTTCCCAAAAAGACTCATGGCTGTATTAGATCAAAAGGGTGCTTCTACTAAATACTGAGCAAAGGGTCTGAATACTTGGGACCATGTGATATTTCATGTTTTTCTTTTTTAATAAATCTGCACTTAAATGATTTTAGCAAATGGCTGCAATATAACAAAGAGTGAAAAATTTAAGGGGGTCTGAATACTTTCCGTACCCACTGTACAGTTGAAGTCGAAAGTTTACACACACCTTGCAGAATCTGCAAAATGTTAAATATTTTACCAAAATAACAGGGATCATACAAAATGCATGTTATTTTTTATTTACTACTGACCTGAATAAGATATTTCACATAAAACACATTCGCAACAGAAAATAAGTTGAATTTATAAAAATGACCCCGTTCAAAAGTTTACATACACTTGATTCTTAATACTCTGTTGTTACCTGAATTATCCACAGCTTTTTTGTTTTGTTTTGTTTGTTTGTTTAGTGATAGTTGTTCATGAGTCCCTTCTTTGTCCTAAACAGTTAAACTGCCCGCTGTTCTTCAGAAAAATCCTTCAAGTCCAACAAATTCTTTGGTTTTTCAGCATTTTTGTGTATTTAAACCCTTTCCAACAATGACTGTATGATTTTAAGGTCCATTTTTTCCACACTAAGGACAACTGAGGGTCTCATATGTAACTATATGTTACATAAGGTTCAAACACTCACTGATGCTTTAGAAGGAAAAATGATGCATTAAAGGAACACTCCACTTTTTTTGAAAACAGGTTCATTTTCCAACTCCCCTAGAGTTATACAGATGTGTTTTACCGTTTCTGAATCCATTCAGCCGATCGCCGGGTCTGGCGGTAGCACTTTTAGCATAGCTTAGCATAAATCATTGAATCCGATTAGACCGTTAGCATCTCACTATAAAATGACTAAAGAGTTTCAATATTTTTCCTATTTAAAACTTGACTCTTCTGTAGTTGCATCGTGTACTAAGACTGGCGGAAAATGAAAAGTTTTATATGCCGATATGGCTAGGAACTATACTCTCATTCCGGCGTAATAATCAAGGAACCTTGCTGCCGTACCATGGGTGCAGCAGGCGCAATGATATTACGCAGCCTGCAACTCTGCATCTACACAAACTTAGTGCCGGTCATTTTCAGGCGTAAAACACATCTGTATAACTCTAGGGGAGTTGGAAAATGAGCCTATTTCAAAAAAAAAAAAAAAGTGGAGTGTTCCTTTAAGAGCCAGGGGGTGAAAACTTTTGAACACAATGGAAGATGTGTACGTTATTCTTAATTTGCCTAAATATCATATAATTTTTTATTTAGTACTGCCCTTCAGAAGCTACAAAAGGTATATACGTTTCCCAGAACACAAAATAATTTCTATTTACCATAATATTCTAATTCATGTTCATTCGTGTTTCCTTATGAACGGTCAGTGAGCGTTTGAACCTTCTGTAATAGTCCCTCTGTTGTCCTCAGTGAGAAAAGATGGATCTCAAAATTATACAGTCATTGTTGGAAAGGGTTCAAATACATAAAAATGCTGAAAAAACAAAGAATTTGTGGGACCTGAAGGATTTTTCTAAAGAGAAGCGGGCAGTTTTACTGTTCAGGACAAATGAGGGACTCTATCACTAAACAAAAATACACAGCTGCGGATCATTCAGGTAACAATGCAGCATAAAGAATTTGAACGGGGTAATTTTTATCTAACTATTATTTTTCTCTTGTGGACTGTGTGTAAAGGTCTTTTATGTGCAATATCTTATTTAGGTCAGTACTAAATAAAAAATAACATTTATTTTGTATGATCCCTCTTATTTTGGTAAATAATCATTTAGCAGATTCTGCAAAGTGTATGTAAACTTTTGACTTCAATTGTACTTGTGCATGTTTTGCATTGGTTGATCTTACACAAAGCTATTATATGACTTGGATGACTTTTAGGTTACTTTTTTGGTATTTTCGCATACTTTTTGACCTCGTTCATTGCAATTACAAAGAAAGGTGAGACCAGCACAATTTCTTGGAATTTCTCCTTTTATGTTCCTTGGAAGGAAATAAAGTCATACAGTCAAATTTCAATGAAAAAATGGCTCAGAAACAGTCAGTTACCATTCTTATCTGTTCTTGATTTTTAGTAAGCGATGAAAGTCAGATGCCAGTGATCTGGATTTTCCCATACTTCTTTGAGTCCCGTATCCTTGAGTGTTTTCCCTCCTTCTCTATGCTGGATTACCAGGTATTATAGGAAAACTGTGTTATAAAAATGTTAATAAATAAATTTACAGGGTGTAATAGTCCAGGTGTTATTCTTCATTCACAGGTTGATTATGAGAACCACCCTCTATATAAACATGGAAAGACGGGCCGTAAGCAGTCACCTGTTCGCCTTTTCACCAATCTGAACCCCAAAGATATCGTTCTACCACAGGATGAAGGTTACAGGTGCACAAAAAACACATAATGCATTCTGAGTTTTCTTTGAACCAGAAGAGATACATGCATCTTTTTTAAAAGAGTTATCAAACTTTACAAATGAGTTTTTATTTTTATGTAGATTGTTTTTAAAGGTGACATCGAATAACCATTTTCCACAAGTTGGTATGATTCTTTAGGGTCTTCATGAAATGCTGCAACATACTTCCTTGATGGTTTGCAGAACAACTTCATTTTTACCTTGTCAAAAATAGCTCTGTTCACAGCGACTTGTTGCAGTTGCAGTCTCTTTAAAGGGGAAGTCCACTTCCAGAACAACAATTTACAAATAATTTACTCACCCCCTTGTCATCCAAGATCTTCTTGTCTTTCTTTCTTCATGTCATTTTTTTCGAAAAATAAAAATTAGTATACTTTTAAGCACAAAAGCTTGTGTAGCATAGGCTCTGGGATGCGCGTCCACGATGCTACGAATTAGTGATGGGTCGTTCTTGAACGATTCGTTCATTTTGAACGAATCTTTAATGTGACTCGGGAAGAACGAGTCATCTTGGGGAGTGATTTGTTCAGTCTCACATGCGCAACACCCTATTAGGTTCTGTACTGGAATTACTTCACCTGTTTCGAGTCTTC
Source organism: Cirrhinus mrigala (assembly GCA_036247105.1). Classification (NCBI taxonomy): domain Eukaryota; kingdom Metazoa; phylum Chordata; class Actinopteri; order Cypriniformes; family Cyprinidae; genus Cirrhinus; species Cirrhinus mrigala. The sequence goes on from CM070018.1 coordinate 17,165,474, forward strand.
AGGTTTTTCGAGTCATTCGTTCATCTTATGGAGCTGTCACTTGATGCTGATTTTGTTAAAATGAACGAAATGACTTGTTCATTTTGCTGAACGACTCAAAGGTCAGAGTCGGTAAAATGATCCGAACTTCCCATCACTACTACGAATCACGTCTAAGTTCATCGTCTGTGTACTCCAGCTAACAAAGGTAGAGTATGGTGAAAAAGTTCTAAAAGTTCCACCTACGTTCCACGTGACCTTTCGACGTGATTCAATAGTAAGTAGCGTCGTGGACGCGCATCACAGAGCTAGTGCTACACAAGCTTTTGTGCTTAAAAAGTATACAGATTTTTATTTTCTGAAAAAAATGACAGATCATTTCGCTAGATAAGACCCTTCTTCCTCGCCTGGGATCGTTTAGAGCCCTTTGAAGCTGCATTTAAACTACATTTTGTAAGTTCAAAATCAGGGCACCAATGAAGTCCATTATATGGAGAAAAATCCTGAAATGCTTTCCTCAAAAACCATAATTTCTTCTCAACTGAAGACAGAAAGACATGAACATCTTGGATGACAAGGGGATGAGTAAGTTATTTGTGAATTGTTGTTCTGGAAGTGAACTTCTCCTTTAAATGATAATGAGCTACTGCTCACCCCGCCCCTCTCTTCTCTTCTTTTTTTTTTGTGCACAGACTGCTAAGACACATTTATATGCAAATCTGATGTCCCCTTTAAAGGGTTTTTTGAGAGAACCAGTTTATAAAAAAAATTACCACTAACATTTTTTCTATTCTTAGATTTTGCAGTGTTTGTGAAAGGTATGTGTCAGCAGGAAACAAACACTGTCCAAAGTGTGACACATGCCCATCGAAGGTAAATGCTGATGTCTCAGTCAGTGTATGGAATAGGAGTAGATTAAAGGGATAGTTCACACAAAAATGAAAATCCTGTCATTAATTACTCACCCTCATGTCACTCCAAACCTGTAAGACCTGCGTTCATCTTCGGAACACAAATTAAAGATATTTTTGATGTCACAAACTATTTTGTTGGCTTTGGAACAACATGAGGGTGAGTAATTAATTGGGTGAACTATCCTTTTAACTGACATTTCCCCATTTATCTCACAGGATGGCCGAGAATGGAGGCACTGTGATAAATGTGGACGGTGTGTGAAGCCTTGTAAGCAAATTTGAATTAATTTAAACTGATGTCTCCTAATGTGTTTATTTCTTGTTCACTTACTACTTTCTTTCTTCTCTAATTCTCTCTCCAGCGTGGCGTCATTGTTCCTCATGTGGTCACTGTGCTCTCCCTGATCACCCTTGTGGTCAGAGCCAAACTGGCTGTTTCAACTGTGGCAGCCAAAAACACAAACTTAGAGCCTGTCCTAAGAAACACAATAAACAGTGAGTATAAATCAGAATTATAATAGTTTAAAAAAAAAAAAAAAAAAATGAAAAAGTGGTTAAATTGAAATAAATGTTCACTGGAATGAAAATTTTAAAGGGACAGTTCACCCAAAAATAAAAATTCCGTCATTTTTTACTCATCCTCATGTTGTTCCAAACCCCTAAGACCTTTATTCATCTTCAGAACACAAATTTAGATATTTTTGATGAAAAATCAGTGGTTCTTAATTTTATGAAACTACTTTGAACGTGGTAACAGGTTTCTACATGAATAACACTTAACATGATGATTTCTCCACTCACACAAACTGGTTTTTCAAGTTTATTTAATATTAACACTAATTCTTACACGTTTTACCAGCAGAATGATTGCGACAGGCGGTCGTGGCGCTCCAGGCCTGCTGAAACACATTGCTGGCAAATCCAAAACTAAGAAAAAGAAGAGAAAAACAGCTATTTGATCTCACATAAAGAGCATTACAGGAACGATGGGTTTGTGGCTTCTGAAAATTGCATCATAATCACCAGCAGTGAGATTAGTGTGAAAATGACTAAGTGGTGTTAAACCTACATCTATACAAGATGGCCGTTGTGTATGAATAGCCACAGCTGTCTTTTTGCATCCTGTTTTTGTCACAAGCTCATCCTACACTAGAACTTTCTCAGTACAATTGACACGTTGTGTTAACAAACCTCATCCACGGTCTGGGGTAACGTCTCAAAGAAGCTTTGTTACAGACGATCTGTGGATAAAACCTACTGTATTAGTGAAACTGATGTCATTTTTCAAAAATGACAAACAGATGTCTTGTTAAATGCATCATTTTTAATGTATTTAAACAAACAAATCTTGTGGAAAGCATGTCATACTTCATATTCTTCAACACATTAAAGAAACAATTTATTGACAGTTTTCAAGAAATACTGTGCTTTATCATTTATGCGCTTCAACAAAAAACGAAAGAATTGGCTTGAATTTAAAATGCATCAGGTTTGTAGTTGATAATGTCCAGTGTTTATGGATGCAGCCAAAGTCAAGTGATGCTCAGCACCTAGTGTACATTTTAAGATTAGTGTTAATAATAAAAAGAAAAAAAACTTCAACATTGTCTTCAAGCCTGTTTCATCATTGCAGATTTAAATAAATCACCTAACATATTTGCCAGAAATTCAAGTTATTAAAACAGATGATTAAAACCAAGTGTTTAACATCCGCACAGCCTCAATCTCAAATGTTTCATAACCCATTGAGCTGCCATTCATTTTTAATACTGCGGTTCACGTGGGGCTTTTTAAGAGTCTGCTACCGTTTCCTTTTATATGGTGTCAATCCATGTCATGCTGCTCCGTTGGTGGTTAAATTCACAGTTTAGGTAATAGCGGAAGTTGTAGTTCAATATACAGTAGATATAAAGCTATTTTAAAGTTATTAGATATTTACAAACGCTTCAGAAGTCACTTCAGAATCATGATTATGCTAGAAAAGCTTCACAGTTTAGGGCAACTGTCCATAAAAAAAATAACATTAACAATGTTTTCCACCTCTAAGTCAGGCCCAGGAACTGTTCTTTAGTAGTTGGTGGAGGCACCTGTCAGTCATCATTCTTCTATCCGTCCATGTCGTACGGAGAAGGCGATGAGTCGTTTGTACATACCACTGAGTAGAACGACTGCAGCTAGTACTATGCCACATATGACACTGAAGGCCCATCGTGGTCCAAAAAGAGTGTAAACGTGAGAGACAAACACAGGCCCGAGGGTCCGCGCACCACTTCCTGATGCTGTCAGCCAGCCCATGTAAACCCCCTGAGTTCACACACAATTGGGGAAAAGAATAATTAGCGTTAGCTTCAACTAACAATGTTACTTTAATTTGATATTTGAATTTGAAAAGTGTTTTACCTGTGGTGTGGGGCCTAGAATCTTTGAGTATAAAGTGTAGGACATTACGTTGCACGTCGGGTAGCCCACTCCGATGAGGATGTCAGAGGTAATGTACTGTGCGAGACGAATTACAGGGGTATACAAGCACCAGGCCTGTTCAGACGGGCATCCGGTGGGCTCCAGAGAAGTGTTTGAGGATGGGGTAGGAGCCAGTCGTATTGCTGGCATAGTGTTATTATGAATATCTGTTTATGGGGATAAAATTTGTTTAATGTACACACATTTCAAATGTAATATACTGTACATTAGCATTCAAAAGTGTAGTTTGTAAAATGTTTTTAGAAGAGTCTGTTTTAAAACACTAAAGATGCATTTATTTAATCAAAAATACAGTAATGCTTTTCCCTTTTAAAATAACTGTCTTCTATTTGAATATATTTTAAAATGTAATATATTCCTGTGATGGCAAAGCTGAATGTTCAGCATCATTACTCCAGTCTTCAGTAGCTGCGTTTCCATGACCCTTTAAATTGCGAATTGAAAATACGCCTAATGGAAGCATGTTAATTTCGCAAAAACTTCCATATAATGCAAAAAGGTTCTTACGCTCGCATGAGGTGGTTTTTCAGGCAGACCGAAAAAGGAATATTTCGCAAAACTGCACTGGAAACACCTTTTTCGCATTAACAGGTCACCTTGTTTACGTAAGACACTTGATCATTCTTTAATGTACTTTAGAGTGTTTTCACGTTACGTCATCAATCCGGAAGTCGGCCATTGCGGCGGCATCGAGTGCAAACAATGCCACTGAACCGAACGGAACTCGTGAATGGGCTTGGCGAAAAAACGAAAGTAATTCACTATGTCAGGATAAGAAATAGAAGAAAGAACTGTCGGGTCATCAGTCCGCGACAAAGGAATAGACCATATGGACTGCCCTGTGGCCCGTGCACGTCGTACACTGCATTCATGTTCCAAAATGTAATTTGTGTGGAAATATCACGTTTTTATTATATTTAGTCTGCAAAAAGCCGTTAAAAGCTGAAGACGGACATAAAGAGGAGAAAATACTGTAGCAGACATATCAATCTCACTGTTCACGATGCACGAAATATTGGAAGAAACTCCTAAATAATGATTTGGGGTTAGGAGTTTATATGATTGTGTCTCTGAGGGGAACTGTCTGTTTTCAAAAAAGTTTACACGTTTTCTTTTCATCTAGCATCTGTATAACGCATTATAAAGCGTAGCGCATCTTTGTGTACAGCAGTAACCAAGGAAACACTATCGCTGCTCAGCGTTGAGCCCTGTATTAAAGGAACCGTATGTAGGATTGTGGCCAAAACTGGTACTGCAATCACTTTCAAAATACTGTAGAACGGCGTATCCCCTCCCCCTCCCCCCTGACTCGAGGTTGCCAGCTAAGCTGCAGGATTCCGCAGGAACGTAGGCTGCTACAAGGAGCTTCCAATGGCAAGTGACGAGTCCTACACAATAAGTTTTTTTTTTCTTCTGTTACTTATGTTTATGCTTCACGAGAGATGTTTTGCGAAGTAATTATGTGTCGCAAAAATTTACTAAAGGCGATTAGCCACATATTTCGTAAAGATGTACTGTAATACCACATTTTAGTCGGAACATAGATTGTTTTCATACCGTGCTAGTGGTGCGATATAAAGCTTTTTATGAACGCATTTAGCACGGGCGACCGTGGAAAATCCACTGTGTACGGAAGCTTCGGATTCATAACGAGGTCTTTTAGGTTTCGTAGCTTTATACATGTTTTATCCGACACGTTCGTAGCTGCAGCTGTAACTAGCAGAGCTGGCAACCTGGATGACGAAACTCTACTGACTTCGTGATTGGTAGATAGCTGGAGGGTGGCGCCTCAGACCAAAACACAACATGACAACATCAACATCAGTTGAGGGCTGCAACTTTCACTTTTAAATGACAATATCCTGGCCGGACCACTGTTGTCAGTGATATAAGTATTTGAAATGAACATGATTTCTTAATGTCTAGTGACATGTTAGGGCCATTTTATGATTAACTGAAATAAATTTCTTACATACGGTTCCTTTAACTTTAGTTTGTCAAAATAAAACGACCTTTCCTGCCTACTAAGTCCTTCTCTATATGACTTAGCAGCTCCCACACATTTTCCGGGGTTTAGACAGCAGAGCAAAGTCTTCAGTGGTACACTAACCGTGCAATCAATGCTTCTGTTTACACTTGAGTATCGCCGCAATGGCCGCGCATCCGGGTAAATGACCAGAATGTGACGTCGGTGCAAACCCTCTATAACCTCAGAGAGAGAGAGAGAGAGAAAAAAAAAAACACACCTCGCGTGTGGCCGTTTACACAAGCATTGACTACAAAACGCTTGAATAAGCGCTTTCATTGCCATTAAAGCTTGGATAACCCCCTTATTTACACTGCTCAAGTCTGCAGAGCTGATCGTGGCCACTCCAGTCAATGTTGTGTTTATACCAGGCGCGACGCAGCTCATTTCAGTTTCAGAAGTGGCCTAAGAGGCTCTCCACACTGCTTCTGCAAAGATGGATGCCTACATCTCCTACAATTAAAATGAATGGCTAGTGCAGTGGCTGCGACATACGTAAACCCAACAACATCCATCGCCATGACTTACCACGAGAGGAAAAAATTACTTTGCTCGCATAACATCGGTTAATAGAAACGTCGTCATTTCTAGGGCTGCCCCCTAGAGAAGAGGCTTATTCGCAGAAAAATAAAAAACTACGTCAAAGTCAGGCAGTCCGTGACAGACAGATGGTTAATGGCTGGTCTATGTGGTAATATAACATCGGGCAGGACATCCAAATGCTCACCTATCATTCATTGACCTCAAATATGGCTTTTCATCTGAAAGATGTAAGTAGTAGCAACTTTACATGGCCACTCACGCTTACTGCATGACAGATGGAGGCGCCGGTGTGGGCACTTGCTTTTAATGTACAGTAATTTTTGGTCATACAGATAAATGTAATACATCTTTCGAATTTGTAAAGACCCTGCCTTTATTTGTGCGCACTCAAAATAACAACGAAACGTTGCACTTTTGTAAAATAATTAAAGCAAACAGGATGCGCTTTCTGCTGTCTCGGTGTCTGTGAATTTGAATGAGTCACTCTAAAACTCCATGTATACTTGCCTTACAGACATGAAAAACATATCTATACAGAGTGAAATGTTTACCTTCGAATGAACCAATTTAAATGGAAAACCAATATTCTCAGATTTTGTAATCCGTATGAAACATGCATACAGGCGCATCACTACTGCAGAGATGACAAGTCAGTGTCGCTGACTTCATCCCTTAAGCTGAAAACGAAGAAAGCACTAGTTTATCAATAGATTATTGAAACATTAATGCAGTCTCCTTGCTTGGTTTTCCCTGACACATCCATAATTATTATATCTGCCGGTGCACTGTGGTAAGCTTTATGTGTGTGTTTGAGCACTTATTAGGCTATGTAGGCAATTGGTTCATTATTATGATTTATATGGTTTATTAATAAACGTGTGACTATCAGTCAACTAATGCTTAAAATAAACAACTACTAATCAACCACAAAAATCTTAGTTGAGGGCAGCCCTAGTCAAATATCGCAAAAGTTTTGCACAAATGGTAATGGAAATGCACCTAGTGTCACATGATTCTTTACATCTTTTCAATATTCTGATTTGGTCCTCAAGAAACTTTCTTATGTTGAAAACAATTGTTTCACTGTTTTCACCGTAAAAAAAGTGTTTTAGTTTACTGTGACTTTTGATCAATTTAAAAGTATAGTTCACCCAAAAATGAAAATTGTGTCATTAATTACTCACCCTCATGTCGTTTCAAACCTGTAAGACCTTCGTTCATCTCCGGAACACAAATTAAGACGTTTTTCATGAAATCCAAGAGCTTTCTGACCCTGTATAGACAGCAACGCAACTACCACAAGGACATTGTTAAAATGTTCTTATGAATGTGCATCAAAGACTGACATGGAAGAGAAATAACTGTTGAATAAAGTCGTTATTTTTGTTTTCTTTGCGCACAAAAAGTATTCTCATAGCTTCATAATATTACGGTTGAGCCAGTGATGTCATATTGACTATTTTAACGACCTGACACAATAATTCTGCTGGTAAAATGTGTAAGAGAATCACAATTAATATTAAATAGACTTGAAAAACCAGTTTGTGCAAGTGCAGAAATCATCACATTAAGTATTATTCATGTAGAAACCTGTTACCATGTTAAAAGTCACAATGTCACATGGACTATTTTAACAATGTCCTTACTCCCTTTCTGGGCCTTGAATGTGGTAGTTGCATTGCTGTCTATGCAGGGTCAGAAAGCTCTTGGATTTCATCTAAAATATCTAAATTTGTGTTCTGAAGATGAATGAAAGTCTTATGAACGACATGAAGTTGAGTAATTATGACAACATTTTCATTTTTGGGTAAACTAACCCCTGCATCCTTACAGAATAAAAAGTATGTCTTTTAAAACCCTTTTCAACAGTAGTGTATAATTACTAAAATGCTAATTTTAGTAATGAACTAATTCTGAAACTAGCTTTGCTGAGTCAGTCAGATACTTTACCTGCCCACTGTATTTTAGGAAATTGATTTCCCCATGGCAACAAGATAAAGAACCCTGCAAATATGAGAATCAAGCCTCCAAGCAGCAGCGGCCGATCTCCTACCCTGAAAAAACAACCAAAATAGATTTTATCTGAGATCTGATTACTCAGCCTGTTAGGGCAATGAGGAAGTCATGTGTTCAAAACCGCTAACATCCATTATATATGTGTTGGGTACAGCAGAAAAAAAAAAAAAAAGTTGTACTAAGATAACCTGGTTTTATGGCTAAAGTCACAATGAGATGTACATGTGTCACACTTAAGTAAAAAAGCAGATCTGAACGTTCACGGTTCTTCAAAACTTTTAAAATAGATTAGATGAGATGCAATTGAGAAACACCAACAGATGTCAGAAAAAAAGGAATTGGTCCCACTTTGTATTAGGTGGCCATAACTACTATTTATTTACATTAAAAAGTAAGTATTATGTTCATGTTTTATTGCAAAACACTTTTGCTGCTATTGAGGTGGAATAAAGGTAAGGTACAGGTTTGGTGGTATGGGTGAGTTTAAGGGTGGGTTATGGTGTAAAGGATGGGTCAACAGTGTAATTATAAATGTAATTACATAAATTAATTACAGATGTAATTACACGCAGGCATTTTTTTAAAATACAAGTGCACTGTAAAAACATGTTTGTGCACAATAATTGCAGTGCACTGTAAAAAACAATTTGTTGATTCAACTTAAAATAATCTGTTACCCGGCTGTCTTAAAATTTTAAGTTCAGTCGAAATTTAGTCAACTTGAAATGTTAAGTTGTACTAAGTGACAACTTAGATATTTGAGTTCATTCAACTTAAAATTTTAAGGCAGCTGGGTAACAAGCCCAGATTTTAAGTTTAAGTTTAGACTAAACGTATTTGAGTTGACTGAACTTAAAATGTTAAGTTTGCAGGGTAACAAATTATTTTAAGTTGACTCAACAAATTGTGTTTTTTTGTTTTTTTACAGTGTGTACCAAATTATTAATTTAAACATAAGTACATAGTAGTTAAGGCCACCTAATAAAGTGGGACCAGAGTCTTTTTTTTTTTTTTACCTTGCTGAGACCACTTTGACCACCAGGAAGACGAGGACAGACTCAAAGCCAATGGCAGCCAATATGATACCATTGTATAAAACTGCTTCTTTTCTTGTCCACGCAAACATGTCCATTGATAGAGGAGTAGCTATACTGCAGGAGGGGAAAAAACAAGCATGAATATGATCTGATTATGTACGCTTTTAAACATTAGTTAGATTAAAGTATCATCACTTACGTTTCAAACACAGCAAAAATGAAGAGAATAACGAAGAAAAGGACATTAGATGTAACCACTGCGACCTGGTCAATATCACCTGCCACCTCAGGAGCCACATTCACTCGCTCTAAAAACAGAAAGTCAAAGCACTGTGTAAAATGATTTGAATTATTGCATGAATTCATATAAAACAGTACACTGCTACAGCATTTAAAGCAGAAAATAAATATCTTACCTTCTTGGGTGTAGTTAATTGCATGGATATGCTGTCCATTGTCATCCACAAAGTGCTCCCTAAATAAAGTAAAACATTTTTAATTCTATGCATTGATTTATTCAAGTACAGTCAAACAATGTAAGCTTTAGGTCAGACTTGAAATAAAACACTCATAGTATATGCATTTATATGCTGTCATATAACTATTGTTTAGCTGCTAAATGTTGTAAAATACTTAGGTTAAATCATTACCTCAAGACTAATATGACCAGCAGAATGTTAATGATCCCGAAGCAGGCTGCCAACAGTGCTGGAGCGGTGTACATATTAACCCAAAGCCGGATGGCATTCACACTGACGCCAGTCTCTCCAATGAATGACAAAGCAGCCTGCAGGGCTGAGAAATGAACACAATCATGTTAATGATACCTATTGAAATGTACAAAAATGTTGTTCTTACAGACCAGTTCCACTTTAAATGCATTCTGCAACTAACATGTGGCAGGTTTGCCTTTACACAAACCTGGGCCAAGTATGAAGCCAAGAGCCTGACAGGCACTCATGTTAGCCATTGCACTGGTTCTCTCTCTCAGGGAAGTGGCACCAGCCACATAGGACCTCACAACTGCTACATTACCTACAGGACAGGATAAAGGACCTTATCAATGCAAATATATAAAGTACTTTACTTTGTGCTTGATAATAGTTGTTAAAATAATCATTAAATTAATAAGTAAAACAAGTTTTACATCATTGGATTGCTAATCAGAGTAGTATTACACTAACAGTCAAAAGATTTTGAACAGTAAGATTTTTAATGTTTTTAAAGAAGTCTCTTCTGCTCACCAAGCCTGCATTTATTTAATTCAAAATACAGCAAAAGAAACATTTTTAAATATTTTTACTATTTAAAATAACTGTTTTCTATTTGAATATATTTTAAAATGTAATGAATTTTTAGCATCATTACTCTAGTAACATAATCCTTCAGAAATCACTCTAATATTCTAATTTGCTTCTCAAAAAACATGCATTATTATTATGTTGAAAACAGCTGAGTAAATTTTTTTCGGGTTTCTTTGATGAATAGAAACTAGAAAGTTCAGAAGAACAGCATTTATCTGAAATAGAAATCTTTTGTAACATTATAAATGTCTTTATCATCACTTTTGATCAATTTAAAGCATCCTTGCTAAATACAAGTATTCATTTCTAAAATTTCTTTCCAAAAAATGATACTGATTCTTTTGAATGGTATACTGTATGATGTTACAAAAGTTTTTTATTTCAGATAAATGCTGATCTTTGGATCTTTCTATTAAAAGAATCCTTAAAAAAAGTACTAAACTGTTATAAATATTGATAATAATAATAATAATAATAATAATGATAAATGTTTCTTGAGCAGCAAATCAGCATATTAGAATGATTTCTGAAGGATTATGTGACACTGAAGACTGGAGTAATGATGCTGAAAACTTAGCTTTGATCACAAGAAATAAACTATATATATATATAAAATATATTCGAATAGAAAGCAGTTATTTTAAATAGTACAAATATTTCACAATATTACTGCTTTTGCTGTATTTGGGATCAAATAAATGCAGGCTTGGTGAGCAGAAGAAAATTTAAAAAAAAAAAAACATTTAAAATCTTACTGTTCAAAAACTTTTCACCTGTAGTGTACTTGTTTAAAGTATGTATCTTTAAAATATATAAAGTTTGGGATCGTAATTTTTTATTTTATTTTACTTTTTTTTTAAAGAAGGTAAATACAACAAAAATAGTAATATTGTAAAATAGTATTAAAATGTAAAATAACTGGTTTCTATTTTAATATACTTTTAAAATGTCTTTTATTCCTGTGATGGCAAAGCTGAATTGTCAGCAGCCATTACTCTAGTCTTTAATGTCACAGGATCCTTCAGAAATCATTTTTATGTGCTGATTTTTATTGCGAAAAACTTGATACAAGATTTTTTTTTAATGAATATAAATGTCAGAAGAACAGCATTTACTTGAAATAGATTTCTTGTAACATTATAAAATGTCTTTACTATCACTTCAGTGATTCATTTAATGCATCCTTGCTGAATAAAAATATTAATTTGTTTTTCTAAAAAAAAAAAAAAAATATATATATATATATATATATATATATATATATATATATATATATATTCAAACTGACTTCAAACTTTTGAGATAATGTGTTTATATTTACCTGCTCCAATGCCCACAAATGTGCGAGCCAAAAGCATGTGAATTTTGTTGTATGAGGTAGGTAGGTAGACATAGGCATAGTAGATGTTAGCTGAGACATTGATAAATATAGAGCAGACTAGAGGCTCTCGTCGAGGCCTGTGGTTGGACCACAATCCAAAAAGTGGTGAGGCCACCATCTGGCCCAAACTATATGCAGCAACCACCCATCCCAAAAAACTGGCATCTGCACTTTCATCAATCTAAAAAAGACAAACAGACCATGATCGATTGACTTGCAAGATAGGCACAGACTAACAGAGCTTGAAAAAATTACTGTGGAACTATGCAAAAATATTTAAACATTCTGATCTGAACGATCCGTACAAAATAAAACAACAGCTATCAAATTGCATCTATACACTTATGTTTCGCACTGCAGTTGGCTGCTTTTCATGCTTTCAATCAACCGTGCAAGCGTGAAAAAACTCATGCTCCACTCAACGGAACATGAACTTATTTTTAAAGAAATTTAAAGAGATAGTTCACCCAGAAATAAAAATTACCTCATGGTTTACTCATCCTCAAGCCATCTTAAGTGTATATGACTTTCTTCTTTTAGACAAATACAATCAGAGTCATATTAAAAAATGTCCTGGCTCTTACAATAATGGCAGTGAATGGGTGTTGAGATTTTGAAGTCCAATAAAGTGCATCCATCCATCATAAGAAGTACTCCACATGGCACCAAAGGGTTAATAAAGGCCTTCTGAAGCAAATCAATGCGTTTGTGTAAGAAAAATATCCATATTTAAAACTTTATAAACTGTAATCTCTAGCTTCCGCTAACTGTCGTATGCACAATCATGAGAGCGTGGCGTTCCAGCGGGTTATGTAGGGCGTAGGCGAGGATTTGTAAAGAAAAATGTTGCAGGATTTCGATATAAGCCAAGAAGAGACAGGTTTTCCTTTGCTGTAAACAAAACTTGGTTCTTGCAAGACTAGCATATTCTCATTGGAGTTTACGCTACGCCTATGTCCTACATAAACCGCTGGAACGGTACTCTTTTGTGTACACACGTACGACAGTTAGTGGAAGCTAGAGATAACAGTATATTAAGTTTTAAATATGGATATTTTTCTTAGACAAATGCATTTATTTGTTTCAGAAGGCCTTTATTAGCCATGTGGAGTACTTCTATGATGGATGGATGCACTTTATTGGCCTTAAAAATCTCAACACCCATTTACTGCCATCATAAAGCTTAGAAGAGTCAGGACTTTGTTTAATATAACTCAGATTGTATCTGTCTGAAAGAACAAAGTCATATATTCCTAGGATGGCTTGAGGGTGAGTAATTTTTCAGGGGAAATGACTGAATTATAAAAATCACCAGTTTTCAGTTTTATTATCACTTAAGAATCTTTGGCACGCTTTCTTAGAAAGGAAAGGCACATATAACTACTTCTCTGTTTCACTTCCAGTTTGTAAGTCAAGCTTAGCTGAGGGAAATCACACTTTGCAAACAATTTATAGAACTGCCATACTAATGAACATGTTCTTCACTCAAATCACAACTGTATAGAATACACTTTGTTCTTGAAAAATTAAACATGTTGCTAGAAACACAAAGTCATGGTTTTGATTACCTAGAAATGAATCAACTAGCCTGAGTACAATGTAATATAAATTGTGTGTAAATGCAAATACACTTACTTTCTTCAGATATGGCCAGAGGGAAGTGATGACAATTGTAAAACCTAAGAGAATACATTGCAATCACTAATACATATTACACGCATTTACTTTGTGCTATACAAACATTGCAACTAGCATTAATTTATCTGCTACTAACTAGGAAAATATAACTGCATGAGTTGCATATGTAACCGCAAGAGCTGTACAGACTCATTCCTGTTTATTACATATTTACTATTTTTTATGAGTTTCAAAGGCATAACTTGAATTGCACAGTTTAGTTACACAGCGTGTCCTGACATTGCACAAACATCTTGCAGGTTACAGCAGGTTTTCCGCTCTAAAATGAATGGATACATATATGTCCACTGAACCGGGACAGAACAATACATCTGTACAAATGTGTTCAACTGTGATCTGATCAGTAAGATAGTCAAAGCAGGGATATGGCTGTGAAAGAGTAAAAGCATGCTTGTTTTACCAACACTGCTGAGGAACATGGTGAAGTACATAACTCTGATGGACTTCCAGCGGCTTCGGTCTGCATCTCCATCACTTATAGAGGAAAAGACAATTTATTAACATTCATGGATATACAATAACAATCATAGCTCTGGATTCTTTACACTTAAGCCTATTTAATTACAGTGATTTCATGCATCATGCATGTTATGTGAGTATTATGACAGGAGCTCATGAAAGATATAACATGCATATCTCTCCAGTGAACGTCAACTTTCACACTGATATGAGTTAAACTATTTTTAACGTTTCATCAAGTTGTGCATTAGTAACAGAAATGCCTTTGTGACATAACACACAGACAACATTGTTAAAGTGCTCGAGTCAAATACTTTTGAGTTTAGACATAATTTCAGAACAGAACACAAGATCAGCCCTGCCGGACTGCGTCAGTACAAATGCAATTATCAAAAACTTACCTTGTAATATCGCTTCTGAGAAGCGGTGTGTTTTCGTCTGACTCCACAAGTGACATTGTTAGTGATTAAGCAGCTTGCAAAAATGAAACGACGACACGACTAATTTCATTGAAGGTCAGCTCTTTACATTGACTTGCTCTTTTAAATCAAATTAACTGGTTGAAAACTGTCTGGATTTGCACAACACATATCTCAAAAACGCATGCAGGTCTTTATATAATATTCCCATTTTAGCTGTTATATGCACAGTAGTGTTCAGCGTAATTCGGCGTTATTTCAAGCGCAGTCTAAAGTCCATCGGTATTGTCGATTCAGCGTAAACTTTATTTCTCTGAGCGTTGTCACACATGAACACTGACAAACAGAAACAACCGCGACGACCAGACTTCAAAATAAAAGCCCCTTACCATTAGTTTTCTATTTTTTTTTTTTTTTGGATCAAACTATTACATATTTTTAATGTTATTTAAAATTATATATTAAATATATTATATATTTTAATTATATATTATATTTTGTTAATTATATATTAAAACTATATATTATATAAAATGATATATTATTATAAAATCATATTTTTGTAATAATCTTAATGTTTTAACGAATCCTCTCATGCTCCTCAAGGCTGCATTTACTTGATCAAGAATACAGAAAAAACATTCATATTGTTAAATATTATTACTAGTTTAAATAATGGTTTTCTATTTTAATATATTTAATATAATTCATGCAAAGCTGAATTACTCCAGTCTTCAGTGTCATATGGTCTTCAGAAATCATTCTAATTATTTTAATGAATAAAAAGTTTAAAAAGAACAGAATTTATGCAAAATATAAATCATTTCTAACAGTAACTATAAGCAATTATAAGTCTTTGCTATCTTTTTTTATTATTATTTATCAATTAACACATTCTTGGTCAAAAGTATTTTTTTTTCCATCAAAATAAAAAAAAAAAAAAATCTGTTTTCAAATAAATGCAGTTCTTTTTAACTTTTAAAATATCACATTGTACCATTGATAATAAATAACAACACTGAAATAACAAGGATCATGTGACACTGAAGAGTGGAGAAATTATGCTGAAAATTCAGCTTTGCATCACAGAAACAAATTACATTTTAAAATATATTCTCATAGAAAACAGTTATTTTACATTTAAATAATATTTCACAGTATTAATGTTTTTCAGGATTTTTAATCAGATAAATCCAGCCTTGATGAGCATAAAAAAACACATCAAAAATCTTACTGAATCCAAACTTATGAACGCCAGCGTATATATAAATTGAGGTTGAAATTTTTGTCAATACTGCACCTCTAAAATAAGATAGCATCCCCCCCCCCCAAAAAAAAAACTGTTTTCCTAGTTTTCTTGTAAATTGTATTAGTTTGTAGGGTTAATATAAATGTAATTGTGAGCAAACTAATGTTTAACAATTCGGTCCGCACAAGGGGACATTTTATCCGATCTGGTTCTCAACCTAAAATTATTTTGACAGCCCTGCTTTAGGGGAAGGTCACACTTCAGGGAACTGAAGATAAATGTGAAGATGATATGAATAGGTATGAGAGCAGCAGCAGCAGACTTTCTGTCAGCGAGATAAGGATGAACCATGCAGACAAAACACTGACACAGTTTGCTTTTTATCCTGTGGATCTACTTACTTGTATGAAGTGGCTTTCTCAGCTTTGACCCAAATCTAAACCAAGGAGAGGAACAAACTCAAAGTGGTAAACTGCCTTATTTCAGCAGTGGCATCAACTGCATGAAAACTTCTTCTTAAAATTCTCTTCAACAAGAGAAGAATCACTATGAATGAGTCTCAATTTTTTTTTTTTTTTTTTTTTTTTTTCACCCACAGTTTTAATATTTGGTGTTTTGGTTGAGTTACTATTTATTATTATAATAATATCTATTTCTGTAATCAGTACAATAATCAGTTTGCTAGAAGATTAAATTAAAATGTTATTTCATGAATAAGCTTGAACTTGTGAGCTTGTATCTTGAACTTGAGAAATATATCATGGCAATCATAGGTTCCACCAGTCACAAATGTAATTTAAAAAAAAAAATGGATTTGGATTTTAAGAAGGCTTTTAAGACGTTTTATTGAGATTTCATGTTAATTAACTGTTTTTACAATAATAACAATAGGCTAAATGTAGTGGCGTTGGCGTTATGTATTTGTTGTACACCATCAGCACCACCCACCGTAACAAAAGAAAATTACACAACAAACCTTATCATGAACATCGGTATTTCTTTCCGGTCCCTGTGATTCACTCTGGAGTCTGGACACAGTCAAATTTATTGGCGCCTAGAAGAAACAAACTCTTTCGGTAAGATTTGATAATTATAACAGCAAATATGCAATTAACATACAAAGACAGATCATATCTGAGTATATGGTAAGATATGATAATTATAACAGGAAATATGCAATTAACATATTCACGAAGACAGATCATATCTGAATTTATAAAGTTGTGTGCAAAAACAATGAAGAGCATATACCGGTTTAGTGTGCAGCGGCAGTAAGTTAGAAAAGGTTCACGTTCGACTAAATGGCTGAAAGAGAGGATTTGATTGGTTACACCACTGTGTTGGCAGTTTGTTTGCGCAATCCTATAGGTCAGCTCTCATGCTCGTAGGGAGAGTCTAGATATATATATTTATTTTTTAACAAATGAAACAGGCATTTCCTCAGTAATTCGGCGATTTTTTTTTTTTTTTTTTTTAAAGTAAGTAAACCCGAAACGTTTTAACACTCTACTTTTGCAATGTTTTTGGGGGGTCTTTGCCAGTGATTATATTTTATCAACAGATTCCTCACAGGATTTTACTCTGTCCGGCAGCCTTCTATGGATATATGTTTAAAAGAAAAAAAGAAAGAAAGAAAGAAAGAAAGAAAAAGGGTGTGCTTAAAGTCGACTGAGTATAGTTCCACACAAAAATCATTTTAAGAAAGACTAGTTTTTAATAAAAGCTGAACTGTCAAATAGATACTATATTAAGTTAGACTGAAATTATAGTTGTGTTCTCAGTACAGTAGTGCAGTGCAATAAGAAGACATATGGTGACCTGTATTTTATGTTTTATTAATACATATGTATAATCATTCAAAGCTTATACAAAAATAGATTAACCTTTGCAAAGACATTACCTACACATAAACACTGATACAATAAATATCTTGTAGTTATCTTATTAATGGTTACAGGATGAACAGATAACACATTGTGTCAAAACACATACTGTTACTCGCATACAAGTAAGTAGACAAGCTTAGATACATTTTTATAATTACTGAGCCACATAAAATATTAATAGATAAATGATATAAATGAATAAAGAGATACATAAATCTAGCAATCATTTTGAGACAAAAAGGAATAAGTTTAATAGCTCTCATTAAGTGGGCCCAGCCCACAAAGGTGTTGATTTGTCTGAATGGAAAATTATACCTCGTTGTTGAGGTATAATTGTTCAAACAGAAGCACAGATTGAAAGATGATCTTTTAAACCTGTTCTGTTTTTAAAAGCGGCTTTGCTCTTTAGGAGACCATACGGTTATAACTCCCCTGCCATCCAGCAGGGCAAAGAAAGGGTACAGCTTCTCACGAAAGTGTCCCGTGAAGGTGTAGATGTGTGATTTGTTCTCTGCATTGTAGAACGATATCTGTCCCTCCTCGTAATCGATGTATATTCCCATCCTTCGGGGCACCAGCAGCACTGGCAGTGCTGTTTCGGGATTGGTACATGCGAAAAACTGTCGCGTGCTGTGCCACAGGACCCAGTAACCAGTAGAAGGATTCATTGGAAAGCGGCCATGCCTCTTTGAGGATGCAGTCGTCACTCCAACTTTCCAGTAGCCATTGTTTGCAAATTCCACTTCCCAGTAATGACGGCCACTCATGTAGCCCTCCCAGCCCAGGACGCAGGGCAAGCTATCAAATCGCTGAGGGTTATAAGGCACATTGGCCTCTGTTTGGCCCTCCTGAACCTTCTTGTGGTCAGCAGAGAGCAGCAGCCAAGGTTGGCTGGTCATGGGATCAAGAGTTACATCGGCTATTCGAGAAAAAGACGTGAAGGCGTTAGGACTAATGCATTTAACACTTTGTTAATGCTGGAGTGAAAGGCTTTATATGACAGAAACTCACCTCCTGCACTCAGAATCCAGTTCCAGACTGAAAAATAAGAGAAAATACACACTTTATTACTCAATTGACTAGTTAAGTTAATCATCATGACAGTTAGACCAACACTCCCATAGCAAATCATAACTATTTTCATAACTTTTTACAGACATTTCCACAGTTATTAACATCGTAAATTTAGTTTTTTTTTTATATATATATTAATGTACGCTACCAGTCAAAAGTTTTTGAACAGTAAGATTTTTAATGTTTTTAAAGAAGTCTCTTCTGCTCACCAAGCCTGCATTTATTTGATTTATTTAAAACAGTAAAATATGAAATTAAATATTTTTACTATTTAAAATAACTGTTTTCTATTTATATAGAATATATTATATAGAATATATTTTAAAATGTAATTTATTCCTGTGATTTCAAAGCTGAATTTTTAGCATCATTACTCCAGTCACATGATCCTTCAGAAATCATTCAAATATTCTGATTTGCTGCTTGAAAACATTTATTATTATTATTATGTTGAAAACAGCTGAGTAAAATTTTTCAGGTTTCTTTGATGAAAAGAAAGTTCAGAAGAACAACATTTATCTGAAATAGAAATGTTTAACATTATAAATGTTATAAATTATAAATGTCTTGATCACCATTTTTGATCCATTTAAAGCATCCTTGCTAAATAAAAGTATTATTTTATTACCAAAAAAGTTACACTGACTCCAAGCTTTTAAATGGTATAGGGTATAATGTTACAAAAGCTTTTTTATTTCAGATAAATCCTGATCTCTGAATCTTTCTATTCATAAAAGAATCCTGAAAACATGTAAATATTGATAATAATAATAATAAAAATGTTTCTTGAACAGCAAATCAGCAAGAATGATTTCTGAAGGATCATGTGACACTGGAGTAATGATGCTGAAAATTTAGCTTTGATCACAGGAATAAATGACATTTTAAAATATATTCAGATAGAAAAACAGTTATTTACTATAATTAAATAGTAAAAATATTTCAAAATTTTACTGTTTTTGCTGTACTTTGGATCACATGAATGCAGGCTTGGTGAGGCTTTTTTTTTTTTTTTTTAATTAAAAAAACCTACTGTTCAAAAACTTTTGACTGGTAGTGTACATTTACACTATGCTTTGTTTTATTTTACCTTGGTGTTAAATTTCAGAAAAATAATTAACTCCAATCTGACATCTTTCTTTCACCAAAATCAATCTCACAATATTTTTTCCCCTCTTTTGTAAAGTCACAGAAACGCTATCGTTTTTTAATATCTCAAATGTGCTTCAGCCTGATAAAAAGTATTAAAGATAGTTACCTGAATTAGGGATGTATCGTGCCATGCCTGTTCGAATACAAAAAAAGAACCAAAAAGACAGTTACTAATAATCATTGGTGTACTTCTCAGCTTTATTCATATTTTCAGCATTATTAGTTTCAGGTTACATTTTGGTTCCCTCACCAGCTTTCCAGATGCGTTGCTTAGCTGAAAGCCATAAATGAGGAACCATGCCCTAAAATAAATAAAAAACATGAATTAGCAGCAAGAAATTTTAATAAAGGGATCCTATTAGACACCCTGCATCTATTAAACTGTAAATTACGGTTAAAATGACATGATATATGATATATTTATAGACTTTGTTTGAAGTTGCAAATCAAGTAAGTGGACCTGTCGCCAAAGCTTTACCACACAGATAACAAGTTACGTTTTTTAAAACCATCATTTCATAAATTATTTTACATCACTTTTAAACAAACACTGGTCATTGTGCTATAAACCTGCTATAAATGCTGCTGTCTTGCACTTTGCTCATTAAATGAGAATAAATCCCTGTTTCCTGTCCGTAATTTTATCAGTACTATCTCTGAAGCAATTTAGGCGATTAAATTTTATGGCCTCACACTGTGAGCCTGATAAGAAAACTCATATATGACATATTCTATAGCAGGTATGGAACTATTGTTTAGTTGTAATTTATTGTTTGTTTCCTTAATAAGATAAAGTGCTGCGATATTGACACAAAATTAGGCACCGCTTTTCAAAATAGTGAAAGGAGTGCATTCACAGCCATCATACCTTGCTGTCTTCTTTCAGCAAACTCCAAGTGATGAACTCCAGTAGTGGCATGAGGGAAACCAGCCTCTTCTTCTTCAGTCCCAGGAGACGCAACAGCCTTGCCAGTTCATCTCCCAACACTCCTGAGCTCTGCATTTCGACAGAAAGAACAAATATAACATCACTTCTGATTATCTTATCCTTTAGGCTTTTAAAGATAAACTAATTCTGAGAAAGCTGAAAACCACGACTGGACTTAGGACAACTTCATGTGTTTTCTGACAATGGATAAGAGACCCGATAATATAGATATGCTTGCTATCCCACCTCTGATACAATCTGTATCTCTTTGGCCCACTTCATGATCCTCTTCTGTAACACCTCACTCTGATTTTTATCCTCTTCCTCCTCCTCTTGATTAATCCTCTCCTTCATCCATGGATGCTTTTTAGACAGCTGGATTTTACACAAACACAAGGAAAGCTTAGTTTGAGCAAGCCATCATATATGATATATGATGACCGTGACATTTGTCTTTTGTGTAATACAATCAATTTCACCTTGTCTACACTTTGAAGTTCACTGGCCCACTGCAGAATAAGCTTGCGACTCTCTTCTAGACTGCGCTCAGTTCTGGGGTCTGGACGCTCTGCCTGACTGCTGCACCCTTCACCGGGATCATCCTCATTCTGTGAATCAGAGACACACATTTATGAATGCACGATGTATAGGGAGCATTGATTTTGAATATGTAATTATGCATGTTGACGTCCCCTATTTTTACAGTGGCCGTTCACTGGATAGTTCACCCAAAAAGGAAAATTCTGTCATTAATTACTCACCCTTATGTCGTTCCAAACACATAAGACCTTTGTTCGTCTTTGGAACACAACTTAAGATTTTTTTTATGAATCCGAGAGCTCTCTGACCCTCCATAGACAGCAAGTGTCCTAATACGTTTAAGGTCCAGAAAGGTACCAAGAACATCAACTAAATAGTCCATGTGACATCAGTGGGTCAACAGTGGGTCGTTTTGTGCGCATAAAACTAAAATAATGGAGAGTACCATGACACATGCTTTCCTCTTAACGAAAACAACGCATGCGCATGGTGCCGCTAATGTAGAACACATACGATGCGGCTTGTTTACGGAAAGCACCCTTATATAACATGGTACTCTCCTAAATAACGTAGGGGTGGAAAAAATAGTCGGAGACCTCTTGGATTTCATCAAAAATATCTTCATTTGTGTTCTGAAGATGAACGAAGCTCATATGGGTTTGGAACGACATGAGGGTGAGTTAACAGAATTTTCATTTTTGGGTGAACAGTCCCTTTAATCTTTCATGTTGCGATACCTAATCATGATATTAAGTAACTTTCTTTTATATTGTGTTTTGTACTGCTTTGTTAGCCGAAATAAATAACTGAAATATTATCTGAAAACTTTACAACATACAAAGTGAAAACAAGGCCCCGGTGTAAGCAATAACTGACGACGGGCCGTTGAATTTGTAGAAAACAATAAACACCTGAGGTGGTGATGCGGCCACGACGCTAAGCAATTATTCCGTTTATAATTAAGGTGACACATTTCAGGACAATGTATTTCAAGCCATTCGTCCGTTTTTTGTCCTTAACATGTTCTTGTGAGTAGGATTAATTTCTTACGCAGACTAATTCAGTTATTTATGAGGTTATATGAGAGAGAGAGCGTTTGAATTACCTGAGACTGTGCGTCTCACAACTGTTTGGCAGCAACTTCTCTAATAGTTAAACCATAAATTCATCTGCTCCAACAACAGCGCAGTTATTACCTCGCTAGTGAGAAATGTCATGTCCTTCTAAGTTGCTAAACTGTTTTATTGATAAAATCGTAAGAATAGCGTTAACAACATGTTTCTGTATGCGTATTTCTTAATTGCGTCAATCGCCTTTTCTCGATTGTTTACTATATTTATTTACTTGGTCACTGTCGTCGTGGGTTTTGGTTCGTTTGCTGTTCTAGGTTTTAAGGACTTCTTTAAGGAAATCGCTTGGCGAAGTGATATGGACTTGCGGTCAAGACTCAAGACCTATCTGGAACTACTTTAGCCGTGCGTTTCCCTGAAAATTATTGCACACCTAATCGTTCATCAGCCAAAAAAAACTTAAGGCAGCCCCACAGTATAAACACGTGTTATTAGAACGTGTGCGAATATCAACTAATCATCTAGCATTACACATTTCTCACATGGCGACACTTAGCATGTATCATGGATAATAAAAAATAGCATCATACATTTTTCACATTTTTCACATTGCCACACTTATCATATAGCATAGATAGGCCTAATAAAAAGTAATTGATCGATGCTGAAATTATTATTAGGGCTGTTAAACACACCCATCTGTTGAAAACTGAAACTTAATACTCTAAATTGAAACATTTTCATATACACTTTTAGGCACACTATAACATAGTCTGTTAAGTCATTACCTGATTTTTCAGTTTTAGACAGTTGCAATGCAATATACAGTAGTTAACATTTGAAGTGGATCAAAAAAAGTTCATCAAAGTTGTCCTAAGACAAGAACGGGTATTGTTTTGGTTTTAGGACAACTTTGTTGGAAGGTTTTGATCCACTTCAAATGTTGACTACTATATATATACTGGTGAAATTGTAAAATAACACATGGCCTACCAGGCAAACTTGTGCCACCTGTTGCTTCCAGTGGTTTATGAATCGGATGCACTCATCCAAGCTCCGGAGGTCATTTAGGCTGTGCTGACGTTGTCTTTGCTGCAAACAAACACAGAATAATTACCAAGAGTGTGGTGTACAAGTTATTGTGGTCACAACCGAACACGGATTAACCATGACATATGCGAGTAAGTTAGTATTACCTGTGAACGAGTAGAAAATCCACCACTGCTATTGATGTGGCTGGTGGGGGCAGAATTGTGGACCTGAATATCTTCTTTCGACAGTGTCCAGCGCACAACCCCAACAGAGTTACTCTGCTTCTGGGGCAATTCTGCAGAGAAACAGAACCATTGAATGTAACGCGTTACAGTTAAATAGAAACAATAGTATGCACCACAGACAGCTCTAATTGTGTAATATTAAAAGAGAAAGAGAACAATAAGAGCCATACTTTTTTCCTTCAGGATGCTCTTCATAGACTTTGCCTGTTCACCTAAATGAGACATTTTTTAGAGGGATGTATTTGGAAAAAAAAAAAAAAAATACTTTAACAATAATCATAATTATTCCATGTTGATAAAGTCATTGGCTTGATTCCCAAGGAATGCATGAACTCATAAATTAGCTTATGAGTTAAAGCTACTTACTCATGGTGAAGTGTTGAGGAGGCAAGTGAATGCTGAGGGTATCTGGTGAAACTGAACGTTGACGGCCTCTCAGCCTCTCTTTTAGCTCATCGTCTGAACTTTGGACCTCAGTTATTACTGTCGTGATTGTATGAGGTGGAGGCCAAGAAAACCTACGTGATGAGATATGGTCTTCCCAGCAATGATTCAGAGAGTAGTCAAAATGGCATGATGCCAAAAAGGAAGGCAGTGAATATACTCACACACTGCATATCATGCGTGAACTCTCACGCCACGATTGAGCAAGTTTTGCTCACTTTAATTTCTTGTGAAGCCAATAAAGGAATTCTTTTAGTTTGTGCATTTCATGACAGTTCATTTAAATAATTTCTAGTTGTTTGCTCATAAGCGAGTATCTGAATCATCACAGCTGAAATTTGTAATGATAATGGCATGTTGTGTAAACCACAAGTTTGACCTTTTGGGGGGAAAAGTTGATTATTGTAACCGTTGAAGATACAGATGCAGGTGACGGCTTGAACTTTATCCTAGTAACAATGTTTTTACACCCTGAAGTTGCATAAAGATTAGATGGAAAGAGCTGGAATTTATTTTGTGGTGGTAATGGGGACATTTTCCATCTTTTAATTCATTATACTGTCAATATATTCCCCATGTGGTTAGTTTAGTTTATTTCCACTTTTTGGTCTGAATTGTTTGGGTGTGATAAACTTTATTGCTCCAGTTAAACTGAATTAGATTTGACTTAGCAATTAAAATATAACCACTAAAAAAGCTTATAACAGTCATAGAATCCTTTAAATAAACAATTAAGCTTGCACACAACTTATGCGTTTTATACAGAAACATTTAATGTCTAAAAAGCCACAAGTAGACAGTTCTACTTATTTGCCATTTAAATTTCTTTACATTTAATATTTAATTTTTAGACTGTGAGGGAGTTAAAAAGTGTTTGGCTTAGTTATATTGTTAGATGTCAATATAATTTTATAAAAGCTGAAAATGTAATGGCTGCGTGTTAATGCGATAGCATTAAAAAAAAAAAAAAGGTAAATTAAAAATGTAAATGTCTACAGTAGTTTTGGTAGAAAGTGTATTCTAAATATAGGGGTGGGCGATGGACTATCCTCTCTATGATGGTTACACACTCACATTACGTTGCTGCGCTGATCATGAAAACTTACCATTTGCATGCGTTAAGCATTGCAGTTTAAAAACAAGTGATTTAAAGATGTTCTTGTCTTTCTTTCTTAGTTCTACATCGCTGCAGAAGTACCGACCCAGTGTTTACAAAGTGAACGTGCAAGGAGTGTCAAACAACCTTTACAAAAAGGTAAAACAGCGATGTGGGACGATTTTAAAGTTGGAGGAGAAAATGAGATGGGAGTTTTTCGACATACCCTTAACTGTATTGACTCGGTTATATTTAAATGTTAAATTTATTTTCAAGATCTGAGGTAAATTATCTATTGTTGCTTTCAGTATGGCGATAAATGTCACGCAATATGATATTCAAACGCACATTAGACACTTTTAACACTGAATTAATATCATAATCAATAATTACAGTGATGTTTGAGGATCAGTAACTATTGCAAATAGCAAACATCAAAATTGGGATTTAGAAAAACACATTAAAAATAAAACAAGCATATGAGAGCATATGACAAATAAAACAGTATTTAACAAATATGTTATTTTTAAACTGTAGCTATTTAACATTTTCACAACTGTGAGTAATTGCAACTTTGTAATGTTTATGCTTTTGTAAATTAATCTTTTCTGTCCCTAAACAGGCTTATTTTGTATTTTAGGCTCATTTTGACCACAAAGTATGTGCTTTCTACAAATGTAATTGTGCAAGTGTAACACCGTGTCCTAACTAATTTACACGCGACGTGACGTCGCAACGTGCGATAAAAGGTAACTTTTCCATGCTAATCTGAGTTTTTGTCCTAACTAGCCACAATGCGACACACGAAATTTCTTTTTTTGAATCGGTTTCTATTTCTTCGACGTCGCGACTGGAACAACAAACTATGACAATTATAATCTTAGTTACTGATTATGTGCTTAATATATGGAACCCACAACAATTAAATAAAAAAAATAAAATCAAATTGTTCCTGTTTTTTAATTCGTAGATAATCACAAGTGAGATTTCAGTAATATTTTGATCACTGAACTAGGAAATGTCCTCAGTTTTCTTTTCAGAAATCTGGTCACCTTACCATAGAAGTCCACTATATGGAGAGAAATCCTGAAATGTTTTCCTCAAACATAATTATTTTGTGACTGAAGAAAGACATGAACATCTTTGATAACAAGGGGGTGAGTAAATTATCTGTTAATTTTTGTTCTGGAAGTGAACTTTTCCCTTAAAATGACAGAAGACTGTCTGTCATTCATGTTAATCAAACAAGAAAAGAGAGAAAATCTCCTACTGCTCTTGTCTAAATCACTTTTGTAAGTGTAATAAGAAGAAATATATATATTTAATGTACACAGTGAAGAATATGCAATATTTTGATACATTTGATTACTTTATACAATGTATGTAGCATTTCTTATTTATTTGGTTTAATGTATTTTTTTTTTTGTCCTATTGCTTGTAATTAGATTCTTAATTAATCGCTGACTGTTTACTTGTCTTCAGTGAGCTTGAGTATTTTTTTTTTTAAATGTCGGCTCATGTTAGTTTTTTATGATATTGACACGAGTGACAAGAATTATGAAATTTCTATGGTATCAAGACTTTTGATATTATAAAGACCACATTTAAAGCAAAAATACTGTGAAATAAAATTAAGATTTTTTTTTTTTTTTTTTGATAAAAGATTTTGGTCATATCACCCATCACTACAGAGGACATTAGTCAATTAATAAAGCCATTATTCATGGTTTGCCTTGAAACTGTACTAGTTAAATTTTCAGTTGTGTCACTGTTGAATTTGCATTGCAATTTAGTCAATTTTCTCTTTTGTCATTCCAATTCTATATTCTGTGGAGTGAATTTAAGTCAGATTCTAAATCATTAACTGTAAGGTGGAGTATTCTTAAATTATGAGTTTTTCCCAACCCTGCTTATCACATTCTGAATATCACACCCTAACAATAATTCATGAGAAAAGTAGATTTTATGAAACCATGAGATAAACCATGTTATTTCTCCACCACTCCAAAGTTCAGATTTATGAAGTAAAACAAGAATAAAAAATTTTATGGTTCACATAAAAATCACAATAAAAAAGATGTCATAACTAACCAGGCTACACGTATATTAATCTAATAAACATGAAGTTGGTAAGCTTAGCATTCTGGTAAGTGTTAAATGAGTTTATGTAAACTACAGTAACATGCCCCTGACATTAACCTTAATTGCTGTAACTACTGTCACCTTATCTTTTCTGTGTAAAGGGGAATTTTAGGGCAATAGCATGACTGCATATCCTACAATTAATTCCAGAATTCTCTTTTTGCATATGCTTTTTTTTATTGCCATGCTCCAGTTACATACACAAAATGAGTAAAAAAAGAAAGAATGAAAAAAGCAGTCTGTGAAATTGCATGTTGGCTTGAAAAATGGTTAGTAACATTACTCTGTTTTAGTAGAAGTGGTATCTACTCAGGGTTTGTGGTTATTAAGGTTACAACATAGATTTTACTTTCTCAATCAAAATAGGGGGAAATAATTTTCTCTTCTTTAAAATCTGTATTAATCAATATAAACACCTTTTAAAAGCCATAAAAATGTGGTAACAGACAAATAGCAAAGCCTCTCTTACTCGTATGCATTATTACTGCAACCCTTTATGAATAAAAGCTGATCTTATTTAATAAAACTGTACATTTGTTTATAATGCAGTATCTCTGTGACCTTATTGAAGTAAATTACAGTCTTTTTGACAGCTGGTTGAGTGCAGTTTATTCTCCGATCATGCAATGAAATCCAGTTTAATTCCAGCTTTGGAAAAACTGTTTAAAGATAACAGTCTCTCTGCCCTGTGGTAAAATCTCCACCTGTAAGACAAAAAACATTTATTGATTACAGAGGGTCTTGACATCTATTTATGGGTGAGGAATCCAGCTATAAACTCAAGATTTTTAATTCTTTTGCACTATGCCTCAAATAACTAAAATACAATGAATATAGAATAGTAAACCATAGGATACGTTTGTAGACCACTGGCAAGATTGCATTATGTATGAAATTAGAATATAGATATTGTAAATTTCTAATTATAAATAACCCAACCTCATTATAATCAGAATTTTATATGCATATAACTTTGTTTGAGCAAGCTAAGCCAGGCAAAACAACATAAGCTGACCTGTGTTTTCATCTTGGGGTAATTCATTTGCTGGATGAAGTCATCTGCCATTTTCAGAGCAGCCCTCTTCTCTTCTGCATTGGCTCCACTTCCTGCCAATGAAAGAAAAATAAAAAGTAATGAAACGACCGTTCGTTTCGCTAGATAAGACCCTTCTTCCTCGGCTGGGATCGTTTAGAGCATTTGAAGCTGCATTTAGACTACATTTTAGAAGTTCAAAATCGAGGCACCAATGAAGTCCATTATATGGAGCAAAATCCTAAAATGTTTTCCTCAAAAACCATAATTTCTTCACGACTGAAGACAGAAAGACATTGGATGACAAGGGGGTGAGTAAATTATTTGTGAATTGTTGTTCTGGAAGTGGACTTCTCCTTTTATAGTAGTAGTATTTTCATTAATGTTGAAAACAACTGCGCTTCTTAATTGATTAGCTTTTAATTTATTTGTTTATGTGTGTGTGAAAACTGTGGTACATTTTTGAGGGGAACCTTTTTAGAAATTAAAAAGGACAGCATTTATTTTGTAACAATGAACAGCATTTTTTTTTAACAACATAACTCTTTACTTTTAATCAACTGAATGCATCTCTGCTGAATAAGATATTAATATAAAAATAAATAAATACAGTGTTTTGCGAAATTATTTATACCTTTTTATTTTTTCTTTATCTTTCTTTACCTTTCTTTACCTTTATCTTTTATGTGTTTTGTTGTTGCTGCCATATGTTAAACTGCTTTAAATTACTTTTTTCCCCCCACATCAATCTATACTTCATTCACCTTGATGGCAAAGCAGAAAACAGGTTTTTAACATCTTTGCAAATTTATTACAATTAAAAAAAAAACTTGAATGATTCCATTGCATAAATATTCATACCCTTATCTAGGACAGTTGAAATTTAGGAAATCTTAAGAAGCATTCATATTGCTTGTAGATGTTACTACACTTTGAGTGGAGTTAACCTGTGGCAAATTCAAATGGATTGATATGATTTGGAAAGGCACACACATCTTAATAAAAGGTCTAACAGCTGAAAATGCATACAGGAGCAAAAACCAAGCCCTGAGGTGATAAAAAAAAAAAAAAGAAAAAAAAAAAAAATGCCCGTAGAGCTCAGAATCAGGACTGCGTCAAGCCACACATCTGGGGAAGAGTTTATAAAAAATTCTGCTGCATTGAAGGTTAACAGAAGCATGTTGTCTCTGTTACCCTTAATGGAAGAAGTTTGAAACAACCAGGACTCTTCCTAGAGCTGGCCAAATTGAGCAATTGATGGAGAAGGGCTTTGGTTAGAGTGGTGATCAGGAACCTGATGGTCACTCTAGTTGAGCTCCATGATCATATATAGAGATAACAGAAACTTACAGAAAGACAAACATCACTGCAACACTCAATCTGGGCTTTATGGCGGAACCTAAGCCTCTCTTTAGTGAAGACACATGAAAAACCTGGAATTTGCAAAAAAGCACCTAAAGGACTCTCAGACTGTGAGAAACAAGATTCTCTGGTCTGATGAACCTCAATTCCAAGCATCATGTCTGAAGGAAACCAGGCACTGCCCATCACCTGCAGAGTAGCATCAAATCAGTAATGTGTGGTGGTAGCAGCCTCATGCTGAGGGACTGAGGGACTCGTCAGAGTAGAACGAAAGCTCAATGTACTAGAAAACCTAGTCCAGAGCATTCAGAACCTCAGGCTGGCCAGAAGGTTCACCTTCCAACAGGACACTGACCCTAGTCACACATCAAGAGTGGCTTAAAAACAACTGTGTGAATGTCCTTGAGTAGCCAGAGCCTGGGTCTGAACCCAATCAGGTATTTCTGGAGAAACCTGAAAATGTGCACCTGCCCCTATCCAACTGGACAGAGCTTGAGAGGTGAAGAAGTGAGGAGAAGAATGGCAGATAATTGCTAAATGCTGATGTGCAAAACTTGTTACATCATACCCAAAAAGATTGAGGCTGTAAAGGTGCTTCAACTAAGTACTGAGTTAAGGGTATGAATACTTACGCAATTTACTTATTTCAGGTTTACTTATTTTTAATACATTTACGAGTTATGACAATTGTGTTTTTGATTTGCCATTATAGTGTATGGAGTGTAGACTGCTGTGGAAAAAAAAAAGTCATTTAAAGCAGTTTAACATAAGGCAGCACCACAAAACGTGACACACATGCACAATTTTTCTTACCTTTCCAAACAAAGATTTTTCCATTGGCTCCATTGTCCAGGATAAAGCAGTCATCACGTACCAGCAAGTCCTTGGCAAATGGACTTTTCTCTGACACCTTGGTCAACTTCATCGATCCTGTTGCATCTGAAACCTATGAACAATTGAGCATTTTTTTTAATGTTAGATGCACATAAAATGGAATGACAAGGTATGTTTTAGCAATTCTGGAAACATCAGATAAATTAATGCATAATAGGTATGGATAAGATACCTAACAGCTACGATTCATTCTAACATACACATGTAGTACTATGGACTGTCCACGATTTAGATAAAAAAAAATACAAGACTAGTATAGTGTTGTGGGTTGTTGTACCTTGTAGAGGGAGGCAGAATTGGATGCATCTGCTTGGCTGTCCTCCTCCGGAGTGCTTTCTTTCAGCTCTGGCATTGGACCAAGAACCTTTTTATCGTAACAGAAGACAGAGAGGATTTTTGCTGTGACTTCAAAAAATACACTACTTCCAAGTTCAAACAGCCTTTATGATCATTCATTTTATATTTATAAGCACACTTTCAAGCTAAGCTTTTGTACACTACAGTCATTTTTCGTAGCATTACAGCACCCGTGAGTGTACTTTAGCACCACTGGTTGTTTTCTTATAGGTACTGAGGGGGTTTTTGGACAAGGAAACTGTGAAAGGTCATGTCAGACTTAACAATCAGGAAGTGAGAAGAGAAGTGGAAAGCTGAAGGTATACAGAAGGTCAGAGTTCACCAATAACTTTTCTTTGCCAAAATGTACTGTCATGCTGTTACCTGTAGCATTTCCTGTGTCTCCTCTCCCTCATTGATGTTAGTGATCTGGGCTTTGCCGTGTCGGTCTGTGTCTCTAATCAGAGTGGCGATCTCCCTCACCTTCTGCTTCTCAAAGATGTTTGCCTGAGATCCTATCCACGACACAATCGTCTGCAGAATAGAAAGATTTAGATAATTCAAATAAATGCGACATGGTTTGACATGTAAAGCGGTTTTGTGTGGTTTCAGCATCCAAATACTTTTTTATTTGATCCAAAATACAAAATATTTTTAAAATGTCATTTATTCCAGTAATAGCAAAGCTACATTGTCAGTCATTACTCCAGTCTTCAGTGTCACATGATCTTTCTGAAATCATTTAATGTGCTGATTTGGAGCTAATTATCATCAGTGTTGAAAACACTGTACTAAAAGATCAGTATATTCTAAAGATCGGTATTTATTTAAAACAGAAACATTTTGTAACATTATAAATGTCTTTACTGTCACTTTTGATCAGTTTAAAGCATTCTTGCCTAATAAAAGTATTAATTTCTTTTAATGTCCCCAAATGTTTGAAAGAAAGTGCACATAGACATACAGTATAATCAATAGACATTCACAAATACACACACCTCGCCCAGGTCGAGTATAAAGCAGTCTCCTTTATTAAAGCTCTGCCAGCTCAAATCCACTTCTTTGGCTCTGATATTACGTTTTCCTTTGATTTGGTATAACCTTTGAACGGGTCCAGATCCAGACTGTGCTTTTCTGAAGCCAGACTCCACACCTCCCTCCTGTAGAAACAACAAAAGCGTTACTATGCATGTTTGGAACAACATGAGGGTGAGTAATAAAAGAATTTTCATTTTTGGGTGAACTATGCCTTTTAGCTTTTTTACTTCAGAGTACCGGCCTAGTGACAGCGTTGTACATTTTTTCCTGTGTGATTGTATGTGTTCAGATCTCACCTTATAGCTGACACCTCGGGGGAAGAGGTTCATGAATTCCGGAGACTCATAGCCTTGAACCTGCCTGTGCTGGACCGGATCTCCACCCAGGAAGTTATCCAGCTGTGTAGCCAACATGGCACAAGCTACCTGCTCATCACGAGATGATTTTTCCCCTAAAATGGAGAAAGAAAAAGAGAGAATATGAATACATTTTCAATCTTATCAACATAATCTGGATTACACATACAGTTGCAATCGAAATTATTCAACCCCCTTGACCTGCAAGACATTTTGTCTTTAAACGTCCATGTTTAAAACTATTGAACCCCCAAAAGTAAAATTTGGTGCCTTTATTCTTTAAAACCACCAATAAACACTGCTTGAAAGTGCTTGAAAGCTTCTGTCACCTCTCTACTGCAATCTTGGCCCATTCCTCACCTGAAAAAACTTTCAGATCACTGATAATCTTTGGTTTTGCCACTGCTTTCTTTAAATCCAACCAAATATTTTCAATGAGAATTAAATCTGGAGACTGAACAGACCACTCAAGAACATTCTATGACTAATCCTTGAACCAAGCATAAGTAGATTTGGACGTATACTTTGGGATGATTGTCCTGCAGGAAAATCCATTGATCATTAAATTCAGTCTTTGCACCAAAGGCATCACAATTCCTGCCAAAATGGCCTGATGCTTCAAAGAATCCATGATATTCTTCATACAGTCATGTTTTCCACTTCCTGGTACAGTAAAACAACCCTGGGCCACCTGCATGTTTGACGATGGAGAGAAGGTTCTTCTGCTTATAAGCTTTGCTTTTTTTTTGCACCAAACCTACTGCTGATCCATAGGTCTAAAATGTTTTAGGTCACATCACTCCATAAAACATTACTTCCAGAACTCCACAGGTCTGTCCAAATCAATTTTAGCATGTTCAAGTCGGCCTTTTTGTTCTTTTTGGTCAAGAGCGGTATTTGGCAATGTTTTTCCTCCTTTAATTAGGTCATCTTGCAAGTCTTTGGCTGTACAGTGCAGGTTTTTCCCCCGTTGCTCTAATCAAACATTTTATGATACTGTGTTGTTTGGTCTCAAAGGTTTTCTGGTACAACACATTTTAAGGTAAGGAATAAGGCTGCCAGCTGCGTCACTAGGAACTTTTAATGTCTTGGAAATCTTTATGTAGCTTTAGACTTTCTAATATAATAAAGCTATTTTTTCTCTATAGCTTTTGTGAGAGCTTTGTTGACTTTGCCATATGTGACCCTGGACCACAAAACCAGTCATAAGTTGCACGGGTATATTTGTAGCAATAGCCAAAATCTTTTATGCCCAAAATCATCAGGATATTAAGCAAAGATCAAGTTCCATGAAGATATTTTGTAAATTTCCTACCTTAAATATATCAAAACTTAATTTTTGGTTAGTAATATGCATTGCTAAGAACTTCATTTGGACAAATTTAAAGGCTATTTTCTCAACATTTTAATTTTTTGCACCCCCAGATTCCAGATTTTCAAATAGTTGTATCTCATCCAAATATCATCCTATTCTAACAAACCATATGTCAATGGAAAGCTTATTTATTTGCTTTCAGATGATGTATAAAGCTCAATTTTACAAAATTGACCCTTATGACTGGTTTTGTGGTTCAAGGTCACATCTTTGCTACTCAAGTTTAGCACATGCATGGGCTAAATGCATCTATGTGAAACAGCCCAAGCTAATTATGTTTTTCAAATAGAGTTTCTAAAGGCTTAACTGTCTTTTAAGACAATTTTGTTCCCTACCATTAAAAATAAGTGCCTAAAATGTTGAATAGGGGTTGAATAATTATGACATAGCTTTGTTATTTAAAAAAAATCCTATAACTCAAAAACATTACATTATATATTGATATTATCACTTTTAATATGCCAGTAATCTGTTATAGATGCAATTTTTATAAAGTCCTGGATCTTCCGAAAAGCTTGTATTTGTAAAGTACTGTAACTGTACATAATACAGTTTACAAACTTCCTCTTTTACATGCCACTAAAAAGAAAGTCAGAAAAGGCAGATAAGAGAAGGCAATTAAACAGAACTCGGAACAGCTAAATCATTCTGTCAGCATGGTTGCCCTTGGAAACGCTGTGCGTGTTAGCCAGCACAAGTTTGCACAATTCTGCCCTGTGTGAGATGCCACCAATGCAACCACTTCCTCTGTGAGATCAATTAGACTCTGAGAAACACTATTATGGTCTGATAAACTAGACGCTAAACTGTTTTAATCTATATGAAAAGCGGTTTGTGGTAGGACTAGATGATTAAACAAAAGTTATTTTTTGATCATGAAAAATAATGAAAAGAATGTGCTGCATTCTGTTTCACAATGATGCTCTGCTTGTTTTGCCTTGTGTTACAACACCCCTTTCTTTACTGTAGTGATCTATTGCCTCTTTCTAAATGTTTAGCAGTTTTCAGTAGGTTATGGAAGTGTCTTACAACATAGATGATATTATTTGTTTGAATGTGCGTTCATAAAGTTAAGGTGTCACATGGGCTATTTTAACCATGTCCTTACTACCTTTCTGGGCCTTGAACGTGTCAGTTGCATTGCTGTCTATGCAGGGTCAGAAAGCTCTTGGATTTCATAAAAAATATCTTAATTTGTATTCCAAAGATAAGCAAACGTCTTACAGGTTTGGAGAGTAATTAATGA
Source organism: Cirrhinus mrigala (assembly GCA_036247105.1). Classification (NCBI taxonomy): domain Eukaryota; kingdom Metazoa; phylum Chordata; class Actinopteri; order Cypriniformes; family Cyprinidae; genus Cirrhinus; species Cirrhinus mrigala. The sequence continues at coordinate 17,200,229 of CM070018.1, forward strand.
CAGAATTTTTGGGTGAACTATCTCTTTAAGAGGTCTGTAGATGTTTACAACATGGTGGGGTTAGGAACTAGACTATGTAATCTAAAGTAATGAAGAGATGGGGGTGTTTATGGATGAGGCATGACTAACGAGAAGGCATGGGAGAAGATGGCGCATCGTGCTGACAACCAGCTTAGTGTTACCTAAAGCACCGGATACACCATAAGACAATAGACCTAACTGAAGTCCTGTCACGGGGCTGCTGAAACATTAATGAGCTATGAAAACACTCCTGATGCCTTTTTCCCTTGGGACTCTTCCCTCTTCATCCCTCTCTCATGTGCATCAGCCGTTCTATCCCATCTTTCTGTGTGCTCACTCAGACCGGGACAGGCCCACTCGGCTGTCTGATCAAGCGTATCATTTAACTCAGCAGGGTATTGTCTCTCTATTGTCTTTCAGACCCCATACCCCGCTACATGATGAGAATGAATCATGACTGACTGACCCTGACTCTGGACTTCATTTCTTTCTTTTAACTTGCTCTGTATTTTACATTATTTAAATACTAAGCACAATTCTGACACACTGTGTAGTCTTGTTGTTTGTTCTATTAAAATGACTAAAACTGAATAACAAATATAGCTATTTCTGGGGCTGCCTCCTAATATTCAGCTAACTGTTAGTCGATGAGAAAAGGCTTGGTCAATCAAAGTTTTATTAGTTGCTTAGTCACAGAAAAAAAATTCCACAGGAAGTGGCGAAGTCACGCAGTCTGTGACGGACAGATCATTAACGGCTGGTCTATGTGGTAAAATAGTATTTGATATATATAAATACTATATATATATTAATATATATATATATATATAAATAGTATATATATTAAAATAATATATTTCAGGACATCCAAACGTTCACCTATCATTCATCAACCTCAAACATGGCTTTTCATCTGAAATATACAAGTAATAGCAACTTCACATGGCAGCCCAATCTAACGTTAACGTAGAAAAATGTGCACTGTTAAAGTGTCTGTGCGAAGTGTGGAAGCTAAACAGTAGCGTGATCGCTGCATGACAGATGGAGGTGCAAATGCGGTTACTTGCTCTTAAAATACACTGTCGTTTTGGGCATACAGATAAAAGTAAAACATCTTTTGAATCTGTAAAGACTCTACATTTATTTGTGTGCACTCAGAATAACAACAAAATGTTGCGCTTTTGTAAAATAATTAAAGTTCACAGGATGAAAAAACAATACACAGAATCTCTTGGCTTACAATCTACAACTAGACAAATGTAGTGTTACTTCAACTACGGTCAAAAGTCTGGGTGTTATATTAGACTGCAACTTGTCTTGTGAAAACCATATTTCTCATGTTACAAAAACAGCATTCTTCCATCTTAGAAACATTGCCAAGCTACGAAACACGTTACCTGTTTCTGACACAGAAAAGCTAGTTCATGCATTCATGACCTCTAGACTGGACTACTGTAATGCACTACTAGGTGGTTGTCCTGCATCTTCAATAAACAAGCTATAGATAGTTCAAAATGCAGCTGCTAGAGTCCTTACCAGGTCAAGAAAATATGATCATATTACTCCAATTTTAAAGTCTCTGCACTGGCTACCTATTAGGTTCCACATCAGCTACAAAATATTACTTCTTCAAAACTCTGGTCTTTTGGTAGTTCTTAGGATAGCAGAGCTAGTAGAGCTTTTTCTAGATAGTAGAGCTTTTTCGCATTTGGCTCCCAAACTCTGGAATGACCTTCCTGATAACGTTCAGGGTTCGGACACACTCTCTCTGTTTAAATCTAGATTAAATACACATCTTTTTAGCCAAGCATTCAAATAATGCATCTCATAAACTTTTACTGCAGTTATGTCTGATCAAATGCACATTATTAATCTTTTAGCTCTGGTTGAACAAATCTTTCTTTGCTTAGTTTGAACAGCAGCTACACTAATTATGTTCCTATTTGTTCTCTGTTTCTGACATGGGATTGACATCCTGTGGTAACTAGGAATTCACAAGCTTCAGTCTGGATCCAGAACACTTAAGAAGAGATGATGCCAACCCCTCAGAGGACCCTGAAACAACATACAGCACTACCGAATTTTGCTACTAATTTATAGTGTTCTTTGTCTGTTTGATTACGTTATTGATTGATCTTTTCCATACATCTCTGCAATATGTACATCAACTTGACAGTCACCACTAGTAAGCTACTTCTAAATATAGTGTAAAAACTTTAATTTGCTGTAAAGTTGCTTTGCAACGATATGTATTGTGAAAAGCGCTATACAAATAAATTTGAATTTGATGCGCTTTCTGTCCTCTCGTCTCAGTGTATAATCACCTTACAAACATGAAAAATATATCTATAGAGAGTGAAAAGTCTACTTTTAAATGAACCAATTCAAGCAGAAAACAAATAGTATTATCAAATTGTGTAATCCATATGAAATGTGCATATGCATACATACAAACACGTCGTTGACTTCATCTGTTAATGCAAAAACAAAGAAAGCAATAGTTTATCAATAAATTACTAAAACGTTAATAGAGTCTCATTGCTGCCTTTCCCTGACAAATTCACAATTATTATATCTGCTTTGAAACACCAGCAGAAAAATAAGACCGATTACCTGATTCTGGTTAGCAAAACATAGGATTTCCATATCCATATTAAGCTTTTTGAATAACCGGCCCAAGGTGCTTATGTTTTTTAGGCCACATGTTTAGTTTTACTGTCTATACAGTGTTTTCACAACGCGTCATCAATTGGCCATATTAGCAGTACAGAATGTAAACAACCCACTGAACCAAATGGAACTCACAAATTTTGATGATTATTGCTGCTGAAAATGGTCAATTATTTTCATGTTTTTGGTTGTACTATTGGGGCAGACCGGGAAAAACATTTGGAGCACTACTGACTGCCAGAAATTATAACAAATCAATGAGAAGTGTGAAAAAGACTGTCTGAGAAAAGACGGCGTTTGTGGTCGGCCAAACTGAACCAAGATTTCCAGGGTAAGAATCCTGACAACATTTCAGTTTGTTCTTATTTCCAGTCAGGTAGGTGAAATATTAGGCTAATATCTTAATTAATACTGCTTGCATGTATCTTTACCACCTATGAAATTTAGTTTGTCAAAATAGTGCGTCCTTTCCTGCTTACTAAGTCCTTCTCTATGTGATTTAGCAGCTTTTGTTTTTTTCGGCCAATACAGTAAGGGTAGGTCGACAAGACGAGTATTTAGGGTTAAAAAAGTATATAAATTGTCAATTTTATTTAAAAATGACTGATCGTTTTGCTAGATAAGACCCTTCTTCACTGGCTGGGATCATTTAGAGCCTTTGAAGCTGCCTTTTGAATTTTGGAAGTTCAAACTTGGGGGCACCATTGAAATCCATTATATGGAGATAATTCCTGAAATGTTTTCCTCAAGAAACAATTTCTTATCGACTGAAGAAAGAAAGACGTGAACATCTTGGATGACAAGGGGGTGAGTAAATTATCTGTACATTTTTGTTTTGGAAGTGGACTTCTCCTTTAACAGAACAACGTATTCAGTAGTACATTAACTCTGCAATCCATGCTGTTGATTACATCCGAGTATCTCCAATATGGCCGAGCATCCTGGTAAGTGCCAACCCTCCATCCTGTGTCTTTCAGACAACACAGATAAAAGTGACGAAATGAACCAAAGGAGAAAATTAGCAGCTATCATCTCACCAATCCACATGTGGAGGTCTGCTCCCTGGTCACCCCGGTTATCCAGCACCAGGTAGGAGTCACCATTGAAGAAAGCCCCAACCTCAGCTTGGGGCAGAGGAACAGCCTTCATCTTCTCCACTCGCCAACATCTCAGTCCCGGCTGCCTGATTTCATCCCCAAACTGTCCTGGAGCGGCCTGAAATGGAAGCATTCTGCAGAGAGAAAAATAAAGTAGTGAGGATTTTTTTCCTGAACTGTGTTTTAAAAGTTGATCCAATTGCCTGTTTTTCCCAGCCCTGCTCCTAAAGTACTCCAGTGTTCAGTACCCTAATAAGTGGATGAGTTGAATCAGGTGTGTCAAATAAGGAAGACATGCAAAGTAGAAGGGTTAGGAAACACTGGATTAGGTCATCTTGAAGGATAGAGATTGAAATAGCATAAAACTAGCACATTTCTGTCATATAAAGATATATAATTGAGTACGACATCTTTAACGGGAAATGTTTTTCACACATTGATGATCAGTTTGTTTTTCGTTGTCTTTCAGTATTTTCAACATTTTTCACACCATAATACACGATAAAAACCTACTCGTCATTTGGCTTCTGTGCCAACGGCTACTCCACTGTATCTCTACTCCTCTCACTAATTTGCCAACAGAGCTATCAGTTGAAGACAGTTGTTATCTGATTGGTTCTTTGACCTGTCAGTAACGTGACTGCCAAAACACATGATCTTGATTCTGGAAATCTGTTTGTTTAGACACTACAGTGTAATGGCAGCACGCATATGCAGATTCCAGCATACTGCTGCCAAAGAAACACTCAAGAAAATAAGGATGTGTCTGCTGGAGGATGAGGGTCTCCACAGCTGAGTTTTGGTTCCTTCTAAGATTTCCTCATTTCCTTTCTTGGCATTATTCCGTTATTCATTGTTAAGCTGCTTAAGCCAATAAAAATAGCTTATGTCTGTGTTACTGTTCACTTATCAGTAAAAGTGGATTTGTTTTCAATGGTCCGTAAAGCTTATCAAATCTTATCAAATGATTTGATTAATTTAAATGGAAACCAAAACTAAATCAATCATTGGTAATATTAGATGACATATCATCTTCGACGGCTACATGGATACACAGCATAAATATTGGCTTTGCAAATAACTTGGCATGGTACAAATAAATCAATCAGTCTAATTAGGCTCATCCTTCAATACTTCACTCTCATGTAAAGAAGAGGCCTCAAGGCCCATGTTATCTTATGTCACTCCTAGACATGCCATGAAGAGAGCCAGACTCGTCTAGTTTCACAATGCCACAGAATTTGCTCACATAGGTTTAGTCACTGTCAAAACACATGAAACAAATAGCTATGACAGAATTAAATTACACTACTCCTCCCTCTTTATCTGTTCATTCAGGGCCACATTTTCTGCCACACTTAGGCATGGCGCCTCATAAACTTCAAGGAAGCACAAGCAGACAACTACACCCTCATAAATATTATGATTCAGTTTGGGTTTCCCCTAGATTATCAATTTATGATACAAATTTTATGATCAGTTTAAAGAATTTAAAGATATGTGTATTTAAAATCCACTAGTTGGTTATTAATTGTCATCTCTAAACAAGATAGATAATGTAACGCGTTGTAAAAAAAGGTTAATGCAGAAAGAAGAAGTGAGCTAGACAGTTTTAGACATAAAAGGTCACAAAACCTTTGATCATTTGATGAATTGCGGTAGTGCACATAGCGATTTTGGTTAACTTGTGTGTGAGCCATATATTAATTTGCCAGCATTTAATCTGATTAGCCAGTAGTTTTATGTGCCCTCGATTTCAAGAACAAACAATGACGCTTCTTGACCTCAGTGATCAAACACTGAGTGCCCTAAAACCCCACCCTTACACTACAGCAAGGTGTAAAACCGGAATCAATTCTGGCTTCTAATGTAAACAGATGTGAAACTGTCTCAGTCTAAGCAAAAAGTTGCCAAAAATGTGTATGATATGCAATTACAGTGAGTCATGCGAAACCTCAGGGCAAAGAACATGCAAGCTGGCAGACACACATGCACACAAAATCTTCAGAAATAATAACTGGGAATGACAAGGGCCAAGTCCGCTTTACTGTAACAGGACGCAACACCCATTCAATAATAAAAATCACAGACATGGATCAAATTTCGTGGTCATTATAAGTCAGAATTATTGTAATTAATTCAAATCATAACCCTCTATAATATAAAAATAATAATAAAACAAAATAAGATCTAATATTAAATAAGAAACGGAAATATTCATTAACGACCACGATAACTTCTGCGCTTTAAGCACCACCAAGTAGAATTTCAATAATAATGTGCATCCAAAATGGCATACTGTCACCCTGTCTGAATATTCCCTACTATTTAGTAGGAGACAAACAGTACATGAGACGATGTCTGAATTCATAGGGTATGTCTCAATCAGCTCCATAGCTCCCAAGCTTGTAAATCAGTATATCGCCTACACGAATCCGGTAACTGCAAAGTACCGTTGCTCACTGCACATTGGGATGGTGATTACTCAGTTTCCAGTTTCAAGTAAAACGTCAACAGAAATAATGTAGAACACCACCGCTGCAACAATAGGCAGGAACAATCTCTTTTTGATATTATTTTTTATTCTCTTTAAACACATTGTTCTGTTACATGTTCTTACAACATTTAAACCGAATATTAATTATAAATGTCAACTAGATGCGTACTAGATACCTGTGTAGCGATGTGTTTATGCTAAAATATCCACCTTTTTCTTCCAGTAAATTTTTCCTCCATTTGTAAATTTTATGGGTGTGGCTTCCGGTCTGACCTGCATCCAGCTATTTTAAAGGAACACTCCACTTTTTTTTGAAAATAACTCCCCTAGGGTTAAACAGTTGAGTTTTACCATTTTCGTATCCATTCAGCCGATCTCCGGGTCTGGCGGTAGCACTTTTAGCATAACTTAGCATAGATCATTGAATCTGATTAGACCAATAGCATCTCGCTCAAAAATGACCATATATAATGATATTTTTCCCATTTAAAACTTGACTCTTCTGTAGTTGCATCGTGTACTAAGACTGACGGAAAATTAAAAGTTGTGATTTTCTATGCTGATGTGGCTAGGAACTATACTCTCATTCTGGCGTAATAATCAAGGAACTTTGCTGTCGTACCATGGATGCAGCAGGTGCAATGATATTACGCAGCGCCTGAAAGTGACCGGCACTAAGTTTGTGTAGATGCAGAGTTGCAGCCGGCAGAGTTGACAAAATATTGAAACTCTTTGGTCATTTTTGAGCGAGATTCTAACGGTCTAATCAGATTCAATGATCTATGCTAAGCTATGCTAAAAGTGCTACCGCCAGACTAGGAGATCAGCTGAATGGATTCGAAAACGGTGAAACTCAACTGTTTAACTCTAGGGGAGTTGGAAAATAAGCCTATTTTCAAAAAAAAGTGGAGTGTTTCTTTAAGTTGTACAAAACAGCACATTTTGCTGCTTGATATTGCTAAATGGCATGTCTTACTGTATTATTTTCATGTGTTATCTTCATTACGAACACACTGGTTTGTAGTGCAAACAGTTGTACTGTTTACCACACGTTGTTATTCTTATCTTATTTCGCTATAACGGTTAATGAACTGGAAGTCTTACCCATAGGCTTACTTCCGTGTTGAGGAAAAAAGCGGATACTAAAAGTGTGTTCACGCCATATCGTAATTACCATTACTAATTACCATTCCTCATAAGAATCGTAATTACAACTTGTGAACTGGGAGTCTCCCCGAAATCCTGTATAATTTAACCAATCCGATGACGACTTCGAAACTGCTGAAGTGTTTCCGGCTAAGTGTGCCTTACGCATCAGACGTTTAGCCAATGTTCCGTGGGGGTCTGTTTAGGCACCGATAATGCGACAGTTCCGTGTCCAAGTCCAAGGGTGTGAACAGCTCCAAGTAGAACATCATGTGTTGTCATCACGAAATTACAGTATTTACGATATGGCGTGAATGCAGCATTATAGATTTGTCTATTGCGTGTCATTATATTCAGCGAGTTGGCTCCTGTGGTTTGTTTTGCGGTTCAGAAATGTGCATTTTCGGTAAAGGAGCATAGTGAGCATCAATGCTCCCTAGTTTTTGCGGTGCATTGTGGGATTTTTCAGGGAACGAACATTCCAGTTCACTGGAAGGATTTCACAGTTGAGATAGCCTTTAAAATAGCCGACTCCCTGATCAGTGCCCTGACAAATGAACCAGGGAGCTGATTGAGACGCACCCTTAGTATTCATAAAACAGCAGGTGAAAAATACCCGGATGTTTTTCTACTTCCAGCAAGATTCTGAAGTGCGCATCCAATGGAGACTTTACTATCCCATGAGGCCACAGTTGAAGACTTGTGAATAGGAATGAAGCGAATTCGGATAGATATCGGATAGAGCAGAGTAGATACTACAATTTAGGTATCCACCTTTTTCTTCCCGTAAAAGCGGGCATGGCCATTTGTAAATTTTATGGTTTTGGCTTCCGGTCTCATCTGCGTCCAGCTATTTTTAGCTGTACAAAACAGCTCGTTTTGCTGCTTGATACTGCAAATTGGTGTGTCTTACCATATTAATTTATTATCTTAATTATGAACACACTGGTTTGTAGTGCAAACAGTTTTACCATTTACTGCACGTTGTTATTCTTCTCATTACTTCCCTATAGTGGCTAATGGACCATAAGTCTTGCCTGCTTACTTCCTCGTTAAAGAAAAAGGAGGATAACTACTTTGCGACTTTTAAAAAATGTTATATAAAGTGTGTAGTATGAATGCAATCCAGACATACTACATCCACCATTTTGCCAAGGCAAAGCTGTCCATTAAATGCACACTTCAGCCTAGTGTTTTATGAATACTGCTACTTTAATTCAGGCATACTAATTTAACTCACTGCTTTTCATTTATGAGTGGTATGCATGTTCAGACACTAGGATTGTTTTCAGACATGTTTCCTAAACACTCCTCCAATTTCCATTGGTCAGCAAACAAATAATGTTGCCCCCCCTCAGCCATGCCATTGGTTGGCCGAGTGTCGCTGTTGTGAGCAGGGGTGAAGCTCAAACAACAGCTTCATAGTGTTACACTTCTTGTAAATCAGCCTACAAATAGTTGACTTGTAGTTGTCTCTGAAGTTGTTTATACATAGATGTTAACATTTTAGCATAAAAAATACACACTTCCTTTTTAAATTTAAAACAGTGATCACCAGTGTTGGGACACAAGATTGCTTCATTGAAAACAGTAGTACGCTATCTGCTACAGAACAGCATGAAATATGACAATCATACAAGTACAGCGCAGGATAGTGCAATGCGGGCCCATGCGCATGATGTCAAGACAGTGATGACAAAAGAATCTCCCTTGTTAAGTAAAGAGTGCACTCAAAGCTAAGAAACACACTTGTCCACTTAACTGTAAAACCCCTTCGGCCTGCTCCGGCATGCTTTCTGAGTCCGGCTCCATTCTGCCTGTTCCAGTGTGTGTGTGGGTTTACCTGGCCTGGTTAGCTTATATGTGTCCAGTAACTGGACACGGGGGAATAATCTGAGCGGCCCTGCCGAGGACGCCCCACAGCGAGGAGAGTCGGGTTGCCTGACAAATGCTAAACACTAGCGTGATAATTACTCAAGGCACCATCCATCTTTCCTCCACTCATCAGAGGAGTTGATGGAGGAAACATGGTAAAACGTGGCTTTTGTTTCGAAGACAAAACGTCGGAATTTTCAGAAGCCAGGAAGTAGTGGTAGAAACATACGCAAAACTAGTATTAAGTCAACACAGATATTGACCTAAATTTTTTTTTTAATTGATCATTTATTAATTTCAACACAATTTTTGGGGCTCATCCTATTTATTAGTTGAAATTCTATACTTTTTTTGTTTGTTTGTTTTTTGTTTTTTTGTAATGCTAACAATAAAAGACTTGTCTAGTGGCTCATAAGTTAGACCTAAAAAAAATGATGGTTTTCAGAAAATATGGTAGAATCATAAGCAAAACCATTACCAAGTTAAGTTATTAAGGTAAAATTTATTTTTTAATTATCATCTATTAATTTCAACAACATTGCTTTATGGCTTATCCAATTAATTAAAGGTAGGATAGGCAATTTCAGAAAGGCCAGCTTTGAAAGCAAGATGCCACCTTTCCTGAATAAGCATTCTGCTACAGGGTTGCCAAGTTTTCACAAAACCCACCCAATTGCTACTCAAAACTAGACCAAAAGTATAGGGGGAACCCCCGTTTCAGGGGGTAAAATGAGCAAAATCTGCATTCCAGAGGCTAAATATTACATTATTGGGGTCGCTTCAACCAGCGGACATGAAAATCAACCCATGGCAACACTAAAAAACTAGCCCAAAAATTGCCCAATCGTGTTTCGAGGGAGGTCCCCTGGTAAAAATCACTTTCCAGGGGTAAAATACATGTTTTTTGGTGGGGTTCCTCTGGTAAAATTAGTATTCAAAGGGCTAAATATTATGTTTCTGGGGGCGCTTCAACCCACGGACATGAAAAACAACCCACGGCGACAGTATGAAAGTAGCCCAATTCCGCAGAAAAACCGTGGACTTGGCAACACTGCTGCAAAGCCACACCTCTTCAAAACACACAAACACACACACAGGCAGACCAGAGCAGGGTTGCCAGGAGTTCACAACAAAACCTGCCTAATTGCTACTCAAAACTAGCCCAAAGTCAAGTCAAGTAGGCCAAAGTAGCCTAATTGTGTTTCGAGGGGGGTCCCTGGGTAAAAATCACATTCCGGGGGGTAAAATACAAGTTTTTTTGGCAAGCTTCCTCTGGGAAAATTAGCATTCTTGGGCTAAATATTACTTTGCTGGCGTCAAACCCGCGGACATGAAAAACAACCCATGGCAACAGTATGAAAGTAGCCCAATTCCACAGGAAAACCGTGGACTTGGCAACACGCACAGGCAGACCAGAGCAGGGTTGCCAGGATTTCACAACAAAACCCGCCCAATTGCTGCTCAAAATCGCGTTTCAAGGGGGGTCAAGGGGGGGGGGGGGGGGGTTGGGGGTAAAATACACTTTTTTTGGTGGGATTCCTCTGGTAAAATTTTCCCAGAGGCTAAATATTACGTTAGCATTCTTGGGCTAAATATTACTTTATTGGGGTTGTTTTAACCCATGGACATGAAAAACAACCCGCAGCAACAACATAAGAAGTAGCCCAATTCTGCAGGAAAAGTGTAGACTTGGCAACAATGCTGCTAAGCCACACCTCCTCAAAACACACAAACACGCACAGGCAAACTAGAGCAGGGTTGGCAGGTTTTCACAACAAAACCTGCCTAATTGCTACTTAAAACTCGCTTCAACCTGCGAACTTGAAGAACAACCTGTGGCAACAGTGTGGAAGTAGGCCAATTCTTGGCAACACTGGACCAGAGGCTAATCAACGACACTTTGAGAAACGATGTTGGTAACTTACTGATTTCTAGCAGGATGTGAACATTTAACCAGCATAACAAAACTGTTTCTGAACCAAATCACCTACCCTGCCTTTAACTGAAATTCTATATTTTTCCCATTTTAACACTAACTCTTGAATTCTTAAATAAAATGCTGGCTAACAAAAATTGGCCTAGTGGCTTATAAGTTACAAAACAAATACAAAAAAATGATAATAAAGCAGTTAAATAATAAGCGAGATGGAAAAACAGATAATTAGGTTGATAAGGCAAACTGATATGTAATCTGTTTTATGACCTATATCTTTCTTTACACAAAAACAAGCAAGCAGATCGTGAACAGATAAATTACAAGAGACAAGAGTGTAGCCATAAAAATATTTTTTTATGTTTTCTTAGAAAGAACCACAGTCAAAGTGTTATCATGTAACAATCACTCAATGGAGGGTTTTAGTGTACAAGAAAAGACACAAACTATTTCATTCAGTGCATTCAATTTTAGATGCTCACCAAGTTCCCCATTTTAAAAAAGTTGATGAGTAGTATTTCTAAACTCTGCATATACTTTTTCAAATACAACTCCTTGAGTGCACATCTAAGGACTTTGGGAGTGTCTCTCTTGCCTAAACTTCTTTCTACTTTAAGTTTCTTTGTGCTGAAATAAACTTGGCAGAACAGTTTTGGCACAGTCTAGTTGAGGGTTTGAGGGTTATACATGTATAATTTGTGAGTTTCTGAGCAGATTTACAGTGCTTACCTTGCTGCTGTTGAAGTTCGAGAACCCTGCAGTTTCGAGAAAGGAAGGAAGAGAGTTTGTAGAGAAGAGAGTATGTGTACAAAATCACTTCCTATATTACTTCTGGTCCGGCCCCCTTGAATACATCCCCGCCTAAACAAACAGATGTCAAAAAATGAGGAAAATAGGCAAAGGCACAGAGAGTGACGTTCACAGATTTGTTAATAGCTCAACATGTGCATGGCCTGTTTTGACTAAATTTGACTGCAGGAAGATTTGGACTGTGTGGACCGAAAGAGAAGAAAATATCTAAAAATCACATGAAGCCAGAGGGGTTTCTCAGTTTCTCTTGTTACATACAGAAGTCACACCCAGTTAGGCACAAAGCATTTATAAATATGTCAGGGCTTGCCCATGGACACAAAATAAATGAATGTAATAGATAAGCCATTGTCATAGCTGAAAGTTATGTCAACTTTAAAAAATGCAGCTAGGCACTCCATGGCTGTGACTATGTTCACTCATTCTTAAGAGCACAGGAAATCCAGAGGCTGGAATGTGGTTTCAGTGGTTTATTAAAAACAAGAAACTGTAAACTACAAATTGTCTGTAGTATCTTGTAACAAGAGGCAAATCTATGTAATGAGGTAACACAAAAATTGCACATCTTCATTTAGAAATTCAAAATGGGGTAATCTAATAATAACAGAGCATTCAAAATTAAGTAGAAGTTCATTCTAAACGCACAGCCTGTTGAATCACAAGTCGTGCGACACCAAATTGAAGTGAACAATGACACACAGTTTAGCAATTCATTTCAATACGACGTTGTGCTACAAGACACTTCCGCAAAACTTGACATTTAAAGGTCCACTTTAAGTGTAGCGTGTTGACGTAAATTTTAACTGAAACAGGAAAACAGGGTGGGACATATCAACATATCAGTCGACATATCAGTCCCGCCCTTTTTAAAAGGCCGAAAAGGTTTCGTTTATATCACAGTATAGGCCAGAGCCATTGAGCTAGGTAAAGCCGCATTTGACAGCCACAATCTCATCCATATTGCTAAAATATAGCTTTCTGTGTACAATTCAAATGGGTCCGATACGTTTTGTGGTCTGCGCCGACTCACGCAAATAAGATCCGCTCCGCTCTATCGTGTCTCTGGACCGGAGCAGACTGTGTGTGCACGCGCTGCTGCGGTTTGCGTGAGACAGCGCAAAACAATTTTTTTTACCCCAATGAAAAGCATATTTACTCTGTCTGAGCCGTTCCCTATCCCCTATCTAGTGTCCTACGTACCATTCGCCAAACTGAAAACAATACGCCCGTGAACAAGTGACTGACTTCGGACACAGCTTCAGCGTGTATTTATACTGTAGGGGGCGGGACGCTTCGGATTCTAGAGATCATTTGATTGGACGGAAAGTTTGATGAGAAGCTGAAGTGCAGGGTGATGTCATCAAAATCGTTGAAATGGCGTTTTTCAACGATCATCTGCATAGTAAATCCTCTAAAGTTATTTTTTATTTAGATTTTTTTTAAATGTATATTTAGAACACTATAATTTGTACCATATGACATTTGCATCAAATTACAATACTACTAGTTAACCGTAACACTAACGCAAGGGTGTTTCTAATGCAGCATCTATACAAGTTCTTTGCATCTATCCACTTTTTTCTGAACGCGGAAGTCTCACCCGACTGGAGCATTGCTTTACATTTCCGGTCTCTGGTGTTTCTAGGTAAAATAACATTTTCCGAGTCAATAATATAGCGTTAAATCTGTGCACATTTTAATATTTCGTTATACTGAAAAAGCTTAAATTCAGTCGTTTTTACCCCGTTTTAACATGGATTTCTACGGAGACCGGAACAGGAAAGCGTCCAAACGAAAGTTGGAATCCTTCATGGCATGGCACAGCGCATTGTTCTCTCTTCTGCTTGTGTTTATCAGTCTTTCTCAATTTTTGCAAAACTGGGAAATCGTGGAGTTTCTTCTGCAAATAGAAATGCAAAAAAAAAAAAAAGTCTCTAACTTCCACCATTGTACTAAGTTTTGAATGCTTACATTCAGTAAATGTGTTTTTGTTATCGTTTTGGAACACATTAGCTTATAAATAACCTTAAGGCTAATATATTCATACTAAAATACAAAAAAAAAACAAAAAAAACTAAGGCTTCTTAGATTCTTCAAGTCTAAAGCTAAAACCCATGTCATTTAATCTTAACATACTCAGAACAACCACATTTAAAAGAATACAAATAAACAGTTTAGTCAAACTTTTTATTTTTCCAAGTCAAAAAACAAACAAAACATAGATACAGAGAATGAAGTATCAGATTGATTTCTATACAGTGGCAATTTCTCTTAATTTAAATTCTCTTTTCCCCATAAACCCGACCCAGTTATTACTCAAACTCAAGAAAACCCTGTCTTTTCCAATTATGCTTTCATGCACACACACTTGCACACTCACACACACCCTTACTGGGAGCCTGGGTATAGAGTATTAACTGGACTTGTTTGAAACATCCATGAAACTGAAGGCAAACAAGGGCATTAAAGAGAATGTTGAAAACTGCTCTCCCTAATGCAATCTAAGGCCTTAAATCTAAAGCTGAAATAGAGCATAATCATTTACAAGCCAACAAAATCTCCTGAAACTACCACCGTCCAGTTGGCAGAGTAAGCTGAGGGAACCACAGTCGCCACTTGTTTTAAAAAGGTAACACTCAAAGATCTAAACGTCTCTGTCGCCCTCTACTGTTCAAGCATATGATTCAGAATCAGCTGATGATGAAATTTAGGTTAACAAACGACCGCAAGGTCTAAAGGGCGTAATGACGCCAGATATGAAACAGTGCATATTCGAAAGGAAACAAACCAAACTGCACCGTTCCCCCTCCCCAAGCACTTAATCCAAAAAGCAAAGCTGACCCAACAACAAAGAAGCCAGCACAAGAAAAATTGTGTAAAATAAATGCTTTTTCTCAGTAATCACAAGATATTATCAGTTGTAATAATGCAAGTATCAGAAAAAACAATTATACACTTGTATTAAAGGGTTGAGTGCTGAGGACAAGGAAGGACTTGTTAGATTTGAACCTAGGTGGTTAAAAAAAAAAAAAAATTATAATAATTATCTTATGTAAAGCTGTGCTCCAACCTTACTCTCAGGATAAAAGAAAAAATAAACTAAAAAGGTAACTTCACAGTCCTCTGTGCACACAGAGGTACAAGACTGCTGGTTACCATTTTTTTTTTGCTGTTTTTTTTTGAAATTGTAAATTACTGGACAGATGCTGGAAGGATAAGGCTTGCATCTTTTGGGGACAATTGACTAGAAAGTTGATGCCTCAAATCAAGGATCTGTTCCCTCTCTGATTCTTAAAGAGGGCACTACACAACACTTGTACCCACATCATGGGCCGGCATACATAGACTACAGTATTACAAGACATTTTTAATCTGCACAATGTGCGTCAGCTTGAACACATTTCTAATAAACAGCCACTTTGAACCTCCTGCTCCTTTAGAAATAACATTTTTCATAAGTGAACTCAAATTAGACAGAAAATCAACATTAATATTTAAACAGTTCTCAGCTCTGACCTGGAATTAAGAATCAAAACTGCGAGCAAGCGCTTATTTACAGTGGGGAGGAAACAAAAAGCTGTAAAACGTGAGAAAGTTTCGTTTCTCCCCCTTTTCTATTTACGTTATAGATATTTTTCAAGGTTTCATTTGAAACTTTTCAGATACAATCCACTGTTTTCTGTTTGAAGGCTTTTGGCAATACTTCTTAGATTTCCTTTACATCCAACACTGAATTTTTGAGATAAAGTAAGGGAGACAAATGACTAAATGGAAGGTGGAGGACAACAAATGATCTTTCTCCTCCAAAAGCAGTCAATTCTCCTGCATCCTTCCACCAATTTTGAGTAATGGTTCTCCCTCTAAACTTAGAGCGACCAAAACGGTCTACACAAAAAGGCAGCCTTGTTTGGCTTGTAGTTCAAACCTCTAACATAACAGATGCAACCACCGAAGCCTGTTTAGTGAGGCTATTTAGGAACAGTTCAAAAAGTCCAAAGAGAAAAATCAAGGAGGAGGAGGATATCATGTAGGATCCCAGGTTCCTCAGCCTTCCCTGTAAATCACAACAACCCCAGCTGAGTGGCTTTCCTTCAGTCTTTATCCCAGGGTCAGTGCGCCAGTCAGGGAAGTGGGACAAACCCCGGCACCAACCATCTTTAGTTATTTTCTTCATCGCTGTCATCAGGGCTGATAGCTGGGCTGTAGGTTGGAGAGGTGGGGCTGTAGCCGGGAGAAGTGGGGCTGTAGGTGGAGCCCTTGGGACTAGTTGGAGAGTAGGTAGGGGATGTAGGCGAGTATTTCGGAGAAGTTGGAGAGTAAGTCGGAGAGGTGGGGGAATATTTGGGACTGGTTGGGGTGTAGGTAGGAGAAGTTGGAGAGTAAGTAGGGGAAGTGGGGCTGTACTTGGGAGTAGTTGGGGAGTAGGTTGGAGAAGTAGGACTGTATTTGGGAGAAGTGGGAGAGTACTTTGGGGAAGTGGGGGAATATTTGGGAGATGTTGGGGTGTATTCGGGAGAGCTGGGACTGTAGGACGGGGAGGTGGGAGTGTACTTTGGAGAGGTGGGGGAGTAGGATGGAGAACTTGGGCTGTAAGAAGGCGAGCTTGGGGTGTAGGTAGGAGACTGTGGGGTGTAGCGTGGACTTGATGGAGAGTAGGACGGAGAAGTTGGAGAGTAAGAAGGAGAAGTAGGGGAATAATTGGGACTGGTTGGGGTGTAATTGGGAGAGGTCGGGGAGTAGGAAGGTGAGGTGGGGCTGTAAGATGGAGAAGTCGGAGAGTAACTTGGGGAGGTGGGCGTGTAGTTGGGTGAAGTTGGACTGTAGCTCGGAGATGTTGGGGAATAGGATGGGGAGGTTGGGGAGTAGCTTGGAGAGGTGGGAGAGTAAGAAGGGGAGGTTGGGGAATAAGATGGAGAAGTTGGGGAATAAGACGGAGACGTGGGGCTGTAACTCGGTGAGGTTGGGCTATAGCTGGGAGATGTTGGGCTGTAGCTGGGGGATGTTGGCGAGTAGGATGGAGAAGTGGGGGAGTAAGACGGAGAAGTCGGAGAGTAAGAAGGTGAAGTGGGAGAGTAGCTCGGAGATGTTGGAGAATAAGACGGCGAAGTTGGAGAGTAGGAGGGTGATGTGGGCGAGTAGGACGGAGATGTGGGGCTATAGTTCGGACTGGTGGGAGAATAAGATGGCGAAGTTGGCGAATACGAAGGAGAGGTTGGAGAATAACCAGGACTCTGTGGGGTGTATCCACCAGGAGAACGAGGCTCGTAGGCAGGAGAAGTTGGAGAGTAATTTGGAGACAAGGCTCCTGGAGAGAAAAACCATGCATTAGCGGTCTGTTTGGCAAAACGTACTGTTACTTTTAAAAACAGAACAAGACCAAAATAGACAGTGAAGTAACCTGGTGAAGGGATGTAAGGGCTAGCTGGTCCAGGGGATCCTGGAGAACCAGGAGTAGGAGACCAGGCAGGAGAATAGCCAGGCGAGAAGCCGCTGGCATCTGACGCAGCGCTGGGAGAGAAGCCCGCAGCACCTGGTGTCATGCCACTTCCTGTATGAGAACGGGGTATGAAATTGAATATGTAGACATAGAAGATAATGGACTGTTAATAAAGGCGGCAGTAAAACAAAACTATGTAGCTTCCGCACTCACCGACACTGGGAGACCAGGCACCATATGCAGGAGTGGCTCCTGTGTTCCATGGAGTCATGGCAGGAGACATACCACTCATGGGGCTGGGGGCAGAGCCGAAGAACATACCCGTGGCTGTGGAGGAAGAAGAAATGATTAACCAAATGTTTTAACTTGGCCAGTGCATAAGGTTTAAGCCTTTAAGCAAAAAAAATAAATAAAAAAAAAAAAAAAAAAAAAAAAAAGCAAATAAGCTGACTTACGTCCTGCGACACTGATACCAGGGATGTTGGTAGGAATCTCCATGCCATATTTGCACTTCTCAGCATCCAACAGAAGGTCAAAGCAACCAGTGCCTGCGGGAGCCAACTGTCCCAGCATGATATTCTCAGATACTCCTTTCATTGGATCACATTCACCATGAGATGAGGCTTCCATCAACACATCCACCTACAGAAGAGGAAGGAATAACATTTTAAACATCTCTACAAGACCAACCATAACTCTATTCTAAAACATTAAATAAAGCCTCACCGTCTCTTCAAAAGAGCACTTCATTAGCGGTCCAGTGTCCTGTCTGTTGATACCGTGACGAGTGATGGCCATCAAGTGACCCCTGCAGGTCATAGTGTCACACAGCAAGGCAAGATGGCGGTAGTTAACGTAAGAACCGTCGAAAGAGATGACATGGTACAACTCTCTTTCCAGAGCCTTACGCACAGCCTCAATCCCAAGAACCTGGAGATGGAGAAGACATTTCTGAATTTGATCTGAGGACTTCATAAATCAAGGATATTACACAAAATATTAAATGATTCTCACAGTGAAAATCTCCACAATGTCGTTGGAGGTGGTTCTGACAGGGTCCACGTCTTTCTCACTGAGGACCCTCATGAGACTGACTCCGTCAGTTTCCAGGATCCACTCCTGCAAGGCTTTAAACTCTCCTTCTTCTGTGATGATGATTTTCTTCTTGTTGTCGGTCTGTGGTAGATGCATGTACACCTACAAGGGCAGAGAGTGGGAGAAACTAAACTCCAATGTCTTGGCCATCTAAGAAGTCCACAAAACTTTAAGCCAACCTGTTTGTCATTACTCAGGAACATGCAAGTGTTCAGGTTGACTGAAGTGAAGTTAAATGCAGTCAAAAGAGGGAAGAAAAATACCTTGCTAATCTGTTCAATGCCTTGCAGTGTCATGTCTGTCAGCATGTTGGATTCAATGCAGCGAAGGAAGACGTCGTCATCCATCTTATCCACTACCTCCTCATCCTAGACACAAGATCCAACATTTACGATTCAACATTGAGAGAGAAGAGGCGAGTTCCGTGCTCACCAGTAAAAATTCAAATTACCTCTTGGAACTTGTTTTCGTCGCTATTCATGATGCGGATTCGCAAAACCAGTTTCTCAGCATTGTCATCATTGAAGATGCAGTTGAGGTCATCACCAAATCCTATGAGACAGATAAAGATTAGAGTTAGAAATTACATGACACATCAGCAACCAATCGGTCTGCCATTTAAAGTTGTATTAACATGCATTTGCGCAATGATAATCTCAAGCCCACCTGCATTGATCTTCTCTGCAATCTGCTCCATAGTCAGCTTACGGTCAGTCATGTGTTTGCGGTCAAGTTCAATACGCAGCAGCCAGGGTGAAATGCGGGTCACGTCAAAGTCAGGCATCTCATAGTACACGTTGACCCACTCCTGATCCTCAGTCACCACGGTGTTCTGTGGGTTGGGGTCATAATAAATGGCTGTGTTGGCAGTGACCTTGCGTAGGGTTGTGTGCTCCAACCGACACAGGATATCTTTGGCCCTCTCTGCGTCACGGGCCGCTTGGCCCAGGAGAAAGACGGTCAAGGAGGGGGTCTTGGGTCGCTTGGAGATGTTGATAAGCTCTTTGAGTCGAGGTACACCGAGAGTGACGTTTTTGGCGGACACACCGGCGTAGTGGAATGTGTTCAGGGTCATCTGAGTAGCAGGCTCTCCCAGAGACTGGGCAGCCAGAGCACCTACCATCTCACCAGGGTGAGCCTGAAGAAAACAAAAAGCAAGCATTCAGCTTCAGGCAATGCGACAACTTGACAAACTCAAAATATTACTCCATTTTCTAACTTTTTCAGGTCCATGCAGTCAACTCAGCAAGCACTACTTACAATGGACTGGTTAAATTTGGTCTCTATCTCTCCCAGCAGCCAATCAAAAGCCTCTGTGCTAAGACGGAACTCCTCAGTCATTCGCTTTGAGCACAGGGTAGAGCGCAGGTGGATGTTGAACAGCAGAGTGGCGTTCTCCTGGGCTTGCCTGCTTAACTGGTCTTCACCATTTACGATCACCAGCTTCTTACTCAAATCACGAACTCCTGCATAAAGAGCGCAAATATTCATGAGCAATGCAATACTTGCAGCTCACTCCAATAATCCCACAGCAGTTGCGTTTCCATTACCCTTCAAATTGCACAATTTGAAATTGAGAATTGAAAATGCGTCACTTTCGCAAATTTTCCCCTATTTCACCAAATATTTACACTTGCATGAAGTGGTTTTTCAGGCTATTCGAAAAAGGGATATTTCGCAAAATTGCAATGGAAACTGAAATAGTTTTTGCATTTACAGGTCACATGGTACATAAATCATATGATCATTCTTGAATGTACTATAACCTCCAAGAATTGTGTTCCAAGAAAATGTTTTAGTCGCAAAACATCAGTTAAATGGGAAATCTTTTTGCAATACTTTGACATTTATAAAATATCGCCAAAGTTTTGCACAAATATGTAACGGAAACGTACCTAATAAAAGGGTGGTGCCACCACTATAATGACAAGTAAAAACAATCATATAGGTCTAGGCTACATAAAATTCCTGCCAACAGAATGATGCAGATTTGTCAAGTGCTTGAGTTTGGTGTCAGTCAACACCTATACAAAGATGTAAACGAGGCCTTTATAATCAGCTTGCACAGGTCTACCACAAGACAGCGGTAAGCTATAGGGATCAGTCGTCTGCAAGCTTTATTTAGCTGCCACAAGCAGGAGCCTTAGCCGGGAGACCCGTTCAAAAGCAGAAAGCCTTAAGACAGTTTAACAATATGCTGCGCACAACAAAATACGACAATAAAATCAGGCTCAAAGTACAAAACCCACCTTCCACTACTCGTGCTGGGTTAAGGTCAGTTGGTGTTCGAGGATTGATACGGAAAATCTTCTGAGCATTCCAGATCATTCTGGCCAGATTGCACGGTAGTACCACCTATGGAAAACACGGCAGTTTGAGTCTATGGGGATTCGATAGAAGTGTGCAAATACAGTGATGCTTATGCATTTCATTTGATACGGTTGTAAAGGAATGAGGATAATCCCAACCAAAGGGCATACTGACAGCACTTAAATGGTACTCTTATGGGTCAAACCTTGCTGTCGCCTGTGGGGAAAATAGCCCTCAGGATCTCTCGGTCTTCCCTCATCTTTTCAAACTCTCTCTCTAGAGCACTCTGGACGTGGGCATTGGTCATCACATCTTTCACCACATCTTCCTGTAGAGTGCGGCGGAGAGCTCGCTCATTGGTGTAATCAAACTTGAACCTGCGCAATTAAAGATAGAGGAAAAGTTAATTCCGTGACGTTGGATATTGGCTCTGAGCTGATGATCAACAATGACCTAAGGTGACTTGAAAACAGATTCCTAAATAGCTTATCCATGTCCTTGCTGATTTAGGTTAATACAGCTATGTTTATCATATTACTTAGTTTAAACTAGTGTCAATATTATATTCCAGTAAATACTGAACACAACAATACTCACTTTTTCTCAAAGGCTTTGTTGGATGGTTTAAGGGTAGCCATGTTTTGGAACTCGACAGCCTCTCCTGCCAGCCCATCCTCTCCATACCTCAGCTGGACGACTTGGTTAATGGAGTTTCTGACTGTAGCGTCATACTTCACCATAACAGACTCCATAGACTTGATCAGACGACGCTGAATATATCCTGAAGGAATGAGAAGAAATATTCATGAAGACAATTTCAGCCTTTAACCAAGATAAGTCTGGCATAAATCTCACTTAGAGATATAAGTATTATGATTTGAAGTTCAATTACATTTAATTTTAGCCCTCAACAGCTGCTTAGTCAATGCGCGTTCATTACCTGTCTCAGCAGTTTTGACAGCTGTGTCGATCAGACCTTCTCTGCCTCCCATGGCGTGAAAGAAAAACTCAGTTGGTGTGAGACCGGCCAGATAGGAGTTTTCCACAAAGCCTCTACTCTCTGGACCGTAGTCATCTTTAATGAAGTGAGGGAGAGTGCGGTGCTTGAAACCGAAGGGGATTCGCTTACCCTCAACGTTCTGCTGCCCCACCACAGCAATAACCTAAATGGGTGAGAAGGAAGAACAAATACAGACATTGTGAAAAACCTGAGTCTGAGGAAGGCAGCAGCTTGCTTTTGAACTATTTTCAAGGAGAAGTCCACTTCCAAACTGCATTTTGGTAGTTCAAATTCAGGGCACCATACCAGTCCATCATATAGAGAAAAATGCAGAAATGTTTTCCTCAAAGCAATTTCTTTACGACTGAAGAAAGAAAGACATGAACATCTTGGATGATAAGCGGGTGAGTACATTATATGCGAATCTTGTTTTGGAAGTGAACTTCTCTTTTAAGACTAAAACACCATCTGCTGTCTTCTCTCACCTGAGAAATGTTAATTTTAGAGCCTTTTGAACCTGCCACCACCATGGATTTGAAATTGTTGTACTCTGACAAAGACTTCTGGGCAGAGGATCCAGTCTTGTCTCGAGCATCGTTCAGAATGCGGTTGACCTGGTTCTCAAAGGTCTGTCTCAGAGTGTTACCTGGGGTGGGCTCCAACTCATTGTTGTGGGCTTTCTCAATGACCTGTGAGAAAGAAATCATTATGCACAACTGCATTCATGTACGAAAGCAACGATCTGTTATATTGTTATGACATCTGCTCACCTCTATCACATCCTGTTTGGCTTTCTTAATCGTGTTCTGAATGTCCTGATATGTCGCCTTATCGGCGATGGAGTCTCCAATACCAATAGAGTGACCTGAAGCAGACAAGAGTTGTAAATAACAGACTTTTAACTTCATATTTTCATACAACCGTTTCAATCCTTATGTTTACCCTCAATGAGAAGCCAGTTGTTGACGACAGTCTGGATGTTGGAATAGAAGAGTCGTGTGATGTCATGGCCCATCTCAAGGTATGAGATATGGACAAGAGAGCCAGCTGAGGTTCCCAATGACTTCTTACACAGGATCCCCATGATCAGCTCACCGTTCTCCACAATCACCTGTAAGATGAAATAAAATGAGTATGAAATTGCATAAACACTTCATTTTGAACAAAACTGCATCCAAATAAGGGCTGCACTACCGCACCTTGGTGTCTCCAGGGGAGATGTGTTTATAAGGGCCGCTGTCCTCTTCATCAGGGTGAGTGCTGTGTGTGCGGATGGCATTGATGTGCCCAGGGATGATCAGGCTGAAGATCTGTTTGCCAGTCCAAAGAGGTCGAGGCTTCAAGATAGCCGGTTGGGGCACTTTGCCATCCCATGTGGAGAGGAACATGAGGAGGTTCATCACCTCACCCTAAAACAAAGCACACAACGATTTCAGTATACAACCTAACAGCTCTTTAAAAATCATAATTTGGTCCCACGGCTTTGTAAACGCACCCTCTCTAAAAAGACGTCTCTCTTTGTGAACTTGCGCACAGCTGTCAGTGTGTCCTGCACAATACCCATGACGGGTCTGTTGGACTGTGGTGTGACAATCATACGAGGCACCATGGCCAGCTCCTGGATCTCAGCACGGGTCTCCAGAGACTGTGGCAAGTGCAGGTTCATCTCATCGCCGTCAAAGTCAGCGTTGTATGGGGTTGTCACACTAGAAGTGAAACCGATCATCTCTTAAAACGTGTTTGTCATCTTCATGATGTCAAAAACACTTATTTTAGAACAACGGCACTGAATGACATACCTTTCTATACTGATTTGTACGTATCATTCTATAAACAAGGTGATGGATCAAGTCTTAGAAATCCAATGTACCTGAGGTTAAGTCGAAATGTTGACCAAGGCAAGATTCGCACTCTGTGGCCCATCATAGACATTTTGTGCAGCGTGGGCTGCCTGTTGAACACAATGATGTCTCCATCACACATGTGTCGCTCAACCTAGAAAGAAAACAAACAGCTTTTAAATACTTTGCTCACTGTAACCAAAAATTGCATTATATTCTTACATTAAACCTTAAACTGACTTTGTATCCAATCTGAAGGTGAAGGTCACTTGGTTTAGGGTGGAATCGCAGGTCAATTCTGTCCCCGTTGTCTCGGATGATATATTTGGCTCCAGGGTACTGACTGTTACCTCTCCTCACAAGCTCTTGGAGTCTGTTAAAAAGAGAAAAATGTAAGAAAAAGACAATTGGGAACAGTGGGTCACAGAGACCACTTAGAAGACGCTAAAAGAAACTAACATTACCTGTCAATGTTAAAGGGTGTGACGATCTCAGGGAAGGTCATGTTTGCGGCGATGGAACGGGGAACTCCCACCTGGTCGATCTGCAGGTTGGGGTCAGGCGTGATGACAGTTCGGGCGGAGAAGTCTACACGCTTTCCCATCAGATTACCTCGGACACGTCCTTCCTTGCCCTTTAGCCTCTGCTTAATAGATTTTAGTGGACGACCAGACTTTTGCATTGCCTGAAACAAGAGCATATGACGGCATTAATTAATATTTTTTAAATGCAACTGTCTCATGTCATGCAGCAGTTTTATTTTGTGTACCCAGAATTTTGTAACATTTGCATGTCATTATGAAATGCATTTTATAATAATAAATAAATGCATTTCTTTTTTAAAAAATGCATTATTTTAAATACAAATTATATAATTATATTTAATAAAAAGCCTACAAAAAAAACTACTAACAATGTTATTGTATGTATATTTGTAATAACGCATTGTTGCATTACATTACATATGGGCCATTCTACAGAACTGGTGCAAACTGCTGTCCCACAACCAAAAAAAAAAAAACATTTTAGTATTCAAATCTTAGATGTTTATTAAAATCCTTCCATTATCTATTGAAACTTACAATACTATTTAAAATATCTGTAAGCTTAATATATATAAAATCATTTATTGGGTACTTTCGAACCCTAGCCCCTAAATTTCAACTTATGAATTACTAAAATAATTGTTGTATTTTTTTTTCCATTGTTGTTTTTAAAAGCATCTATTTGATTCTTTTAAAAAGAGAAGTTAAAAAAAAAAAAAAAAAAAAAAAATTGGACATTTTCTTTGCAAATTATAAACTTTGAGTTATCCCATAACATTTAGTTTTTATATGTACACCACTGTTCAGAACTGTGCTAGCTAATCATGTGCGGTTTAACATGTTTGAACTAGGATTAAAAGTACCTAAAATTGTCAGTATCGAAACTTGGTGGAGTTTCGGTAGCAACATGTTTGTTTTTTTTGGGTGTTATCCCATAGAACTGTCACTGTTAAAACATGTCATCATTGTTTTGACAAAAGGGAACACATAATCCTCATATTTGGGGGAAATAAACAATTTTAGCACAGTTATGCAATTTTGTATTTTAGTACATTTAGTAGCATTTTATTGTGGGAATTAAAATTCTGTAATGTGATGTGGTCGCTACCAAAACTTTATGGTCACTACTGAAAATGTGCAGTCACTACTGAAACATGGTATGTTTTGTCAAAAATAAAAGTACACTGAATTAACTAAGATGTTATGACAGTTTTTGGTTTAATGTATATTCAAACTAATGAATACCTAACTTCGAAATCAGTATGATCAACTTTTTGCCTTTTACAAAGAAAAATTTAAGTTAGAACAAATACAACAAATCTCATAAATTACATTTGAAGCATTGCTAAAACTTTATGGATTTACCTCTGGAAAAAAAAAAAAAAAAAAAAATAGCAAATAAATAAAAAAATAAATAAAAATTTACAACCTAGATGCAAATGAAATCTTAATATGTTAATATAACCCTACTAATTAAATTAATACTGTTTCGGTAGTGATAAATTTGGGGAAAGGATAATCATTTCAAAACTTTATGAAAATACAATGAGTATTAACTGCACAATTACTAGAAATGTGTACCTTGGATATTATACAATTTGCATACATTATTCATTTTTTTTGGAAAAATACTTTTTTTTGTTCCCCCCAATTCTGACCAATTCATGATTATATACATTAAATATGAAATGGGTATTAATATCACTACTGTTAATAAGCATATAATTGCTGCTTTTAATAGCCTGGACTCGGATCTTCTAAGGTACAGTGTAAATCTTACCCTAGGTAGACCTGGCAGCTCATTGTCCACCATAGTGGCCACGTGGAACTGAAGCAGCTTGACATCCTCTGCTATAACGTGCGCTGCAGCTCCACTCTGCTCATTTCGCTTCAGCTGGTTATTGATCTTCACAATGTCAGCCAACTTGTGTGTTAAATCATCCTAGGGGGAAAAGAGCGTACAATTGAAACAAATCTAACAGCAATCAGTACTATGCAATACATCAAACGTCCTTCCCACTGTTTAATAAGAAATGCCAACCTGGTTTCTAGCAGAGCCCTGCATGACCACAGCCGGTCTCACAGCAAGAGGGGGCACAGGCAAAACTGTGACAATCATCCACTCAGGACGGGCGTATTTGGGGTCCATGCCCAAGATCATGTCCTCTTCATCAGAAATGCGCTTGAAGATCTCATGGACACGTTCAGGGCTGAGGAGAATCTTCTTCTCCTGGGAGTCTTCATTCACGTGCTTCCACTCAGCATACAGCTCCAGGCCAGAGCGACGGATACGTGGCTGGTATCTGCCACAGCCTCCATGACCCTTGAGATATAACGGTTAAAAATGAGTTTTAAACCTTCCAAAGCAAACTTCAAACGCAGACGGAAGCATTTAAATTTGGCCTGCGTGCTTGGAGAACATTTGGGTTTGTACCTTCTCTTTGGTGAGGTCTTCCTCTGTCTCCTGCTGCTCCACTCCAAATTTGTTGTCCATCTCCTCTCCACCCTCACAAATGTTTTTGCCTTTACAAAGGTCATAGACGTGGGTCAGACGCTTACGTGGCTGTCCTTTCGACTTGACCAAAATGTCTTTGATTTTTGGATTGTTCTGGGTAAAACAAAATTAGGAGAAGTTAAATTTCAAAAACAGAAGAACCATAGGAGTAAAAAAAACTTTGACAATGAAATAAATCACAAACAAAAAGCTAATTGAAAATATGGCATACCGCGTCAACAAGCAGTTTCGAACAGAAGAAACAGACGCAGCGGAGGACCTTCATGATCTTTGTGATGAAGCCAACATGAAAGACTGGCTTAGCCAGCTCAATGTGACCAAAATGACCAGGACACTCAGTCATGTTACCTAATTGATGACAAGCAAATAAGCAGAGCTTCAGAACTTTTGTGTAACATTGTAAGGAAAGCTTTAAGTGTTTAATACCAACCAAGACTTGAAAATCAGTTTGTCAACATACCTGCACACGTCTGGCATCTGCCCGATCTTTCAATCACCCCTTGCCGGGGGTCCATAAGTCCCCCCAGTTTAGGGCGTCCTCCTTCTGTGGTCTCGGGGTACTTGATACCCCCTTCGGTAACGGACATCCGTTTCTGAAAAAGATGGCATAAATGCGTTAAAATGTCTATTTTCCTCAACAATTGGAAAACATAGGTACACTGAATACATTCTCAAGAAAAATATTAAAAATACATGAACAGCAAGAGCAACAGTAAGTTTGCAATAAGCAATGATTTAGATGTCATTGTGCAAATTATTATAAGAGCAATTTAAATTGAAACATAAAAGAGGTTCTATTTATAACGAATATCTTAAAATTATATGTTGCACCCATAAAACAAAAAGTGTATGCATTCATTGGGGGAAAAAAAGAAAGAAGGAAAAAAACAAGGAGAAAGGTTTAAAAAAAAAAAAAAAAAATCTTTGAAAACTACATTACTGAATAAAAACCAGTTACTTTTCATTGCTCTCTAAAGAAAAAGCATCACAGCTCAAATCAGAAAAATGCCACTTCCTCGTCATTTATTTCAAAACATAAGTGTACTTCATGAACGTATTGGAGTCTTTTAAATAAATGAAAGCATGCATATAAAAGTACACATTTTATTGCCAGTAAGGGAGACATAGGGAAACAATGTGGAAACTTGGGAGCAACTCTGGGTCTAACATGTGACTCCAAAATGTATAAAAAAAGTAAACAAACAATAAATTTTACAACAAGTTACAATTAAATATCTTTAAAGAAGGATTTCCGTGTATTGTTCCTAACTGTTAAAGCAGGACTCTTGAGTAGTGTTTCAACTTTCTAAACACATGCTCTTACTGAGGAAGAAGTGGCTAGCCGGCTAAGTTAGCAAAACACATGTTCACAAAAGACAACTGTATGTTAACAACCGTATTTAATATGATTTTAACACGATGATGATTTGAGTAATACAACAATACTCAAAGAATTAAGAGAATACCCCCTCCCAAGAGCAAAACCTACAAGTTCATCAGGGCTGAGGACGCCGAATTGCACTCTCTTGATGAGGCGCAATGGGCATGCGCTGTCGCTGGAAGGCGGTCCGTGCATCCTGTCTATTCAAAGAGACGCGTCCTCCCCCGGCACGCCGCTTTGTAAGAAGGAACACCTCTGAAACGCCACCAAGACTCTCCTGGCACCCAATGGTGACCGGATCTTGTCCGATGGCGGTTTCCCAGTGACCACCGTGTCTTGCTACTCAATGTGCTTTTAAATTTGTGTTTATATACTAGCTACTGTAGCTACCGGCTGTCCCCTTCCCTTTCCCCGATCTACACTCCGTGCGCTCTAAGCGCATCTGAGAGAAAACTGTTCTCACACGTCTTTATATAGACTGTACGCTTTGCTACAGGTTTACACAGTCTACTCGGCAGGGGCTGAACAGTCAGAGGGCGGGTTATGGATCGATCTTTCTGTGCGCTGATTGGCCGCCAGGCTGCATCATATGAATAATTCATTAAAATTGACGCAGAACCAATGAAGTTGTGCGCTTTTGATTCCTGCGAATCCTATGTAGGCGGAGGCGGGATAAAACGTATGAAGAGATTCTATAGGCCCGTATAAAGCAAGGGAGGATCTGTAGACACTTTCTACATGAATATTAAACAATATTCCTCAATGTGAAACATTATTCGTCAAGCTTGTTCTTAATATTCATGAGCAGAGAACGTTTGACCAATTGCAAGCAACGCTTGACGGCGGTAAAATAACTTTCTTACTGCCCGCCTTCTTTACGAGCATTGCCGATTTTACCCGACTGATATTTTTTCACCCTGTGAGCAAAAATAAAAAAAACCCGTGCTGTTCCGTCCGTCTCGCTCTGGATCAGCTAAGAGTGCTGGAAAAGAAGCTCGTGTGAGAGGCCTACACCTACCGTCGAGGATTAACACCATTATTTTTGTTTTAAATACGATTTTTCTGGCATTGAAAATACTGATTTGCTGTTATTTTCTACGTTAATTAATATTCCTCGAAAAATTTATTACGATTTTCGTCAGTTTATTTGTGTTCTACGGGAAAATGCAAGAATCCACGAGGTCGAGTAAAAACAATGGCTGGACGACACGCGCTTTTTTCGGTATGATCAGCTGGAAACTCCGCTGAAAGCCTAGGGCTACGAACAGGGCATTTTCAACGAAAAAACATTCAAGAAACGTTGTTGTTTTAAACATTTGTTGTTTTTCTAAACTATTTTGAGAATTATTTCGTTATTGTAACTTAAAGTAAAAGAAAAAAATAGAATCGTACATCCAGGCCGCGTTGTTCTACAAAAAGGCGCTAGCTTACGTTTTCTTGTTAGCAGTGTTCATACAAATAATCGCAAATCCATGATTCGTAAATGATTTCATTTGATCATCTAATGTAGTTTCGTGTTCTCGCAAGTGTATAGTGTAAGCAAGAATTTGTAGTAATGTAACATTGTTACCTAGCGACTGTTGTGAGCTTTTGCTAGTTTGTTAGCCGCCATTCTTTGTGGAATGGGAACATTAAACGGCACCCGTTTAAAGTTAACGTCATTTTTTTTTTTTTTTTTAAACGTTAGCTTACATATTGAAAATGTTACTGTGTACATTTGTTTTTGAGTGTATATAAGTTTACATTAGGGTAAATATCAAACATTATTCTGATACATTGTTATGGAATAAATACATTGTAAGTTACAGTGTAGACACAAATGGTTGTAAAAAAACAAACGTTTTTGAAACAGTTTTTTATATGTTCGCTCACATTTTATACTTGATTTGGTTTTATAGTTAACTATCAATATAGTTTTCAGGAATATATCAGACGGTTATTTACACCACAATTGCATACATGAGTTTTATCGATTTTAGCTTTATACAAAGCTATTTTCTTTAATCTTGTTCTTGTCTTTGTATGGTTTCAGACGTAGATGTGGCTTTTTAACCCGATCATGTGGTACTTATATCACGTTCATGTTAGCCTGTTAGCATTGAGCTTGGATGGCTATGTATGTATTTGCATTAAAAATATCGAGGCTCTCTAACTTTTGAATTGGCTTCTAATTATATAGTAAGAACGATTTATTAATATAAAAGGATGATTTATAGTCGAAAGACTTGCTACAAAGCTACAATGCTAATCGGATAATAGAGCAAGAGCTTGGTTGTAGCTCATGTAACGTTATCAATCCCAAATCGACTTATGTGAAACCACATGCGCTGGAAAATTGTCTTAACACTCGGTTTGTTGTGGATAAATATGAGTTATTGGTTTTGGAAAGCGCTTTAAACCGGGGTTTAGTCTCGATACGTTTACAGTCAAAACCTTATTGTTCCTGAACGTGGATATGTTGTGTCAAAGTCTTTTTGAATCGCTCTCCTCACTTAAATCGGATTCTTGCATAGAAATATCATTAAATGGATGTGTATTTATGAGGAATCGTGTCTTATATGGCGGGTACAGTGGCAGTGAGATGAACAAACATGGAGTCGGGTGCTTGTGTACTTGGGCGGGTTTACAGGGCAGAAGGGAAGCGGAGTTGCGTAACTCCAGACCGAAGTGAAATGAGTCTGAGCTAGCTAACATTAGCATTATATTCACTGTGAAAACCTTTCACAAAAACGAAATCATTGTGACGCAGTTATTACATTGAAGGCAGTATCGTTGTTTCCGAAGAAAAAAACTTTATATATACGTATTTATCGCAGCCCACATAAAATAAACAGGCGGGCTGGTGGCCGTTTACTTTGGTCGGTGCAACATGGAGGCTCCGTTTTCTACACAGATGTTTTTTCAGCACGAATGCTGAAAATATCATTTACATTTGACTGTAACCAAGCTTAATGACTCTCACAGTCTTAACTGAAGGGATAGTTAACTCAAAAGTAAAACTTGTATCATTTATGTTGTTTCAAACCTGTATGACTTTCTTCACTGAAGAACAAAACATGTTAAACAAAATGTTATATGGTGCAGCGTAAATTAAAAGATGAAACCGCATTAATTCTGGCTTACAACAGTTTTGTATTTCGAAGATAAATCATATAGTTGAAATCACGCGAGAGTGAGTAAATGGGTGGCCTGTCCCTTTAAATGCATTGCTTTAAGTAGTTCATTAATGTGTTTTAATGAAAGAAAGTAGGTTTTCATCAGACTGTCAGTTGGAGGGTAATTCCATGCACAGGTCTACCTTACCATAAAAAGTAAGGTTTTTACCAAAGGTTTTTACTGTACTGATAGCACAGATGTCAACATTTGGTGGTTCAAATATCCATGTGAGGTCTCTTTTAAAGTTTTTAAGGCATTTTTTTTTTTTTTGAGTAGATGATTTTCCATAGACTAGTAAGTGCTATTTTCAGGCTTGTCACATCAATACCGGTACATATATTTCTCATAAACAGACGCATCAAAATTAAGTAACAATTGTATGTTCTGTGAAGAACTAACTTTTCTCTATTGGTTAGCCATTGTTGCGTCTGGTTTGTGCACTTTAATTTGCAGAAATCCTACAAAGTATGTAGTCTCTCAAAAATGGTGTTCTTTTTGTCATCCATAACGCATGATTATTTCTCTTTTTAAAATAGAAAACTTGTGCACAGACTATTTTTTCCCTGATGTTTACACTCAGAATTATTTTATTGGAATATATTGGTAAAACATACATTCTCTAAGCATTTATGTCACATCCGTAACACTGGATTTGCCCTTGACACACTTGTGTCACACAGCTTATCTCTGAATGGTTATGAAATGTTCTTGAATGACGTTCATGTAAGTGTTATGTGTGTAAATAAAGTACATTTGCATGGCATTCAAATTCTTGGTTTCACTGTTTTTTTTTTTTTAAAAGCCTACCTACCTGGGAAAATCTGTGTAGATAAATTAGGTTTATGTGCCTGTAGTTAATCAATCGCTAACAACAGGGATTCATTACGTTACCTGGTTCAAGTACACATTGCTTAATACTTTGTTTTTCTGTAGATGGTCTTATATGTATTTGAAACCGAGCTGCAGCACCACCTTGTGGCAGACATAAAAATTAGTTACGCAACTGCGTACTTCACTTATTTTAGAATCCCCTTTGGAATACTTTACAGCATGCGTTGACAAAACTTTAGAAGACATTAAACTATGAATCTTAATCACTATAGCACTTTTTTTTTAAACCTTTACAAAAGGTTCTGCTGCAATTTAACATGGTGGATCAAAAGGCTGGTACGTGAAAAGGCAAGACT
This sequence comes from Cirrhinus mrigala, assembly GCA_036247105.1. Classification (NCBI taxonomy): domain Eukaryota; kingdom Metazoa; phylum Chordata; class Actinopteri; order Cypriniformes; family Cyprinidae; genus Cirrhinus; species Cirrhinus mrigala. The sequence goes on from CM070018.1 coordinate 17,232,745, forward strand.
TAATTAAGTTTTTATTAAGAGGAGGGTTTTTAGACATTGCAATGCAATTTAGAAATACGTCATTTAGATACCAAACAAGAAATTATTAATAACATAGGCTTACCAGATATTACCCAAAAATTTAATCCAATAACATATGGTGTTATTGGATTATCTCCCATACAGTTTTCGTCAAACGTCTATATTGTAATGTTACACTATGTCGTGTTACAGTAAGGTAAGGTAAATGCAAAAGAGATGCTAAGAAACCCGTCAAGCAACAAATCAGAGGAGAGATATGACCACTAGATGGAAGCTTTGAGCGCAAAACAGACAGCTGAACGCTCCTGTTACTTCAGTCTGTCTGGATCTTCCTCTTCCAAGCGGAAGCCACAATCAAGCAAAAAAATGGGCTGTGCTTTGATCATGAGTTCTCAGGGAAGCCCTGTTGTTCCAGTTTAGTAATCACAAGGCTCCATAAGTAAGCTTGTATGGTTACAAAAAAAAAAGAAGCAGAAGAAAAAGGAAAAAAAAGAGGCACATTTACCAAGGCAATGTAATGATACGTTTTTAAAATGGGTAATGACTGTGAATGGTAAAGTAAGTTTTGCAAAATGAAGCTCACGAAGCAGAAATGTTTCTTAAGCCTATATTTTAATCATCAAATGTTCTATTATTTAAGACCAGTGAGAATTAACCCAACATATCATTATGATGACTATGAAAGAAAAAAATGCTAAATGTCAAATATCGGGACACAAAAAAAATGTAAATAAAATGGAGTGCTAAAGTAATTACACTAAATGCCACTTCTCACTTAAATTACAGTTTGTCTCTGATTAGCCCAAACACTGATCATCCCAACCTTGGATCGCAAAAATGACATCTAACATTCCGGCAGATCGGGAACACTGTGAGTTATAAGTACATACATGAGCACAGTAGAGGATACACAAGGCTGATGATACACAGGGAAACTTTTTGGCAATGTCGCCTAATGATGTTGTTTGGGCACTTTCCCATTGATCCGGCTAACAAATATATATTTGGGTACTTTAGATTGGTCGTGGGCCCTGTGTCTCACCTTGTTGCCTGCTGACGGCAACATTGCTCAGCAACACTGCTCAAAAAGTTGCCCTGTGTATCATCAGCCGGTTCCAAAAGTGAGTTTTCACAGTGATGCCATAGAAGAACCATTTTTGGTTCCCCAAAATATTTAGAAGCACAGATGTTTTTCACAACATTAATATTAAGTCAGGCTGTCAGTTTAACGCCTTAATTAATTAGTTATGAAAAAAAATAATGCGATTAAAATATTTTAACGCAGTCAACGCGCTGGCCCCGCCCCCACACCTGTACGTCATCTTACAGTCCATACGGTTGACTGATAAACAAATATGACGCAGAGCAACAACTCCATAAATGCAGTTATGCCCTAAAATTCAAGATATTGGTGCAAAAAAATGCCCCTGTATGTGTTTTGTCTCATATTTAACTTATATATATCACATATCACAAAGGCAGCAAGAGCAGCATCACACGAGTGCTGATTTTGTCCCAGTGTATCACGAGCTTAAATGTCATTTTATACAACAATAAAACAATATTACCTCTTTTTGCTCACGTTGCAGAGGACATATTACAGATAAAGCCATAGCAGAATTGTTGCGCTTCTCCGAGCAACACAGCAGTGTTTAGTTTCTGACTCCGCGTTTTGAACGAATCATGTGAACCAGTGATTCAAAGGCCCGTTCATAAAGTGAGCTGTTTACTAAATTCCTGAATGAATCAGCTGTTTGAATGAATCGAATGAAAGACACTCAGAAAGACATTTACCGCCAGCTGCGGACAGATTTAGTTTCTTATTTTGAGTAATATTTCATTAAAATAATAATAGTAAAAACATTAAAGGGATAGTTCCCCCCCCAAAAAATTATTCTGTGATAATTTACTTTTTTTGTGGAACATGAAAGTATTTTGAAGACAGTTGGTAACAAAGCTGTTTTGGCTACCAATTACTTTCATTGCATGAACAAAAAATACTGAGATGTTTCTCAAATTATCTTCTTTTATGTTCCATAGTTTATGTCGCAGCCTAAATTTTTGTGTAATAAATTTTATGTTGAATCAAATCAAATATTTGAATATATACAATTTGTAATGTCTACTTGATACTTTCTCATTTAACACAAAAATAGCTTTAAGTAATCTTTTGTGGGTATTTTCACAGTCAAAATTATTTTGCAATTAATTAGATTAATAAATCGAAACATCATGTAATTAATTAGATTAAAATTGTTAATCGACTGACAGCCCTGATAATAGGAAATCTTACTTGAGCACCAAGTCAGCATTATTATAATGATTTCTGAAGGATCATGTGATGCTGAAAATTGGAATAATGACTGAATAATGACTGCTAAAAATGAAACTTTGCCATCACAGAAATAAATCACATTTTAAAATATATTAAAATAAAAAACAGTTATTTGAAATTGTAATAATTACATAATATTTTCTATTTTTACTTAGTTTTTATAAATTAATTAAATGTAGCCTTGGTAAGCACAAAAACATAAAATAAATAAATAAATATTATTTTGAACACATTTTACAAGTGGATTCTGCTTAGATAAGCATTATGGGTATATATATATATATATCCAAGTAGACACTGCATAGAAACAGAAACAACAAGGTATTCCCACCAATATCCTTATCCACTGGATGCATTAGCAACACAGTTCTCCAATGTAACCTTCTTAAAGGGACATTTTTTCATGTTGTTCCAAATCTGTTTAATTTGGTGAAACACAAAAGTAGATATTTTGAAAACCAGTTTTTGGTCTTCTTGTTCATTCAAAAAAGTTTTGGACCCCTTTAACTTTCATTGTATGAACAATTTTTCTAAATATTTTATGTTCTACAGAGGAAAGTAAATCATACAGGATTGAAGCGATTTGAGGGTGTGTAAACAATGACTTTTTTGGTGAACTGTTCCTTTAAGAACCTCATTACTTAAAGGCATAGCTCACCAAAAAAAATAATAAAATAAAATAAAAAGTAAGTAAGTATCTAACAGTTTCTGGTCCCCATTGACTTACATAGTATTTTTCCCATACTATGGAAGTCAATGGGGACCAGCAACTATTTGCCTACTCAGAATACACTAGAATACTAGTATACAGAAACTCATACATGTTGGGAACAACCTGAGAGTGAATAAATCAAAAAGTCTCAGAATAAGAATAAAGCAGCAAATGCTAACAGTTCACACACTGAAAGGCCTTTGATAGGTTGTTACAATCCTGAAATGTGTGAGGTCTTTGACTTTCAACAAAAGTTTATTACAGTGATTAAACGGCTGTATAAACAAATTAAAGTAACAGTTATGGCTAATGGAAATATTTTGGAAGCATTTTAAATATTGAGAGAAACAAGACAAGGGAATCCATTATCACTATAAGTATCTGCTGTATCTATAGAGCTTTAAATAATACAAGTCAAAGGAGACAGACATAAAATGAAACCCGTGACTGTGTTATGATCGAGTTTAAGCTTATAGCATAGAAGCTTACATTTAAATAAGACAAATAGGGAGCTATTTAGCAAAAGAATGAATTCAAGAGTGTCACGGTCACACCAGGCTCTCGCTCCTCACTGACTCAGACCTCACGGTTTCCAGAGTTCTAATCACACGCACATGTCCCTTGTCAGCACTCATCAACACCACTACAAAGCACACATGCACACTGTCATCATTGTCTGGCCTTGTCAAGAGAACACAGGCTCTTGTACCTGAAAGCTTACCTTGGGAAACCAACCGTAAGCTCCTTGGATTATCTCTGACGCTGTCTTCTTTTACCAAGTCGAATCTAAGTCTGCTCTCCACGTCGCGACTTCTCCTCTATGTGTGTCCGTGTGTGTTCCTGGATCATCCTGTAAGACACATTCAACAATTACATTCAAGTCAATATTCATCCTACCATTCTAACAGTCATTACCCACCTGCACCGTGTTGATTCCTTTTGCCGTCAATAAACTGTGTTTTGTGACAGAGGGACTGAAAAAAAAAAAATGAAAAGCTTTTAATTAAATTAAAAGTTTAAAAACAAAATACCGTTATGAATGGTTACATCAGATGCAGATTTCACTTTAAAGGGGTCATCGGATGCCCATTTTCCACAAGTTGATATGATTCTTTAGGGTCTTAATAAAAAGTCTTAATGATAATATACTTTGGTTAAAAATTCTCAATGGTAGTGTAAAAAAACACCCTTTTTACCTTGCCAAAATGAGCTTCGCACAAATCATCTCATTCTGGTCGAGGCTGCTTTAAATGTTAATGAGCTCTGCTCGCCCCGCCCCTCTCTGCTCTCTGCGGATTGACGAGCCTGTTTACTTTAGCCGCATTTAGGCGCGTTTAACCCTTTAACATAGTGTTTGCATATAAATGTTTCTTAGTGTCTGGACACAACCACTTTACAATGACAACAATCCATTCACTCTTTCTTTATAATCCTCAAAAACCCTAAAAAGTCTCAATTATCAAGCTGTTTTGATTTTCTGAGCAGTATGATGTCATATTGCTCAGGCCCCACCCACAACTGCCGACGGACTGTCCTGTCTTAGCATATCTCCGCCCTCAGCCAATTGTAAGCTGTCCAACATTTTCTCGACGCTCGAGTAGCTATAGCGACAGCAATGTCTCGTGAGCAATGCAGGTGTTTTGTAGTTGGATGTAAAAGTGAACATAAGAGTCTTTTCTCCCCACATCAGAGCCACTGAGAACACAGCGGATTAGTTTTGTTTTTGATGGTAATGTGCTACTTAATACACAATCGATGGATAAGAGGGGTGGGGTGAGCAGAGCTCATTATCATTTAAAGAGACATGCACAAATGGGTCGCTGTTTTTGACAAGGTATAAAGGTGTTGTTTTACACTACCACTGAGGAAGTTTAACCAAACTATGTTGAAGACATTTCATGAAAACCCTAAATAATCATACCAACTTCTGGAAAATGGGTATCCGATGTCCCCTTTAAGAAATGTGAGAGACAAATAGACAAGGAGTGGGAACAGTGTTTTAAAGAAGCATTCAGCACTTCACAGTCACTATTCTGGCAGGAGTATGCTTGGAAGATTAATATGAGAATATGACACCAGAAATCATCCAAGTATATAAAGTTACTCCATGCTGTTTGGACAGATTGTGGGTAGACTAAGAGCTGCCAATCATATATTTTTTTATTCATGTAAGCAATTATAAATATCTTGGATTGGAGCTACGCAAATAGAGCAAATCTTTTATTACAAAATAAGCACACTAGAAAATGCAGTTTTCGGTATATTTTGTAAATTAAAAACAGGGATGAACTGAGAATCGCAGCTTTTTAAGTAGCATTAAGAAGTTGCAAGAAAAAAAAAAGTATCCCTTTCAAAAGTTTGGGATCAGGAAGATTTGTATTGTTTTTTAAAAGAAGTCTCTTACGGTCATCAAACTTACATTTATTCGATCAAAAATACAAAAAAAAAGTAATGTTATGAAAAATTATTGCAATTTTAATATACTTTAAAATATAATTTATTTCTGTGATGCAAGCTGAATTTTTATCAACCATTACTCCAGTGTTCAACGTCACATAATCCTTCAGAAATCATTTTAATATGCTGATTTATTATCAATGTTGAAAACAATTGTGCTTCTTAATATTTTTTCGAAACCTGTGATACTTTTTCAGCATTCTTTGATGAATAAAAAGTTAAAAATAACAGCATCTTTTCTAAAAATGTAAGTCTTTACTATCACTTTTTTATCAGTTTAACACATCCTTGCTGAATAAAAGTATTAATTCCTTTCAAACAAAAAAAGAAAGAATACATTTTCTGACCCCAAATTTTGACTGGCAGTGTATATTGTTACAAAAGACTTCTATTTTAAATAAATTATGTTATTTTTAAGCATTTTATCTATTAAAGAATCCTGAAAAAAGTATCACATGTTCCAAAAAAAAAAAAAAAAAAAATGTAAGCAGCACAACATTTTCGAACTTTGATAACAGATCAGCATATTAGAACGATTTCTGAAGGATCATGTGACACTGAAGACTGGAGTAATGATGCTGGAAATTCAGCTTTGCATTACAAGAAAAAATTCTATTTCAAAGTATATTAAAATAGAAAACCACTATTATAAATTGCAATAATGTTTGACAATATTACTTTTTTTCTGTATTTGTAATCAAATAAATGCAGCCTTGATGAGCAGAAAAGACTTCTTTAAAAAACATACAAATCTTACTGATCCCAAACTTTTGAACGGCAGTGTAAAAATACAACAACAACAAAACGATAATTAAAAGTTAAAATTAGAACAGAGTAATAGTCACAGCAGCAGTAAGCATTAAATCAATGGCATCTGTACAGTTTTTGATAAATATGAAAAGATTCTTTCTGCTCTCGGTAGTCACGCTAATCTCATGTAAACACTGATTATTTGTACTCTGATAACAAACATATCAAACGTCAGAGGGTTAACTTGACATTTCATTCATCTGCCCACAGCCATATTCGTTATCCAGTCCTCCCATTACAGGCAGACATTTGACAGCCCCCTCTTCCCCAAAACTCACCAGGAGTCTGTGTGTGGCTGACTCCAGATGTCCCAGCCTCTTTTGTTACCGTGGAGATTCAGCTGGCCACTGCCCTCTCATTAGTGTCTGCTGATCCATATGTCATGTTAAAGACGGCCTTTGATCAGCAGTGAGCAGGGGAACATTTGAGCCACCTATTTTCACAGCAGACAAAGATTAGAGGCAATCAAACGACAAATACAATCATTTGGAATATGACAAAGCTTGTTTACAGAGCTGTAAAGACCACACAAAAGTTATTCCATACGTTTAATATTACCGAAACCATAATCCTTGAACATCTACTATCACACTGACTTCAACTTGAACTGAAGCCTTATCCCAAAGCTACCTTAAATCAAACAGACATGCTTCCACGGAACTTCCTTATCAACAACTCGATTTCCTTATCCACGGCAAGTGATAAAACATCCATTGTCTACATATCTTGACAAGTTTTCTGGCACCGTGCTCTTAATATTGACTGTGGTGAAATATCTTTTGAGCTTCTGAGTTACCCGAACTACTAAAAATTCCAAAAAGAGACAAACAGTTTAAAACGAGCATGTGAACTGAAAGTTCTATAATCAAGCTCACAATAAGAACCACGTCGAAGTGTGAGAAAAGTGACAAAGTTCCAACAAGTCGGAGAGATCATAAGAACAACACCCCTTCCAAACCGAGTTCCCATGGAGACAAGTGGGCTGGCATACAATAGAAGAGAAAAAGAAGGAGTGCGAAAGAGAAAGGAAAAATAGAGAGAAGGACCGAGGGGCACAGGGGAAAGGAACGTAGGATGGGGGGTATAATGAGCTGTTCGGCAGAAATTCGGGCATGAAAAAAGTGGACAGAAGAGTGAAGCGAAGTTCTCCACACACAATGCTGTTTTAAAACAGGTGGTTCGTAAACTTTTTTTAAAAGCAGCTATTGACAGATCCCAGATCGATCCGGCGAATGCCAGACGGATTGATTCGGCAAGCGAAGGCAGGACGAAAAGTACGTAGAGGTGCTATTTCCCTGCTCTGCGTAATAGCAAGAAGGCCAAATCTGTCACAGAAGGCCGTCCCGGCCAAAAACTTGACTGTTTACTCCTCGCTTCTTGCCATAAACGTCCTCCTCTTTAGTCGGGGAAGCAGAGAGAGGAGAAAATGGAAACCAAAGTGCATGTCCATGCCCTTCCCTTTGATCTCCCTTTTGGCTAGCTCACTTATTTAAAGAGTTTTACCCAAGTATTGTCTGGCGTCTCTCTCTCTTTCTACCCGCTCCCACTCTTTATCTCTTTCCCTTCGTGTCTCCATGGCCAAGCTTTTTTTCTGTTGGCATGGCTCCTGTTTGTTTTCAGCCATTTTGGGGACTGGCAGTGCTCGTAACAAACTGCTTAAATGGCGTCCTCTCACTCGCTCATTCTCTCCCTCGCTCCGGCTCTCCCTCCCTTCCTTGCTATCATCAGGCTTGGTGTATGTAGAGTAGAGAGTGTGCATGGTGAAAGTGTGTGTCTAATGAACAAAAAAATTGGGAATAAAAAGAGAATTGGAATTAGAATGAGGCTGGGTGGGTGGGTGCGGGTGAGCGAGGGGTACGAGGCTGGGGGAGATAAAAAATGCAAAAACAGCCCAGAATCATGTGTCAGTGGCAAACTGAAGTGCGAGCGAGCGAGCGGGCGAGGGAAGGAGAGATAGAGCGGCAGAAGGAGGGGGAGAGTCAGAGTGCGAGAGAGTCGTTTCTGCCCTCTACATAGCGCTGCCTGTGTGCACGCGCTCGTCTTTCCCTGTGTTCTCTCTCTCTCTCTCACTCATACACGCACACGGGAACACGCAGACCAGGACACACAGACCGAGGGAGGGAGAGTGAGAGAGTGAGAGAGAGAACACATCGCAGCCGAGATGCAGCAGAAGGTTTTTCGAGGTACGTTGTCTTGTTGTGTGCTTGCCTAGCGGAGAATGGGAGTGAGAAGGAGAGACTTTTTCCTCTGATCTATCTCTCTGTCTTCACCTCTTCCTGCTTCTTGCGTTTCTATGCCACTCTCATATCATATCGATGTTGTTTTGGTTCTGGGTAGACACCAGAAATGAGTGTGCGTGCGGGTTTGTGTGTGTGTGCGCTAATCAAGGCCTGTCTCCCTTATCCTCGGCTGTTGTGGCTGAACCACGCAGTTCTTTTTCAGGGCTGGCGAGTCGCTCCATGATTAAAGTATGACCAGAATAAAGCTTCAGACTTTTTTAGCATTTCTGCTCTGCTGGCTACTTTATGTTGTGGCAAGTTCACATCTGACGAAATGATCTCAATAGCGAAGGACACGTTTAGAGAATTAACGATCAAGCGGCATCTTGGAATCATACGGAGCGAAGTCGTTTTCCTAAAAGAAGCATTTACCCGTGTTTACGTGAGATGGATGTTATTAGACGTTATAAGATGCACTTTTGTCTTTTCCTCTGAGGTGCACTGTTAACTTCCCAGCAAGGCCATAGGGTCAGAGGTCGTTAGAAGCCAAGCAGCCAAGCTGTACGGTCTTGTTTAAGCGAGTTGCATACACACCAGGATCAAATTGAGTTTCCTGTTGCAGCTAGCATGGGATATTTGCATGCTAGCAAAAAGTTTCTGGCATATTGTAGCATTAAGTTCGAATGGAAACATGGCAGCGCTGCTCGTCTTCCTGACCAAACTAAAGCAGGTTCAGGCATGATCTAAAGGAAGTAGCTTTAGCCAGGTCACTCCGTCTACAATGGCAAGTTTTGCTTTCCTCAGAATATCGTCCTTGATCATATTACAGCAACAGATTTATGGGAATCACTTGTCGAGTTTAAACTCAGCGGACCATGTCGAACACAGCGTGTAACACGGGCAGACTCGCTAGAGCATGGCCCGTCATGCCAAATCACCAAGATCCCATAAATTGCTTAGAGAGGAGCGAGCAAATCTTACCACAAACCCAACCTCGGACCATCCGGCTCCATCTCCCAACTGCTCTCCCCACTCTCGCTCTTCCAAAACAGCCCACTCCTCCTTTCTGCTCTTTTCCCTACCCCTCATCTCTCCTCTGGCTGGCTCCACCATGTTTTTTGGCAGGGGGTTGTGCAGAGTTCAGTATCTAGCGACAGCCCCCTTTTCACAGTCCGCCTCACCCTGGTGGGCCCCGTCACGGCCACACGGAAACAGGCGGCCTTCACTCATTACCCTTTTCCAATGCCATTCAGTTCGAGACCTGTACCCAGCTTCTTCCGAGATGCTTCTCAGTTCTCAAAACCCGCATTATAACACAAATATTCACCAGCATGACTAGCATGCACTGGGAGAAAGTCAATTTGCTAACCTGTAGGCTTGACAAAATATTTTATTATACCTTAATACTTCAGCTCTAACTCTTTCAGTCGGTCGCACGTTTAAGTAGAGGGGCAGTCTGAGGGGGGAGGCGAAGGCCCTGTCACGCTTGGCCAGCCTCTTGCGCCAGGGACTGTTTGTTGAGAGGCAGTGTGTGCGTCATATGCGAAGAGAAAAGGAGGGTGAGAGGGAGAGATAAATAGGGACAGACGTAGAGAGAAAATGAGGGGGTGGCAGATGTGTTTGTCCATTCACGACGCGAACGGCGTGTAAAACTGTGTCATACTTAGGCCTCGTTTTATGTCATAGCAGCCCCAGCCACAACAAGTGCTGGGCAGGTTTAAATAATGTTCAGCTCTTCCTGTCTGAATGTACTCTTACGTAACATCTATTATTATACAGGTCTTCTGGTATACATCCTTTGCACACTCCTAGCAGCTGCATTTGTGGTATGCTGGGTAACGCTAGCTGTCAAGCCGCTTGTTTACAGAGAGACCGGTTCCTATGTGCCTGCACGGCTGCAAATGTGTTTGCGTGTTGAGAGGAGAGTGCGTGTGTGCGTGTGCATGCAGCTTGTTGACTGCCTGTGTGTGTGAGTGTCAGTGTGTGTGTTTCTGTGCATGTGTTTGTGGCTGTTCCTGTCTCCAGGCCTGGATCTTGCTTTCTTCCCCACCTCTCTCTGTCTCTCTCTCTCTCTCCATTGCTCTCCCTCCTCCTCTCTTTCTCTCTGCAATAACAGTGCTGACCTAGTTTCAGTGCGTTCAGGGCTGCTTGTGGAATTTTACAGAGGCCTGCCTGCCTGCCTGGCTAAAACGCAGGCAGAAAACCATGACTGGGGATTTTCTCTGGTGTCGCATCATTAGTGATAACTAAGAGAGCTCACCAAAATCTAGGGAAGATTTTGGTAAGACAGGCTAAGCAAATAGGACGATCATTAAATAAGCAACTAAAGAGGGTTTATGAACACAACAACGTTGTGCTGCTAAAGAAACTCCATGACAGTACTATGGCATCCATCACATGGTCTTTTGCTTTAAATGATATGAAGTGCACTAAAAATATATATTTATATATACATGAAAAGATTAGCATTAGATGCTTCAGTTCAAAAGGCCATCTATATTTTGGTACCTTTTCAGTCTAGGCATATTTGGAGCACTTTGACTATAAATAACACTCTGTTGGGGAAATCTTAATTAAATTTTAGCAGTGTTCAATTAGGTGAGGGGAATGCTGTGACTCAGTGGGGTTGATTGCTGAGATTCTTTCCACATTTTCAGATTTTGTCATGCCAAATTCAGAAACTAGGATGACTGCAACCAACCTTGTCTGACTAAGTTGACTGTGTATAATTACCATAATGGATTGCGTATTTCGTGCTAGCTTGTATTTCATAGGCAGTCAGTCTGTTTTAAATTCTAGCATGGTGATTTGTCACCACACAGTGCTCACTTCTGTCATGTGCTTTTTTTGTTAGTATACTACTACTACACTCTCTGGTTTGTGGTTGCCTGAAATCTACAATGTTTTCTGTGATTAAAACAGAATATTTGAACAATCTTTTGTTTTTTCGCAGGATTGAGAGCGGGGTCATGGTGTCGGGAGAGGATAGCTGGGACCCTCTCCACACCTGCACTGCATTCTTGGAGCTGAATGTGCAATGCATGGCAATCCTCATCTTGTTTTATATGAAGATAATCAAAGATGCACAATGTTACCCACATCTAGGAGTCGTTGTCTCTGGGTTTGACCTCCAGGAACTGCCGTCTTCTTGATCTGACACTTCTGTTTTCTGCCATCCTTCAACTGTCAACTTTTGCACTGAAGATATAGCTAGAAAGCATTTTCCTGGACCTTGTTGGACTACAGATACATCCTTTGACTGTCAAGTGCTCTGTTTTAGGCCTGCTATAGCCTTGGAGAGCATCTCAGAGGACTTGTACAAGGATCCAATGAAACACAGAAATAAACACATGAGAGGAGACAGGATGGGAGAGGGCACGGAGGAGGCGGACGGTGCCAAAACTACGAGGATATCGCTCAGTTTTCCCCTCAGTGCTGGATTGCCTGGCTTTTCTGCGCAGAAGCACTGCTCCTCATCCCACCCCACTTCCTCCACTGACGTCCATGACAGAGACGTTTCAGATGGCACGGCATGGATGGGGGAGGCATTCAGAGACAAACAAGTATCGAAAACGTCATCAAAAACTGACCGCCTGCCATGCACTTCCTCTTCCTTCCCTGTCGATCTAACTGCTCCAGTTAGTAAGAACTGCAAGTCATCTCTGTCCTTTTCTGTTGATGGAAGTGGCTCCAGATACCCAACGTCTCCCTTACAGCACTCTAACAAAATGGACTATTCAAAAGAGACAGCTGGGGTTGGTCTCAATAATGGGTACAAAGAGCATTCGACAACAGAAACAGCACACATCCTTTTCAACCTCAGCGCAAGAGCCTACCAGGACCAAGGTGCGAAGGATCCCGAGAGTTCAAAAGGCAAAAAACGCAAGGCAAACAGCCTCCATGTTGAACTGAGCCTTCCTCTCCCTAGCATCAACCCTCACTCGTCCTCATCGACCCCTCCTCCTCCTCCTTCGCCCTCGTCTGTCTCTCTAACTTCCTCCCCCTTGACTATCCCCACGCCATCTTTCCATGACTCCTTTAGGGCAGTGCCGAAGCCAGAACTACTGTGTGGGGTGTGCCACCGTCTGTTCAGCACTGCCTCGTCCCTCACTGTCCACATGCGTCTCCATCGGGGGGGACGAGTACTCAGCTGCCGCCACTGTGGCAAAGCCTTCATCCATAATAAAAGACTGCAATCCCATGAGGCCACCTGCAGGCAAGGGCTGCCAGCTTTTCCAGTGCCACCCAAAGAAGAGCCCCTGGAGGAGGGTGAAGTGGAGGGGGAGAGAGCAGATGAGGCTGCAGAGCAAGAACAGCTTGGACAAGGAACAAGGCCTGGCCGACCCATAAAGAAAGTGCGAGACCTTCACGCCCGTCATGCTGGAGCACTGACTTGCGGGGATGCCCTGGGGGAAGAGGATCACTTTGTAAAAGTGGTGGATGGACATATCATTTACTTTTGCTCTGTGTGTGAACGCTCTTACATGACTTTGTCCAGCCTGAAGCGACACTCCAATGTGCATTCATGGCGCCGGAAGTACCCCTGTCACTACTGCGACAAGGTTTTTGCTCTGGCTGAGTACCGCACCAAACATGAGGTGTGGCACACGGGTGAAAGGCGCTACCAGTGCATCTTTTGCTGGGAGGCATTTCCGACTTACTACAACCTTAAAACACACCAAAAGGCGTTCCACGGTATCAACCCTGGATTGATCTCGAGTGAAAAAACGGCCAATGGTGGCTACAAGCAGAAGGTCAATGCCCTTAAACTGTACCGCCTGCTGCCCATGCGATCTCTAAAGCGACCTTACAAAACATACAGTCAGCCGATGGCTGATGGATTACTGACTTCTGACTCATCAGTTACCCTGCCATTATCTATAGACGACAGCCTCCCACAACCTCTGGACACTAAGAAACTGGAGTCTTTCCTGAAAGATCTTCAAACCTCAGACATCAAGACTGAGCCTGAGGGATTCCCTATCAGGGTGGGTGTTCAGCAGAGTAAAAAACTAGCTTCTCCTCAAGCAGACATGGCAGCAGAAGCAAGAGAGACAGAGGAGTCAGATTTATGGCAGTCAGGTAGTAACAGTGGCAAAAGCAAAACTCCAAAGTGCCCAGAAGGAGCAGTCTCTTCAGTCATTGCATTTGCACACAGCAAACCCTCGGTCATAATGCACAGCGCTGCAGTTTCTTCCTCCGTCATTGTTCACAGAAACAAGATGGACTCTGAGGAGAGAAAAAGAAGTCCAGAAAATCATCTAATGGCAAAAACAGTTCAAAAACAAATGAAAAAACATAGCCAGAGAGAGCACACAGAGGCATACAGGGAGTGGGATGCTGTCAACGTAGACCCAGAGGCCTCGAAAATCAGACAGCCAACAGAGAAACTTCACAAGGGACGAAAAGTTCACAATAAAACAGAGTCAAGTAAGACAATACCTTTAGCGGTGGGTTCAGAAGTCAAAGGCAGCGGTCCACTTTGTCAGATTACTGTGCGCATAGGGGAGGAGGCCATTGTCAAACGGAGCATCTCTGAAACAGATCTAAGGAGGGACAAAAGCCCTACACGCAGCAAGCCCAAAAAGAGTAACCTCTCGCAGGAGGACCAGAGAGAGCAGCGGCACACCAATCACCACCAACGTAAACACCGTAACTCCAGTCAGGAAGGAAAGGATGGGGAGACCAAATGGAAAACCCCTAAACTGAAAGGCAAGGTGAGGAAGTACTTCTTCCGGCAGGAGGTCAGGGAGGACAGAAATGACCATGATGTGGAGGACAACCTATGGAGGCCTTACTATTCTTACAAACCCAAGCGAAAGGCCCTTCATATGCAAGGGGCTAAAGCCTGGAAGCGCAAATTGCACTATAAACGATCCCTGAGGCCTATGAGGAGAGCTGAGAGACTCATGAAGAGTCTGAATAAAGAAATTGACAGTGAAGATGCATATGAGGGAGAGGAGAGAAGACAGAAAGTAAAGAAAGAGCGGAGAGAAGTTAGTGATCCACGGAAAACTGACGTCAAAGAAATGTCACACTCGTATCCTGTCTCTTCAAGAACAGAACAGACGGAAAAAGAAAAGGGAACTCACGGAAAGCCTGATCTTCCCCTCCCTTCATCTGTTTCACAGGCTACAATCAATCCTCAAAAAGCAGCGACTTCCATCATCAAACAGCGATGGTCAGAAGATCAGGCTTCTGAGTGTGGAACATGTGGGCGTTGGTTCTCCAGTCCAAGGAAACGAGACAAACATGAGTTGACACATCTCTTTGAGTTTGTGTGCATGCTTTGCAGAGCTCCATTCCCGTCACAGTCCAAACTAGAGGAACATCAGAGAACTCAGCATCCCAAAAACAAGCCCTTGTCTGCCCCTACTTTCTTCACTTCCCAGTCATCAAGAAATGAGGTGGAAATGAAAGCGGATGAGAATGGAGTGGATGGACGTTCCATAGAGAAAGGCAGCCCAGTTCGCTTGGGCAGAAGGCCTTTAATCAGATACACATGCTCACATTGTGATAAGGTCTGCAAAACCTCTGCTGCACTTAACTGTCACCTCAAGCGACACGAGTTAGGCAGTTCAACTGAGGTTGAAGACACACAGGACAAGCAAGATATTCCAAGTTGCGCACCTACTGCAGTGGAGACTACACCAAGCAAAGGTTTAGACACAAACTGTGAGCAAGTACAGCCTGTGTCTGTCATATATTATTCCAAACCAGACTGTCAAATCACTGACAACCAACTGGGTGAGAAGATAGAAGAACACCAAAGAGTCAGAAATTGTGAAAGCCCCAAAGTGGCAGCCAATGACAAAGTCCACAGTCCACTGTGTGCACAGTTTTCCCAAGTAATGCACAGCCCCACTTTAGAAAGATATAACGTCATCTCTCCTAACCTCCCTAGTGTACTAGTAATGAATGGCGCTGAGTGCCTAGACTACAGGACACCAGAGAAACGGAACTTAGACACACTAGATCAGCAGAAAAGAAGCCCAACGCCAAGCGACAGGCAAATCCAAGTTTCTCAAATGCTGACAGAGCCTCAGATTAGAAGAGACACAACTCCATCTGGAGCCATATCACTAAAAACAGGCAGAGGTTATGTGTTTAGAGAAGGTGACAATATTCCAAATGAAGATTTCAGTGACTTACAAGATGCTCAGGATTTAAGAATCTTTCCTCAATCCAGCAGCCAAGCCCAAGACTTATCCATGCCAACAATACTGGCAAAAAAGAAGGAGCTTGATCAACAGATTAAACATCCATCCAACATCTCAAAGGAACAGTTTTGTAATGAGGAGGTGTCGTTGCTAGTACCCAAAGAGGAACCACTCAGTCCTATACCATCTCCTACATGCTCAGTCATTCAAACCACTCCAAAAGGACCTTCTCAAAGGTATTCAAAGTCACCATGTCACTCTCCGCGACCCTTGGACCTACAGTTGCGGCCGCAGGTGGAGCAAAGTCTATCGCACAGAGGAAGGCACAATACAGAAAAACAGGGTCTTATGTTTCCAGCGAATTCAGCTGGGATGAGCGAAACTCCTCCATCCCACAACCTGCTACATCCCCAAGTGCCCACAGCAGAGCCTGAATCAAAGGACAACACCTCTGTCACTCCCACAGAACACCACAGAGGCTCAGGCTACCCTGTCCAGGAGCTTTCTCTCCCCTTGGTCTTACCTGGGGGGTACTGCTCTGGTAAGAAACAGGAGGAGCAGATCCTGATGTCTTACCCTGCTGGACCCCTACCCTTTCCGCCACTTGGGAAGATCGTACCCCACTCTGACTCCACTAAACTGCCCTTTTACCCCGACCCCTATCACCTACTGTATGGCCCACAGCTACTGCCATACCCCTATAACCTTGCTGCCCTTCCAATGGCTCTGAATATGATGGCATCAGGGGACAAAGAGCCCTTACCCTTCTTGCCTTTTTTCAATTACGCCGCCGCTGCTGCCCCTTTAACAGGCACAGTGCCCCATCCTTTAGTGGTGAACCCCAGCCTATACAACAGTGGCGGCAGCAGTAGCACAAAGCAGGACAACCCATAAGTGAGTACACAATGGCAGCAAGGGAACATCTGTAAAAGAGCAGAGGAGGCCATTAAGGGTGGAAATTATGTTTTTCTGTTTGTTAACTGAACACTCTTGCACAGCTCTTACTTCTCTTTTGTAAATGCATAGGCATACATAGGAATCAGACGTGGTGGAAAGATGGAGAGGTGTCTTGACGACAGGAGGGAAGGATATAAGGGGGTGAAGAACAATAGATATAACGCCCCCTTCAGGCACTGCCAAGATGCACCTCCAACACACCACTTCTTTGCCTCTTCTGTAGTGTTGTTAGAGCTTGGATATCCGTCCTCTCCAAACCAATGCGATATTAGGGATAACACATGAACAATAACAGCTAACGGGATATGTGTTGCGCTAAATGAATTCTGTCTGCTTCCCATAATAAGGACAGTATAACAACAATAATGATAATAATAGTTGTGTTAATTATACTGCTTATAGTAATACAAGGGTGGCTTATCATTGAAAGCGAAATGTTATGCCTGAAGAGGCTCAGCATACTCAACACACAGGGAAGGTGCAGCAGCAGTTTCGTGTGTTTGCGTGCGTGCGTGCGTGTGTGTGCATGCATGAGTGTGTACAGTGTGCGATTTTGTATAGAGGTAATGCATGGAGACCTTGGGGTAGCTCATAGTGTCATATCTTACAACATCGGTACTCCAGTCACGTGTTTTTCAGTATTTCGGCTTTATGTGTGCCTGCAGGTTTGTGTAAGTGTATTTGTGGGGTGTGTTGGGGGTGTAGGCATGCACACTTAAAAATCATTTGTGCTGCATCAGCCTTGGTCAGTTCCATGGAAGTTCACAAAAAACATCATTCCTGGAAAGCTGTTATAATCTTAATAGGTCAGTAAATAGAAAACATAGATGAAGTTCTTCTTTCGTAAGTCATAGCATAGCAACTTGATGGTGTAGCTACATGTCATATGGATTAAACATATTATTACGTGATGCCTTCACTAACCAGGATCGTCATGACAAGATCAAATGTACGGTGATGCAGAGTCCACTCTACATTTGAGCATGTTATGCCTAGAGACAGATTGTGTTTCGCATAGTTCGGTTTGTAGGATGTTGGTATTAATCCTTGATCAGTTATGAAATAAGTCTGTGTACTTCCAGTACTCCTGCCAACCGTTTCATCTCTTCCAACAACATACGTTCCAGTCGACTTCATGTTTGTGGCCTTCTCCTCCCCACTGCCCCCTGGTGTCCACTCCATTCACTTGACTGAATTTGAGACGCAACAGAGAGGGAGAAACCAAGTGAGACAAAATGGGAGAAAAGTGGAGAAAAGCGCAGCTGGGCAGTGCGTTAGCATAAATGGAGCTTCCGTTATAAAGACAGACAGAGCCGTACACTTGTAAGAGGCAGTAGTTGGTGAATGTTAGTTTTAGAAAAACATTATCTACTACTAGCAAGCCACCATTTCTTTCGGTTAGCAGATTCTTTCTCCGCAGCAGAGAAAAGAGAGGGACAGGACGTCAGTCGGTCCTGGCGCCCCTGCAGGGCCTGCACTATGGGACTTATAGCACTGGAGTGGCTTAAGCTCTCCCTTGTACTTTTTTATTTCTTCTGTTTTTCACTATATTATTTGTTTGATTTACATATTTTTCCCTTTTTGGTAGTGAGAAAAGGCTTGTACTTGAAGCTCGTTCAAGTACACAAGAATATGAATGTAATTTAGTCATGAGGTTACAAATAAAGACAGTATGGTAGATCCTTTCTGTACGCTGACTTGAAAAATAACATGTAATATTGAACCGCTATGAGGTATTCATATATAAATATATATATATACAGTAGTCTTAGGGACATGTCAAGGAAGTTGGATTCAATATAACCACAACGCATGAACAACAATTGCTTCTTCAGTATCTTCTGGTGTTGTCACAAAACTCCATTTTCCTCCATATGTGGTTCTTCTTCATTTTCTCCTGCTTTTTTTTTCCCCTCGAGGAAACTTTTTGGTCCCTCTTGTTTTTTTTTAACCCTTCAGTAACAAATTTTCAAATCTAAAACCAAAAAGAGAAACTCCTATGTTGCCTTATTTCTTTTTCCCAAGCATTACGAAAGCTTTTCGAACGCCACCTTTCCATCTCCAACTCTTTCTCATTCCAACACCCTCTCCTTGTCTATTCTCAATATTTTACCTTCTCCCTTTGAAGTAAGTGTGAAACTGTGCAATGTAGCCGCAGCACTGTTCATTTCCTGAGGGTAAAACACAATGCAATGAACGGTTGTGGATAATGTAGCTTCACTCGGGTATGAGTACAAGCCTTTTGTTTGCATTGTAAAAGTGCGTGTGTGTGAAAGAGAGAGAGAGAGAGAGAAAGGGTGTGTGGTGGTAAAGGAAAAGGAAACCAAAACAAGGTCTATCTTCCTTGATAGCTACCAACAAACTTGTGTTTGATTTTGGACCTCTTATTTTTGCTGTATTTTCTCCACCATGACAACATTTTTACATGAATTCTAGAAATGTATACATGAATGAACTGTGTCAACCACCTGTACCAGTGATTGGTAAAAAAAAAAGTAAATGTTAAATTTGTGTAAACGAATGTAAGAAGCATACATTGTTAAGAGCTTCACATAAAAATCTGACATTTATTTTTAGAGAACTAATAACATTGGCTTTTTTGGTCTCCACTGACTATTTAAGCCTGATTGGGTTTAAATGCTGGCCCGGATATCAACAGTTAAATTCTGAATCAGCAACTGGTTTAAAATGACTAAATCTAAAATTCTGATGTTTACATACAAGATGCCTTTGCATTTTTTATTTAAATAAGCTAGGAAGAATATGCACATAATCTGAACGCACCTTACAAAGAAAAAAATTGTCATACCATTTTCTATAAAACATTCTATTTAAGTATTGCTTTGAGGAACAACATAATGAGTTATGAGTTCTTATGTTTTTTGTTTCATCCATCAGCAGACATTCAATGAAATTCAGTGGATAGTATGCTTGAAAGAGGTCACTTGTGACTGTGTGGGCTACTACTACTAGTCCTACTTTAAAAAAAATATATTTATCAGTCAGCATTTGGATAGACTACTGAATATTTGCACAGACCTATAAAAATATTTTAGAAATTAAGCTTTTTGGGGACTTACGTAGTGAAATAATCACGGATCTGTCCAGTATGTTTGGTTTTGAACAATACGTGAACTACATGAAAATTAGCATCATCTTGGTCCACCCAGAACAAGGACCCTTGGAGGCTTCAATTGTCAATCAAAGTGACTAAAATCTACCAGCTGCATATGTTCTGCACTTGGTCATAGTTGTAGGCATGTGACTAAATTGTCTGGTATTTTGTGACAATGTTATATTGTGCCATTGTTTTAGAGGTCCACATTATATTTGGGCAGTCTCAAAGAAGTGAAATGTTTGAAAACTTTATTTGTGTCTTGTTGACTTTGTGACCATTTATTACAAAGGTTTGTTGGCACACATTGCCGATTCAAGTCTACAATCAACAGTTAATTTCTTTGCTCCTGTTCTCTTTACTCCCTCTGTCCACGCTACAACCATACAAATAAAGTATTAACCTGATGACGTGCAAAATATCTTTGAATTCATCATTAACATGCAGTGCCGGCACAGTTTTGATGACATTATACATCAATCAGTATTTTCATATATAATCAATATTTTTTAAATATCCATGAAATTAAGACACCTTAAAGGAGAAGTTTACTTCCAGAACAAAAATGTACAGATAATTTACTCACCCCCTTGTCATTTAAGATGTTCATATCTTTCTTTCTTCAGGTGTAAAGAAATTATGTTTTTTTGTTGAAGACATTTCAGGATTTCTCTCCATATAGTGGACTTCTATGGTGTCCACGAGTTTGAACTTCCAAAATGCAGTTTAAATCCAGCTTCAAAGGCCTCTTAGGGTAGTTAGGGTAGGTCAAAAAACAACTTCAAAATCATCCTTCATCACTGTTTTACCTTTTTTGTAAAGGGTGTTTGATCTTCTTTGCACGTTCACTTTGTAAACACTTTGAGTTTTTAGACCTACCCTAACTGTCTTGAACCGGAATACACAGAGTTCACGCAGAGCTAGACCAGACGAGCATTTGAGCATTTTTTTTTTTTAGAAAATAACCAATCTAGATAAGACCCCGTTAGATAAGACCCTTCTTCCTCGGCTGGGATCGTTTAGAGCCTTTTGAAGCTGCATTTAAACTGCATTTTGGAGATTCAAACTTGGGAGCACCATAGATGTCCACTATATGGAGAGAAATCCTGAAATGTTTTCCTCAAAAAACATAATTTCTTTATGACTGAAGAAAGACAGACATGAGTAAATTATCTGTAATTTTTTGTTCTGGAAGTGAACTTTTCCTTTAAAATTACAAGAAATTGTATTGTGCCATTTCATATGGAATTTATTATTTTATGACTATTTTTCTACCTCATGTTTTGGTATTTTTGTCAACCCTGTTACCAACACAAGCCTTACTAGATACTATAGTTTCATTAAACCTCATATGACACTGAATGATATAGGCATTAGTTCAATAAGGATGAGGGTGACCTTTATTTCAAACTAATTTGTGAGCCTGGACCACAAAACCAGTCATAAGTGTAAATTTCTCGAAATTGAGATTTATACAGTACTGTGCAAAAGTCTCAGGCCACTAGTATTTTCACCAACAAAAAAAATGGTTTTAAGTCAGTTATTTCTATCTTTTGCTGTAGTGTGTCAGTAGGAAATATCAGTTTACATTTCTAAACATTCATTTTGCCATTAATTGTAATAATCCAGTGAGATTTTTGTGACAGCTGACAACTGACAACAGCCAGTGCTCCACACAGAGATCTGATCTGACCATCATCCAGTCTGTCTGGAATGACATGAAGAAACAGAACAAACTGAGACAGACTAAATCCAGAAGAACTGTGGCAGCATCTCCAAGTTGCTTTAAGAAACCTACATGCAAAGCTACCTGAAAACTTATGCGCAAATGTACCTAGGGCAAAAGCTGTTTTAAACGCAAATATGGTTTACCAAATGTTGATTTAATTTAGTTAATAGAAGTTAATTGATAAAATCTATTTATAGCATTATTTTTAACAGCATCCTCATTTTACAGCATTTTTACATAAGTGCCTAAAACATTTAACAGTACTTTGCAGGTAGGTTTCTTAAACTTGTTGCGACAGTTCTTCTGGATTTAGTCTGTCTCAGTTTGTTCTGTTTCTTCTTGTCATTCCAGACAGACTGGATGATGGTCAGATCAGATCTCTGTGTGGAGCACTGGCTGTTGTCAGACTCCTTGTGCAAACAAAAATCTCACTGGATTATTACAATTAATGGCAAAATGAATGTTTAGAAATGTAAACTGATATTTCCTACTGACACACTACAAGAGATAGCAAAAGATAGAAATAACTGACTTAAAACCATTTTTTTTGTTGGTGAAAATACTAGTGGCCTAAGACTTTTGCACAGTACTGTACATCATCTGAATAAGTAAGCTTTCTGTTGATGTATGGTTTGTTAGGATCGGACAATATTTGGCTGAGATACAACTATTTGAAAATCTGTAATCTGATGGTGCAAAAAAATCAAAATACTGATTTTGATTACTAAGTACTAATCATAAATTAAGTTTTGATAGATTTACGGTTGGAAATTTACAAAATATCTTCATGGAACATGATCTTAATATCCTAATGATTTTTGGCATAAAAGAAAAATCGATAAATTTGACCCATCCAATGTATTTTTGACTATTGCTACAAATATACGCGAGCAACATAAGACTGGTTTTGTGGTCCAGGGTCACATTTGCTAATTGATAGCTAATAGTCAAGTTCACAAAAGCACATATTGTACATTTTTTAAGAATTTTACTTGTACACTATAAAAAAAAAACACAATTTATTGAGTCAAAATAATTTGTTACCCTGCTGCCTTAAAATTTTAAGTTCAGTCAACTCAAATAAATTTAGTCAACCTGAAATGTTAAGTTGTACTAAGTGACAACAATATTTGAGTTGACTAAACAAGAAAATTTGGCTTGTTAAACTTAAAAGCTGGTCTTGCTACCTAGCTGCCTTAAAATGTTAAGTCAAATCAAATCAAATAGCTAAGTTGTCGCTTAGTACAACTAAACATTTCAAATTGACTAAACTTTTTTGAGTTGACTGAACTTAAAATTAAAACTTAAAAAGGCAGCTGGGTAACAAATTATTTTAAGTTGACTCAACAAATAGTTTTTTACAGTGTAGACATTGATTATATTAAGTATAAGAAATAATAGTTTACATTTACATTTTAAAAATGGTAACAGCATTTATATTGCATGATGCATTTTAGTACATTATTTATGACATGGGATTATATACAGATTGTGGGATGAAGGCTATGGCCAGGTTTTCCTGGGTGAATCTCACTGTAGGGTGCCTTTTGGTGTCCTGTACATAAATAACTAATTTGCCATGATAACTTATTATAAAAATGACTATGAAAGGGTGTGTTATAATAGGCTAAGTTTGTATATTCATAACAAAAGCATTACTTGGCTCTTTAGATACATTTTCTAGATTTTTTAAGTTATGTGTAGGAGTGTTATTTTGCTATGTCCGATGTACTGCTCATTAAATGAGGACTCCACTTCCAGAACAGCAATTTACAAATAATTTACTCACCCCCTTGTCATCCAAGATGTTCATGTCTTTCTGTCTTCAGTCGTAAAGAAATTATGTTTTTTGAGGAAAGCATTTCAGGATTTAATGGACTTCATTGGTGCCCCGATTTTGAACTTCCTAAATGTAGTTTAAATGCAGCTTCAAAGGGCTCTAAATGATCCTAGCTGAGGAAGAAGGGTCTTATCTAGCGAAACGATTTTGGGGAAATGTAAAAATTTGTATACTTTTTAAGTACAAATGCGCATTCACAACGCTACGAATCACGTCTAAGTTTATCGTCTGTGTACTCTGGCTCAAAAAGGTAGACTATGGCGAAAAACTCCATCTAATTTTCTCGTACAACTTCAGAATCGTCTGACATCGTTATACCTTTTTGTTTGTAAACAGCGTTTGACTTACTTGCACTTCCTTAGTAAACACTGGGTCTGTAGTTCCGCCTATGTTCTGCGTGACCTTTCGACGTGATTCAATAGCACGTAGCGCCGTGGATGCACAAGCTTTTGTGCTTAAAAAGTATACAAATTTTTATTTTCCAAAAAAAATGACAGATCGTTTCGCTAGATAAGACCCGTCTTCCTCGGCTGGGATTGTTCAGAGCCCTTTGAAGCTGCATTTAAACTACATTTTGTAAGTTCAAAATCGGGGCACCAATGAAGTCCATTATATGGAGAAAAATCCTGAAATGCTTTCCTCAAAAACCATAATTTCTTCACGACTGAAGACAGAAAGACATGAACATCTTGGATGACAAGGGGGTGAGTAAATTATTTGTAAATTGTTGTTCTGGAAGTGGAGTTCTCCTTTAAATTTGAATGAGAGTAGAATATAATCAAATCATAAAATGTTTAAATTTTGTTCTCCTATTAATATTTTGTTAAATGAGAGATTACTCAATTTGAGCATATTGACCATTTGGAAATAAAAACAATATTTTTATTTAATAAAAAAGATTTCATATATATCCCTTGAATGGTTGTCCACCCTGTCATATTGGGGAATCTGCACCTTTAGTGACATCTGGACAAAACATTTTTTTGTCTCTTCAGTGGCGGGAATTTCAACGGCTGAGGTGAGTAAGTTGGTGACTTTTAAATTGACAAATTTTCTTCATATGAGTTTGCTTACTTGCTTTTCCTAACCTTAACATGTCCACCCTGTCGGCATACAATATGCCGGAAGTGATTAACATTACAGTATTTTCAAATTATGTAAGTTAAATATACCAAATTCTCTTCAACAACCAGACTAACTATTTAGCTAGTCACAGTTTGTTGTAAGCTAATATGCTAATAGAAGCTCAAAATTACCACCTTGTCAGCCAATTAGATTAAAATGAAGGGGGTGGGTTATAGCAATGTGAGTGAGAATGTAATGATATTATTTATTATTATTGTATTCAAAGTTGAATAAATGTTTCATTGTCATATTTTTTCATGCTTTGTGTGTTCGGCTTTATGCGTCCACCCCGTTATGTGCTGGTCCACTCTGTCATCTTGATATTTTAAAATCATTTTTTAAGTAATAATTCATTCATATCTATATTTTCCAGTGTATTCAATATCTAGGTGTGGGGCCAATAACATGAAAACAAAAAACTGCATCTAAATATCACAGTTTTCTCCTAATAAGAAAAACATGTGAGTTTCTTTAAAAACACATGGTTCACATAAAATATTTGATGCATTTATAATTTGAAAGCAAACAAAAAAACTTTTTTAGGAAAGGGAAATGATACCTTTCATATAATTTGCATCTTAATATTGCAATGAAAATGTATTTAACAGTAATATATATGTCCATAACAGGGTGGACATATCTTATCGTTTATGCTTCGAATAATGGCCCATAATTATCTAAAAAAATGTTTGGGAGCTCAGCTAATATGTTTCTATAGTACTTGAGTGTCTACTTTTTATGACATGACATAAAGCGAAAGGGAAATTAAGACCAAAATTTTGAGTATTGTGAGGGTCAAAAGGCACTCTATGGTGATACTGACCCTCTGCTCTTTGGCTCTGGCCATGGAATTTGGAAAGCCAACCAAGTGTTAAACAAACAATGGTGTGCACCTATCAAATAATTAAACAAAATCGTGGAACTTTTCAGAAAAAAATTTGGCCACTGTTCATAGTAATTGTTAGTTTTAGTCTGAAATATGCCAAACTACACTGGCACTTCTACTTTCGCATTCCCAAAACCCCAAAAAAAAGAAAAACACCTACGCCTCTTACATCAAGGTTTCACTGGACTGGACAAACAAACATCAGATAGATTTTAAAGTTCATTTGTTATATAATCAGACAAGATACAGGTCGAAGATGGGGAAAGTCTTCAAAAAAAAAAAAAAAAAAATCCAGAACAGCCACATGGATACTTTAAACTTCATATTGCATTAAACTACACTACCAGTCAAAAGTTTATGAACAGTAAGATTTTTAATGTTTCTTTTAAAGAAGTGTCTTCTGCTCACTGAGCCTGCATTTATTTGATCCAAAATACAGCAAAAACAGTAATATTGTGAAATATTTTTACTATTTAAAAAAACTGCTTTCTATTAAAATATATTTTAAAATGTAATTTATTCCTGTGATTAAATCTAAATTTTCATCATCATTACTCCAGTCACATGATCCTTCAGAAATCGTTCTAATATACTGATTTGTTGTTTAAGAAACATTTATTATTATTATTCTTATCAATATTTAGAAAAAAGTTGAGTACATTTTTTCAGGATTCTTAGATCAATAAAAAGATCCAAAGATCAACATTTATCTGATATAAAAAGCATTTGTAAAAATAATAACATAATTTATTACTATTATCAACATAATAATAATAACAATAATAAATATTTATTTATTTATTTTTGAGCAGCAAATCAGAATTTTAGAATGATTTCTGAAGGATCATGTGACTGGAGTAATGATGCCAAAAATGCAGCGTTGAAATCACAGGAATAAATTACATTTTAAAATATATTCAAATAGAAAAGAGTTATTTTAAATAGTAAACATAATTTAAAATTGTACAGTTTTGCTGTGCTTTGGATCAAATAAATGCAGGCTTGGTGAGCAGAAGAGACTTTAAAAAAAACTGTTCTGTACTTTTCAGGAGTGAAATTTAGGAGTAAAATGTGCTAAATTGCAGCTTTAACATAAATCAAAAATGCATTTTCACCTCATCTATCCCTAAAGGATATATGTGACTCTGGACCATAAGCAACACAGGTATATTTGTAGCAATAGCCAAAAATACATTGTATGGGTCAAAATGATCAATTTTTTTTTAATGCAAAAAATCATAAGGATATTAAGTAAAAATGATGTTCCATGAAGATATTTTGTAAATTTCCTGCCACAAATATATCAAAATCTAATTTATGATTATAAATATGCATTGCTAAGATCTTAATCTGGACAACTTCAAAGGCGATTTTCTCAATATTTTAATTTTTTGCACCCTCAGATTCCAGATTTTCAAATAGTTGTATCATGGCCAAAGATTGCTCTATCCTAACAAACCATGCATCGATGGAAAGCTTATTTGTTCAGCTTTCAGATAATGTATAAATCTCAGTTTCAAAAAATGAACCCTTATGACTGGTTTTGTGGTCCAGGGTCATATATTATTAGTATTTTGGTACACATAGTCAAGGCATTTTTTGCATTTTTTTCTAACAGTGTATTCTACAACCATTCACTTATTAATTTTTTCACTTTGTGCCTAACTTTCACCCACTTCATGTTTTGTACTTAATGTCATTAAACACCATAGCGCAAATGTACAACTGAATACCAATTATGCTATTGTGATAGTACACTGCTAAATTTATTCACCATGTTATCAGCATACAAAAGACCTGCAGACTCAAACAAACAAGCCCAAAATCAATATTTTCCAGTGCTGTGATGTCGACATCCTCACTCTCTGGTCTTCTGGGGAAGCTGTTTGCTAGACTGGAGTTTACTCATTTCTCAGAGTAAGAGAGAGAGAGAGAGGTAGTCTGATGGCAGTCTGCTAAACAAAAGTCCTCTAGCTTATATTCTGATTCCATTACCTCTTGTTTCTACTCATGCTCTAACCTCTGGAGTTAAAAGAGAATGAACTATCTAAAGAAAGTGGCTGTACTACTGTTAGGCCCGTACCTGATTCTGCTGTGCAGGACAGCGTCAGGTGATCAGGTGAGTATGAGATCTAAAGAAAAACTTCTTTTTTAATAAGAGTTCAACAAGATATAATACAAAGGCTTTTTGTTTGTTACTAGACAATTACATTGAGAAACTAGTGCTTTGTACAGTTAAATATAATATGAAAGCACACAACTGCAGAGTAAATTCCATGCAACTACATCAACAGAAATTAAAAAGTTGACAGCACAGTTATAAATGATGATTATGTGTACTGAAGCTTGCTTGCTTAATCCACTTCACCTACTTTACGCTTCAAAATGACTTCTGGTGATATTAGAAAAAAAGATTTATTCAAATAAGTTTAACTTTGACGTATGAAATGAAGTCATGTAATGGCAAATAAAATAAACTTGCTTTGCCTTTTGAAATATTGTTCTGCCCCCTCTTTTTAATATCTTCTGAAACTTTCTTTAAATTGAATTCCACATTTTATTAAGTTAATTTGGATAAACTGAAAAGAAATATATTATGTAATGGAAAAATGAAAGCTAAAATTATTAAAGCCAGCTTTATTGGTTAGATATTTAATAGACAATACTGTATAATGTCTGTTTTTTAAATTTCTTATAAACTGAACATTTTTGCAATTTGGATTATATAAAATGTTATAAAACGTAAAGTTTTATTACTATATATATATATATATATATATATATATTTTATTACTTTTATTACTATATATATATATATATATATATATATATATATATAATATATATATACACATATATATGAAGAGTTTATTGCAAAACCATAACAGATAAAAATTAAAAATCATGTTTTGTTTATTGTGCATTCCAATTAATCTCAATTAACCCTTTAACTGTCACTCCCATTTTTGAACACAGACATAAAAATCCACTATCCAGACTTAAATTTTTAAAGTGTGACAGGGAAAAGGGCGACGAAGAAAGTCTCTTGTGACAAAGGTCAGAACTCATGTTATGATGTAGATTTTTTAAGTCGCACTCTTGACATATATTAATTATTACTTTTCCTACATAATTTGTAACACAAAAATATGGTAAAATATCTATTTAGGAGTCTTAGACCTTTCTAACGATGTATAGTTTGTCATGATTAGATTAGGATTTATTTGTAATGTGGTGAAGTAAACTTAGGAGTCCCACAGAGTGGACGGTGACAGTTAAAGGGTTAAACCGCAGTTGGGTTATTTTGATATAAAGTAAAAATAACTAAAAAATACAGCTAACACAATGAAACACAATAAAAACATGATAACATAAAAAAACATGATTTTTGAAAATTATAAAAAATGAAGTTATCTGTTTCTGCAAATAAACTTCATATATAGATATAGACAGATAGATTATAGATAGATAGATTTTTAACGTATTTACTCTAATACAGTGATTGTTTACAGTTTATGAAAAACATCTAAGCTCTTTTCTGTAGTAATTATAGTTTTCCTATTTAACAGCAACAAAAATATCCTGAACCAGTATTGGCATGTTAAATTAAATCACTTTTTGAATAACGGTGCCCATGCATCTGCTAACTTGTCCAAATTCTACATTTCAAAAGATATTACAAAAGACAGACCACAGCACACACTGTATATTTCCAGCTAAATGGCTGGCCTGGAAGCAACTTTAGCTGACAAAGTTGTTGCATGTTTGGCGTATTTGACTCTGAATTCGCTGAACCCTGGTTCCACACTTGCCCGGGGCAGCAGTATTTACACTGGCGGCTTGTCTGGGATATTGCAGATGCTTGTGTTTACCTAGCCTTTAGCGAGAGTGCGAGAGATATGTCTAAATGTAATCTGAGCATGCTTGGCTGCTGTATGTTGTTTGTTGTATGATGTCAAACCCATTCTCTGATTTTTGGGATAGCTGAGACAGATATCCGGCAAGGGAATCATCAATCTTGCACATAGACAGTCCAAATGGACTCCCTTAATGCAGATGAGCGCAAATCTCTCTGATGTCACAAGGTAAGTTGACTGGACTTCGCATCACTTTCTTGACGCAATAGTTGCTCATTGTGTATCTAATTCAAACATACAGAACATCATAGTGGCCGATTTCAATGTGAGATGTCTTACCTCGCACATACAGCATCAAATCTTTCTTTGAGTTTCGGACACTTGATCCCGAGGGGACTGTCTTTTATGGAGACACCCAAGAAGGACAAGACTGGTTTGTTCTTTCACTGCGTGACGGCATACCTGAAATGCAGATTGGGAAAGCTGACATCTTAGTGAGCGTAAAAGGAGGTCGCAAACTCAATGATGGGGCTTGGCATTTGGTAAATACTGTTTATCTTTTCTTCATCTCTACTGATTTCTCTAAAGCCTGTAGCAGCAATTTAAAGCAACGACCCTTTGTATTACGCTGCTATATACACCAGAGTGTATGTTTTTGAAAGAAGTCTCTTGTTTCTCTTCTCTTGAAGTCTTTTTAAGTGTACCAAGCCTGATCAAAAATACAGTAAAACAGTAATATAGTGAAATATTATAAATTTAAACAACTGTTTTCTCCGCATAAAACTGCTTGTGCAGACCAAACCGTAAGTCGAAGAGACTTGAAACTTGGAGGGATGGTAGTACTCACACCACCTACAACGTGACCAAGGCTCACCCCAATCGGCCTGACGGGGGCGCCACAGCCATCAAAAGCCGTCAGTCGCAGGCTCAAGTGTGTTATGTCATTGGAATCCTTGGCTCGATTCGATCAGATTGGATCGTGAGCTTGACAAAATTTTCGGGTGTTTCACTTTTTTTTTTTTTAAAATCTACTTTTCTGAACTATTCCTAGGTTTTTCACCTGGAACCAAACCAGTGCAGAAAGATTCTCTGGAGAGTGAATATAAATAACTACCAAAAAAAGTTGAACGTTCGACTCACTGTCGCAAAGCGACACCAAAATGTTTGAAAGGGGAAGCCACTTTTAGTAAAATGCCTATAATTCCTGAACAGAACCAGATATTTCACACTAATGTAAGAGCTCAATCACAGGAAAAAAATTGCAAAACTGTGCAATTTTTGAAAAAAAGTGAAAACTGTGAGGTAAAAAGTAACAATAACCTTTTTTATTTTTATTCTGTGGCGGAAACGGGGTTCCATAATAACAGTAGGTAATTCGGCTAAGGAATTTTTAGCGGCTGGTGGGAGATAAACACCAATATTCTGGATTCGAATGGCAATAAAGTCACAGACTATGGTGAAAATAACTTACGTCCCCACGAGAAATGATTACCATCTGATCAAATGTTAAAAAGCGGTTGGATTGCTTGCTATTTTTGTGGAAACCATAATACAGTTTTTCCACAAGATTTACTGATGAAATGTGATTTAGGATTTATTGATTTAGTAATAAATCATCTAAGAATTCTCTGTTGGTTTTGGACAGCTGGAATTGCGCAATGAGGGCAAATTTGTGGTGCTAGAGGTAAACAACCAGGTAGAGCTTGTAGTCGGTCTCCACTCTAAACTGGCAGAAGATGATCTAACAGGAAAGATACGTCTTGCTCTTGGTGGCATGTTGGTGGGCAAACAAAGGCTCTTCCATCCAGTAAGTTCACTTATATTTTCCTTTAAAATATTTGAATTGAAAAGTGAAAAATAACT
This sequence comes from Cirrhinus mrigala, assembly GCA_036247105.1. Classification (NCBI taxonomy): domain Eukaryota; kingdom Metazoa; phylum Chordata; class Actinopteri; order Cypriniformes; family Cyprinidae; genus Cirrhinus; species Cirrhinus mrigala. The sequence continues at coordinate 17,263,831 of CM070018.1, forward strand.
ATCACTGATAGCATTGACTGACCACATAAAATGTCCTGTCCTTTATTTCATTTCACAGTTTGAACCAGAAATGGATGCTTGTATAAGAGGTGGGCATTGGCTAAATCTCAGCGCCACCTGGGATACAGACTCAACATGGGAACCCAGGCCCTGCTTCTCCGAGATCAAGAAAGGGAGCTATTTTCCAGGAACTGGAGTGGCTACGTTTAATACATCTGGTGAGTAAAAACACTTACATTGCTTAAACTTGATTTGTAGATTAGAAGACATTATCCTTCCATGCACATATCACGGCAGATCTTCCTGGACTTGAGACAGAAGAGGCTGGTATCACAGTCGAGATCTTCGGATCCTGGACTGGGACAACATTGAGTCTACAAAGCACAGGATTTAAGTATGTTTTGGGAGAGGTAGATGGGAATAAAGACGTCAAGGTATGTACACAGTAAAAAAAAATAATTTGTATCATTAATTAAATGCTATTTTATGCATTAAATAATGTCAACCAGTGGGACCTTATTGTAAAGTGTTACCCATTTATTTATTTGCACTGTTACAGGAGGTGCAGCTGGGCCTAAAAGAGGGATCGGAAAGTGTTGTCCCTCTCCGTGAACCTGCAACACTTACTTTCACCATACTGAAACATTCACTTGTGGCAAACAGCAAATCAGTGCATGAAACGGAAAGTCTGGACTTTTTCTCCATGTGGAAAAACGGGATGCTACTGACTTTTGGGGGAGTGCCAGGTAACTTTGCGAGGTGGAAGTAAGCAAGAATTTCCGTGCTCAAGCCGTCCTCCATTCAACAATATCCTCTACACAGTGTTTCCCCTAGGATTCCAGTTTTGTGGGGCGGGGTGGGGGCTGGGGGGATACCAACATCGAAAAATCTCAATTTCAACATGTTCAACAACAGGGCCCTACAATCTTTTTTTTTTTTTTTTTTTTAAAGAAATTCTTGTGTGTTTTAATTTTTCTGATAATCAAATACAGGCATTAAACATTTATTTATTTTTAATGAAATGAAAATTAAACCCTTTTATTTGTTGCAAAAGAGTTTTTTTTCTGTTATTATTATAATTTCTGCATGTAATTATTTTATTTAAATTTAAAAGAAATATGAATATTTAAACACCTACATTATACTGTACAAAAGTAATACAAGACTAATACATTTCTGTTACGTGTTAAACCGTACTTTTTTTTTGACAGATTGCCGGTTAGTTTTTGTGTGTCTACACTATGATATGATGCTAATTTTTTCAAATGAAACGGTAAAATTTACATGAAATGACTCTCACAGCAGTTTTGGAGATTACGTTCATGCGTTTATGTCGTCATATAATGAGACGCAGAGGCCGAAAATAACCGCGAGCGTCACGTGTGCTTCAGTATTTGTATAGTAAACAAAACCGCGTCTCCGCCATTCATTACAGAGCCAAGCGGAACATGGAGGACTCATATTTAAACCGTCTTTTTGCGTTTTAATATTCACAGACACTAGTCAATATCGCGATTCGAATTAAGTGACAGACCTACGTTACTTTTGATTTAATCATCCAAAAATTGACGAATTCTGTGGCATCCCATGCTATAGAGTAAATCCGTTTTATGAATGGACTCCGCAATCCCGTCTGCGTTTTAGCTGAGGAGAAATTGTAGACGCATGACCACGTAACGTTAGAGACAGAAATGACATGCCGTTGTGTAAATAAGATACATAACATAAGGCTTTTTCGTTTGTTTATTAAATGAACAAGGTACAAACCAGTTCTATAGGAAAGGTAACCTTAAATGACGTCTGTTGTGATCTGGCGCTGTATAGAAAATAAAGTTTACTTGACCTTCAAGGGGGGCGGGCCGCCCCCCTAATATAATGGCAGGGGAAACACTGCTCTATGTTTAGTGTTAAATTCTCTATGTTTCACTTGTGTCTGTCAAGTAGACAACTTTTTTTTGTATTGAACAAATCCTTCTGCTTCACATTAAAGCAGAGGATTTGTTTTATTTAATTCACTGAACCTTTTTTTTTTTTTTTTCAGGTGACAGCAAGGAGGCAAATAGTACACAGTACCTGCGTGGGTGCCTGGAGAAAATCCTTGTCCAAGGCCAGGTCATTGATCTTGATCGGGCATTGTACAAACACACAGCGGTGTCATCTCACAGCTGTCCTACAGAAGCAATGAACGAACTCCCTTAATAGAGATACAAGGCATTCATCCTGGCAGACTAAACTAAGATTCCCTTCATGTTCCACACATCTTATATCTGTCATAGGCCTATTTAAAAAAAGCTTACAGTTCAGTTGACCCAAAACCTTCAAAAATGTGCTGATGGGCTGTTATGGAATAAAATACATTTGAAACTAAATGGCACATCTTTCCAGTACATTAATGATTGTAAAAGTTAAATTTCTTTGAAATATGTTTACAAACATATCTAAAATGTAATGTATTTCACTGAAAATATTTTAATCAACAAAAAAAAAAAAAAAAACAAGATCAATAAAAGATTCATTGTTTCATTGCTGTTTCATTATTGTATCATTCCAAGCAAATACAGAAAAATGTGCAGGTTACGTATATAAATAAATAAATAAATTATAGGTTAGTCTGTCTCTGATAATCAAACCTAACAACTTTGTTTTGACTAAATTACAATCAATCAATCAAGTTAGTACATTCCCGTTCAAAAGTTTGCGATCAGTATGATTTTTTTTTATGTTTTTTAAATAAGTTTCTTATGCTCATCAAGGCTGCATTTACTGATCAAAAATACAGAAAAACCTATAATATAGAGAAATATTATTGCAATTTAATGTTTTCAAAATGTTTACACTTTAAAATATAATTTATTCCTGAATTTTTAGCAGCATCATTAGTCCAGTCTTCAGTGTCACATGATCCTTTAGAAACCATTTTAATATGTGGATTTATTATCAACGCTGGAAAAAGTTGTGCTGCTTAATATTAAGAAAAAGAAGGGGAAAAAGTACAGTGTTTATTTAAATGAGAAGTCTTTTGTGACAATATACACTACGATTCAAAAGTTTGGGGTCAGTAATTGTTTTTTCTTTTTTGAAAGAAAATTCAAAAATTAATATTCAATATTTTATTTATGAAGAATGTATTAAACTGATATAAAAATAATAGTAAATACTTATTGTTAAAAAAGATTTCCATTTTAAATAAACGCTGTTCTTTTAAACTTAAACTGTAATGGTTGATGAAAATTCAGCTTACATCAGAGGAATAAATTATATTTAAAGCATTAAAATACAAAACAATTATTTAAGTTGTAATAATATTTCAAAATATTAATGTTTTTGCTGTATTTTTCATCAAATAAATGCAGCCTTAATGAACATAAGAGAATTTTTATGCTCTGACATGCCACTGTAGGTCATAATGTTTAAAAAAAATAACTGAAATGTAATTTTATTTTTATGTCTCTGTTCATAGTTATAGTTAAGTATGTAATACTTCATAATTGTGGCGAAAGTTCATATTTTAATACTTTTACGTTTATAACAAAAGCAATTCTATTAAAAAATGACAAACTAAAAAAAACGGAAGGATTATAGCTATTATTATAATTATTATTAATTATTATATATAGCTATTATATAATTTTGAATAATTTCAAACATGATCTTTATATAACAATAAACCAACCCCTGAAACACAGGAGCTGTATTTATTTGTTTATTAAAGACATTTTAAATATGAAATAAATAAATAGATAACCAAAGTCTGAAAGTTTAAGAAACACCTATTTGGCTACATGAGCTTCATATATCAGTTGTTGTGCACGTTTATCTGTAATCCACTGCCATCTAGAGGATTTTTTCAACAAACGTAGTATAATTCACCCCAAATTTAAATAATAGAGTAATCAGTTTTCTGTTTAAATTACTTTCCCTAGAAAATACTCGTTTTTAAACTAAGTACAGCTCTTGATATAGTTGTTAAAGTCATCATATAATGGAGTTCTTCGTGTGAGAGTGTTGTTTAATTCATCACTAACTTCATTTGTGATGTTGTAAACTGTGGCGTTTGGGTATTTTTTGGTCTGTATTTACATATTACCTACCTTCAGCACATTTATCCCGTTTTATCGGCTTATGCACGTTTTCTGTATTCTATTTACACACTCAATGCACTAACATTTATTTACGCCGACAAATATACCCAGAGCCAATAGCGAATTACCCACAAGCGACTCTCCACTGTCGCAAAACGACGCTCGGTGTCGTGCACCGCGCCGCCCGTGCGAAGATGGCGGCTGAGCTGCATCCGCGCAGCGGAAAACTGATCGGTTTGTCGAACTCCAACCGAACCGCTCAACGGAATCAGCCGGTACAGGAATTCAATCACGGCCTGGTCCTCAGCCGGGAGCCGCTGAGGGACCGCGATGTCTTCACTGTCCGCATCGACAAGAAGGTAAACAAGCATGTCCCACCAGAGAGAGAGAGAGAGGGGGAGAGCGAGAGAGATCGAGCGAGAAAAGGGTGGGAGTGTGTGTCAAATCGTCTGCAGTGGTTCATTACTGTCACAGCTTATTCATAGATCATGCGTGATGTTTAGATATGTTGATGTCTCACGACGTGCGAGTCCTGCGGGTTTTGCTGTGATCTGTCATGGTTTGTCAGTGCTGTTGGTGTTTGGATGCTGGTCTGCTTGGCTATTCCTGGACTGTCACGGGGGTTAACGAGATGAATCTCACCTGATTACGACAGTATTCATATACACAACATTTTTTTGGCAATATTACTATATATGTTTCACAGGAAGCCCGTGTAAACATGCGCACACACACTGTGTGCTTTGCCCTTAGCTACTGGTTCAGATTCATTTCAGTGAATCGATTCTTTTGAATTCGCTGATTAGTTCACTGACCCTTTATTACAGGTTACGTCAAGTGACTGTCTTTACACGTGTCGTGAGTCAGTCATTGAATAATTCAATCAGGTGATTTGTTCAAAAACAAGCAGAGCATGGTCTGAGAGAACAACTGGGAAGATTGTTCCTTGTGATAAGAAGGGGGCCAGCTCATTTGGGACTGTGGAAGAAGGGGACCACACAAAATTTTGTCCCAGGCTCCATGAATTGTAGTAGTTATCTTGAAGTCATTAGTTATTACATTTTGTGTGTTTATAAATATGTGAATAGAAAGAGTGCATAAGCAGCAAATATACTGGTAGGTACATACACACATCGATAGATACCTAATAGTTGTTATTTACACATTAATAATGCATTCTTCAGTATCTCAGTTTTCTTAAAGGGATATTTAAGACAAAAATTAAAATTCTGTCATGAACGCAGATCGAAGACTGACAGGAAAAAGATGAAATTGTTGAATAAAGTCATTATTTTAGTTTTGTTTGCACACAAAAAGTATTCTCGTAGCTTAATAAAATTACGGTTTAACCGCTGATGTTCTGGGCCTTGAATGTGGAAAATGCGTTGCTGTCTATGCAAGGTCAAAAAGCTCTCGGATTTCATCAAAAATATCTTAATTTGTGTTCTGAAGATGAACAAAGGTCTTTCGCGGTTGGAAAGACATGAGGGTGTGTAATTAATGTCAGAATTTTCATTTTAGGATGAACTATCCTTTTAACAGCATATGTTTTTAAAGACATCAGCTTCAAAATTCATATTTGAGGTGTTTGTAATGTAGAATGAAAAGTTGTTGTCTGTATGCAGATGCTCATTGTCTTAGCATACTGCTTGTTAGCCTCACATCAACCTTGCAGCTATTAAACAGTTTAAATTCAATTATAATATTATCTTACAAGTCTCAAAATGATGAAAAGTTTGTTCTTCAACGTTCTCAGCTCTCTAATTATAGTTGTTCGGGTTGTTTTCACACATTTGAAGCCTGATGGCTAGCCTGCTGATTCATGTAAACACGTTTAACCTTTCTTACCTACGAAATCCTACTTTTATCCCCGATAATGCATTTCAATAGATGGTTGAGCAGCATTTAGTTCATGCTGGTAGTCTGTAATTTTGTCTATGGATTTTTAATTAAACGTGACCTTGCTGTCTGCTCACGTACCATATGGCTTTACAGCAGGACATCTCACTGCCACTGCCACTTCCATTTTGTTTTTTTGCAATGTGTAAGCTATGATTTTAATAGTGAATATAATAAAGCCATAGGTGATTTAATGATTATTCAAAGGCATAAAAACGCAATCAATTATCACTTCATCTAAAGTAAGATATTCACTGGGAATGGCTTTGACCAACAGACTAGGATGATGTTTTTATATATTAAAGGGATAGTTCACCCAAAAATGAAAATTCTCTCATTAATTACTCACCCTTATGTTGTTCCAACCCCGTAAGACCTTCGTTCATCTTCAGAACACAAATTAAGATATATTTGATGAAATCCGAGAGCTTTCTGACCCTGCACAGACTGCAACTGACATGTTCAAGGCCCAGAAAGGTAGTAAGGATATTGTTAAATTGGTCCATGTGACATCAGTGGATCAACCTTAAGTTTATGAAGCTACAAGAAGTTTGTGAACGTAAAAAAAAATTCTGTATAGTATGAATTTAACATGGACATACTACATTCACCATGTTGACCTTGTCGTGTGACAGTTGCTTCACTGCTGTTCACAAATCTTCTTTTGTGTAGTGTCATATGATTTCCGCGATGTGGAAAACGCGGACGAAATCGCGGAATCCAGTCATAAAAACGGAATTTACTGAATAATGCAGAATTGTCAAAGTTTGAAAGTAGGTCAGTACACTTAAATCAAACCGCAATATGGACAAGTATCTATAAATATTACACCGCAAAAATACCATTTAAATGTGAATCCTGCATGTTTTGCTTGTCTCTGTTTTAATGAATGGAGCAGAGGAGCGGTTTTGTTTACTACACACTCTAAAGCGCGTGTGACCCTCACGGTGATTTCAGCATTTGACTGTTCCATTTTAGGAAAGCTAGCGTCATATCATATACACACAGAAATGTAGAAGGTAGACACGGCAACCCGTCAAAATAAAAGTCCGGTTTAACTTAAAGACATTGTGCCAGAAATATATTATTACTATTACTACTACTAAAATGAAACAAACATTATGTTTTAGGGTATAATCACAACATTTCTTCCATGTTTTAATTTTAATAGTAAATTCCCCTTTGTTTGCAAAAAAAAGTTTGCTAATAATTAAAAGATAAATGAAATTAATTTGTTTATGCCTTCATTTGCACAACACAGAATTTTTGAGGGTAAAAAAAAAACTTTCATAAGGCTGTTTTAAGAATAAATTTGAATAAATTAAGCATGCATTCAAACAATTAAACATGCTAAAACACAGAATTTGATAATAATAAAACATGGTGAGAAAAAATAAAACATTTCATAGGGCCCTAAACAGGTAATTTTTGTTAAACCTTTATTAAATTGATGTGAAATTGTATAAGTTTCATGATTTTAATTAATAAGACATGCTCTTTAATTAATAACATTTAATTTACCATTAAAAAGGAGTTGAGAAAAGTTAAAAAATTAAAAATTAAAACAGAAAAAATGGAATTTGGAAAAAATTAAAACGGATTTTGGGAAAAAATAAAACGGAATTCATAGGGCCCTACTTGTGGTACCATATGATAGTAAAATGCTAAATACTTTAAATAAACCTACTGCTTTCTGTAAACTTGGACATCTTTCCACTTACTGTTTTTCACCTACTATGTCGTTTGGAAGTTTCCAAATTTCCAATAGAGCCAATGCGGAAGAAATTTTATACATACATATTTAATCTTACGTATTTTTATCACATACAGTGGAAGAGGAAGAAAAGCTTGCATTAGTTTGAGCTGTAAAATGTGTGAGTATGTTATCTGGGTCTGTCTTAAAATGTTTATTGTGTTTGAACTGGTTTTGAGGATGGCACACTTGGCATTGCTTGAGGATCTTACAGTGCATGCTGTCAGGCACGAGCATTTTTAGAGAGCGTCATATGTTTGCTGAGAGTGAATAATAGCTGTAAGGAAAGCCCTTATATGTTGAAAACTCCAAATTCAATAAAATTAAAACAAGGTTAGGAACGAATTCATGTGACTGTGCACATGTTTTCAAGTGGATGCTATAATTTTTTGTGATGAGTTCTCACAAAAATGCAAAATAATCTATGCAATTATTAATAATCTTACGATCATTCAAATCATGGTACTGCCACAGTCCTTTCTTTTTGTCATCAGAAACACTTTGTATTAGTAATTTGTTTATATGCTGATTCTGTCTATTTTTGAACTGACTATTGCATCTAATCAGCTCCTACACAAAATATTGTTTTAGCAGAGAATATGTTTTAGTCAGATTTGGCCATATAAAATGTAGTCTAAACAATTTGATGATAGTCTGCGATTTTATGCTTTGAGTTGGAAATTGAAACTTGAGAAAGGAAGCACACAGCAAAATTATATTATTCCTATTGTTCCCTGATATTATTCCAGTTTCCATGTATTTTGTTTTCACTCTTACTGTTTCCTCACTTCTAGACACAAGGGAAAAAGACAATGAACAGATTACTGGTCACTTACGTAACCAGATTAGAGAAATAACTTTATCACATTCAGTGCCGCCTGTCCCTCTTCTCAGCCTGCCTTAACCCAGATACACAAGGCCCTGCTTCACTGACAGCCTACATTCCATCCATTCACATATAGACATTTCAAGAATGCAGTGATGATGCAAAAGCTATAGACAGCATTTCAGTGAAGGGTGTGAGATAGAAATCAGTTTAACTGAATGTCTGAATGGGTTTAGCTCAGTTAGTAGCACCTGTGGCATTATGGTAATTACCAATGAAAATAATTTCACTTTGGCCCTCAAGGAATGGCCATATGAATGGCTTGTGCAGTAATACCCTTGCTATGGAAGTCTGTTGGACAAAACTATGCACATGAGTGAATATTCGAATATTGTTTGTGAAAGCATAGCAAGTAGCTACAAGATCTTCCTGTGTATACTAGAAATGGAAGTACCCAGTTACAAATTACTGTTTACATTGGAGCTATCTTCACATCATGTAAGAAGTTCATAGGTGGATGAACAAAGGTACTCTCGTGATCGTGCATCAAAGACAAGAAATTGTTGAATAAAGTTGATATTTAGTTTTCTTTCTTTATAAAATTAAGGTTGATCAACTGCTGTCACATGGACTATTTTATTGACATCCTTGCTACCTTTCTGGGCCTCGAACGTGGTAGTTGTGTTGCTGACTATGCAGGGTCAGAAAGCTCTTGGATTTCATCCAAGATATCTTAATTTGTGTTCTGAAGGTGAACAAAGGTCTTATGGGTTTAGAACGAGTAATTAATGACAGAATTTTCATTTTTGGGTAAACTATTCCTTTCAATGTCACATAATAGACATAATATGTTACAGGCCTGGCTTGAACTTGTGGCACTCATTTGAGCACAATGGCTCACCGTGCACAATGAGATCACCATGAGACTTCTGAGATCATTTGTGTCCCTGGACCACAAAATCAGACATAAGGGTTAATTTTCTGAAATTGAGATTTTTACATCATAAAAAACTGAATAAATAAACTTTCCATTGATGTATGGTTTGTTAGGATAGGACAATATTTGGCTGAGATACAACTATTTGAATATCTGTAATCTGAGGGTGCAAAAAAATCAAAATATTGAGAAACCTCCTTTAAAGGAGAAGTCTACTTCCAAAACAAAGATTCACAGATAATGTACTCACCCCCTTGTCATCCAAGATGTTCATGTCTTTCTTTCGTCAGTCGTAAAGAAATTATGTTCTTTAAGGAAAACATTTCTGCATTTTTCTCCATATAATGGACTGGTATGGTGCCCCGATTTTGAACTTCCAAAAGGCAGTTTAAATGTGGCTTTAAACGATCCCAAATGCGGTTGTAAACGATCCCAGCTGAGGAAGAAGGGTCTTATCTAGCGAAACGATTGGTTATTTTCATTTAAAAAATACAATTTAAATACTTTTTAATCTCAAACGCACGTCTTGCCTTTCCCTCTCTGAACTCTGTGTATTCTGGTTCAAGATAGTTAGGGTATGTCGAAAAACTCCAATCGTATTTTCTCCCTCAACTTCAAAAATCATTTCAAAACCATCCTAGATCACTGCAGAAGTACCGACCCAAAAGTGAACATGCAAAGAAGATCAAACACCCTTAACAAAAAAAGCTAAAACGGCAATGTAAGACAATTTCGAAGTTGAGGGAGAACATGAGATGGGAGTTTTTCGACATACCCTAACTGTCATAAAACCAGAACAAAAACAGTCCAGGCAGAGTAAGACAAGACGAGTGTTTGGCATTAAAAAGTATATAAATTGTATTATTTTTATGAAAATAATCAATCGTTTTGCTAGATAAGACCCTTATTTCTCGGCTGGGATCATTTACAACCGCATTTGGGATCGTTTGAAGCCGCATTTAAACTGCACTTTGGAAGTTCAAAATCGGGGCACCATACTAGTCCATTATATGGAGAAAAATGCTGAAACGTTTTCTTCAAAAAACATAATTTCTTTACGACTGAAGAAAGTAAGTAAATAAGTAAATTATTTGTAAATTGTTGTTCCGGAAGTGGAGTTCTCCTTTAAAGTTGTCCAAATGAAGTTCTTAGCAGTGCATATTACTAATCAAAAACAGATGTTTTCTTGAGGAAAACATTTCAGGAATTGTCAATATGTTTCGAATATGACCAATCGTTTCGCTAGATAAGACCCTTCTTTGTCAGCTGGGATCATTTAGAGCCCTTTGAAGCTGCATTGAAACAGCATTTTGGAAGTTCAAACTTGGGGGCACCGTTGCAGGCCATTATATGGAGAACATTCCCGAAATGTTTTCCTCAAGAAACATAATTTCTAACTGACTGAAGAAAGAAAGACATGAACATCTTGGATGGCAAGGGGTGAGTAAATTATCTGTAAATTTTTGTTCTGGAAGTGAACTTCTCCCTTAATATCCTAATGATCGATAATTTTGACCCATACAATGTATTGATGGCTATTGCTACAAATATAGCCGTGCTACTTAAGACTGATTTTGTGGTCCAGCGTCATATTTATAAAGGGTCATACAGGGATTTACTAACATTTCTAATCCCTTTGGTCCAGGTTAACTCGTGGAGCGGTTCTATAGAGATCGGAGTGACTGCGCTGGACCCAGCCGGTCTGGAATTTCCCAGCAGTGCCACAGGGCTGAAGGGGGGCTCGTGGATCGTGTCCGGCTGCTCTGTGCTAAAAGACGGCCGCTCAGTCCTGGAGGAGTACGGTCGCGACCTGGACCAGCTAGGGGAAGGGGACCGTGTGGGGATCCAGCGAAATGGGAAAGGAGAGCTGCATCTGTGGGTGAACGGACAGGACTGTGGCACGGCGGCAAGTGGACTTCCTTCTCGTTTGTGGGCCGTGGTGGACCTCTATGGGAAGTGTACCCAAGTGACTGTGGTAAGCTGCGAACCCCCACCTGAAATGGATGGGGAAGAGGATGAAGAAGTGGAGGATGAGGTGGTGTCAACGCAGGCGGTGTCCATAATGGCAGATGCTTGCCGTAGCCACGATGATAGGGCTGGAGCTATCGTGCTGTCTGCAGCTGGTGCTACAACAGCCATGATGAATGGATCAGCAGAGGAAGGTAAAACTACACCACGTAGCATAGAGTGGTGAAAAGGATTTCAAGTAGTCGGGTCATTGTAATCAATTATAATCAAACAAATGTTCACTATTTTCTTATCTCATCAGGGCCTGAGGTGTCAAGGACGCACAGTCGACCAGACAAATTTCCAAACAACTTTGAGCCTGATAGTGGTATGTCACTTTTAAAACCAGCCTTAGTTATTTATCATTGTAAATCTGTAATGTCATTGTGGTTTATTGTATCATTTGCTCCCCCCCCCCCCCTTTTTTCCTCACAGTTTTGACTGAGCACCAGTTATTTGATGTGTTCAACAATGCCATTGTCTCTCTGTATCGTTCGGAAGATGAGGGTGGAGAGGACTTGGGGGTGGGAGGGGGAGGCTCTGACTCCTCGAGGGGCGGCACTGGAAGTAGCGGTGGAGGCAGAGGAACGGGAAGCGACAGTGGCATTGGTGGCGCAGGGGCTGGTGGAGGCAGTAGCAGCAATAGCAGCCCAGCGGGGAGCTCTGGTGGGGTGGCGGGACTGGGGGTGGCCGTTGGCGGCATGACAACCAATGACGCGCTGCTGTTCCATGAGAAGTGTGGCACGCTGATCAAACTAAGCAACAACAATAAGACAGCAGAAAGGAGGAGACCGCTGGATGAGTTCAATAATGGAGTCGTGATGACCAATCGACCGCTCAGACACAACGAAATGTTTGAGGTATATAGTTTTATAGTTGTTTTTTAAATTGGCCCCACTTTATATTAAGTAGCCTTAGTACTTACATCAAAAATAAGTACATACTGTGTTCATACTGTATTGCAAAACACTTTTGCTGCTCTTGAGGTGGGATAGAGGTTTAGTGGTATGGGTAGGTGTTAGGAATGGGACAAACAGTGTCATTATAAATGTGATTACAGATGTAATTCCATGCAGGTATTGTAAATGTAAAAACATGTAGAAGTGCATTGTATCAAATGATTAATTTAAATGTATACTACCAGTCAAAAGTTTTTGAACAGTAATTCAAATTCAAATTCAAATTTTATTTGTCACACTCACATACATACACGGTACGACATGAAGTGAAATGTATTGCACGACTGCCCCAACAAATTGACACATTAAGAAACAGTTAAGTAAAACAATTTAAGTAAAAGTAAAACGGCAAAATAGAAGTTGAATATGAAAAATAAGTACAGTATATAAATATAGTAATATAATATAATTTAAAAAAGTAAGCTAGCAATAAAAATGAAACAGAATAAAAGGAAAATAGATGAATTATATAAATAAATAAATAAATAAAAGATTTTTAATTTTTTTTTAAGGAAGTCTCTTCTGCTCACGAAGTCTGTATTTATTTGATCCAAAGTAAAACAAAAACAGTACAATTTAGAAATATTTGTGCTATTTAAAATACTTGTTGTCTGTTTGAATATTTATTCCTGCGATGCAAGGATGAATTTTCAGCATCATTACTCTAATAGAAAGATCTCCGATAGAAATAACAGAAATTAATACGTTTATTTAGTAAGGATGAATTGATCAAAAGTGATGATAAAGACATTTATAATGTCTGTTTTAAGATTTCTATTTCAGATAAATACAGTTCTTCTGAACTTTTTCATCAAAGAAATCTGAAACAAGTCTACTCAGCTGTTTTCATAATAATAATAATAATAATAATAATAATGATAAATGTTTTTTGAGCAGCAAATCAGAATATTGTAATGATTTCCAAAGGATCACATGACTGGAGTAATGATGCTAAAAATTAAGAATTGAAATCACAGGAATAAATTACATTTTAAAATATATTCAAATAGTTATTAATAGTTAGTTATTTTAAATAGTAAAAATATTTCAGAATTGTACTGTTTTTGCTGTACTTAGGATCAAATAAATTTAGGTTTGGTGAGCAAAAAAGACTTCTTTAAGAAACGTTAAAAAAATCTTACTGTTCAGAAACTTTTAACTGGTTGTGTGTGTATATTATATATATATATATATATATATATAAGAAAAAATTATTTTGGATGCAAATAATCAATTAGACAGCACTACTAAAAATATTGTAAAAGTACAATTTTTCATACTTTACACCTCTGATTTTTATTTTGCTGCACTAGATTCGCATTGACAAACTAGTGGATAAATGGTCTGGGTCCATTGAGATTGGAGTGACAACCCACAACCCAAATAATCTTGACTACCCTGCAACAATGACCAATTTACGTTCAGGTACCCTCTTCATTATTCCGTCATATAATCAAATTAATCCACATTTCTCACAGAATCATTACAATATACATAGCTGGCACGTGTGTATTTGTGATGCATGGTGTAGTGCTAGCTAATGTTTTTGATAGCTCTCTGATATAACTAAATCATAGTATTCATCACATTTCTCTTGTCTTTAAGGCACAATCATGATGAGTGGCTGTGGGATTTTAACCAATGGAAAGGGGACTCGTCGGGAATACTGTGAATTCAGCCTGGATGAACTCCAGGTGAGTTCTAGCAGCTCCATCTGTCAGTCTGACACTCAAGGTGATTCCCTTTGTTTATTTATACACAACATGGCCATAAATCTTTTATGTTTTTGTTATTCATAGGAGGGAGATCACATAGGGCTGATGAGGAAAGCCACTGGAGCTCTCCACTTCTACATTAATGGCATTGATCAAGGTGAGAGTGAAATTTCAGATCTCAGTGATAAGAAATTCACAGAGTTCAGATTATTCTAAAATACTTTTCTGAAACGATGTCATAGGGGTTGCAGCCAATCAGACGCCTGGCGTAGTGTATGGAGTGGTGGATCTCTATGGCATGGCAGTAAAGGTCACCATTGTCCACAACCATAATCACAGTGACCGTTTACGTCGCAACAATGCCATCATGAGGGCGCTGTCACCTGACGTGGGCCGGCCTCGGCCTGCCCTCTCATTGACCCCTGAGCCTGATGTCCCAGACCGCTTGCTCTTCCATCCAAACTGTGGGCAGAAGGCTGCAATCATTGGTGATGGCCGCACTGCTTTACGTCCTCAGTAAGTTCATTTAATCGAAAACTGATCCCTACCTACTGCATTAATAGGGGTAGTTCACTGAAATGTTATTCTCTGGCACAGTGCGACGGATGACTTCAACCACGGCGTTGTGCTTAGTAACCGTCCACTGCACTCCAATGAGGTTTTCCAGGTGCGCATTGACAAAATGGTGGACAAATGGGCGGGGTCTATAGAGATTGGTGTGACGACTCATAACCCCGCCTATCTTCAGCTACCATCAACCATGACCAACCTGCGCTCAGGTAAGATGCCGCCACAGGTCACAATTGAAAGCACACTTGACTGATTAAAGTGTCTGTGGGTCAAGGCCACGTTTCCTGCAGCATCAAATGTAAAATGCATGAGTGTTGGCAGATAGCTAACCTAATGCACTGATATCTTCACAGGAACCTGGATGATGACAGGAAACGGTGTCATGCACAATGGAACTACAATTCTTGATGAATACGGGCACAACCTGGACCGTCTAAAAGTGAGTTTGCAGCCCTGTTCAAACTTTTTCCTTCGATTTTCAATCTTCTTAAAGGCATAGTCATTAATTACTCACCCTCATGTTGTTCCAAAGCCGTAAGACCTTCCTGGTTTAGCTGGTTTTATATTAATGTGCCTCATGTGAATGTCAACAGGCTGGAGATACAGTGGGAGTTGTCCGAAAGGAGGACGGGAGTTTGCATTTCTTTGTGAACGGAGTGCCTCAGGGCCCTGCGGCCTGGAATGTTCCGCCCAGCGTGTATGCAGTGGTAGACCTGTATGGACAGGCTGCCCAGGCCACCATCATGGATGATATGGGTGAGAGCAATAAGGAGAGAGTTGAAATGGGTGGATGTATGGGACACACCCTGAAGTAGTGTCTAAAATCTTGTTCTCTCTCTCTTTTAGCTGATCTCCCTCCCTTGCCTGATGACAGCTCTGAGGGCCCTACTGCTATGTCTCCTGGTAGCCCGTGTTCAATTTCGGGAGCTACAGCTGCTAACGACTTGCGCTTTCATCAGCTGCATGGCACAAACGCAGTCATCACCAACGGTGGTCGAACGGCGCTTAGGCAGAACTGCCGCAGCGAGTTTAATGATGCCATTGTTATTTCAAACAGGTTACGTTTTGTTGTGCATGAACTCTTTAAGTGCTTAGATCATGCTGGTTGATCTTGATGGATCAGTCATCGATTAAATGAATATTTTATGCTTGTGTGTCTCACTGAACAGGTGCCTTCGGGATGGAGAGCTCTTTGAAATTGTTATTCAGAAAATGGTCGATCGCTGGTCAGGCTCAATAGAAGCAGGTAAGCTTATATAAAACACTAATTCACTAAAGAAATATCACTAATTTACTAAAGAAATTCCACTGATTTACTAAAGAAATACCACTAATTTATTAAAGATATGTTACTGATTCAGTACAGAAATACCACTAATTTACAGAAGAACAGTACAGAAATTTCACTGATTCAGTAAAGAAAACCACTGATTCAGTACAGAAATTCCACTGATTTACTAAATATCACAGATTCAGTGAAGAAAAAAACACTGATTCAGTACAGAAATTCCACTGATTTGCTTAAAGAAATATCACTAATTTACTAAATACCTCTGAATTACCGTTGGTACCTCTGATTCGCCAACGAAATACCTCGGATTCACAAAAAAAAATACCACTAATTTACTAAAGAACCATCACAGATTCAGTGAGGAAATACCAGTGATTCAATACAGAAATTCCACTGATTTACTAAAGAAATACAACTAATTTACTAAATACCTCTGATTCGTTAAAGAAATACCACTGATTCAGTGAAGAAATACCACTGATTCTGTACAGAAATACCACTAATTTACTAAATATCACTGATTCAGTGAAGAAAAACCACTGATTCAGTACAGTAATTCCACTGATTTACTAAAGAAATCCTACTAATTTAATAAAGAAATATAACTGATTTAGTGAAGAAAAACCACTGATTCAGTACAGAAATTACACTGATTTACTAAAAGGACTACCACTAATTTACTAAATATCTCTGATTCAGTGAAGAAATACCACTGATTCAGTGAAGAAATATCACAGATTCAGTGAGGAAATACCACTGATTCATTACAGAAATTCCACTGATTTACTAAAAGAAATACCACTAATTTACTAAATACCTCTGATTCGTCAAAATAGCTCTAATTCACAAAAGAAATGCCACTAATTTACTAAAGAAATTCCACTAATTCAGTGAAGAAACTCCACTGATTCAGTACAGAAATTCCACTAATTTACTAAAGAAATACCACTAATTTAAATTGTTAAAGAAATATCACTTACTAAAGAAATAATTCTGATTCACCAAAGAAATTATTCTGATTCACCATGGAAATAACACTGATTTACTAAAGAAATACCTAATTCACTTATGAAATACCACTGATTCAGTAAAGAAATACCAATGATTAAACAAAAAATATATCTGTCTTAAATGGAACTGAATAAGAACATGATGCTGGTTTGTATTTTTCACAGGAGTTACAGCCATCAGACCAGAAGAACTGGAGTTCCCTAATACAATGACTGACATTGACTATGACACATGGATGTTGAGGTGAGTTTTTTGGTTAATGAATTAAAAATCCTTTCTTTGCCAGCCCGTTTTTTTTGCTCATCTCTCTTTGCTCTTTTTTTCCCTATAGCGGCACGGCGATCATGCAGGATGGCAATACCATGAGGAATAACTACGGCTGTGACTTGGACTCTCTGACCACAGGCTCCAGGATTGGAATGATGCGTACAGCTACTGGAGACCTGCATTACTTCATCAATGGCCTTGACCAGGGTGTAGCTTGTACCGGGCTGCCATCAGGTAGTTGTCAAAGGAACGAATTCACCTAACTTAATGCAACACTGATATTTCAGAACTTAGTAATGTGTAACATCCCCCTTCTTTCTTTTTTTCCTGTCTTTATTTTAGAAGTATATGCTGTGATCGATCTTTATGGTCAGTGCGTGCAAGTCTCCATTACAAGTTCATCAGGGCCACTGGATAACAGTTTGTGTACAAGTAACATCACAGAGAAGAGCTTCCCCATACACTCTCCAGGTATTGTACTTTAACACTATTTTTGCATTTGATGTTTCACAAAATCCTTTACACCTGATATTAACATTCATGTCATCAACACCAGTTGTAAACAGGATCATGTTTTGGTCCACTTTTGTGTCTTTGTCGCCCTCTAGTGGCAGGAGTCGCTCATCGCCTGCACAGCAAACATGGTAAGAATGTGGTATTATTAGGAGATGGTTGTCAAGCGCTGAGGGTCGATGGATATGCCCATGGAATCGTGTTTAGTGCAAAGGAGCTCAAAACAGATGAGGTGTTCGAGGTGAGATGTGGGATGTGCTTTAATTTCCAACTAAACAATTTTTTTTTCACTTTACAATAAGGTCCCATTAGTTTATTAATATATTACAGGAATAGTTAATCCAAAAATGAAAATTCTGTCATTAATTACTCACCCTCATGTCGTTTTAAACCCGTAAGACCTTCCTTCGTCTTCAACAGCAACACCACACACGCGTTGTTCTACTCTTTGTGAACACGCATCGAAGACTGACATGGATGAGAAGAAATTGTTAAATAAAGTAATAATTTTAGTTTTCTTTGCCCACAAAAAGTATTCTCATAGCTTCATAATATTACAGTTGAACCACTGATGCCACATGAACTATTTTATTGAAGTTCTACTACCTTTCTGGGCCTTGAACGTGGTAGTTGAGTTGCTGTCTATGCAGGGTCAGAATGCTCTCGGATTTCATCAAAAATATCTTAATTTGTGTTCCAAAGATGAACGAAGTTCTTACAGGTTTAGAACGACATGAGTGTGAGTAATTAAAGGAGAAGTCCACTTCCAGAACAAAAATTTGTACTTGCCCCCTTGTCATCCAAGATGTTCATGTCTTTCTTTCTTCAGTCGTAAAGAAATTATGTTTTTTGAGGGAAACATTTCAGAATTTTTGACTGATATGGTGCTCTGATTTTGATCTTCCAAAATGCAGTTTAAATACGACTTCAAACGATCCCAAATGCGATTGTAAACGATCCCAACTGAGGAAGAAGGGTCTTATCTAGCAAAACAATCTGTTATTTTCATTTAAAAAATACAGTTTATGTACTTTTTAATCTCAAACACTCGTCTTGTCTCGCTCTCCATGAACTCTATGTATTCTGGCTCAAGACAGTTAGGGTATGTTGAAAAACTACAATCGTATTTTCTCCCTCAACTTCAATCATCTCCCTCAACAAAAATCATGTCAATATCATCCTAAATCACTGCAGAGGTACCGACCCATTCTTTGCAAAGTAAACATGCAAAGAAGATCAAACACCCTTAACCAAAAAGTTAAAATAGCGATATAAGACAGTTTTTTAAAGTTGAGGGAGAACATGAGATGGGAGTTTTTCACCATACCCTAACTGTCATGAACAGGGAAAAACAGTTCAGGCAGAGCGAGATGAGCATTTTACATTAAAAAGTATATAAATTGTATTATTTTAATGAAAATAACCAATCGTTTCGCTAGATAAGACCCTTCTTTCTTGGTTGGGATCATTTACAACCGCATTTGGGATCGTTTGAAGCCGCATTTAAACTGCATTTTGAAAGAGCAAACTCGGGGCACCATAGAAGTCCATTATATAGAGAAAAATCCTGAAACGTTTCCCTCAAAAAACACAATTTCTTTATAACTGAAGAAAGAAAGACATGAACATTTTGGATGACAAGGGGGTGAGTAAATGATGTCAATTTCTGTTTTAGAAATAAACTTCTCCTTTAATGACAGAATTTTCATTTTTGGGTTAAAAAAAATGGAACGTTACTGTAAAGTGTTACCAGACATTTTTGCGTCTTATTCACAAATGGTCTTCTTGTTCTCTTTAGGTGAAAATTAACAAGGTAGATGACAGATGGTCCGGTTCCCTTCATGTGGGTTTGACCACCCTGCAGCCCCCTGACCTGCCATCCTGCCCTCTCAGCGGCCTCTCGCCTTCGCTTACCCAGCTCAGGTCAAAGGTCACCTGGGTCCTTGCCGGCTCCGAGGTCAGACGAAACGGAGTGCTGCAGAGACAGAACTACGGCTGCTCTCTGGATCGGCTTACAGTAAGAGATTACACACTCTCAAAAAGTGTGTGTTAATTTTTAACACATTTTTTTACTATTTTAACACGTTTTTGTGTACATACATATTGGCACAAATTGTGTAACTATAACACATTAGTGTGTAGAAATTAGCAGGAATAACACGCTGGTGAAATTAAAAGTAACTCCTTTCTGTCAGCCTACTCTGCTCTGATTGGTCAGATGGTCCAGTCTGTTGTGATCGGTCTACCACATACAGCCCGTTGTCATAGTTCTGGGTATTATCAGGGCCTCAACACCTCCATTCTTCTATAGGTGGGAAATCGTGTTGGGGTGAAGAGATGCAGTGATGATACCATGCACATTCTCATTGATGGAGAAGACATGGGACCAGCAGCCACTGCAGTGGCTAAGGTACAAGCATGCTGCCATTTCTGTTAAAATGTCTCATTTTTCAGTTGTACGGTCTGCTCATTCACTTTTGTACTGCATGTTTCAGAACGTTTATGCTGTTTTGGACCTGTATGGCAAGGTGACGGCGGTGTCCATCGTCAGCTCCACGCTAGTTGAGGATTCGGAAAGTGTGAAAGCCCCCTCGCTCTCGCCTGACAGCTGCAGCGAGGGAGAAGAGGACAGCACTCCTGTCAGAGAGGTGTGTCATCGT
This sequence comes from Cirrhinus mrigala, assembly GCA_036247105.1. Taxonomy (NCBI): domain Eukaryota; kingdom Metazoa; phylum Chordata; class Actinopteri; order Cypriniformes; family Cyprinidae; genus Cirrhinus; species Cirrhinus mrigala. The sequence goes on from CM070018.1 coordinate 17,284,321, forward strand.
AAAGGATCATATTTTGAAGCTTGATCAGCTGTATTTTAACAATTGATATTTCGTTGTTTATTTTTCAACTCAGTGTGAGAATGAGCCTGCCCTGGTGCCCACGGTCATGACGTTTTTGGAGAATCATGGAAAAAATATCCAGCTGTCCAATCAGAACCTGACTGCTGCACGGGTGTCCAGCTACAACCAGGGTCTTTTGGTCACAGCTCAAGCTTTGCCTCGCCAGCAGCTCTTCCAGGTGTGTGTTTGAGTGTGTTTGGAAATGAGAGACACTGTCTGTGTGATGCTAACTGTTATTCTTCCCCAGTTTCAGATAGACCGTCTGAATCCATCATGGACGTCTTCACTGTCGCTGGGTGTGATTGGTCATTCACCAGACCGCCTCAACTTTCCTTCCACAGCTTGCTGCCTTAAACGCTCAGTCTGGCTACTGCAACGAGACTCTGTTTTCCACAACTCGTTGAAGGTGATGTCTTTCATCCTCCTTTTCTTGATCTTCACATCCTTGTTTTGTTTTCTCATTTCACTTTGTTCCTTTCATGTTTGTTTTTTTTTTTTTTATTTAGTTTTAATTTCTTTCCCGCTTTTCTGATTTTTGTGTTCTTCATTTCAATTCCCATTTCAATTTTCATTTCTTTACAGAATTATTTTGTTTATTAACCACATTCTCTCTCTCATTTCCTCAGATTTGTGAGAACTATGGTCCTAACCTGGACACTTGTCCTGAAGGGACTGTTTTGGGGCTGTTGGTGGACAGCAGTGGTTGTCTCCATTTGTTTGTTAACGGCATGGATCAGGGCGTAGCTGCCCAGGACATCCCGAGCCCCTGTTACCCCCTCATTGACCTTTATGGCCAGTGTGAACAGGTCAGTACTTATGACTGTAATATCCTTTAACGAATCAGAATTTTATGAACTTCTGTTTAAAAATGTCAGAACATATGAATACATTTTCATTAAACATTGTTTTTTTTTTTCTTATTATTATTATTTTCGTACTTTTTATAAGTGTATATTTATTAGGGCTGGGTTTTGACACAAATTTTACTATTCGATTAAAATCTTCAGTCATAAAGAAATTGTATTTTGAGGAAAACATTTCAACATTTTTCTCCATATAGTGGACTTCTATGGTGCTCCAAGTTTGAACTTCCAAAGTGCGGCTTCAAACGATCCCAAATGTGGTAGAAAACGATCCCAGCAAGAAGAAGGGTCTTATCTAATGAAACGATTAGTTATTTTCATAAAAATAATACAATTTATATGCTTTCTAATGTCAAACCCTTGTCCTGTCTTACTCTGCTTGAACTCTGTTTTTTCCAGTTCATGACAGTTAGGGTATGTTGGAAAAACTCCCATCTTATGTTCTCCCTCAATTTTAAAATCACCCTATATCGCTGTTTTACCTTTTTTTGTTAAGGGTGTTTGATCTTCTTTGCATGTTCACTTTGCAAAGACTGGGTCGGTACTTCTGCAGCGACGTAGGATGATTTTGAAGTGATTTTTGAAGTTGAGGGAGAAAATACGATTGTAGTTTTTCGACATACCCAAACTGTCTTGAACCATACTCCAGAGTTTAGGGAGAGCAAGACAAGATGAGCGCTTGAGATTAAAAAGTATTTAAATTGTATTTTTTTTAATGAAAATAACCGATCGTTTCGCCAGATAAGACCCTCCTTCCTCAGCTGGGATCATTTACAACCACATTTGGGATCATTTGAAGCCGCATTTAAACTGCATTTTGGAAGTTCAAACTCGGGGCACCATAGCAGTCCATTATATGGAGAAAAATCCTGAAAGGTTTTCCTCAAAAAAACACAATTTCTTTATGACTGAAGAAAGAAAGACACAAACATCTTGGATGACAAGGAGGCGAGTACATTATCTGTACATTTTTGTTCTGGAAGTGGACTTCTCCTTTAACTGAAAACAGGCTATATTGATTAATGTTTGGGATTTAACAATCAATATCGTTACGTAAAAAAGAGAATTGAATAAAATCGAGAATTTTTTTTTTTTTTTTTAACCCAGCCCTAATATTTGTTTAATTTAATTTGTTTAATTTTTTATTGTTAGACATTTTGTTATTATTACATTTAATATTTACAAATAATAGCTGGTTACATATGTTAATATTTTAATAGAAACAATTATTCATTTAAAAATATATCTATTGTTTATTTTCATAACAGCCTCCTTACATGAAGTTTATATATAGTTTTATTTGGATGCACAGGAAGTGACTGTCTCTTGTGTTGCATTCTCAGGTCACTATAGTGACAAATCACGTGTCGGTGGTTGGCGGGGAGAGAGGAGACATGCGTTGTCAAGGGGACATGGAGAAGGCTGATATGGTGGATGGTGCGTGAGATTTTGACCCCATATCTTACAGTGGCTTTAATGTGACTCTGCTTTTAAAAGTGTGTTGTCTGTCTGTCGGTGACAGGCATAAAGGAGAGTGTCTGCTGGACGCCTCCTCCAGAGGTCAACCCCAATAAGACGTGCGAGTATCAGGCGCTATGCTCCAGATTCAAAGAACTGCTCACACTGCCTGGTACAACCGCTGTCCACCATCATTGGTGGCCACAAATTTAATTTTGCCCTATTAGTAGCAATTTGTGCAGCACTTTTCTGAATGTTTCCGACGGTATATTGACTGAACGTTTTGCTTTTTCCATTTTCTATTTTTCAGATGGTTATTTTAATGAGGATGCCAAGTACAACCTGTGTTACTGTGAGTCCTGTCATAAACTAAGGGGTGATGAGGCCTATTACAAGCGAGGGGAGCCTCCCAGAGACTATGCTCTGCCTTTCGGCTGGTGCCGCTTTGCACTACGGTCAGTCGTTGTTCATTTAAAGGGATAATCCGCCCTAAAATAAAAATTACCCAATGATTTACTCACCTTTCAGCCATCCTAGGTGTATATGACTTTCTTTCTTTCAGGCGAATATAATCAGAGTTATATTAAAAAATGTCCTGGCCCTTCCAAGCTTTATAATGGCTGTTGAGATTTTAAAGTCCAACAAAGTGCATCCGTCCATCATAAAAAGTACTCCACATGGCTCTGGGGGGTTAATAAAGGCCTCGTGAAGTGAATTGATCCATTTTTGTAAGATAAACATCCATATTTAAAACTTTATAAACTGTAAACTAGCTTCTGCTAGTCGTACATTTACAAGAGAGTGGCGTTCCAGCAGATGACGTAGGATGTAGGCGATGAAAAGTGACGAAGGAGGAGAGAGCAAAACAAAACACTGGTCATGAATTAGAAGTACAAAACAAGGATTTGTAAAGAAAAATGTTGAAGGATTTCCATATAAGCCAAGAGAAGACTAGTTGTCCTTTGTTAAACAAAGGAAACTTTGCTTCCTTTGCTCCTGTAAACAAAACTTGGTTCTCACGAGACAAGCATATTCTCTCTGGAGCTTACACTACGCCTACGTCATCCTCTGGAACGCCACTCTCTCGTGAATGTGTGTACGACAGTTAGGGGAAACCAGAGATTACGGTTTATGAAGTTTGAAACAGATATTTTTCTTACACAAACACATTGATTTGCTTCAGAAGGCCTTTATTAACCCCCCCGGAGCTGTGTGGAGTACTTTTTATGATGGATGGATGCACTTTATTGGACTTCAAAATCTCAACACCCATTCACTGCCATTTTAAAGCTTGGAAGAGCTAGGACATTTTTTTTAATATAACTCCTTATGTATTTACACATCAAATACTCATAGGATGGCTTGAGGGTGAATAAATTATGGGGTAATTTTCATTTTTGGGTGAACTATCCCTTTATCTCAGTAATCAAGTTCTGAAAATGTGCAGTCTACTTAGTATTAACAGTATTAATTACTTAAAAAGAGCTCTTGTCTGCATTTTAACAGGATCAAGACCCACTGTGAAGTCTCCAATGCCTTCAAGAAGTGGCATATTGCCTACCATGGCACTAGTGTCGGCTCCCTTAGACGTATCCTGGACCACAACCAACTCTTGTCAGGTTGGTAACCACTAAGCGAAATATTTTGTAATTTAAAAATAATTCGGAATTTAGTCTTTTGGAAATATTCGTACACTAAATATAAGCATGCACTACTGTTCAAATGTGTGTGTGTGTTTAGAAAATTAATTAGTAAAGATGCATTAAATTGAACATGACCGTAATTACATGTACTTAATTACTGGTTACCGTAATTACTGGTTTTGTAAAAATATGTTTCTTGAACACCAAATCAGCATATTATAATGATTTATGAAGGATCCTATGACACTGAAGACTGGAGTAATCATGCTGAATATTCAGCTTTGCCATCACAGAAATCAATTGGATTTTAAAATATATTAAAATAGAAAAGACTTATTTTAAATTGCAATAATATTACTGTTTGTACGATATTTTTGATTATATAAATGCAGACTAGGTGAGCATAAGAGACTTTGGAAAAAGATAAAAAGAATCATACCAAACCCTTAACTTTTGAACTGTAGTATAATGTAAAATCTAAAATAATTATAATAAACAAATAACTCCCTAAAACCGTTCGTTTCCTTCCCCATATTACAAATAAATCCTAATCTAATCATGACAAACTATATATCGCCGGAAAGGTCTAAGACTCCTCTGTTTTGTGCTACAAATTATGTAGGAAAAATAATAGATTAATTAATGACAAGAGTGCACCTTAAAAAAAATCTACATCATAACAGGGGTTCTGACCTTTGTCACAAAAAGTCTTTCTTTGTTGCCTTTTTCCCTATCACTCTTTAGATATCTTCAGAAATTATATATCAGTTGAAAACTTAAAATTCTCAAATTCAACCTTTGAAATCCATTTTAAAATCATACATTGCATTACCATTGAAAATGTACATTTAAATCATATTACAAAATATTTTTGTTCTTGAATTATAAAAAATTAAGTTTGAATAATGCATTTTCACTTCTATGTTCAAAAATGGGAGTGACAGTTTACTCATTTATTTATTTATTTTTTAATACTGAAAGATATTTCTGTATTGTATTGTATTATACTACTTGAAAAACTATAGAAAAATATGTAATTTCTCATCAGTATGTTAAATACCATTATTTGCTATAGTTTCTGGTAGGGCTGTCACTATTCCTTGATAGGGTTGGGTATCGTTGGAATATTATCAGTTCCGATTCCGATTCCGATTCTGCTTATCGATTCCGATTCTTTTCGATTCCAATGTGAATAAAAGATGATATCAAGCATATTTATTCTGTTTCTTTTTTTGCTAAACATTTAGTTGTAGCTGAATACCATGAACAAAAATCAACAGACTACATAAAAACAACATTCACTTAAGAGCTGTTTGCGAAATAGAGCTGTGTGATTCTGGATAAATTGGGTTGTTGTTGTTGTTTTTTTTAAATGGAAGTTGTGGTTCTCTTACAATTCTGAAGAAAAAAAAACATTCAAAACAGACAACTAAACAAAATCACATGTATGGCTAATTTATAAGTAAATGATTTGGTGATTCACGCAGGATTTACTTTGTTCATTACTGGATGAATCAGTGTTTGTGAATGAATGATCAAAGACAAATACATTATTAACAGCCCCCTTTCGCCATCTGCTAGCATAACAACGTAATCAATAAATCTTTAACATTATTGGGAATGTCAAATTAACTTTCAAAAGGATGGTTTACTTTATTTTGATCTCTACTGTACATATCAGACTATGAACCTTTATCCCAGTACTTCTGTGATTATGTGAATGTTTGTAACATAGAAATAATGAACTGTGTGGTTAAAAAGACTGTGAAACTGTTTCATTCATACACATGACAGTGGCTCTCTTTAGGTCAGCAGCAGCACAAACGCAGATTTGAATGTTCAAACCACACTAGATGATCGTTGAGGAATCAAACAGATTAATCGTTGTAATTTAGGAACACAATCACGTTGGTATTTGAATCGTGTTTGTGATCTTTAACGATCTGTTAAATTAAAATGCTTTGTCATATTGGTGGTGACACTTCTACTGCAACATGTTTAGCTTATCACAAATATTATAGGCTACTCTGCTTTTTCGACTTCTGATCGCAAGTGTAGCCATACTTTGGAGCGTTATGCGCTTAGATTAGTGAGCAAGGTCCTGGCAGATCGCTAGGTCGGATCCTCACAGACGGAAAAAAAAAAAGAACCGCATATAGGAATCGATAGGCGGAATCGAAATTTTAATTTCACAAGAAGTATCCGATTCTGGAATCTGAATCGATTTTTGATACCCAACCCTATTCCTTGTTTAAATTTGAGTACTCGATTATAAAAAATCCTTGATTGCATTTTGCCTGTTTCGATTAATCAGCAAAAAAACAGAAGTGGCGCATTCTATGGTACATACGGTATAATTACTAAGCTTATATTTTTTATGTTTTGTTCAGTAAAACCATATGATGATCCAATTACTCGTTTAATCGCCAGAATAATCGACCGATTATTCTTGATTACCAAAATAATCGTTAGTGACAGCCCTAGTTTCTGGTATTCAAAACAGCAGGTTTTGTTCAGGTTTTAAGCTCATGTTCTTTCTCATTTAAAAATTGTACTTTTCTTTTTGTTTACTCAAGATGAATGGCAAAAAAGCCAAACAGCAAATGATCTGATAATGAAATGCATGAATGTGTGAATTAGGTAGAGGGAAATCAGAATAGATCTGCCCATCTGAGCTTATCTGTTTTCCCCTGAGCAGAATCGTCCTCCATTTTCTCCTTGTCCCCGGTGAAGACGGAGGGTCACGGCAGCTACGGGGAGCCCGAGGAGAACAGCGCCCCAGAGCGAGAGATTCCCCGCGTGCAGCTTTCTCCCACCATGCGCTACTCGGGCCTGGAAGTCTTTGCCCCCAAAGTGCAGTAAGTCACCAGCAGTGCTTCTTCTAGAACAAAAAAAAAGACCAGAGAGAATATAACATGAATGTCTAGAAATTGACACTTCCGTGTTTCCGCACAGATTCCGAGACCCACGTTCCCTCCGCTGTCACCAGGCCCAGGTGGGGTTCCAGGTGTGCGTCCGGCCAGGCTCCTACAAAGTAGGCCCGACGTCGCTGGGAATCAGCGAGCCCCTTGATCCTCGATTCAGCAATGCAGAAATCGAATGGATCACCAAGGAAAAGGGAGGCACGCTCCTCTACGGCCTGCTCATACGGGTGGAGTAAAAAGAGACTCGAGCGAGGACGTCGGAATCATCTTCATCGCTATTAACCAAATTTCAGCGCGTTGAGGATTAAGCATCATTTTGCTGCCCGAGCTCATTCATCTCTGCATGTTTCAGACATACTTTTGTGTTTGTTTTGTTTTGAAGGAGGGTGATAATAATCCCCAGAGACAAAGACACTGCCTGCACTTTATGTTTTGGACACTGGTGGGCGATTTTTAGTCTTTCTCATTAAATTCACTCGCTCAGCAGGCTCTCCTTTATTTTTCAGCCTCTAAATCTATGTATCACCCTGTCCGTTTTTTGCATTGGGAGCCTGTTGTTCTCACAGAAATAAAACTGGACGGAAGCAACACAGAACCACCTATTCATAGCACAACCCTGGATTTATACTCGTGTTTTTCTTAAGACTTGCAACGGACAAATCAACCTGGAAATAACCAAGACGACAACGTCAACAAGATAAAAGATGCAGCAAAATCACCTAATCAGGAAGAAACTCTTCATCGCTTTCCTTGTTTACTTACTTTTCAGATTCTGCTCTATATTTGGTTCTTATAGCTGTGTATTTATTCACAAATGACACAAAATACAGTGTTTAGTCAACATGCAAAGTGGATTAAAATGGCTACGTGAAGACAGGAAGGCAAGAAATTGTTTTTTTGTTTTTTTCCTTCTTGTGAATACACATAACTGTAACCATTTATGGAGTGGAACTCACATTTCTTCCATCATGCCACTAAAATCACTTCATGTGACTTAAATTGTGACAAACATACATAGTTTAACTGGATACAAGCAGAATTTCGCCCCCCAAAGCACTCTAAAAGACCTGGAGTAGAGAGTTTATGAAGCTATGTGTGTATTTGTGTTCGTTTTGGCCAAATGTGCATCCCAGTCGTCATTCGCTGCCCATTATTTAAGGTCACCTGTGGAAGTTCTTGTCTTATGTTTGAAACGCTTCACTGCTTTAGATGTTTACACATAGGTTACGTTCGGGTTTGTCTTCTGTTCTGAAGTAACGTGTGATGTTGAGCCCATTTGTTTACTCACAAACTTTAGTGTAAGAGCCAGAATTTAATGGTGACAGGTATAAAACTGAATGGAAAGGTCTGCGTTTAACATCCTATTCAACGAGATGGACTGTTTGTTCAACTGGTCAGGTAGATGTGCCTGAGGAATTGTGGGAATTGAAGTCATCTACTCAAATACTTGACCCCAGAATTGGTGTTTACACTGGGAATATGATTTGTTTATAAATAGATTGTTTACTCCATGCTAGAAGTATTGCCATTTTTGTATTCTCTTATGACTAAGATTGCACAAATATAAGCCCTTGCTGGAAAAAAAGACGACGACAACAAAAAAAAAATCAACTCTCTCTTGATTGTATCTAGACTTATAATACTCTCTGTGAAGGCATATCTATTTTGTTTGAGTTTTTTTTTTTAAATTTTGTTGCCAATATGACATACTTGAGTGTACATTTTGCATTAGCAATCCCGCTTTTTTGCCAAGGGCGATGTCTGAATGAATGCTTGCTATGTAAATCGGAAAAATGTGAAAACACAGGGTTCCTGTTGGCCCATTGCTGCTTTTCGGTTGTTTGTATTATTTGTTTATGTTTGTGTTATTTTTATGTCTTTACATTGTGTTGTACAGCCTGTTACATAACACTAACATTACCTTCCTGGTTTGTAAGAAAATAAAAATCCAAAAAAGAGACAGTTATGCACAACATGAAAAACGTGTCTGTGTCTTTCATTTGTTAATTTACATCGACTTTTTGATCAGAATTGTGTAATATAAATTTGCAGTTGCAAGTTATGAAGTCAGAATTGTGAGATATAGTCACAATTCTCACTTTTTCCAACAGAATTACGTAATATAAACTCACATTTGCGAGAAATAATCAAAATTGCAAAATAAAAACTCACTATTCTGACTGTTCTCTCAGAATTGCGTGATATAAACAAGCAATTGTGAGTTATTAAGTTACAATTGGGAGATAAACTCACAATTGTCACAAAGTCAAAACTGCGACAGAAAAACACAATTCTGACTTTTTACTCAGAATTGCATGATATAAACTCGCAGTTGTGAGTTATGAAATCAAAATTGCAAGAAAAACTCACAATTTTCACTTTTTTCTCAGAATTGTGTAACGTAAACTCGCAGTTGCGAGTTTTGAAATCAAAATTGTGAGAAAAACTCAATTCTGACTATTTTCTCAGAATTGCATGACAAACTCGCAGTTGTGAGTTTAAACTCACAATTCTGACTTTTCTCAGAATTCTCACATTTGCTAGTTGTCATCAAATCACAATTCTCAGAATTGTGATATAAACTCGCAATTGCGAGATATAAAGTCAGAATTGTGAGATATAAACTCACAATTCTGACTTGTTTCTCAGAATTGCATGATATAAACTTGCAGTTGCGAGTTATAAAGTTAGAATTAAGATAAACTCACAATTCTGACTTTTCTCAGAATTGCGTGATATAAACATTTGTGAGAAATAAAGTCAGAACTGCAAGATAAAAATTCACTATTCTGTGAAAAAACAAATACGCACAATTGTGACTTCATTTCTCAGAATTGTGAGTTTATCTCAATTATGACTATAACTCACATTTGCGAGAAAAAGTCGGATACGCGGGATAAAAACTCGCAATTCAGATTTTTTTTTCTCAGAATTGTGTGATAGAAATTAGCAATTTGAGTTATAAAGTCAGAATTGCAAGATAAAAACTCAGAATTCTGTTAAAAAAATACAAATTGCGATTACGCAATTATGACTTCATTCCTATGCAGTCATAATTGCGTAACTCGCAATTTCTCAGAATTGCAAGTTTATCTCACAATTCTGTCTTTATAACTCGCAAATGTAAGTTTATCTCTTACAATTCTGAGAAATAAGTCAGAATTGCGAGTTTGTATCACGCAACTCGGAGAAAAAAATGTCAGAATTGTAATGTTTTATCTCGCAGTTCTTTTCTCAGATGTTATACGCAAGTTTATAGGCAAGTTTATTCCAGTTTGTACGAAGTTCTGAGAAAAAGTAGTCAGAATTGCGAGATGTAAACTCGCAGTTGCCAGAACTGTGAAAAATTCGCAATTACCTTTTTTTCATTCAGTGGTGGGCTTCCATACTTAATGTCACTTTTGCTCAAATTAATGTGCGCTCTCTCTGATGTATCCACTGTCTATCTTCCATATTCTTGCTCTTAAGTGGACATCTTAAGTGGACATGGTATTTCTGAGAAATAATAAACAGCAAAAATATATTTTCTTTGATTTGAATGGGTTTTTATTTGGAGTAGGAAAGTTCTGTCACTGACATGTTATTGCAGTGTTGCATATCAATGTCATCAAATCTTGGTAAAAATATCCTATGGCAATAACTTTTTAAGGCCGACAGTGTTTCTATCTTCAGTATGGTTCGTCACTCAACCATGTACACAAGCATACGTTCAAACCACATACAACAGCGACTCACAAGACTCAACTAGCAGGACAAGGAATGACCCTCAAAAAGTCAAAACACATCAAAATTCAAAGGTGAAGCGTGTAGTATCGGCGCAACTAGAATCACCACATGGAACTGCAAAAATAATAGGTTTCATGCAATACTTCCCCTTTATTATTAGTCATCCAAACAGAAAATCCCTCAAACTCATGACATTGGTTGGGTCAGCGGCTGGTTGTGATGCTCAAACAAACAGAGCAATGTTTTGAAATGTGATAGCGCCACAAAGCCATTTATGAATGGCTGTTTACAGCTCTCTTTGTATATTAAGAAATGATTTCAATTATTTTAACATTAAAAAATTACACCAAGCATCTTTACGTAAAAATATACAAATTGAGAACCAGCAACCTGCATGAGCTTGAGTTTGTCATTCGTGTTAAAGCAACTGTATTACCTTGAAAACCCATTCTGTGCTACACGGACTTCTAATAAGGCGAATGGCTTCGGTTTTATTCCCACACTTCACCCAAACTTTAAGTTCAATAAAGGAGAATGAAATTCCGTGAAAGAGCGAACTGCTTTACGGCATCATTACAAAACCATCCACTGTAATTACGACAGTGATATATTCTACGACACTAACTGTAGGGGGCTCCGAAGTCTCAAAAATACACCAAACTACATACAGTTGCTTTAATTAAGTCTTTTACTTTGAAATCTTCTGGTAATAAACAACTTTCCAGAGTCTGTAATGTATGCTCTGGTTCAAAATGAAAAAAAAAAAAAACGTACGAAATTAAATCACATTTCTTAATTGTCTGCACTTCTGAAGAGTTGAAGACAAAGTTGAAGTGAAAAATACTTCATTTATAAACAAACAGAATGACAAAATTTGGAGATTCAAAGTAAATCACACAACACACATCTTTTGAACGGGAGCTACGACTAATAACACACACACACACACACACACACACACACACACAATTTCCTGAAGCAAAAGAAATCAAGCATACTGCGAAATAATACCTAATGCTTTTTATGCTTTAAAACCATCCATACCCATCAGTTTGAATATTCAGTCACTGAAGAAAATCAATAAATAACAGACATATACAGTCATAAATACAGAAAAAATATTTTTAAAAAGATCAGTATTGACCAGAGTTTATCTCTTGTACAGTATTGAGTGAAAACTCAACAAACCCAGTGCATTTAGATGGATCACACACACACATACACACTCGCTCGCTCACACACACACACACACACCACAGAATTAAAAAGAACAGTAAAAACCATCAAGGACTTAAAAAAGAACTCATACACAGTGAACTAGGGGTTCTCTTGTGATAAACAGTCTGAGAAATGTAAAAATCTGCCTCGTTGTTCAATGCCTAGCCATTTGTCACCCAACTCAAGAAAACAACAGGTGGATAATGACTGTAACTGCTACTTGTGGTTTCGTTTCCGTGAATTCAGACTGACACAACAGGAACTGACGTGTGACCACCTGCGGGCAGCTGAGGAGTGTTGAAGAACATCTATCCACCAAATGATAGGGAACTATTCAGGCAAAGGAAGGAGAGGACAGAAGTAACTCCTCCGAGGGCACTAAACGCACCGGGAGAAAGACAAGAGCAAAAAATATGGAATGTTCTTGTTCTCAAGTGCCAGAGATGTGAGATCTGGAGGCAGAACAAATCGGTTTCATTCAGCACTTTTTGGGTCCCCATGCGGATGTCTGTTTCGGGGCTATTCCAGATCCGAAAGTGGGGAATTCTTCTGCACTGCTCATGTCTGGTGCCTGAATGTTGCGAAAAGTAAAGGAAATCATTAATTTGACATCGACAGTGGCAACATGAAATTAAGCTTTTTACTATGGTAAACTTATTCTTTTAAACCTTGTTGCCTTGTGCGTTCCAAGGGGCGTCTCGTACAACAAAGCCTTTAGCTAGAGCTTTGTTATCCTCGTCATTTCCTCCATTCCCCATCGTTTTTGAAGGAGGCTTCATATAAGCTGCCATAGTCTCTGTCTCTGTGACGTTCAACATCTAAGAGGGAATGTGAGTGAGTGACGATGCAAAGGAAGGAAAACACACGTAATGGAATATATCTGTCTAGAAAGAAGCATTTGCAGTGGATTCTCAACTCACATATTCTTCTTCCAGGTTAAGGAGATGGTCAATGGCATTATCAACATTCTCCGGCAGTCCGCTTACAGTAACCTTATTCGGGTCCTCAGAACCTGGCTGAGGAAACCGTATATCAACCTTAAAAAAAAAAGAAGATGATAATTATTAAGGATCTTATTTATTTTTAATTAAATGCTTATATTACTAAATATTTTAATAACTAAATGTTTTTTTCTTAAGCATTAATTATTACTGCAAAGCTAACTAATTTTAATTAATAATACTAACAACAATAAATAATCATAATAAGTTACTTCTACTACTACTATAAATATTATTGTTGTTCTTATACTTTCTAATATTACGATGATAAATATTACCACCGTACAAATTTTAGATGATATAGAGTTATGCCACTATTGGCAAATAAAATGTTAAATTATTTATTCTAAATGTATTATTATTATTACTACTACTACTACTATTATTATAAATATTATTGTTGTTGTTACACTTATATTACGATAAATATTTTCACTGTACAAATTTTAGATGTTATATAGTTATGGCACTATTGACGAATGAACCTCTTTGTATTAAATTATTCATTCTAAAATAATAATAATAATAATAATAATAATTATTATTATTATTATCATTATTTTTATTATTGTTATACTTTTTAATATTACAATGATTAATATCACTGTACAAATTTTAGACATTGTATAGTTATGCCACTATTGGAGAATAAAACTCTTTGTATTTAATTATTTATTCTAAATTATTATTATTATTATCACTACTACAGTTTTTGGAAATGTTGTTGTTATACTTTTTAATATTACAATAATAAATATCACTGTACAAATTTTAGACATTATATAGTTATGCCACTACTGGAGAATAAAAAGGTTTGTATTTATTTATTCTAAAATATTAATTATTACTATTATTATTATTATTATTATTATTATTACTGTTATTGGAAATATTATTATTGTTGTTGTTATACTTTTTAATATTACAATGATAAATATCACTACAAATTTTAGATGTTACATAGTTATGCCACTATTGGAGAATAAAACTCTTTCTATTAAATTAATTATTCTAAAATATTAATTATTATTATTATTATTATTATTATTACTGATCATGCAATTATATATAACAGTAATCACACAAATTGTTGTTATTATTATTATTATTGATAGTTTTAAAAATAATAACAATAATAGTTAATAGTATTATTTTTGGAGAAGGTAATTATTTTTAATATTATTAATAATAACAGGTAATAATCATTATTGTAATGATTGTTATTGATTATTATCATCATCATTATTAATATTATTATTATGGTAAATATTGGTGATGGCAATTAAAAAAATATAATATTATTAATAATAATGTTATTATTATCATTATGATGGTAGATATTACATCTATGTACTCCAAAGTTTCTAATAATAAATTTAATAATCATAATAAATAATATTTATAGTATCTTAAATATTCAAACTAATTTATACGTTACATAGTTTTGTCACTGTTGGCAAATATGCAAACTGCTCGCTCTTTGAACTTCCTCATGAGTTTCTGGAGTATTATCATGATGATAAATATTATCACACAATTTATCACAAATAAATTGTATTAATTTTTTTCCCGAAATTATTAATCATTCTTAATATTATTGATGATGGTAATTGTTTTTAATATAGCAGTAACAGTAATAATACAAATTGTTATTATTAATAATAATAATATATAATAAAAATAATAATAGTAAATAATTTCAATCCTGGTGATGGTAAGTGTTTAAAATAATGATAATAATAGTTAATAATAATTATAATGATTGCTATTGATCACCATCATCATTATTAATATTATTATGATGGTAAATATTGGTGATGCTAGTTATTTTTAATAATAATTACAATGATTGTTATCATCGTTAATATTATTAATATGATTATGATGTTAAATATTATAACTATGTGCTCCAATGTTTCTAATAATACAATGATTTACCAATCATCATAATAATAAAAAATAATCATCATCATTATTATTATGTTAAATATTATGACTAATTTAGATTTAGATTTGGATTTAATTTAGATTTAGTTGTTTAGTTTTGTCACTATGCCAAATATGCAAACTGTTCTTACTTTGAACTCCTCCATGAGTTTCCGAATGGCTTTGCCGCGTGCTCCGATGATGCGTGCGTGGACCCGCCGGTCCAGCCGGATGTCCTCGCTCACCATGTCCTGCAGAGCTGCCACCAGCTGCTCTATAGCCGCCCTGGCCTCGTTAGCATTCCTCTCATAACCAGAGATCACAATTACATCCTAGAGGGAGACAGAGTTGTGTGAAGAAAGACTGACAGGCGAAGAGAGAAACACGATCACAGGAATGAAAGGTATGATTGATATGAGCTACTTTAACCAGTCTGGGTTAAAGAATGAGGAAATGCCCTTTCCAAAACAATCTGCTTTCTTACCTGCTGCTCATCACCCTTGTCAGGGAACTGCACATTTACATCGTAGTCTTTGCGTATTTGAGAGATGACGGCTCCTTTGCGGCCTATAATTTTGGGGTGATATTTGGGGTCTACAGAGAGTGTCACCTTAAAGCTCCGTAAGGCCTACAAACAGACAAGAAAATAACATATTTATATTTTTAATAAGTAAATATTAGATTGTATATGGATTTTTTGTTGTCATAGCATGAGCTGTACCCGATCTTCCTGTTCCGCCTGCAGCTCCTTGACTCTCTCCAGCAGTCCCTGTTTGGCCCGCTCCACACTGGCCACCTGTCCTGTGATCTTTATGATATCTGACTGTTGCTCAGGCTGAGGAACCCAAATGTTCACCTATACAGCACAGCAGAACCAGACACTTTTAAGGGAACATATCATGAAAATCTGACCTTTTCCATGCTATAATCAGGTCCCCAGTGCATCTACCAACCTAGAAAATGGGCAACCTAGTAACTTTGTTTTGGTAAGACTTTCTCTGCAAGCTCGTGCTCGTGAGTCCACTTCCAGAATAACAATTTACAGATAATGCACTCGCCCCCTTGTCATCCAAGATGTTCATGTCTTTCTTTCTTCAGTCGTGAAGAAATTGTTTTTTGAGGGAAACATTTGAGGATTTTTCTCCATATAATGGACTGATATGGTGCCCCGAGTTTGATCTTCCAAAATGCAGTTTAAATGCGGCTTCAAACGATCCCAAATGCAGTTTTAAGCGATCCCAGCCGAGGAAGAAGGGTCTTATCTAGTGAAACGATCAGTTATTTTCATAAAAATAATACAATTTATATACTTTTTAATGTCAAATGCTCGTCTTGTCTTGCTCTTCCCAACCTATGTTTTTCTTCCGGTTCATGACAGTTAGGGTATGTCGAAAAACTCCCATCTCATGTTCTCTTTCAACTTCAAAATCATCCTATATCACTGTTTTACCTTTTTTATTAAGGGTGTTTGATCTTCTTTGCATGTTTACTTTGCAAAGACTCAGTCGGAACTTCTGCAGCGATGTAGGATGATTTTGAAATGATTTTTGAAGTTGAGCGAGAAAATACGATCAGAGTTTTTCGACATACCCTAACTGTCTTGAGTCAGAATACACAGAGTTCAGGGAGAGCAAGACAAGATGAGCGTTTGAGATTAAAAAGTATTTAAATTGTATTTTTTTAATGAAAATAACCAATCGTTTCGCTAGATAAGACCCTTCTTCCTCGGCTGAGGATCCCTTTGAAGCCGCATTTAAACTGCATTTTGGAAGATCAAACTCGGGGCACCATATCAGTCCATTATATGGAGAAAAATCCTGAAATGTTTTCCTCAATAAATCAATTTCTTTATGACTGAAGAAGACAGACATGAACATCTTGGATGACAAGGGGGTGAGTACTTTATCTGTAAACTGTTGTTCTAGAAGTGGACTTCTCCTTTAACCTGCACGTTTCCACCCACTGCGCCGTCATTTTGTTTTCGTAAGCAAGTTCTAACACACTGGCAAAAGTTTGATCAAAGCATGATAACTGTTCTGTTGTTGGCTGCACAGACGAGCGCAGAACACTATATAAAGTCCCAGCCTCAGAGGAGACAAGAGAGCAGTGGATTTATTGATTTATTTACTGTATATTACGCTGCTCCCACACAGATCTAATATAAAAACGTGATTTCTTTCCCAGCTGTTTACGTTTACAGACATAACCGACTGTTTTTGTAACTTGTGTTTTTAACATAAACTTGTGTGTATTCAACAGTTTAAGCGCAATGAGACATGAAGGAGAAGTTTAGTTTAGTTTAGGACTCACATGCCGTATGACAGCCGCTTTCTGTGTGCGTGCTTCAGATGTGTGCGCTCAGAAAACCGTATATTAGAAGTTTAAACTGATACGGCTTTAAAACGCATGATTTCAACGTGATAGACATGATAGTCAAAAGCAAACAGATGTTTTTTAGCAGAGTATCTGAGTTAGGAGCTGTAAAGCCACAGCCCTATTCTGGAAAAGGGGCGGGGAGTAGGAGCTCATTTGCATTTAAAGAGACATGCACGAGTGTTAATTCTTCCATTCAAAATAGGCATTTTCAAAATTATTTAATAAATGATCTGTGGGGTTTTTTGAGCTCCACAGACACATTCTGGGGACACCGGAGACTTAAAATATACTGTGCAAAAAAAGGGTACTAGGTCTGCTTTAATACTGACATATTAGTTTGACTTTTTCTGTTAAACACAAAGCGAGATGCAGTTTGTTTGACAGACTGTGGTCAACTGTTGCTGTATGGAAAAGAGCAGCTTGGATATTATGCTAAACATATTCTTTTGTGTTCTACAGAGGAAAATAAATTGAGGGTGATATAACTGATGACTGGCTTTTCATTTTTGGCTGTACTGTCCCTTTCACAAAATTTTGTTTGATTCATTCCATAAAGTTGGATGGTTTATGCCTACACCACTGTTCAAAACTTTAAGGTTGGTTAGATTTATTTATTTATTTATTTTTAAAGAAATTACTACTTTTATTCAGCATGGATGCATTATTGATCAAGTGAAAACAAAAGCATTTATAACATTACAAAAGATTTCTATTTAGATAACAGCTGTCTCAAAGAATCTTGAAAAAAGGAATCATAGTTTCCAGAAGAATATTAAGCAACACAACTGTTTTCAACTTTGATAATACTATGAAATGTTTCTTGAGCATTGATCAGCATATTAGAATGATTTCTGAAGGGTCATGTGACGCTGAAGACTTAAGTAATAGCTGCTAGGAAAATTACAGGAATAAATTATATTTTAATACATATTAAAATAGTAAACAGTTTTTTTAAATTGTAATAACACTCTTTACAGTATTTTTGATAAAAAAAATGCAGCCTTGGTAAGCATAAGAGACTTTTTTCAAAAACACAGTCTTACTGACCCCAAACTTTTTAACGGTAGCACTAAGTCCAATTCAGTATATCTCTACCTCATAGTCTTCCATCATTTTTCTTATTCCAGCTCCTTTTTGTCCTATGATGTAACGGTGAAGGTCATATGAAACCTCAACATCAATCGTCACAGGAACTAAGGCCTAGAATGTAAAAAGAAAGGAAAAAATTAGATAAAGAGAACGAAAACCAATCCATTAAAGAGAGACGGCTAGAATTTCCAGACTTCCTTACAAGTAAAGCTGCACGAGCCAGCTCGCACTTTTCAGCCCGTCCTGTCACAGTGATGATATCACATTTCCGAGGGATGAGGTCCGTATCTCCGTTCTCTTGAGATGCAGGTTCCTGAGCTGCAAGCCAAAAATACAACAAACGATACAGTTTGTAAATATTAATCAACAATAAATAGAATGAAAAAAATGTCTGAAACTTTAAGGAAGAGACCTGCAGACTCATCTCTGTCTGGAAATTTGATCTGAACTTCATGTTCCCTTGTAATTTGTTGTATTTTGCAACCTTTGGGTCCCATGATGGCTCTGTGGTACCGCTGAGGAATCAACACCTCCACATTCACCTGTGACTCCTGGTGACACATTAGCAGGTAATGACTATCAGCCAGCCAATATATATTATATACAGTTGAAGTGATTCTTAATACTGTGTTGTAACCTGAATGATCCACTGATGTGTTTTTGTTTAGTGATAGTTGTTCATGAATCCCTTGTTTGTCTTAAACAGTTAAACTGCCCGCTGTTCTTCAGAAAAATCTTTCAGGTTCCACAAATTCTTCGGTTTTTAGTGTTTTTGTGTATTTGAACCGTTTCCAACAATGACTGTATGATTTTGAGATCCATCTTTTGACACTGAGGACAACTGAGGGGCTCATGTGCAACTATTACAGAAGGTTCAAATGCTCACTGATGCTCCAGAAGGAAAAACAATGTATTAAGAGCCAGGGGTGTAAACTTTTGAACAGAATGTACATTTTTCTTATTTTGCCCGAATATCACATTTAGCAGATTCTGCAAACTGTTCAATATCTATACATGGATTGGATATGAAACTCACAAGATCTCGAACGATCTCCTGAATGCGTTTCTTAGCAGCGTCAACACACTCTCTGGGTCCTTTAAGAGTGATATTGTCACTGTGTGTGCCTGTGCGAGGGAAGCTAACAGCTACACCACCATACTCCTCCGCCAACTCTCTCAACACCTGTCCTCTCCGACAGACGAAGTGACGGTGATGCCTGGGGTCCACGACCATACTGTCTTCAATCACGTCATCCTGAAAAGAAAGGACAGATGAACTCCAGGAAGTGCATTCAAAGAAACACTCAAATGTTTTACTTTGTCATCTATCATACCAGATTTTTAATGAGGGTCTCCAGCTCTTTTTGGGCGAGCCATACAGCCTCCTCTTTACCCATGATGGTAATGTGCTCCTGTTCTGGCTCATCTGGTGATGGGAAGATGATTCGTGCTCCGGTTCGATCCCGTACCCGTCGGATATTCGCTCCTCCTCTGCCTATCAGGAACTTGTGGTACTCTGGCTTGGCTTGAAGCTCCACTGAGAAGTTGTTGACTTGCTGGTGGGACAAAAAACAAATGTCTCACATAGGGTGAATGAGTTAAAACGAGTGAGTGTCTGCTGCACTGCTGTTTTTTTTGCTTTAAATATTTATCCCATTACTCACTTTCTCCTCCGCCAACTGCAGGAGTTGTCTCCTGGCTCTCTCCACCTCCTCTGCAGGACCTCTGATAGTGACCTTGTCCAACCCTGAGCCCTCCGCAGGAAAGTGGATGTGAACACCCCCACACTCTTCCATCACAGAGCGCACTAGACTGCCCTTAGATCCGATAAGAGAGTTGTGCAGCTTGGCTGGGATGGAAACCTCAGCCTCCTTCAGGTTGGCCTGGGAGAATTAAAAGATCAAGCAGGAATGTGCGAGAGAAGAAAAACTAAGAACATTGAGAATTACACCCATAATACATTCTCTAGCTTTCTGTTCTCTTACCAGCTCTTTCTGAATGGCGAGGATCCGATCTCGTGCGGCTTCACAGCTGCTCTTCTTGCCAGTTATTACAATCATCTCAGAGTTGCTGTTCTCCGTTGGGAGATCAATCTTGGTGTTGGTCTCCTCTCGTATCTACATAGATTTACACAGAAACAAAAATTTCTCTCATTTAAAAAACAACAACATTAGCACAATATTTATATTGCTTTATCCCCTAAAAATTTAATTTGTAATTACTTATTCAGATGCTGATTTAATACGGCATCAATGCTCTCAGCGTTGTTTTTTTCCCCCTACTTTTTATCACTATGAACTAGTGTTTTTATTGTTAACTAAAACCAAATTTTTTGGTATTTGAAATAAAGCTGAACTAAATTTATATATAAAAAAAAAAAAACAATTAATCACAAATTTGTCTTGTAATTAATTGTGATTAATCGCATATTAATAGAATATATTTATATTGTCATAATTTCACATTGAATCTCCAAAATGAATGTAAAAAACAACAAAGATAATATTTTAAATACGTGTTTAATGGCATCTTTTCACTAAATAGCCTATTATTAATGAAAGCCAGTATGACTGGCACCAATGCTGCTACTAATATCTCTATTAAATGCATTTTTCTCTTTTTTTAGCCATTTAACATTACAGTATAACTAAAAACCATTTTTTTTTAACCATTTAATAGGCTTTACAAATACATCACTTTTTTAAGCTTAAAGGATAAGTCCACTTCTAAAACAAAGATTCATATATAATTTACTCACCCCCTTGTCATCCAAGATGTTCATGTCTTTCTTCAGTCGTAAAGAAATTATGTTTTTTGAGGAAAACATTTCTGCATTTTTCTCCATTTAATGGACTGATATGGTGCTCTGATTTTGAACTTCCAAAATGCAGTTTAAATGCGGCTTCAAACGATCCCAAATGCGGTTGTAAACGATCCCAGCTGAGGTAGAAGGGTCTTATCTAGCAAAATGATTGGTTATTTTCATTATAAAAATACAAAGTAAATACTTTTTAATCTCAAACGCTCGTCTTGCCTTTCTCTCCCAGAACTGTATTCTGACCCAAGACAGTTAGGGTATGTTTGAAAAACTCGTCATATTTTCTCCTTTATCTTCCAAAATCATTTTGAAATCATCCTACATTGCTGCAGAAGTACCGACCCAGTCTTTGCAATGTGAACATGCAAAGAAGATCAAACACCCTTAACAAAAAAGGTAAAAGAGCGATATAGGACGATTTCGAAGTTGAGGGAGAAAACGAGATGGGAGTTTTTCAACATACCCTAACTGTAATGAACTGGAACAAAAACAGTCTAGGCAGAGTAAGTCAAGACGAGCGTTTGGCATTAAAAAGTAAATAAGTTGTATTATTTTTATTAAGATAACTGATCGTTATGCTAGATAAGACTCTTCTTTCTTGGCTGGGATCGTTTACAACCGCATTTGTAATCGTCTGAAGCTGCATTTAAACTGCCTTTTGGAAGTTCAAAATCGGGGCACCATATCCGTCCATTATATGGAGAGAAATGCAGAAATGTTTTCTTAAAAAAACATAATTTCTTTACGACTGAAGAAAGAAAGACATGAAGAAAGAGATGACAAGGGGGTGAGTACATTATATGTGAATCTTGTTTTGGAAGTGGACTTCTCCTTTAAAGCAATCTCCATGTAAACTATAAATTGTATATGCATACAAAACTATAAATTGAATACAGATTAATCAGAGTGAGTGATTTCTTTTTTGCGTCTTATTGCGCTTGATAGCGTGTTCATATAACCTACTGTAACGCTATCCAAAGGATGCCAGGAAAAAAAAATGGATTAATCATTAATTGTGTTAAATATTTTTAATCCATTAAGCTAAAAAAAAATAAAATAAAAAGAATCACACAGTTAATATTAATTTTGACAGACCTAATATAAACACTAGATGAAAAACTGAAAATTGAAAAACCTGAAAATGAGAAATTCTGCCTCGACAAAAATAAGCACAAGTTGAAAATTGCTCAAATTAAAACTGAAATTGAAAATAAATAATATTTAGTTTTAGGTGTACTACCTCTTTAAAAGATAAACAAGTCATCTCTACCAAATTAAAGCAAAAAGATGACCATATTTCCTCACCTTTTTGATGTTGGCACCTCCTTTGCCAATGATGTTTTTGTGGAACTGCTTGTGGATGGGTACAGAAATCGAGAAGCTGCTCTCAACCTAATAAAATGAACATATAATTAGAAATACAATATAAAAAACACAACCTCAATGTCATTCAAAGAGTTAACTTCTCAGCTGTACAACAGATGATTTTACTTTAAAGCACAAAAAGTACCTTAACTACAAACGCATTACAGGAAATTGTCATCTGTAGGCTCAGTATGATAATTTCCTATCTGTCTGAGCGCATAATCACTGCTCTTTATGCGACCTTGTATTAGTCACAAAGCAAACGTTATTTGAGAGCAGGAAGGAAGCAAGAAAAAATTACTCTAGTACCAGCTCAGCGATGAGTTTCTGCAGAAACTTTGCACATTTCTCCACTTCGTTTTTAGGCCCTCTGAGCTGTACGATGTCACTTTTCTGTTGCTGATCTGGAAAGATGATAATGACCTGCAAAAATGAAACCATCTGTATGAAATCAACAGCTCATAAAAAAATGTGCAGCAGAATATAGACATTGCTGTGTTTTACAAAATAAAAAAAATAAAAAAGCAGTGAGCACCTCGGGGAACTTGTCCCGTACTTCTTTGATCTTCTCTCCCTTCTGTCCGATGATAGTGCGGTGAAACTTCTGCTCTATTATCAGGTCTTTAGTGCGTTCATTTTCCTAAAGTGCCAAGATGGCAGAAAATGACAAATCTTTAACCATGCAAGCAAATGTGCCAGATTCATGATGTCATACGTAAAGTGCTCTTGAGCTTTCCACGCAGTAAGTCTCACCATACGCTGGGCCATGTCCATCAGTTCCTTGCGAGCGAGTTGTACTCCCTGAGGATCGCCCTCGATACGAACCAGCCCACAGCGCTCCGAGTCCTGAGGAATTCTCACTGATACCTTATACTGCTCCTTTATCCGATTTACTGGGAAAAACACCAAATAATTCATTTTTCCGCTCATTCATTCATCGGCTTACACTGTGTGCAGAATTATTAGGCATGTTGATATTCTGGTCATATTTTTTTTCCAAACACATTTTACCAATTCCAAACCACATCAGTCTTAATAACTACTATTAATTTTGTATTTAATCATTTGTAAGTGATATATAATTGTCCGTGAAGGCTGGAAGTGAAAAACTCCTTATATTCAGGTGTGCAGAATTATTAGGCATGTTTTCGTTTACAGCTAAAATGAGCCAAAAAAGAGATTTAACCCAGACTGAAAAGTCCAAATTATTAAATGCCCATGAGAAGAATGCAATACTAATGCATTACAAGAATTTGCAAAGTTAAGGCTTGACCATTGGACAGTGAAATGCTTGTTGAGTCTGCATGGTCAGAAAAAACAGGTGGAGAAGAAAAGATGCATGTTAACTGCAAAAGAATTAGGAATTAAGGTGAAGAATTAGGTGTGACACCATCAGGAACCGTTTACAGTTCTCCAGCGCCACCATTTTCCAGAACTGCAACCTACCTGGAGTCTTCAGAAGTGCAATGTGTCAGGTTCTCAGAGACTTTGCTTGGTAAAAAATCCTAAAAAATGCCCCTGACTTAATAAGAATAACAAGCTGACGTCTTGTGAAATACATGAAGACAGTTTTTTTTTATAGGCGTTATAGACAGATAAGTTGAGAGTGACTCTTGAAGGAGTCACCTCTTGTGCCTCTGATTCAAAAATTTATCTTCCAAAATCTGGCAGTAAGTTTTGGGAGTTCATGTTTAGTCTCCTATCCTGAAAAGTCTGACTTGCAGAGATGGACTAAAATGAACTCCCAAAACTTATTGCCAGATTTTAGAAGATAAATTCTTGAATCAGAGGTACAAGAGGATGTGATGCTTGTCCTTCAAGAGTCACTCTCAACTTATCTGTCTCTAAAGCATATAAAAAACTGTCTTCATGTATTTCACAAGACGTCAGCTTGTTATTCTTATTAAGTCAGGGGCATTTTTTAGGATTTTTTACCAAGCAAAGTCTCTGAGAACCTGACACATTGCACTTCTGAAGACTCCAGGTAGGTTGCAGTTCTGGAAAATGGTGGCGCTGGAGAACTGGAAACGGTTCCTGATGGTGTCACACCTAATTCTTCACCTTAATTCCTAATTCTTTTGCAGTTAACATGCATCTTTTCTTCTCCACCTGTTTTTTCTGACCATGCAGACTCAACAAGCATTTCACTGTCCAATGGTCAAGCCTTAACTTTGCAAATTCTTGTAATGCATTAGTATTGCATTCTTCTCATGGGCATTTAATAATTTGGACTTTTCAGTCTGGGTTAAATCTCTTTTTTGGCTCATTTTAGCTGTAAACGAAAACATGCCTAATAATTCTGCACACCTGAATATAAGGAGTTTTTCACTTCCAGCCTTCACGGACAATTATATATCACTTACAAATGATTAAATACAAAATTAATAGTAGTTATTAAGACTGATGTGGTTTGGAATTGGTAAAATGTGTTTGGAAAAAAAATATGACCAGAATATCAACATGCCTAATAATTCTGCACACAGTGTAGTTCATTGATCAAATCAACTTTATGGTAACAAATATATAATCCGATTACATGCAGTAATTTATTTTTCTGTGGAAACGACAACACATGAAAACTATATTTAAATGCATATTCACATTATGTCCCTCTGATAATCAAATAACCTGCAAAACCACAATTTGACTATTCAAACATTACTTATTTATTTGTGCTATGAATTCTGTTTCTATCCAGGTATCACAAACATGACTACAGTTTCAGATTTAACACTTCAGAAAGGGTTTAAACTTACTGTTGGCCCCGTTTTTGCCAATGAGATGTCTGTGGAAACGCTGGTCAATGTTAATCTCTGCATAGTCCATTCTTGCCATCTGGAGGGAGGAAAATAAAATACTTGAGGACTATGTGTAAACTGTTTATATTCCACAAATGCAGAAACCTGAAGAACAAACCATCATTTAAATATTAAAGTTACAAGATATGAAGCAACCATTTCTAGCAATTAAAATTCACGTTTTTATTATGTTCTTTAAAGGGATCGTTCACCCGAGATAGAAAATCACAGCATGATTTACTCACCCTAAGCCATCCTAGGTGTATATGACCTTCTTCTTTCAGATGAATACAATTGGAGTTACATTAAATATATATAATATATATCGTAAATTATATATTGGTTCTTCCAAGCTTTATAATGGCAGTGAATGGGTGTTGAGATTTTTAAGTCCAATAAAGTGCATCCATTCATCATAAAATGCATCATAAAATGCATTAGTGTAAGAAAAATGTCCATATTTATAATTTTATAAATTGTAACCTCTAGCTTCCGCTAAAGATGACGTAGGACGTAGGCGTAGCGTAAGCTCTGGTGAGAATATGCTAGTCTCATGAGAATCAAATTTTGTTTACAGCAAAGAAACACCAGTCTCCTCTTGACATACATAGAAATCCTCCGACATTTTTCTTTACAAATCCTCGTTTTGTACTTCTAATTCGTGAATGTGTTTTTTTGTTTGTTTTGCTCTTTCCACTGCGCTTCTGCGTTTGTCACTTTTTACCAGAGGTTACGCTACTTCTACATCATTCGCTGAAACGCCACTCTCTTGTGAAGGTGCGTACAACAGTTAGCGGAAGCTAGAGATTAAGGTTTATAAAGTTTTAAATAATTATATTTTTCTTACACAAACACATCACTTTGCTTCAGAAGGCCTTTATTAACCCCCTGGAACCGTGTGGAGCACTTTTTTATGATGGATGGATGCACTTTATTGGACTTCAAAATCTCAACACCCATTCACTGCCATTATAAAGCTTGGAAGAGCCAGGACATTTTCAAAGTGTATTCGTCTGAAAGAAGAAAGCTATATACACCTAAGGTGGCTTGAAGGTAAGTAAATCATGGGGTAATTTTAATATTTGGGTGAACCATCCCTTTAACACATTTTTATCTTCATTTTAACAACAACAAAACTGATATTAAGAGACCTGAGAGCTCTCTTACCAGATCTTTGATGATCTCCTGTATCTGAGCCTGGGCTTGTTCTACCTCCTCTGTCGGTCCCTCCAGACTGATACGTTCCTCTCCATCAGTAAACTCTATATGCACCTGATGATGACAAACAGCCAGTTAAATGCCTGAAATGTGTTTAACACAAGTTACTTTCATATTTTATTCACTGAAATAAAACACATCAGTAATATTCAATTCATGATTTTTTTTAAGCTTTTATGTATCTTGAAAAAGGTGGTTGCTAATAAGTGGCTTAATAGGACTATAGAGGTTGGTGATGATGTGTAGTACATTTATAGCCTGTACTTTAACTTCTTACTTTGGGTAATTGTATTTACACTTTCAAATTAATATGTCTATGAAGATTATCTTGACAAACACAATGTTTAAGAATCATACATTTTTTGGTCACAGAGTTTATTTTATGAAATAATCCAAAATCCATTGTAAAAATCTAGCACTCTATTCTCAGTTACAAAAAACATCTGACTTGCTATATTTTAATATCTCAGACTCAGACTTCCCATTTCAGTTTTCTATACCTTAGGGAGCTGCTGAGTAATGCGACTGATGTTTTGTCCTTTCTTGCCAATGATGAAACGATGGAGCCAAGCTGGGGCAATCACCTCCACCACTATCACACTTTTAGCCTGCAAAACACAAGTGGCTAGTGAAAAGCTGCCTTTTGCATGCATTCTGTTGAAAATAAGGCCAAAAAATGGCAAAACAACTGACCTTGGCATACACCTGTGTGAGAGCTGGACCCAGTTTATCCGGCTCGCCTCTTAGGATGATGGTCTCAGATGCGGAGTCAAGAGGGGGCATCTCCACAGACACCCCCGTGTTCTCAAGGATCTCCTGTAGGGTGTTGCCTTTGGGGCCTACTATGTACTTATGCTGTGACTTCTTCACCTCCACTGAGATTGTGGTCGTTTTGCGTTTCTGCTTGTGCAAATTAAGAAGAAAGTCAAGAAATGTCTTGAGTATGTTTTTGAAATACTGCATTTATTTGATCAAAAAACAGTAAAAACAGTAATATGGTGAAGTAACTGTTTCCTATGTTGTGCTGCTACTGATGAACAGCATTTATTTGAAATATATATATTTTTTGTAACATTCTAAATGTCACCCTGGACCACAAAACCAGTCATAAGGGTCTGTTTTTTTAAATTGAGATTTATACATCGTCGGATCATTGATATATGGTTTGTTAGGATAGGACAATATTTTGCAAAGCTACAACGTACAACGAGTGTGCAAAAGAATCAAAATTAGACCATTAGCATCTCACTATAAAATAAAGAGTTTCAATATTTTTCCTATTTAAAACCTGACTCTTCTGTAGTTGCATTGTGTACTTAGACTGGCGGAAAATGAAAAGTTGCGATTTTCTAGGCCGATATGGCTAGGAACTATACTCTCATTCCGGCATAATAATCAAGGGTGCATATATAACAACCATGGATGCAGCAGGCGCAACGATATTACGCAGCGCCTGAAAGTGACCGGCACTAAGTTTGTGTAGATGCAGAGTTGCAGCCGGCAGAGTTGACGGCTGCGTAATATCATTGCGCCTGCTGCACCGATGGTACGGTAGCAAAGTTCCTTGATTATTACGCCGGAATGAGAGTATAGTTCCTAGCCATATTGGCCTATAAAATCGCAACTTTTCATTTTCCGCCAGTCTTAGTACACGATGCAACTACAGAAGAGTAAAGTTTTAAATAGGAAAAATATCGAAACTCTTTAGTCATTTTATAGTGAAATGCTAATGGTCTAATCGGATTCAATGATTTATGCTAAACTATGCTAAAAGTGCTACCTCCAAACCCGGCGATCGCCTGAATGGATTCAAAAACGGTAAAACACATCTGTTTAACTCTAGGGGAGTTGGAAAATGAACCTATTTTCAAAAAAAGTGGAGTGTTCCTTTAAGACTGGTTTTGTGGTCCAGGGTCACATTTGATCAAAAATACAGTAAAACTGTAGTATTGTGACACAAATGTTTCCTATGTTGTGCTGCTTAATATTTTTGTGAAAACAAAAACAATTTTTTTTTGTATCTAACAAGATTCTTTAATGAATTGGAAGTTCAAAAGAACAGGATTTATTTGAAACAGAACATTTGTAACATGTTTCTTGTGTCAATTATGATCAATTTAATGTGTGGTTGCCAAATCAAGGTATTCAAAACCTCCAATTTTTGAACGATAATATAACAGAATCACCTTCTCTTCATAGATGGCCCGGATGCGGGCAATCGCCATGGCAACTGCCTCCTTCTCACCGGTAATGACAATCTCATCTTTGGGTACACTGGGTGGTGGGATGCTAATACGGGCTCCGGTCTCTTGACTAAGCTCTTGAACGAGTCGATTATATGCACCAGCGATGAACGGATGAAAAGCCTTCTCAAAAGACAAACGCTCCACAGCACGCTTATCCTAAAACAGACAGT